>CM050198.1:6884761-6897261 GCA_027475355.1 Coilia nasus
TATCATATCACATATATTATATATTATATATTATATATCATATTACAATTTCATATCATTTTATAATATCATATAACATACCTCTGCCAGCAAGCACTACAGTGCTCAGGTATTGGCCTGTTAGAGACAGAATACACACACACACACACACACACACACACACACACACACACACACACACACACACACTTAACACCAAACACCAGTCATATCTTTTAGCTTAGCAGCAAGATGGTCAAAAAAGTGAAAAATATATATGTACATGGAACTGCTTCTTTGTACAAGCTGAGTAAAATATGAAGGGAGCTGATGCGTTGAGATGTTCTAATTCACACCAGGCATAGCCAAGAGATGTATCTTTAAGTGATGACAGTTTCATCACTCTGGGTTACTATCTTTGTGGTCATTTGCCCTGCTGAAAAAGGGGGTCTGAGGGGTATTTTCTCAGCTGTGACCATTTTTAGTACCCTCTAAAACTCTAATCTACTGTGATATGTCAATATATTTTGTTCCTACTCAAACATCCATTCCTAAATAACACTAACCAAGTGAATAACTTGGTCTTGGTAAATTGTAGGTCTCACAACTGATGGAAGTGAAAGATTTGAGATGCCTGTAACTTTTAACCAACACTGGCTAGCCGAACGCGGACAGAGAATTCTGAAAGAGGAAGTGCGATTTGACAAGAGTATCAATTGTCAGTCTTATGTCTTGTATAGAAATTAAGTTATGGGCCTCCAAAAACCGTTACAAATGAATGTGGCAATCAGCATGAGCGAAAAGGGCCATAAAATCTAAACCACTTGATATTTGGATCTGAAACTTCAGGATTTTTCATTACTCCCATACATGTATATTTCATGCAATTTTGAGCCAATCTGAGACGGTGTCCAAGGAAGCATTGGTTGAGTTGGCATGGAATGACCGTATAGTTATAAGAACAGTTGGGTGGCTGGCGTGACTCTGATCATTGTGTGTTAGTTCTATTGCTGTTTCAGCATTAGTTTGGGAAGTTTAAATGGTGTGTGCACCACCATGACAGGCAGGCTACGTATAGTTTGTCTGTATATTATTGCCTATATTAGGTGCCTACATTGTTCGGTTGTGTTGTATTGTATACTGTGTTATATGTCTACTACTACATGTTTATATGTTGGGTGTATAGAGAGCTAACATCTACGGGAGTCAAATTCCTTGTATACATAAATGTACTTGGCCAATAAAACTGATTCTAACTCTGATTCAGTAGTGTCTGGTCCGTGCAGCTACGCCAAGAGGGGTGTTTTAGTATATAACAATGAAATAACGGTGCATGTGGGGTATAAACTGTGATGAGTTATATACTAATTTGTATGTAATGCTATGATTGTGTCATTTTTGACTGGTAACTTTCACTGAATTTAAGTGATTAATGTGTTAAAAAAGTACAATTTGGGGGAGGGGTCCAGAGCCCAAAAGCGGTGCTTTCACCATTCTGTAGCAGTGAGTGTCAACATAGGCAATCCTCTTGTTATACAGTGGCAGTAGTTTAGTCCCCCCTCCCCGCCCTCACTAGCCTGGTAAACCCGCCACTCGTACTTCATTTCATTTTGTACAGAGGGTCTGGAGTGGAATCTCTTGAGGGTCATGTAGTCGGCCCCAGCAAGGCCGATCCAATCAGCGAACAGGGGGTGTGTTCATTAGCCATGACGCCGACCTTGTGTGCTACATTTAAATTGTACTGCGTAGGTAGGCTAATGGCATACATGGCGACCAGGCGTTAGCGATTGGGTAAAGGGCGTGCACATGTTTTAAACTTCAGCAGAGTCCATGTCTCCAGGAAGAAATCGTTTCTGACGGTGTTTGGTCCAGACCCTCTGTACGAAATGAAATGAAGTACGAGGGGGCGGGTTTACCAGGCTATGCCCTCACCACATTTCAATGTATTTCTATTCACTTGCCTTCGACGGTGATGTGCGCCGTGGTCTCAATCACGCCTAGCGACGACATGGCCACGCAGGTGTAGTTGGCTGACTGGAGGATGTTGGTGAGCTCCAGGACGTTGCGGCCAACGGGCATCCCGTCCTCCTTGGTCAGGTCCACGCCGCCTGCGGTCCATTTGATGTGGGGCATTGGTGAACCCACTGCCACACAGATGAGGTTGACGTTGCTGCCGGGAATCACCACCTGGTGAGTGGGGAGGATGGAAAAGCGGGGCGGGACACGGCGCACTGCCGGTGGGGGGGGGGACATAAAGAGATTATTTGCTTCTAGGATGACCACACGAACAGCCACTCAGTTGCGCCTTTTTTAAGCACTGGTAATAACGCTAGAAGGTGGCGTAAAGCACTAAACTAAGGAGGGCACGAAATATGTTGCGTTTGCAAATGTATATACATCTGGCCCTGAATCCCTCAATGGCTCCCTCTGAGGTGGGTAGTGCCTTGTATAGCAGCTCCTGCATCCATCGGTGTGTGTGTGTGTGTGTGTGTGTGTGTGTGTGTGTGTGTGCGTGGTCATGTAGTTCTATGGTTCTAAGGGCCAAATGTCCTCACAACGACAGGAAAACTAGAAAAAATGGACTTGTGAGGACATTATGTGAGGGCCCTCACAACTTCACAACAGTGTTTTCTTGGCCATTTTGTTGTCATTGGAAAAAGTAAAAGTGCAAAAACATTTCTTTACTGACAGGTTAGGGTTAGGGATTGTTTTGGGTACAGTTAAGCATTCTTTAGTTACATATGAATGGGATTCAATGGAAGTTCCTCACAAGCAAAGAAAAACAAAGATGTGTGTGTGTGTGTGTGTGTGTGTGTGTGTGTGTGTGTGTGTGTGTGCGTGTGTGTGTCTGTATTTCTATAGTGCCTTTTTCCAAAGTGTTTACAGTAATGCCTAGCATTCACCCATTCCCACACACAGTCTAGTTACAACTGAAACATTTAAAGACTGAAAAGTAACCGACTTTCTCTTCAATCTAATCTTCAATATAATCTTCAAGCTAAAAAACAGAACAATAAAAAGAGAAGACAGCATAGGAGAGCACAAGAAGAAAGACAGTATATATTTCATTATATTTACATTATATTATATTATATATACTATATTATATTATATTATTTCATTTCAGTATATATTTAAAAAAGAGTAACAAAAGGCAGCACAGACCACTAACGGGTGAAACAACATGTTCATGTATGTAAATGGACGACACTCATTCACATGAACTCAAACACACACACACACACACACACACACACACACACACACACACACACACACACACACACACACACACACACACATAAAGACAGAGCACGGTCAGCCAGCAAACACTGTTGTGCAGGGTACAGTATACAAATCAGGCAATGTCGAATATAATTGCAAATTTACCACATAAAACAAGCAAACACACATCTCTCTCTCTCTCTCCTTCTCTTTCTCTCTCTCTCTCTCTCTCTCTCCCTCTCAATCTCCCTCTCTCTCTCTCTCTCCAACTCACTCACCCAATCAGACAACCCAGAACACACACACATGCCCAAACGTAGTAGACAAAATTGCAAATGAAAATGTACTAAAAATGCCTTGCCTGCAATCTAATTCCTCTCTCCTTCAAACACACACACACACACTGCTGGGGACTGCTCAGAACAACAGCAGTATGCTATCTGCACATCTCCTAAACACACACACACACACACACACACACACACACACACACTGCTGGGGATGCATATTACCTCGCACGTAGAGATTGGCAGGAGCAGAGTACCGCATCCCAGCACTGTTCATGGCCACACACTCGTACTTGCCCTGATCCGATTCCTCTGACTCTTTGATCTGCAATGCTCCTGAAAAGAGTTTACCAAGTGTTGGGATGTGTTAGTTGCACTGTGGGTAGACACTACAATTACACCAACACACCTTGTCCACAGGGGGCGCCATTTGCCTTACTTTCCCAGGCCCACTCATCCATCTCAAACTCACTTACACATTATAATTACACATTATAACTTTATTAAATGTAATAATCTACAAACTGTTTTGAAAATGGATCACTTAATACCATCACTTTTATTAGCTACAGTGTGTTCCTATTGATGGTTACACAATATTGTTGACAGGCTCAACAGATATCATGCACTTGATATGTTAATGTAGGCACCTGTGTCCTGCTGTGCTTCTGCACGGATGCCTCTGACATGTCTGGACATAATTCGCTTTACCTGAGTCCAGCTGCTTGATGCGCCCGTTGCTCCCGTTGATGTTGACAGGCAGGAAGTCTTTGAACCAGGAGATCTCTGGGTCCGGCTGTCCGCTGGCGG
Source organism: Coilia nasus (assembly GCA_027475355.1). Classification (NCBI taxonomy): domain Eukaryota; kingdom Metazoa; phylum Chordata; class Actinopteri; order Clupeiformes; family Engraulidae; genus Coilia; species Coilia nasus. The sequence goes on from CM050198.1 coordinate 6,889,063, forward strand.
CACAGATCATGGTGGCCGTGCGCATCCTCTCCACCACCTTCAGATGGGGCCCCATGACAATGGTGGGAAAGCCCTGTGGAATCTTATCCTCTGCAGCACATCAACAGGAAAACACACACACACACACACACACACACACACACACACACACGGGGATGAGTAGGAGGTGCAGGGTGTAGTGGCTTTAAACCCAACTCTCTGGGGTACCAAACATACACTTTGACCGCGACACCAAAGAGCCAGGCGCATTGGTACAGCAGTCAGAGCACACCCACAACCCTAGTGATGGCACTCCATCACACGGTTCACACACACTGGTATGGCAGTCAGAGCACACCCACAACCCTAGTGATGGCACTCCATCACAGAGGGGGCTCAACATTTCACAGATAGGGTCAGCCGTAACAGTGCGTGCATGCATGCGTGCGTGCGGCGTGCGTGCGTGCGTGCGTGCGTTCTTTCATGTGTGTGTGTCAGGGGGCAGCGTACCTTCTAAGACGGTGAGCTTTGCACTGGTGGTGATGGTGCCCACGCTGTTGGTGGCGGTGCAGTCGTAGATGGCCTCGTCTCTGGGTGTGCGCAGAGGCTGGATACGCAGCACCGATCCCGAGCCGGCATCAAACTCAATCACCTAACACACAGCACAGCAGAACACACACACACACACATACACACACACACACACACACACACACAGCACAGCAGAACACGCACACACAAACACACACACACACACACACACACACACACACACACACACAAACACACACACGCACACAGCACAGCAGAACACGCACACACAAACACACACACACACACACACACGCGCACTCCTGCATCTTTGTCTCTTTCACTCCGAGTCTGAAAAGATAAGCTGGTTTTCTTACTGTATATTTAACAATTTTTTACTTTGAAATTCTTTCATTGCTAATGTTTAATGGTTTCTTTATGGCTTTTAATTCAGGATTATATTTTGAAACATTTTTGGCTGTTTTTTTGTAAAAAAAAAAAGAAACAAAAACCCTTAAAACATATTTCATTCACTTTCTGAGATCTGTCCAGAGAGTTTAAACTATGTATGAAAAACTCCTGAATGTCTGCCTCACAAACACAATGTAGGATAGTTTACAGTATATTATAGTGTTTATAGTTATAGTATAGTTTTTATAACCCAAGATATAATGATTCAAAACCTGTCCTGTATTTTTGAGGACAGGCGATGGCTGATGAATTATAAACAGCAGAGAAAAGGAGACACAGATGGAGCAGGAGACAGGCTGATGCTGGTGTGTGTGTGTGTGTGTGTGTGTGTGTGTGTGTGTGAGAGAGAGAGAGAGAGAGAGAGAGAGAGAGAGTGTGTTTGTGTCTGTGTGTTTTTTGGTGTGTGTGTGTGAGTGTGTTTGTGTGTCTGTGTGTTTTTTGGTGTGTGTGTGTGTGTGTGTGTGTATGTTTCTATGTCTGTGTGTTTTTGGTGTGCGTGTGCGTGTGTGTGTGTGTTTGTGTGTCTGTGTTTTTTTTTTGGTGTGTGTGTGTGTGTGTGTTTGTGTATCTGTGTGTTTTTTGGTGTGTGTGTGTGAGTGAAACTAATGGACTCACCTCAAATCTCTGGAGGCTGACTGCCTTTCCCCTTTTCGTCCAGGTGACTTGGGGTCTGGGCTCCCCCTCTGCCTGGCACACAAACGATGCCACGCCACCATATACGCCTGTCTGGTCACCGGGGGGCTTTATGAAACTGGGCAGAGAGCCTGGGGAGAGGATGAGAGGAAAGAAAAAGAGACTTTTATTGTTACCTAAAGATCTCTTTTAGGAGACAGAAGGACAGAAGCAGCCATTTTATGAGGGCTTTTGAGGTGACCCGTTTTCATGGAAATAATGATTCGGGAGAGGAAACTTCACCTCCATGAAAAAGGTCACCTTGGCCAATGTCATGCCTTACATATAACATATATTATATCATATCATATTATATGTCATATCACATATATTATATATTATATATCATATATCATATTACAATTTCATATCATTTTATAATATCATATAACATACCTCCACCAGCAAGCACTACAGTGCTCAGGTATTGGCCTGTGAGAGACAGAACACACACACACGCACACACACACACACACATTAACACTAACACTAACACAAACACACATTCATGTGGTTTCACGGTAAGCTGTATTGTGTTATTGAAATCTATGTGATTTCAGAGTCTGACGATGTGTGAACCAAAGTGAAGATATACTGTGAAAACCTGTGAGGTAATGCAATATACTGTAAAATGTAAATATTTTACATTATAGGGAGACAGTGGAACAAATCTCCAACATGTCTATTGATCTACTGATACATGCTGTGCTATCTACTGATACATATTGTAAATATGTACAAAAGAAAATTTCACATATATACCCATATACCATACCATATGACTGTCACTAGCATTAGCCGTATATCACCTCATAAACACACACACACACACACACACACACACACACACACACACACACACACACACACACACACAGACAGGAAGACACAAACATACAGACAGACAGTAACACACACACACATACACACACACACACACACACACACACACACACATACACACACACATACAGATATACACAGATTCACACACACACACACACACACATACAGACACACACACACAAATTCAAACATGGCTCCTCACTCTCCCCCAACATCACGGTAAGACTTCTGATTCACTGTAGATGTCAAGAATACAGCAAGGAAATGCTACCCCCAAAGACTATTTTAGACGTCAGCTTCTGACGGAAGAACAGTGTCTCTAAACTAGCGTATTGCGGCTCATGAGTGGATCAAGGGACTGCTGTGGGTGGTTTTGTGGGGTGTGTGGTCCTTTGTCTGCTTATTTTTGAGTTTGACAACTGTTCCCTGTTTTGCTGAATTACTTTATTTAAAGGTGTCATTCTGCGAGAAATCGTTTAGTACTTGCTCTACCCCGATTAGTCAATGGAAGAAAATAGGCGGAAAAACAAGCGAATAAGGAAAAGGGAAACAAAGTGATGTAAGTTTGTTAAATAGTAAAAGCCATGTCAGTTGTAATTACTGGCAGAGTCTCGTTGCAGCACACATTCGCTTCACCAATTATAAGTAAGTATGTGTGTTTGTTGTATTTGGTGTGCTATGACCGAATGGGCTTTGAATGATCGTAGCTTGTGACTAGCACAGCCAAGAACCTGTCATTCTAACTGTTCCATCTCCTCCCCTCCACCAAACTAGAACAGCCTGTAACAGAAGCACTAAAGCATTTTTTCAACAAAACCGGCTCAAATGGCATTCATTAATACTAGAGACCACCACAAAATTAATTTAAAAAAAATAATGGAATGAGACCTTTAAAGAGATTTTGAGTCTGCAATTTGATCCTTCACCTCTCCTGCTTTGCAGCATGTGAAAGCAGACTAGTGTAAATATGCACTTAGGCCTCATCTCCACCGGCTTGAGCGTGTGCAGCATGTAACCGTGTACAGTATTTGTGACAGAATATGCTCAGATCACGCGTGCAGTGGAAATAGTGTAATCTGTTAACATGCATTCTAAATGAATACGGACAGAAAACAGGCACCTGCTGTCTACAGTACACACTGTATACGGAGAGTGCTTGGTGGAAATTAGCCCGTTGCCTATTAAGTGCCACAGCAAATGGCACAGGAGGGAAGTGCTACCAACGAAAGTAGTTGTAGACTTCAAGTTCAAGATTTCGTTCACAATCTAGAGCATTTCACTTTTCCGCATTACAGAGTCTCCATTTAGTTTCATACAAATGTATTTATACATTTTTTTTTGTATTTTTGCAAACATTTCCCACCACCCGTCATTATAAGGGGAAAATAACATAAGCAAGTGCACAAAATGAAGGAAGAATAAGAGAAAGAGAGAGACAGAGAGAGAGAGAAACAGAGAGAGAGAGAGATAAACAGGGAGACAGAGAGAGAGAGAAACACATAAAGAGAGAGAAAAACAGAGAGACCCAGAGAGAGAGAAACAGAGAGAGAAACAGAAAGACAGAGAGAGAGAAACAGAGAGAGAGAGAAACAGAGAGACACAAAGAGAGAGAAACAGAGAGAGAGAGAGAGAGAAACCGAGAGACAGAGAGACTGCCATTATGTAGTTCGGGCAAGAGTATTTTTTTAGATGGACTGGCATGGATGCACATATCAGTCGCTCACATGAATATAGAAAAAAATAAGTTTAACAACCAGAAATGTCATCATCCTACAGCTGCTAGTTAATGTTATTTATATTAATATCAGCCCTTCTAGCAAAAAAAGTGTGTGTGAGAGAGAAATATTGAGTACTCCAATTATATTATCATTCCCAACAAAACATACCTGTTATCAGACAGAGAGGGAAAATGTAAGGGGTCTTCATCTTGATAATCCTCCACGGCCGTCTCACCAAGTCAGACTGATGAGCTTGAATGGTGGTGAAACACGTTTATTAGCTGATTACGCATAAGCTGGGACTACCACCAGAAATACCCCGCTGTGTTGCACAATAACAAAGTGCTGGACTAATCGTGGAGCAAGAAAGCAAACAGATTGTGCAAAGTATGTGTATGATGCAATGGGGGAGTTCAAACAAAGCACGCACATCCAAGTGAACACTGGGAGCAGGACCAAAAGACAATCAACATAAGTAAATAATGAGAAAGTCCGCTCTACCAGAAAATATGCTCCCAAGTTTAATAAGGTAAAAAAAACGTGTTTCCCCCAACAGACATCACAAGTTAAACATTTAGAAAGAAGTCGCAAGAAAGTCAAATCAAAAGATGTACATAAAACCCCACGGGGGATTGCCAAAGTGACCAGTGCAAATACTGTACAAGAGATCTGAACCCTGTATCCTATAGACGTGCAAAATCTAGCTTACGACTTAAATTAAGTTCAGGATATTTACAAATTTGCAGCACCATTGTCCAGTGTCACACATTAAAGCAGCACACACGCTCATAGAGTCCAGTGTCCCATATTGCAATTTAAATGCACAAAATGCACAAAATCAACGTCATCGCTCACAAACAGTCCCTCTGTTCTCTGATTGTCTAGGATTGGCTGGTACCTAATACAGCAATGTGAATGGCAGCGCGGCCAGACCCTCTGTACAAAATGAAATGAAGTACGAGGGGCTGGTTTACCAGGCTACTGCAGTATAGAGTGCCTAAGTCACGCCCCTTCCGGTAGGCCCCATGGAATCTAAGATTGGAAAAATAATGAATGGGAGTAAATGGAGAGTTAAAGTTACTTTCTGGTCCAGCTTACCTTATTACATGGATTTCACACATGATGGTTGTTGAGTTATGCCTTTGTGAAAATACGTAATATTTTTGACTATAAACCAAATGTTGCATATGTGACATCACATCAGACTTTTTGCCCTCCAGACTTGAGCAAATATAGTTGTATTTTCACTATATTATGTGAGATGAGCATTTGTAGTCCACTACTGGTTTCACACAAAACCTACCGGGACTTCTGCTGTCTGTGGAAAAACAGTGCTTTCTTGGTGTGAAAAGTCATCATCAATCATTTGAATTCGCAATCATCATATGTGAAATCCGTGTAATAAGACAAAACTGGACCAGAAAATAACTTTTATCTCCCCATTGACATTATTTTTCCGATCATAGGTCCTATGGGACCTACCGGACGGGGAGTGACTTAGGCACTATATATCCTGGCCACACTACAGTGTGCTGTATCATTTCTGAGTACTGAAGTAGCTTGTGCATAGTGAATTACATGTGTGCATGTGTTACTTTGGTGGCACTGCTATTTTAAAGCAACGATAAGTAGGTTTTTCAACCTTAAAAAAAACGTTGCCAAAATCGTTTCAATGGTTCATCAACAAAGTGAAAATCTACACGGACAACAGACTGAAAAGCACTTCTTAATTCGCCGTGCCATCCTTCATGGGCTATAGCCGCACTAAGTAAGTCTGGAGCAGTGAACTGTCTCTCTGTGGTTCTCTATTTGAGACAAATCTGCTTCCAACCTGTAGGGCGACCAAAGACGAAAACTACTTAGTATTGCTCTAAATGTGTTCATATGTTTGTGTTTGCATTTTGTTTCACATGTTTGCGAAGAAAACTCAGGAGTCCAAGGTGTGGAGGCCAATGTGCTTGGTGGTGGTGGGGTCTCTCCACAGTGAGCTGTGTCATTTCTTGTATTGATTTTACATTTCTATGTGTGTGTTTATAGCCCCTTTCACACTGCACGACATGGGGTGGCGACACGGTACGACACATTATTTAACCCGGGACTGCAGTGTGAAAGCACGGCATGTTTTTGACCCCTCTTCTGAAAAGGTGGGTTGAGGAGGCGTAGCAAAGTGGCACTGTAACATTACGCCAGGCATATTGCTTGGCGTGTACAATGAATGACCCGTGCATCAGTGGTAAATACACCTGTCTGCAAAGTTTTCATTCGGTTTTTCAAAACAACCATGGGTGGACGCAGAGTTGTTGCTGGCTCTTTGTACAACCATTCAAGGGCAAATGACATGCTACTGTACTGAACGTGGATGCTTACATGGGATTGCAAATATATGCAGAGAATACATTTGATGCCAAATTACCGTAGCTATTTGTACAAGGTACCATCAACGTATGGTAAACTATAGCGCTATCATGAAATAATTTACTCTATCCACATATTTTCACCCACGGTGAAAAAACCAACACTTAATATGAAGATGCACTGGGCGAAAGGGGTCTTTGCGGGGGTTATTTGCAGTAACATATTTCGGGATATTTACAATATATGGAGATATATTGATGGGTGCGCTCTGGACATGTTTTCCAACACTAGTAAACAGTAGCGTTATCATCAAACATTCTACACTCACGGTTAAAAACCACAGAACACAATGCTTTGTCTCTCAAAATGTGCTGTTTATTTAACATGAAATGTCATATAAATCGGCATAGTGTTTGTCTTACTGTGTCCATATGTCATTGTTTTGTGTTTCTAAAAAAAGTTTCCCGCGACCTTGGGGTTTAAAATGACGCTACGACTACCGGGGTAACAGGAAGTGAACTCGCAATTTGTTTTTAATTCAAAATTATGCATTTGGACTTTGGCTCAGCTTTTACCATTAAAACACATTCCAAACAACACCAAAATGTGGGATATTATTTCTTGCACATTCACACGATGAAGCCAACAGTCATGGACAGCATTTAAATTAAAAAGAAATTCCTAGCTCACATTGGGTGAGTTATACATGATTTATGCGAAATAAACAGCATATTTCGAGAAACAGTTTGCATTTCGCCTCTGAACTTCTTGTTGGTGTTTTTGTAGTTCTGCTCTGCTGTTGTGAAAGTCACCATACCACACCCCGCGCCCCGTCTCGCCTCGGCTCATGTTCACGTATGTCCCGGGTTGCAAAAAAGTGTAGAGTGAGAGGTGGGTCGAATTGGCGTGTCGTGTGTTTGTGTGTGTGTGTGTGTGTGTGTGCCAGTGTGAATTCATGTACTGTTTATCAATAAAAGACTATTTTTGTGTACACAACGTCTATTTTTTTTAAAGTATTTTCTCCTGTGTTGCCCTGTGTAATTGGGTGAACTAATGTTCTCTGAGTGCAAGTCCCAGAGTGGCACAGATGTGTTGGACAAAGGTTTAAAAACACATGTTTAATATGTGGAGTTCATGTCTGGAAATAGCACAGTAGCCAGTCAGTTTTGAGTGTTTCCAGTGTCACCTGTCTGCTGGGTGGCATCAGATAAGTGGTGGCCTTTCATCTCTTTACCTAGGTGCCTCGTGCTTGTATGAGTGTGTAGGGGGTGTGTGTGTCTGAAGTGTCCTTGCCCCGGGAAACTTAGCTAAAGCATATGAATTTTCTTTGTGTGTATGTGTGTGGTCTGTTTACTCTGTTTATGCTTATTATGTCCTCCTTTTGTAAGTCTCTTTGGATAAAAGCGTCTGCTAAGTGTAATGTAATGTAATGTAATGTAATGTAATGTAATGTAATGAAAGGGTTGAATACCATCTCAATCAACAGCTGCTGTCAGATCACATTTGGGTTGGCACTCGGTGTTTTGTCAAGACAATTACTCTTACTAAAAGATAATAATAATGAACAAAACATTTTTTGTATTTATTGAAAGGTAGGAAGCTTTTTTTACAGTCAAAACCAAGACAG
>CM050198.1:6902261-6919761 GCA_027475355.1 Coilia nasus
TGACCAGTAGGTGGTTCTGTGAGGTTATTAATAGGACAGTGACTGCCTTAAGAGAGTAAAGAGGAAGGAAAGGATTAACACGTCTCAAAAGCTTGATTATGGAGGCAACCCTGATTCACACAACATGAATCAATCTGTAAAATGTACATTATATTATTATTCAATTAATAATGAAGCTATACATTTTGGCTATTAATGTTACAACAACAACAACAACATCATCATCATCATCATCATCATCATCATCATCATCATCAAGTAAAAAAGTGATAATTTCTTTTAAATCAACTTAAATCAACAACAACAAAGATTTAGAAATTGTACGTAATACCTTACCTTTAGCTTCTGATTGACAGTCATAATCAGAGCAAAGGTGGAGAAGTGTTCACAGGAGCACACTGTGCGAGTAGAATTGTTCGCACTGACGTGGCAGCCATCTTTGATCCAGCCGGTGACGTTCCAGTACACACACCACAGTTCGTTCCCAAGGCCCACAGGCTGATATAAGAGGCACATTTCCAACAACAAATGACAATTTAATACAACAACAACCACGTAATCATTGCCTGGTCTTTCCATTTCTTTACTGGGACAGACTTAAGCAGATGCTGAGCTGGGTTCTACCCATGTTGTATGCATGAGAAATACGTGTGGCTACCTGCATATTCAAAGGATTCAGGCAAAAATGCACTCACACGCACACGCACACACACTTTACATTTATATACTTATGGGGTACTCCCTTCGACTCATATTATAATACATCTTAACGCAACACTAAGTAGTTTTTCAACCCTAAAATAATGTTTTATGGCTCAGTCAACATAAAATAATGTTTCATGGCTCAGTTTCAGTGGCTCATCAACTTGTAACATGGTGAAAGGCACTTCTGCATTTGCTTTGCCGCCCACCATGGGCTGTAACCGCACTATGAAAGTTTGGAGGAGCGGAGCGTCTCCATGTATTCCTCTTTGACAGACAACTCCGCTTCTAACCTATAGGGCCTAACATGTCTATAAAGCAATGTTCTGGCACATTATTAAATCAGCAACAACAAATTAACCAAGAAAAATACTGTCAGATTAGTGGGGAACACAAATCCCCCTCAGTAGGAAATTTGTATCCCACATGTGAGGCTTTGATTGGTACACACACACACACACACACACACACACACACACACACACACACACACACACACACTACTATGGCATCTTCAAGGCTATATAAAAGCTCAGCAGAATGTTCTAGAATGTTCCGCTAGTTGCTGAATCATGACCGAAATGAATCCCTACCCTGAGATGCTGTATGCTGATGTTGACTGGCCGGGGTAGGGTCGTATTTTGTGTTTTGGGCAAAATGATGGAGATCACGTTCGACATAATATCAGCAGTTTTACTGTCTTCTGTTTTGAAGAAGCTGGCATTGAGGGCCTCATGCATGTTCTTGTAGACCATGAAGACCACAGATGCTGAGCCTAGAGACCAGAATGGTGACAGAACAATTTTTATAACAGGCATATTAGTGGGCCACCATTATCCATCACTGCCTACCAACAAACACCACAGATGGTGGCAGAAATAACTCCTTCATCAGGCAGAGCAGTTTTCCAGGGTAGGTCAAAAATGGGCTAACCTAAAAATGATTAGAAAATGATTTTGGTGATGTGATGTGAGCTGCCCTAGCAGAGGTCTGAGCTCTCTGAGTGCTTCTCTGGTTTCTATTTTGATGTCTCACCTGCCCAAGCATGGGGTTCCTGTGGCAGGCAGGCAGTCAAGTCATGTTTAGCAGATGTGTGGATGGCATACCATTGCTGTTCTGAACAATCCCAAGGAGTGTGTGTGTGTGTGTGTGTGTGCGTTTAGGAGATATGCGGATGGCATACTGTTGTTGTTCTGAGCAATCCCCATGAGTGTGTGTGTGTGTGTGTGTGTGTGTGTGTGTGTGTGTGTGCGTGTTTGTGTGTGTGTGTGTGTGTGTTTAGGAGATATGTGGATGGCTTACCGTTGTTGTTGCGAGCAATCCGCAGGAGTGTGTGTGTGTGTGTGTTTAGGAGATATGCGGATGGCATACCGTTGTTGTTCTGAGCAATCCCAAGGATTGTGTGTGTGTGTGTATGTGTGTGTGTGTGTGTTTTTAAGAGATATGCGGATGGCATACCATTGTTGTTCTGAGCGATCCCCAGGAGGTCGATGTCGACACTAACATTGGCGGTCACCAGCTGAGACACTCCAGTCAGGGAGGAGTTTGGGCCGACACTCAGGATCTCCACCACTGATGGGTAAAATTGCAGAAGGGAAAATGTAAACAAAGTACATTTACTTATCCATCCATCCATCCATCCATCCATCCATCCATCCATCATCCATCCATCCATCCACCCGTCCATTCATCTGTCCATCCACCCATTCATCCGTCTATCCATCCATCCAGCCATCAAGCTGTCTGTCTTTTTCTATCTCCCTGATTGTCTGTGTAGTCAATGTGTATCCTGTTTTTTGTATACATTTTTTATTATTTAGCATTTTTGCCTTTATTCAGATGGAACAGTAGGGAGATGAGAACAAAAAGAGCTCTAACCTCACTCTATCTATCTATCTATCTATCTATCTATCTATCTATCTATCTATCTATCTATCTATCTATCTATCTATCTATCTATCTATCTATCTATCTATCTATCTATGTTCTTATAGCCTAAATCCTGCCTGTGGTGTTGGTGCTGAAGTTGGTGCTGGACTGAGTGGGGGTGGGCTTCACCAGGGTGGACACCAGGTTCTCGGTGGACTGAAGCACAGCGTCTCCCCTGGAGGCCAGGCTGTCTGGGGGAGTGTCCAGCAAAACGTCCAGGAGACTGGATATCTCCTGTTGTGAGGGGAATAAAAGCTCAAAACATACACTTTCATGAAATTCCAGCTGCACGTCACTTACAGCGTGCAAATTACATTACATTACACTTAGCTGACGCTCTTATCCAGAGCGACTTACAAATATTTTCACAGGGTTTCAGTTACAGTCCCTGGAGCAGTGTGGGGTTAGATGGCTTGCTCAAGGGCATCTCAACCATGGGTAGGGTGGGATTCGAACCTGCAACTCCTTAACCACTAGGCCACAGCTGCCCCCCACTAAACCACAGCTGCCCCCCCCCCCCCTCAAGCAAATTTCAGGATGGTTTGCTGCATGTAATTAGCCTGGTAAACCAGCCCCTCGTACTTCGTTTCATTTTGCACAGAGGAGGGTCTGGCTTTGCTGCATTGAGAAACGATTTTGTCCTGAAGGTGTGGACTCTGTTGAAGTTTAAAACAAGTGGCTCTGCCTTTACCCAATCACTAACGTCTGGTCATATGCAATTGTAGCACACAAAGTCAACGTCATTGCGTCATGTAAATTCCATATTAATGTTGATTGTTCCTGATGAAGTATTCTACAAGAATTCTAGTAAAGTGATCAGCAGACCTCGGAAAAGAACTAAAGCCTAATGTTTTGGTTTGTTTTTCATTAAGTAGGCTGTTCTATATTGTTTCCAGACATCCACGGAAAGAACCTGGGGCTCATGTATATGATCTACTATATCATGTAAAGGAAACCTCACCGTTGGTGGCAGAGCTGTGGACACTGATGAATTCAGAAGGCCCAGTTTGCACTCCACATCTGAGTCCTACAGCGTGAATGATAGAGATCACATGTATGTATGTATATATATATATATATATATATATATATATATATACAGTGGCTTGAAAAACTATTCATACCCCTTGAATTTACATAACATTAACATAAACATATATTTTATTGGCATTTTATGTGAAAGACCAACACAAAGAGGTTCACAATTGTGAAGTAGAAGGAAAATTATACATGACTTGCAAATTTAAAAAAAAATAAAAAACTGAAAAATGTGGCGTGCAAAAGTATTCAGCCCCCCTGTGTCAATAATTGGTGGAACCACCTCTCGCTGCAATTACAGCTGCAAGTCTTTTGGGGTATGTCTCTACCAGCATTGCACATCTAGAGACTGGAATTTTTGTCCATTCTTCTTTGCAAAACAGCTCAAGCTCAGCAAGATTAGATGGAGAGCGTTTTTGAACAGCAGTTTTCAGATCTTGCCACAGATTCTCGATTGGATTTAGGTCTGGACTTTGACTGGGCCATTCTAACACAGGAATATGTTTTGTTTTAAACCATTCCATTGTAGCTCTGGCTTTATGTTTAGGGTTGTTGTCCTGCTGGAAGGTGAACCTCCGCCCCATTCTCAAGTCTTTTGCAGACTCCAGCAGGTTTTCTTCCAAGATTGTCCTGTATTTGGCTCCATCCATCTTCCCATCAACTCTGACCAGCTTCCCTGTCCCTGCTGAAAAAAATCAGCCCCACAACATGATGCCTTCTACTTCACAATTGTGAACCTCTTTGTGTTGGTCTTTCACATAAAATGCCAATAAAATATATGTTTATGTTTGTGGTCAGAGCGTGACAAACTGGAAAAATTCAAGGGGTATGAATAGTTTTTCAAGCCACTGTATATATATATACATACATACATACATACATACATACATACATACATACATACAGGCACACATGCAGGATTACAAGATTACAGGCATACATACATACATACATACATACATACATACATACATACATACATACATACATACATACATACATACATATTTACTTATATATATATGAACACATTACAGTAATAATTTTATAAACAAAGCTGTACACACATATTTAAAAAAATGAACTATGAAAGGAAAGTTCACACCCCACCTTGCATTTCTCCAAAATGACAGGATCTATAAATGAAACACCAGAAACGACAAAACTATGAGTGTGATGACAACCAACATTCAGTCAACCAGTGACAATGAAGAGACAGAGACAAAGGAAGAGAGAGATAGAGAATGAAAGAGAGCGAGAGCGAGAGAGAGAGATAGAGATAGAGATCGACAGAAAGAGAGAGACCGAGACAGAAAAAAAGTGAAAGAGAGAGAGAGACAGAAAGAGAGTGCGTGAAACTGCATTCTGTACATCTTCGCGGACAATCCTGAGATAGAGAGTTAGGGAGAGAGGAGAGAGACAGAGACTGAGACAGAAAAAGAGTGAAAGAGAGAGAGGAGAGAGCAAGAGAGACGGACAGAAAGAGAGTGAGAGAAACAGCATTCTGTTCGAGGATCTTCGATCTCTCACTTTCTCTCTCACTCTTTCTTTCTCTCCCTCTTTCTTTCTCTCTCTCTCTCTCTTCTTTCTTTAATCCAATGGTATTAATCCAGTCTTACGTTCACAACGGCCTCTGCTGTTGTTGCCATGGTTCCTGAACCCTTCTGGACAGCTGCAGGTGTAACTGCCAGGTGTGTTTGTACAGGTGCCTCTTGGGCCACAATCAGGAGGAGTCTCCACACAGTCATCCACATCTGTAGCAGAAAACACACACACACACACACACATGCTAAACACCAAAACCATAGCCATAGCTTTTAGCTTAGCGAGCAGCATAACTGAAGCACATCCTCACCTCCACAAGGGCCTGTGCTGTTGTTGGCATGGTTACTGAACCCTTCTGGACAGCTGCAGGTATAACTGCCAGGTGTGTTTGTGCAGGTGCCTCTTGGGCCACAATCAAGAGCACTTTCTACACCAGGGGTGCTCACTACGTCGATCGCGATCTACCAGTGAATCGCGAAGGCATTGCTGGTAGATTGCGTACATAACAACTACAACGGCTACTAAAAAACTGTAACAAAAATGAGTCCTAGCTAGTGCTCTAACTTGTACCTAGCCCATAGGCGCGGGAAGCGTGAAATTCCGATGGGCAATCAACACATCACCCCGGCAGAGGGCCATCATACCCCCATTAGCAGGTGTAAATCCTGCCCTGCCCGATGAGCATCACTATCAACAGACCCTGTTTAAATCTGCGTCCCAACGTCGGGTTTCTTAGAGCAGTACGACGGAGGAGGAATGTTTCAGGCATCACCTAGTCTACTAAAGAAGATATAGAAAAATGAGTCTGGCAGCCAGCGCAAGTAAGAAACAGAAAACATACCATTTCCATTGGGAATGGGAGGAGGAGTTTTTTTCAGCCTGTCGTTTTCCAAATGCGTTTGTCTTATCTGTCGAGCTGCCATTGCTATGCCGAAGAAAGGAAATGTGGAGAGGCATTATCAAACTGTTCATAAAAGCTATGACAGTGCCTTCCCGACAAAAAGCGAACAGAGACAGAGAAATGCTTAGTAGGGGGAAATTCTTGCAGCGATTTCGAGAGCTCTGTCCCGAGATTCAGGAGTTTGTTCGTGTCACTAAACATACGGAAAAAAAACAACTTAGTGGCTGCTAGACTTGGCGTTTTGACTGATTTCACTAACATGCTGAACGAACTTAATTTGGAGCTGCAAGGCAAAGACAAAAACGAGGTCGACATGATCAGCTCAGTTAACAGATTCAGTTGTGCTCTAAAGGTTCATTGGAAAGTAATACAAATGTGTTATAATTGTGCTGGAAACGTTCATTATATCATACAGTTGTATTAAAGTTGTGCATGCATGGCCGTTTATGCATGGATGCATATATTTTACTATGCTGCATATGTAATGCAACATTTATATCAATAAACAAACTGCATAAAGGTACATTTAAAATGCATACTGAGTGATTTATCATCATCATCTTCATCATCACCATCGGCCGTAGCTCCCGCACACACACACACACACACACACACACACACACACACACACACACAATACAATACAAATGAATAAGCAGATGCAGATGTTGAAACACGTATTGCCATATTGAAATATATTTTAAGACATAGTGTTGGGTTCGTCTTTAATCTAAACCACATCCTCACCTTCACAAGGGCCTGTGCTGTTGTTGCCATGGTTCCTGAACCCTTCTGGACAGCTGCAGGTGTAACTGCCAGGTGTGTTTGTGCAGGTGCCTCTTGGGCCACAGTCAGGAGAACGTTTCTCACACTCGCCTGCATCAGGTAACCCAAAACAATGCAACTCTTAGCCACATTCAACATTCACCCACAAACAAAGTTTCAGCTAAAATTTGCTTGTGTTTAAGTAAGTAAAAGCAGTACAGGAAGGAACAACAAAATGCACAACAGACAGGCTACAAACGTTCACCTGCAAACACCTGCCTCAGAAGGATGCTAAACATCTGGTGGAAAGACATAGTAAGCAATGTGGACCTGTGGAAAAGAACAAGCCAAGATCCCACAGATCTACAAATCCGTAAAAGAAAGTGGAGTTGGATTGGTCACACCCTCAGAAAACCTGACACAGACATCACCCGTCAATCCCTGACATGGAACCGCCAGGGGGAGAAAGGAAACAAGGTCGCATAGGAAGCATAGATCTACAAAGGTCGCATAGGAAGCATAGATCTGCAAAGGTCGCATAGGAAGCATAGATCTACAAAGGTCGCATAAGAAGCATAGATCTGCAAAGGTCGCATAGGAAGCATAGATCTACAAAGGTCGCATAGGAAGCATAGATCTGCAAAGGTCGCATAAGAAGCATAGATCTACAAAGGTCGCATAAGAAGCATAGATCTACAAAGGTCGCATAAGAAGCATAGATCTACAAAGGTCGCATAAGAAGCATAGATCTGCAAAGGTCGCATAGGAAGCATAGATCTACAAAGGTCGCATAGGAAGCATAGGGGCAGAAATGTCTGGGAGTGGGCTGAGCTGGGGAGAGCTTGAACGAAAAGCCACCAACAGAGTAAAAGAGAGCTTGTTCACAACGGCCTATGCACCCAAGAGGAACAAAGGGCTTAAGTCAAGTAAGTCGATACAGGAAGTTACATCTGACACATCACGTCAGTGCAAGACCTCCCAGATGAAATAGGAGACCTGACACAGACATCCCCTGTCAAGCCCTGAAATGGTACCCCCAGGGGGAAAAGGAAGCAAGGTCACCTCAGGAACAGCTGGAGAAGAAGCATAGAGGCAGAAATGTCTCAGAGTGGGGAGAGCTTAAACGAATGGAGGTTGTGCGTCAACGGCCTATGCACCCAAGAGGAGCAAAGGGCTTAAGTGAGGTAAGTCAATACAGGAAGTCATATCTGACACATCACGTCAGTGCCAGACCTTCCAGATAAAATAGGAGACCACTAACGACACATCTGTCTTACCGTGATGCCCAGTCTTCCATCTTTTCTGATTGAAAGTTAGTTAAAAACAAACAAATAAAATAACATTCAAATTTTGTCATTATTCTTGTAACCAAATAAAAGATAAAAGTAAATAGTTGATCCGATAGCTTTTTTTTATTTTTTTTAAGCATCTGGCTACAAGTTGACTAAAGACATAAATGCCAAATCTACTAATCCTCTGACAGGGCCTCGACCCAGCTGAAGATGAGACAGAAAATGAGCTGTGTGCATCAGTAAAGGAACACCTTTTTAATAGCATGACAGTATGTTTATGATATTCTGCCTACCATACCTTGTAGAAAGGCTGAGCAAGTCTATTATGGTAAATTGAAGTGACAAATATATTGGACTATTTACACATGAGACGAATACATTCAATACTGTATTGTAATATAAAAAGACATATCTTTTCTCAATAACATGACTGTACGGCGTTTATACTATTCTGCCTACCATACTTACTAGAAAGGCTAAGCAAGTCTATTATGGTAAATTGATGTGACAAATACATTGGGAGTATTTAGATGAATACATTCAATACAGTATGCACACTAATGCAATATAAAGAGATGCATCATGAAAACATATTGATAGTTAAAACATTAGTATAAGGTTTGAAAAATGAGATCATGTAGAGTTTATCACAAAGAACAGTAAGTAATAATGCACAATCTGGCTTTGATGGAAGACAGTGTTTGTGGTGCCACTGTTGTGCGTGCCCCATGATTTTGGTTGAAATGATCATCTGTGTACAGTGCATCCGGAAAGTATTACAGCCTCATTCCAAATTGTATTAAATGAATCTCTTACCTCAAAATTCTGCACACAATACCCCATTATGACAATGTAAAAAAAGGTTTTTTGACATTTTTTTAATTTATTAAAAATAGAAAACTAAGGAATTGGCTAATTGACTCAATGCTACATAAACAAATTGGTGAAATTGTTGTACAGTGTCTCCTTAACTTGCCTTGCACATCCTAACGTTGTTCTCCACGGCATTGTGTTTTAAAGGCAGAGCTCCCAAGTGCCACCTGGTGGGTGTTTGGGTACACTGCAGTTCATTACAGAAAATGCTGCGTGAATCCTGGAGAGATTCATGTGTGAAACCGAGCAAACTGAAACAACAACATCTGTACAACTGCAGGAGGTAATACAAGAAGCTGGCCTCTTACCCTTGAGTGTGAGCTTGACGTTGGTGAAGAGCACTTTATATCCATTCATCTCCCAGTCCATCTCTAGGCCGCACCAGTGGGATCCCTCCGAATATTTCTTGAAGCTTCTCACGGTCACCGTCAAGACCCCCGCCTCCCGGTCATCGTACAGAGAGAGGGTGCTCGACGGGTGCACCCACACACGGTCTGCTTGAACCAGGCTCTTGTAGCGGCAATCGTGCTGGCTGTAACTCTTGCAGAAGAACTTGCCACCGTTTGCATGAGCGTGGAGGTATGGGCAGGTGATGTTGACGTCCTCACCTGCAGAAACCTTCAACTGAAGCTCTTTGCCACAACAAGGGTCTGTGTGGAACACAAAACAATTGCATCATTAAGATAGCAAATGCTTACTGTTTTCTACAAAAAAAAACAAAAACAAAGCCCCAAGAGCACACACGACAGCAACATATGGCATCAAGGAACACATACACAAGCACAGAATAACCCTAAGGGCTCATTTCCACCGCACTCTCTGCGTGTTCAGCGCGTGGCCGTATTCTGTCCGTATTTGTTTAGAATGCACGTTAACAGATGAGACCATTTCCACCGCAAGCGTGTTCTGAGCGTATTCTGTCCCTATACAAACCTATTGTATACGCCCACGCGCTGAACACGGCTACGCGGTGAACAAGGCGGTGGAAATGAGCCCTAACACTTGCAAGGGCAATCTGTCGCCAGGAAATTTTTTTTAACAAAAGGTAAAGCTATAATATGTAAGATCTCCCATTTCTCCCATCTAGTGGTGAGGTTGTAACTCATACTGAGAAACGTAAAATAATATTTTCCTAATGTTCTCCCTGGATGGTGGCAAGCACTGAGCTCAGAACTTTATGTATATTTAAATGACAAATGAAAATTTTACAAGAACACTTCAGTTTGCTGGTGGGAGTCATTACTGATGCCATACTTATAAATGGAAAAATATTTTTTTGCAATTGTATATGCAATTTTAAACAACAAATACACAGTGTGGCTTTAACATTTGGCTTTAACATTGTTTTGGTAACACTATTTTACAGAGTCGGCGTTACATTGTATCTACCAGTACAGTGGTACGACCTTGGAATATCATGTACTAGTGTTGCACTTACATAATGTGTTTTTGCCACAGAAATAAATTCTGAAAGTACAACACAAGGACATGTTACTGCATATTGTTACACAGGCTGTACCACTGTAGCTGGGGCAACTGTGGGCAGCTGTGGCCTAGTGGTTAGGGAGTTGGTCTTGCAATTGAAGGTTGCTGGTTCAAATCCCACCCTACCCATGGTTGAGATGCCCTTGAGCAAGGCATCTAACCCAACACAGCTCCAGGGACTGGAACTAAAACTCTGTACATATCTGTAAGTCGCTCTGGACAAGGGTGTCAGCCAGTGGCGGCTGCTGGTCTTTCAAACAGGGGAAGCACATTTTAGGTGTAGCAGTACATATTTTTTTTTTTTATCCTATTGGAGCCTGGCCGTTATTAATAAAAGGAAATGTTAATTGAGACTGTCGTCAACCACAGCCATGCCACAGAACTACAGTAACACACACATGAAAACACACCTAAACTGTATCTGTATACAACAATACCAGAACTGAACAGAACATGAACAGAAATATATAACAGAACCATTATAAATACACGTTATTGTGTATAAATTCTGCCCTGCGCTCCTTTTGCAGGAAATGCCATTGCTTTTTTCGTGCCTTTTTGTATGCCCTGTCAAAATTATTCAGGTCCGAAAAACCTACATTTGGCTAAAACTATCCCTGACACAGCTTCATCAAGAGGCATGGCCAACAGTACATTCTGTTTGTCACAGCACGTCCAATTAGACAGTTTATCGCGTCATACCAGGAAAGTTGAAGAAAAAAAAAACTGTTACTTTCACCAGTTTTTGTGGCCCAAATAGGTCTTGGGTGTTGGTCTGTCCTGCTGTTTAATTTCTAGTCTCTCCTCATACAGGAGACTATCGAATGGGTTTGCCAACAACCCGCGACAACTACTTGTCAACAATATTAGCAGTAGTCATTGTATTGGGCTAGCACGCTAACTAGCGGGCTAGTTTCCTTAACAACTTGACTAATTTGAACAACATGATTGTGAACGAACTAATGAAACTTAAACAAAAAACTCAATAACTTTGTGCTGACTGGTATGTTTTATTTAGAATATAATATGTGTAATGTATAAATAACAAGCACTCTGGACGGACAACACGTTCTCTCACCACTTGTCTTTGGGAAATCCGCTAGCGACTGAATTCTACTTTACTCCGATGCCGATGTTTGTTTGCCTGCCAATCAAGAGGGGTGTAGTCTTTTAGACAGTTCCACCAATTATAATGTGTAAGCCTAGCGTCTTGGCCCGCCCCCACCCATCCCACTCTCCATTCACCCCCAGAGACGCTGAGCGTCCGAGGAAATGACGATTTTCAGCATTTATCCAATGAACACATGGCTTCACTGCATTGAAAAAAAGTGCATCAGACGTTCAGCTTCAATGGGGTGTCCCACTGTGCTGTGCATTCAAAACCATCGGAAAATCGCGTCGGACCCGACAATAATAAACAGAGTTATAAAGACTTAGCTATGAAGTTAAACACATTTCTAGGATGCTTCTAGTTTTAAACATAATGTCAATCCCAATTTAATGTAAATTCAACCTTGCATATTTGACCATTTATTTTGTGAAATGTTAGAGGAAGTTGAGCTTCCCTTGTTGTCTTAAAGGAATCGCCACTGGTGTCAGCTAAGTGTAATGTAATACTTAATTAGATTGTAACGCCGACACCGTGTTAAAGTGTTAGCATTTGGTTTACGTAAGGCAGAACTCTCACTTTCTTCCACCAGCATGTTGATGCCGGTCGGTACTCCCCCCTCCAGATCCGTAGGGCAGTGATACTGCCCCGTGTCCTGTGTGGTCAGGTCGGCCGAGCCAATGATGACCCTTCCCGACGCGTCCGTGTAAAGCGTAGACCTGTTAGCTTCAATGTACCCATTTGGCACATGGGTCTTCTGGACCGGAGCCGCATGGGCGATACTCTGACCTGAAAAGACAGAGAATGCACGCACATCACACAGGTGCAGGTGCTGGACCAAACAGACGAAAATCAAAGTAATAACAACGGTCCGCAACACTGATCAAAGCTCCCAAGAAGTTTTATTAGCACAACGTTTCGGAACACTCCGGTTGCACTGTGATGAAGGACTGAGCATCCAAAACGTTGAGCTAATGAAACTTCTTGGGAGCTTTGATCAGTGTTGCGGACCGTTGTTATTACTTTGATACTCTGACCTGTACAGGTATCGTCCTCACTGCTCCAGCCACACTTAACGTAGACCCTTCCTCCCGCGTAGGCTGTGACATTAATGTCCTTTGTCATGTCTGTCAATGAGAAGAAAGACAGAACAAAAGCAAATACATTTATGTTTTGGTTTCTGTCCTATTTACCAATGGCATGGCTGTCTAAGGGAACACAGTGATATAGTTTCAGTAAATGTCAGTATATTAAAGCAGATATATTTTTGACCAGGGAGGAAAGCCTGACATATGAACGTTTGTCACTGACACACAATACTGTGCATTAAATGTGCCACTGACAGACAGTACTGCGCATTAAGGGTGCCACTGATGCACTGTACATTAATACACAGATGCACAGTACTGTGCATTAAGGGTGCCACGGCTAAACAGTACACTAATACACTGATAGACAGTACTGTGCATTAAGGGTGCCACTGCTAAACAGTACACTAATAGACTGATAGACAGTACTGTGCATTAAGGGTGCCACTGCTAAACAGTACATTAATACACAGATGCACAGTACTGTGCATTAAGGGTGCCACTGATGCACTGTACATTAATACACAGATGCACAGTACTGTGAATTACAGGTGCCACTGACAGACAGTACTGTGCTGTTGTGCATGAAAACAATTAATAAATGACAAGATACATCCTTTAGAACAGCTGCTTTCTTTCTGACAGAAGAATTAGGCATGCGGATACACCAGCACACTCATTAAATATCCTACATATCCCACAATGCTGTGTGAGGTGGCACAACACATAAACAGGCCCGGCCAATCAACACATTGCATTATGCTCTTTAAAAAAGGTGAATGGCATCATTTATTTAAGCTAAAAAAGAATCAACTTTGTTAGCACTTAATTGTACAGTTTATTTTTAAGTGTATCTATGTGTAACAACATGCAATAATGTAATGTATTTACACTCTACATACCTAACACTTACCCTAATCCTAACCGTATGGTACAGTATAACCCCCAGAGGCCCAGTGTTATAATAATGTAATATTACAACTTTACATTTAAGTCTGCAAAAGCCTTCCCATGCACACACACACACACACACATTTGTAAAAAAAAAAAAAAGAAATTCATGCAGTTGGTGGAATCAGCTTAGAGACATTAAGATTCAACATTTCACAAAGAAATGTATTAAAATAGAAAATGACTAGCTCTTACCATCCGTCACCAATAAGTTGACCATGGTGTTCCAGTTTGAGCCTTTGAAATTCACACCACACTGGTATATCCCAGCATCCTCCAGGTTGAGGTTGGCCAGTCTGATGATGAAATAACTTGAGCCGTTATCACAGAGGGAGAGTCTGTCGTTCGTGACCCAGTTCTTCTTAGCTCTGGTCCTTATCAGATCATTACAGTCATTGACCTGGCCTTTGCAGAAGTACTTCCAGCCATCTGCGTAGGGGGCGGGGTACTCACACTTAACGTGAACACGCTCTGCGACACGAGCTCTCACGTCCACACCATGCACAACGGCTGTGGGGAGGGAGGAAAAAACGAGACATTTTTATTAGTTTGCTTTGTGTTCTTTCTTTCTTTCTTTCTTTCTTTCTTTCTTTCTTTCTTTCTTTCTTTCTTTCTTTCTTTCTTTTTTTCATTTTTATTTTTATTCTTTGTGTATCCCAGACAGCTCATTTGTTGAAGTTTATGCCCAAAAATAGCAACTGTACAATGAATAATTTTTAAATTATAAACAAACAAATATTAGTCGTTGTACGACTGTTGTAACTGAATAATGACTGTTAATTACAGGCATTTGTGAGGTAAAGAAAGAGACAGAGACAGATAGATAGAGAGACACTGAGAGAGAGAGAGAGAGAGAGAGAGAGAGAAAGAGAGAGAGAAAGAGGAAGAGACAGAGAGACAGAGACAGAGACAGAAAGAAGAATAGAGACATAAAAAGAGAGAAAGCAGAAGAGAAAGGCAGAGAGAAGCTGAATTATGAAACGCTGTTTCCACAAACCACAAGATAAAATTGTCATCATGCCGTCGTAGGCAAATTACTTAAGCGACATAGACCAGTGGGTTTGCAAATGTTTCATCACCACCATGTACAGGCCCGCTGACACGGGGGGACAAACGGGTTTCTTGTCCCGGGCCCTGGGTAAGGGGGGGGGGGGGGGGGGAGAGAATACATTGTGGAATATAGAGGGGGGAGAGGCGGGGGGCATCAGATCATCTTGTCCCGGGCCCTGGGTTGGGGGGGGGGGGGGGGGCAGGACTGGTCCTTCCTTACATTATGGAATATAAAGGGGGGAGGGGTGGGGGCCATCGCCTAGCGTATCCTATCAATGTCCTACCCAGTGCATCCTTCACCATGGGCAGGCTACATATCCTATCAATGTCCTACCCAGGGCATCCTTCACCATGGGCAGGGTACATATCCTATCAATGTCCTACCCAGGGCATCCTTCACCATGGGCAGGGTACATATCCTATCAATGTCCTACCCAGTGCATCCTTCACCATGGGCAGGCTACATATTCTATCAATGTCCTACCCAGGGCATCCTTCACCATGGGCAGGGTACATATCCTATCAATGTCCTACCCAGTGCATCCTTCACCATGGGCAGGGTACATATTCTATCAATGTCCTACCCAGTGCATCCTTCACCATGGGCCGGCTACATATTCTATCAATGTCCTACCCAGTGCATCCTTCACAATGAACCATGGGCAGATTGCCATAGATATCCTCTGACCTACAAAGGCAAAAGGCAGCAATTACACTAAAACACTGAAACTTGGAACACTGAAACTCAAAAAAAAAAAGCCTTTAAAGTTGTCATAATGCCCTTTCAAACATATTGTTGGTATAATAGTGGTGATGTTTTTATGTACTTAAATTTTTTTGCATTTTTGCCTGAATCTGAACATTGCCTATGCTGAGAACCCATTTACAGATTTACATTCCCCCTACTGTTGTTCCAAGCACCCCCAGTGGAATACTCGAACACCAGAATTGACAACCACTGACAACCTCAACCACTGACAAACTCAACCACTGACAACCTCAATTATTATCCCTCCAACAAACATAACTGCAGTATAGTGGTAACACAGTAACTGGATTTCCATCAAACTTGTTATTGTGTGTTATAGCTATTCGAAAAACAAAAATCCTCACTTGCAAACACTTGAGATGCACATCAGTCTTTTAATCTGGGGCCTAAAATGGCTGCCAGTGAGCATCTTGTTAATGCTATGAATGTGCATATGTCACGGTGTTGCCACGTGCATTTGTTTTGGTTTGTTTTCCCCCGCTCACACACGCTTTTGTTTTCCCTGCTTTGTCACTCCTCCTCTCCGCGCTCTGATTCTCCACTACACCTGCACGTCATTCTCTGCCCTCATTAGATTATTACTCCCTCGCCCTTTTCGTTTACTTGTCGTTGTCTTTATTCGTGTCACCTGCCGCTTCTCATCACGTAATTAATTCTCATCACTTCCTTGTTCGCTCCCTTCACTATGATCGCCTTCACCTGTTTGCTCCTCCCGTCACTAGTTTCCTTCATTGATTACATGCACGATATAGTCCCTTCCTTTTCACCTCGTAGTTGTCAGTTCGTCTGCACTCCTACCCGCGTTTACAGCCTTGTCTTTGCTCCTGAGAATTTGCTCTTTTGATTCCTGTCCGTTTGATTTCGCTCCTGTTTTTCTCTGCCTCGGCTTTGTTTTTTGCATTTTTGCCTGCTTGTTTTTTGCTCCTGCCTGCTCCTGTTTTTCTCTGCCTCGGTTTGTTCTCTGCATTTTTGCCTGCCTGTTTTTGCTCCTGCCTGTTCCTGTCCCTGTTTTTCTCTGCTCTCCTCGTTTGCCCTCCTGTTCTGTTTTTCCCCTGGACTGCTTCCCTGGCTTACAGACCTCCGGACCGGCGACTCCACTCTGCTCCCCAGCCCCGGCTTCTGACCAACTGCCTGCCCCTGACTACGCTCTTCTCTCCAGTCCCGGCTACAGACCCACCGCCTGCCCCTGACTACGCTCTGCTCTCCAGCCCCGGCTACAGACCCACCGCCTGCCCCTGACTACGCTCTGCTCTCCAGTCCCGGCTACAGACCCACCGCCTGCCCCCGACTACGCTCTGCTCTCCAGTCCCGGCTACAGAACCACCGCCTGCCCTCGACAACGCTCAGTTCTCCAGCCCCGGCCACTGACCTGCAGCCTGCCCTTTACTCTGCTCCCATCTCCCCAATCCCTAAATAAAGACCTCTTACCTGTTTATACCTGCGATTGAGTCCGTTCTTGTCCTGACCCTGACAGCATATCTGGTTTAGATAAGAGAAGTGGAAACCCGACTAGTTCAGATATACACTGAACATGCCTGTTGGTATCACAAATTACAGGTGAACAAGAGAAAAGCTCTTAGCAAAGAGCATCACAGATGCCTGCGCCACAAAGTATGCAACAAAGAGAGACAAGAAATCAAAGATAAAATGGAGAGAGAGAGAGAGAGAGAAAGATTATAAGACAGAACAGAGAGAGACAGAAAAACAGAGAGGGTAAAAAAACAATGTCTCACTTTTCCCAAATGGCTTACCTATCATCAGACAGAGAATTGGGGTGCAAACGGTCCCCATCTTGACCCGACGGTCCTCTTTGATTCTGAAGTAGCGTGGGACTGACGAACCTCTTGTTGCTGTCGTAGGGTTGTGTACTTCGGGTCTCTTCCTGTTTTGTCACCCACAGTGACACTGAGATGCAGAGCTGTTGCATGCAACAGAGATAGATATAACACATTTTTTGATGACGACTCGATATCACGTCGGCTGATCTCTTTGCACAAGAAGCAG
>CM050198.1:6927261-6937261 GCA_027475355.1 Coilia nasus
CAAGCTGTAAATTGTAATGCATATTTCGAAGGTTGCACAAGGAAAATGACTAAAATATTAGAGACACAAAACAAACTGAACTGTCATTTCATTTTCATCTAGTTTTTTACACACACATACAAACACACACACACACACACAAACACACACACACACACACACACACACACACACACACACACACACACACACATGTAAAAGAAATTGCACTAACTGCCACTCACCTGTCACTCCCATGTCCATCTGTGTTCACTCCAGCAGACACACCCACTATGAACAGCGGGATCCCGTAGCCAATCAGAAGGTTGAGCTTCCAGTGTAGCCCAGCCTGCTCGACGGGTTTGACCTGCCTGAGCTTCCTCACAGACAGGAAGAGCATCACGGCCTCTATGGACATCCACATGAAAGAGCACAGGAAGAGGAAGTGCAGGACCCCTGCAAGCGCCCTACACAGCCCCTATGGCAGATAAAACAGGGCAGTTTGAAAGTGAAAGTCAGTCCTATTGGTCGTTGTGATCACACAGTACATCACAGCACACACAACAAAATTCGGCCTCTGCATTTAACCCATCACACACGTAAGCAGGGGGTAGCCATGACAACGACACCTGGGGAGCAGTGTGTGGGGACAATGCCATGCTCAGGGACACCTCAGTCATGGGGGGGGGCGCTGGTCAGTCACTCCCCCCACCCACTTGTCGCTGTTGTGTCAAATTGAACCCTTGACGTTTGGGCTGCAAATCCAACTCCTTGACCGCTAGCCCATGACTGCCCCATGACTGCCCTGTGTTTACAGAGGTTATTATACCAATCTTCTCTCTCTCTCTTTCTCTCTATTTCTGTCTCTCGCGTTGTCTCTCTCTCTCTCTCTCTCTCTCTCTCTCTCTCTCTCTCTCTCTCTCTCTCTCTCTCTCTCTCTCTCTCTCTCTCTCACTTTCTCACTTTCTCTCTCCTGCTCTCTCTCTCTAAGCTCACCAGGTAGTGGACATAAACATAACACATCAATAACCAAGAAAACATACATAAAATAAAATCATAAATAATAAAAGACCTGAAGAGACCAAAGAGTCTTTTGAGACTATGTTGGAAGAACATGGTTAATGGTAACTGGTTAATTTACTGTTTAATTTGAAAACATTTTTTTTTTTTTTTTTTGGCCCTGGTAGGGTGGTATTCGGTGTGCAGTCCAGTTCAGACCAGTGATCTCACCATGACTGGCTCCTTTACTTGTACTTCAAAGAGGAATAAGAGCTTGACAGTTAGGTACCTTGTGGGCCTTGATGAGTCGAAGGAAGCTCTGTGTGAGCAGGAAGAGGGTGTGGGCCAGCAGCAGACACACGCAGAGGTTCAGACGAGCTGCGTTGGACACCCTGGGGTTCCATCGACAGAGGGCAAAGGTCATCACAGCCAAGGTCAGGAACACCAGGCCAATCAACACGAAGATGGTGTTCAGCACATTCACAACAGGGTCCGTCTGGAAAAGTACCCATCCATATCACTGGCAATAAATGACTTACATTTATTTGTTTATTGTTTGTTTATTGGACCTAAAAGTATTAGTTGCGTTAAGAGACACATGCAACTGACATATATGGATACTTTTAAATCTCATTGTACAGTGTATAAATACAGGCTTTATGTTCTATTCTACTTCAGTCATTCTGCTTTCTCACCAGTAGGTGGCTCTGTGAGATTGTGAGAGCAATACAGAGTGCTTTTTAAATGAATGTATTACAAGAACTGGAGAAAGTCCCGCCCCCATTAATTTCAATAGGAAATGCTAGGCTAGTGAATTCAGCACAAATTGAATACATTTTTAGTTTTCAACATTAATTTTCATGGGGCTAATTTATGGCACCATTTTATTTAGCCAGTTAGGTCCCATGAGTTAGGTCTCATGGAGGTAAAACAGGCACAAGACTATGTCAAAGGTGGGAATTGTATTTCATTTTGTTGACACCATGGCCACTGATTTATGTCTCAAGCAGCTTCAAAACTGTTTGTAAAACATAATATTTCACCTTCCGTGTCGGATTTACTGTCATGATCAGGGCGAAGGTGGAAGGATATTCGCAGGAGCACACTGTGTGAGTGGAGTTGGTCGCACTGATGTGGCAGCCATCTTTGATCCAGGCGCTGATATCCCAGTGCACACAAAACAGCTCGTCCTCAGGGTCTGCATACTGACAAAACAGATAGACTTTTATTACAATGTTGGCAGGGTACACTTTTATTTCACACACATATGTAGCGATCTAAAGTTATATATATCAATATTAAAACAGTATTAAATGCCTATTGTGGACTAAATGGCTATGTTATCCACCCTTTACTGCTGAATTCCCGTCCACCACCTGTTGTTCACTGATCTGCCACAAGGTGTCAGTAATGGCATCAGAGATTGCAGCCATGACTTAGGGAGCTGGTTGTGTGGTGCTATTCAATCAGCTGCTGTCACACATATAGGCCTATATACACAAACATTTCACTCTTTCTTGAAAGGAAGGAGGCTTGAGGATCTCGCCGTAGATCTCTACATGCCCCCACATGCACCTCCAGTCCTTGTGATTTGAAAGTATATACTCATAACATGCAGTATCAGACAAGGGACACTTGATTCACCACTACTTATATGATTTAAATTACACTTCAAATTACTTTCATACCTCTTATGGTTTAACATCAAAAAGGCAAAGTTACAAAGACAATGTATTACCACAGGCATTCTCATTAGCACCTTAGGTTTTCACAAAACATGTCAATGCTGCCCTAATTCCCACACACAGCCAAGGAAGTGGAGTATTTTTGTGGCTTTATTGTATTGTATTGTGATGTATTTTATTGCTTTATATTTAATAATAAGTATTTCATAGAATTGTATTACTTCCCAGTTGTACAGATGAACTCAGAAATGGGGAACGGACGGTTGTGTCATGTACGGAAACTGGAGGTTGAAGTAAACAGCCAGAAGTCCCCCAGTACTCCCATGCAGCTGTAGGGAGTTCTGGGTTTGTTTCTATCTCCCTATGAATGTGACCTTGGTTTCTGGGTGGGGCGAATCTACATGTGTAGATTTCTTCAGTAAAACAAGGGAAACTGAGTCATAGGAGCTAAGCTGTAAGCAACTGGACTTCTTTTTGGGGCTTTAAAAAAAAGTCCAGTTGCTTACAGCCTGTGTTCCATAAGCAAGCCACTGTTATTTTTCCTTAAACCAGACTTTCCTTAAACCAGACTTTCCTTAAGCTAGACTTTCCTTAAACCAGCCTTTCCTTAAGGCAGACTTTCCTTAAGCCAGACTTTCATTAAACCAGACTTTCCTTAAGCCAGACTTTCCTTAAACCAGAATTTCCTTAAGCCAAACTTTCTTCCTTGCAACTTTCACTTCAGCACATGCATGTCCCAGGCGGTTTAGATGTTAAAGCATAGCTAACAAAATTCAGGTGATTAAGTAAAATGGGACCATACCTTAAGATGTTTTATGCTGATGTTGACTGGAGTCAGTAGTGTCTTGTTAGGTGTGTTCGGCAAGATGACAGAGACAATGTTCGACATCATGTCAGCTGTTTTGCTGTCTTCTGTCTTGAAGAAGCTGGCATTAAGGGCCTCGTGCATTCTGTCGTGGACCATGACGGCCACAGATGCTGAACCTGTGGGGTTGTAATTATGAGAAATGCTGTTTTCACCAGGCATTGTAATAGACAACCACTGAGAAGAAGAAGAACTATTAATTCAGTCAGGATCACTCTAATCAAAATAATGCATTAATATAGTAAAAGCAAATTTTGGCGGCATGGCTCTGTTTTGCCATAGCCTGGTAAACCCGCCCCTTGTACTTCATTTTGTACAGAGGGTCTGGACCGGGATCTCTTGAGGGTCATGTAGTCGGCCCCAGCAACACCGATCCAATCAGCGAAAAGAGGGTGTGTTTGTTAGCCGTGACGTTGACCTTGTGTGCTACATTTGAGTTGTAGTGCATAGGTAGGCTAATTGCATACGTGACGACCAGGCGTTAGCGATTGGGTAAAGGCAGAGGCACTTTTTTTAAACTTCACCAAAGTCCACACCTCCAACAAATCGTTTCTGATGGTGTCTGATCCAGACCCTCTGTACAAAATGAAATGAAGTACGAGGGGCTGGTTTACCAGGCTACTGTTTTGGCACCCCCCTGCCCTTCCACGTATGTGGAAAGCCTAAGGCAGGGGGAGCAGCAAAAAAGATCTAGCCTGGTATTTGACATTTACAGCATGGGCTCCTGGCCGTTAGCCTGGTAAACCCGCCCTTCGTACTTCATGTCATTTTGTACAGAGGGTCCGGACCAAACACTGTCAGAAACCATTTCTTCCTGGAGGTGTGGATGGCGTAACATTGTTGTTGGGAGCGATCCCCAGGAGTGTGCATGTGTGTGTGTGTGTGTGTGTGTGTGTTTAGGAGATTTGTGGGTGACGTACCATTGTTGTTGCAAGCGATCCCCAGGAGTGTGTATGTGTGTGTGTGTGTGTGTGTTTAAGAGATTTGTGGGTGACGTACCATTGTTGTTGCAAGCGATCCCCAGGAGTGTGTATGTGTGTGTGTATGTGAGTGTGTGTGTGTGTGTTTAGGAGATTTGTGGGTGACGTACCATTGTTGTTGCGAGCGATCCCCAGGAGGTCGATGTCGACACTAACATTGGCAGTCACCAGCGTACGCACTCCAGTCAGGGAGGAGTTTGGGCCGACACTCAGGATCTTCAACTCTGAGGAGTGAAATTGGAGAGGGGAGAATATTAACCATCTGGGAGGGCTACCTTGTCATGGACCCCTTATTTATAACAATAATTATAATAATAATAATAGTAATAATAATAATAACAATAATAACAATAGTCACCATCCTCATAATAATAATAATAATAATAATAATAATAATAATAATAATAATAATAATAATAATAATAATAATAATGCTTTATGACACACAAAAATGGATATCTGTCTTTGATGGGTTTAAAATGCAAAGAGACACAATAAATAGACAATAAATACAACAATAACAAATACTGTACTAATTGCAAATAACACTATTTAGTGCAAATGATTAATATTGTTACTATACGCAAAATCAGCCTCTTTTACTGTCTGTCTGTCTGTCTGTCTGTCTGTCTGTCTGTCTGTCTGTCTATCTATCTATCTATCTATCTATCTATCTATCTATCTATCTATCTATCTATCTATCTATCTATCTATCTATCTATCTATCTATCTATCTATCTATCTATCTATGTTCTGGCCTAAAACCTGCCTGTGGTGTTGGTGCTGAAGTTGGTGCTGGACTGAGTGGGGGTGGGCTTCACCAGGGTGGACACCAGGTTCTTGGTGGACTGAAGCACAGCGTCTCCCTTGGAGGCCAGGCTGTCTCGGGCAGTGTCCAGCAAAACATCCAGGAGACTGGATACTGTCTATGGGGAGAAATGGAGAAAAGGCCCAAAACCTCCACTAAGCATTAGTTGCACAGCACTACTCCTGTACTTGTATATTGGAAAACACATGCAAACATCCACTTAGCATTAGTTGTACAGCACTTTTCCTGTACTTGTATATTGGAAAACACATGCAATGCAAACATCCACTTAGCATTAGTTATACAGCTACTATTCTTGTACTTGTATATTGGAAAACACATGCAAACATGTTCTTTAGAATGACATATGATGGCCAGATTGTGCCTGTGAACTAATACTTAAGAGGGTGTTGCTGCATAGCCTGGAACAAGCAGCTAACAAATGTAAACAGAAGGTATAGCCTTCCCTTAATAATTATGTTAGCTTGTTTAGGGGTAATAGAAATGATAATACAAATGCATAATACAAATGAAATTAAAATCCAGGACATTTACATCAATCTATAAAAGAAACAACCAGGTTGGCCAGGACAGGACATGAAAACAGGACATGCCCTGGGATAACAGGACATTTGGTCACCCTACTGTTGGTGAGTTGGTTAACTGGAGGAGCAGGGCCATAGCCAGAAACCACTAC
The DNA here is from genome assembly GCA_027475355.1 of Coilia nasus. Taxonomy (NCBI): domain Eukaryota; kingdom Metazoa; phylum Chordata; class Actinopteri; order Clupeiformes; family Engraulidae; genus Coilia; species Coilia nasus. Next base: position 6,933,275 of record CM050198.1, read on the forward strand.
ATGGGTGGACCCAGTAATAGATCAGGAGGGCCTACATTACATTACATTACATTACATTACATTACATTACACTTAGCAGATGCTTTTATCCAAAGCCACTTATATAAGGAGGATACAGCAAGCTAAGGGAACACAGAGTAAACAAAGGCATGGTAAACACCCCACCCCCTTCCATCTACACACACACACACACACACACATACATGCACGAGGCATCTAGGTAAAGAGTTGGTTAGCAGAAGCTTCTCAAAGGTCGAGAGGGATTTCGCTTCTCTTACAGCGACTGGTAGGTTGTTCCACCATTGAGGGACAACAACGAAGAACGGTTTACAGTAAGGTCGCCTTGTGTCAGGAGAGGGCACGACCAGTATTCTGTGTGTTTTGGCCTAGCTTACTTAAATCAGACAAAAGACACCTTTGATTGGGTGGATAATCAACATAGCATGCATAGTAGTCAACATAGCATGCATCATTAACAACAAACCTTACCTTCTCGGGCAGAGTAGTGGACACTGATGAATTCAGAAAGTTCAGTTTGCAATCCACATCGGACTCCTTGTAAAAAATAGATGAAAGAAATCAGTTCAGGTAACAAACAGCTAGAAAGATTTTGGGTAAGTAAGCACATTCTGGGCAATTCTGCATGTGATGAGCCATTCCGACAACACAAGTTCAAGTACTACATGGGTTAGCATGCTAGCTAATGTTCCACACTGGTAGCACAGCTAATGGTGGGCATGCTTGAAATCAACTAGCCAGTTACCTGTTACCACAACTGGTCAGTTAGATCAGTTCAACCGTTTACAGAACTATTTTGATCAAAATCATTATAAAATGTTAATGAATATCTATAGGCTGTGGAATGGCAGCCTTAGTAAAAGACAGAGTGAACCTGCCTTATATTGCACATTTATCCTGGTACTAGTTTATAGATTATAACTTTAACATGGTGTTAACTTATGGGTAGAACAGCCATTGTTATAAGGTCATGTACAGCACAGCAAATATCAATCAGAAATAAAGAGGCAATGAGTGTGTGTGTGTGTGTGTGTGTGTGTGTGTGTGTGTGTGTGTGTGTGTGTGTGTGTGTGTGTACCAGTGCCAGAGACCCAGGGGACATTTAAATTAAAATTGTGAAAGAGGTGCTGTTCATGTCAGACTTTACCTTGCATTTCTGTTTGATGACTCTTACTAGATCTAAAAATGAAACATGAGAAACACAAAAGTGTGTGAAGACACAACATAAAATGTGGGATGTTCTTTTCTGAACTGAAGTCTTACAAAAAAAAAATCCTCAAGGTTTGTGGTAAGGATTCCTAAATGTTTTTTAAACCACATTCCTAATTTAGTGTGTCTTACTCTGTTTTTGATATGATACAAGGTAACTAAACATATATTTAATAAAAGAAAATGAAAAACAAGTCTGTGGTTTGGCTATAACATATACTATACATGCACGTGCTCTACATATGATCATTGTTTGTAAGGCCTCCATGTTTGATCACATTGTGTTGGTGTGGAACCCAATCTCACCTTCACAAGGGCCTGTGCTGTTGTTGCCATGGTTCCTGAACCCTTCTGGACAGCTGCAGGCGTAACCGCCAGGTGTGTTTGTGCAGGTGCCATTTGGGCCACACACAGAAGGCCTCTCCTCACACTCATCCACATCTGTGCCAGAAAATACACAAAAAAGAAGAAAACGGTGAATTTTAACAAACAGACAAGCACACACATACAGGCACACATATACAGTACACAGACAGACACACACACACACACACACATGCACACACACACACATGCACACACACACACACACACACACACACACACACACACACACACGTGCACACAGACACACATTCACTGCCTGTATACCTGAAGCTAAAGGACCAAATACTTCATGTTAATGCATGAGGTGAAAGGAGCATTCGCTTATTTGTGTGCCTAAAACACAACACATGTATGAGCTGTGTCAGTTGGCTATGGTTTTTTTTTTCAGATAATAACAAAACAGTATGTATCTCCTACCAGTAGTAGTTGTTGGTGGGGGTGTTTGTGTTGGTTTCACAGTTGCTGTTTGACAGGAAAGAAGTAAAAGGTGTTTTGTAAATATCTAAATCAATACATCAGGACCTCCATTGCATTTTTCTTCATACAAAGCCACTTTCTTTAGCAGACTATATAGTACATCACAATGGAGCAATCAAAAAAAAAGTGGAACATTAAACATGCATAATACAAAAAATAATATTACATCACACTACATCTAGCAGATGTTTTCATCCAAAGTGACTTACAATAGAGGACACAAATATAATCAAGGATATAAGCATTTAAAATGTGTTCCATGTTTTTGTCCCACCCATATACTGTATATACTGTATATATTATAGAGAGAGACAGAGATAGAGTAGAGTAACTTTATTGATCCCGAAGGAAATTAAAGTTACTCTACTCTATCTCTGTCTCTCTCTATAATATATACAGTATATACAGTATATGGGTGGGACAAAAACATGGAACACATTTTAAATGCTTATATCCTTGATTATATTTGTGTCCTCTATTGTAAGTCACTTTGGATGAAAGTTAGATAGAGAGATAGAGAGAGGGAGAGAGAGAGAGAAGATTTGTCACAATGTAATTACCAGTGCACAGTGACAGTAAATAATATAACTAATAAATAAAAGCAAGTTCAACAGCAATAGCTAGACACTCTAAGTGCATTATGTGTACTCCTTGACTTTCTTGACTTTGCCTATGGCCTACAAACCACAAAATAATGAACTTGACTGCTATCACCTTTCAGTGTGAGTTCAACGCGGTTGATGAGCACTTTGTACCCATTTGAGTCCCAGTCCATCTCCACACCACACCAGTAGGAGCCGGCCTGGTGGATGCCGAAGTTTCTCATGATGGCTGTGAAGACCCTCGCCTCCCGGTCATCGTACAGAGACAGCGTGCTCGACGGGTGTGCCCACACACGGTCGTCTCGCACAAGTGTCTCGTAGCGACAGTCATTGTTGCCGTGAGGCCCGCAGAGGAACTTGGCGTCGTGTACATGAGCGTCGAGATACGGGCAGGTGATGTTGATGTCCTCTCCTGCAGCCACCATTCGCTTGAGATTATGCCCACAGCAAGCATCTGTGTGGAACACAAGACGAGTGTTCTGTGAGGAACCAGGCAAATATACTGCATGTCCAAAAAACAAAACGGGCCTTGGTTACACTTTATTTTACTGTCTCTGTTACATTAATTAGATACAGTGTAACAGGGTGTGCAAAAAATATTGTTACACAAACTGTGGTACTGTATGTCCAAAAACCAAAATGGGTCTTGGTTACGCTTCATTTTACTGTCCCTGTTACAGTAATTAGGTACAGTGTAACTACAGTGTACTTATAATGTTCCTTAGTGTTAGGGTTAATGTTAGGTATGTACAATGTAAGTACATAATATTACATGTTGTTACATGTAGATACGTTAAAAAGGAACAGTAAAATAAAATGCTACCCAAATCTTTTTTTTTAATATGTACAGTTGTTGCAGAGTAAATCTGTGATTAAAAACAATTTCATGTCATAAAAGTACAAAATGTATTTGTAATGTATTTTAGACCATTTCATAGGGCAGCTGTGGCCTAATGGTTATGGAGTTGATCTTGGGATTGGAGGGTCGCAGGGTAAATTCTCCCGTACCAGTAGGAAAAAAAAACTGTGGGTGGGGGAGTAAATAACTACCACTCTCCTGCACCCAAATCCATGCCTATGGTGTCCTTGAGCCCCGCACAGGGTGACTGTCCCTGCCACTACCTAATTCAAGTCGCTCTGGATAAGAGTGTCGGCTATATGCAATATAGAACAGAACGGAATTGCCATTGTACCGTATACAACAAAACCTAAGGTGTGATCTAAAACAGCATATGTAGCCTCTTAACGGTCACCGTATCGCCGGCGCTACAACTCGCTGTGACTGGAAAAAAAC
>CM050198.1:6947261-6962261 GCA_027475355.1 Coilia nasus
TGTTTAATACAGGACTCAAAACTGATCGAATGAAAATAAAAACAATATAAACCTTTCCAATAACAGAAGATACTCTTTTTGTAACATTTCATTTTTAAACAGAAAGCTGTGCCTCAGTGATTTGATACTGTTGTCATGTCATTCGGGCTGCTTTGCCACACCCTTGCTTTAGCCAGCTTGACCTTTGACCTTAAACTCTTAGCCATAGGGCCCACCCTTGACTTAGTCAACTTGACCTTTGACCTTAAGCTCTTAACCATAGGGGCCACCCTTGATTTACCCAGCTTGACCTTTGACCTTAAGCTCTTAGCCACACGGGCCACCCTTGCTTTAGCCAGGTTGACCTTTGACCTTAAGCTCTTAGCCACAGGGGCCACCCTTGCTTTAGCCAGCTTGACTTTTGACTTTAAGCTCTTAACCATAGGGTCCACCCTTGCCTTAGCCAGCTTGACTTTTGACCTTAAGCTCTTAACCATAGGGGCCACCCTTGATTTACCCAGCTTGACCTTTGACCTTAAGCTCTTAGCTATGGGGACCACCCTTGCTTTAGCCAGCTTGACCTTTGACCTTAAGCTCTTAGCCATACAGTAAACATCACCCCTTCAAGCCTCTGTGGCTGACCTTTTTCATAAAATGACACAAAACTCTAAGACAGGGGTGACAAGGGGGGGGGGGGGGGGGGTAGGTCTGGATGATTCCGGGGCTCCCACAATTTCTAGCGGCGTCCCTGCCCTGAGAAGCATATGACTGCAATCCTGCCGAAGATAAAGCAGATATAAAAATAAAAGTACAAGGCACAAACCATATATGATCAGAGGTGGTTGTAGACTCTGTTCCCTAGGCAAAAGCCCACAACTGACATTAAAAACTGCATTGCCACCACTGTAGTTTAAAGGGTTGTCGGCCCTTCGAGGCCATCTGTGCATGACCTTTGGCTTCTGCTGACACGAATATAATGAACACAATGCATAACAACCTCTGTTTTTTAACTGTTCACAGGGGCAGCTGTGGCCTAAGTGGGGAAGCTGTGGCCTAATGGTTAGGGTGTTGGCTTTGAGATCGGAGGGTTGCAGGTTCGGATCCTGCACCAGTAGGAAATATGTGGGTGGGGGAGTGAATGACTAGGGCTCCCCTTCTCCCCACCATCCATGACTAATCTGCCCTTGAGCAAGCCATCTAACCCCACATTGCTCCAGGGACTGTTTCCTGTACCTAAGTAACTGTAAGAGTGTCAGCTAAGTGTAATGTAGTTCTTTGCTCTGCTACTCGTCCTCCTCACTAGGCCTCACCTTTGACCTTTGCCTTATGCCCTATTGTCACATGGTCATCACCTCTCTGTGCCTGGCCTTTGCAGAGAACATCAACCTTCACCGGCACTATCTGCTGTAACCATGACGACTCAGAGTACAGTATATCACTGTCACCATCTGAGCATGTGGGCGGGATATGAGATACCCCGTACCCTTGCTGCTTTCTATAGAAGTAAGTGCTGTGGTGTGTGTGTGTGTGTGTGTGTGTGTGTGTGTGTGTGTGTGTGTGTGTGTGTGTGTGTGTGAGTGTGTGCTGGTTTCTTTAAAACTGTTCACACAGTACAGTAAGTGTTTTTTGCTTTGTGCTGACGTGTGAATGCAGTGTACATACAGTGATATGTCCCACCATCGGCTTCTCCTTAATAAAAATAATAATAATAAAACTTTACTTGTATAGCACAGTTCATACATGCAATATGCAACTCAAAGTGCTTTACAGTTTGGCAGGGTTGTTGCAAGACAACATTTCTTGCGGTTCAGTGATGTCAGAGCACATAAATACAGAAGCAGACTGACTCTTGCATGAACACAGGTAGGCAGTCCTTGTAGGCCCTAGTCAGCAATCTTTGTAGTCCAGTGGCGTTAGAGCTATGCAACGCTCTGTTAATGTGGGCTCTTATGTGAACATAGGTCGGCAGTCTTTGCGGGCCAGGGGCACTACACGAGGAAAGTTCATTTAGGCGCAGTCGGTTGTTAGTGTCCCCAGGGAGCAACAGGGGTGAGGAAAAACTCCCTGTTTGTTTGATTTGCGTGATTTCAGGAAGAAACCTCAGGAATCAGTGAGTAAAACTCCCTGTTTTTCTAGGAAGAAACCTCAGGCAGAACCACGTCTCCCAGGGTAGCCCATCTGCCGGGGCTGGTAACGGGAAGTCGGTGACTGAGTAGTTAGGTGTAGGCTTGGTTGAATAGGTAGGTCTTTAGTTGTCGCTTGAAGATGTCGATGGATTCTGCTTTTCTGATGTGCTGTGGTAGGGCATTCCATCTCTTTGGGGCGTAGTATGAAAAGGCCGATTCCCCGATCCTTTTGGGTGGTGCGTCTGGAATCCTCAGGAGACCGGCATCAGCGGATCTAAGGGCTCGTGCAGGGGTATAAGAGGATAATGCGTCAACAATATAGCATGGGGCAAGGCCATTTACAGCTTTAAATACCAGTAGTAGTACTTTGAAGTCAATTCTATAGGATACAGGTAGCCAGTGTAGTTCAGCCAGTACAGGAGTAATATGTTCCCTCTTTCTTGTTTTTGTTAGTAATCTTGCAGCCGAGTTTTGAATAAGCTGTAGTTTTTCAATTGATTTTTTTGGGAGGCCTGTGAACAAGGCATTGCAGTAGTCTAATCTACTTGTAATAAATGCGTGAACAAGTTTTTCAGCGTCTGGCTTGGTCAAGAAGGGGCGAACTTTTGCTATATTTCTTAGATGGAAGTATGCTGTTTTAGTCACTTTGTTGATGTGTGGTTAAAGGCTTAGGTCAGAGTCAAGGATGACACCTAGGCTAGTTACCTGTTCTCTGACATATTGGTTTAGGTTGCCTAGACTGGGGAGGAGAGCTTCCCGTTTGTCTTTAGGGCCGATAAGTAGCAGTTCAGTTTTGTTTTCGTTTAACTTTAGAAAGTTATTGCTCATCCAATGCGTGACAGCTGACAAACAGGAGGTTAAAGACTGTAGAGCTGTGGTTTTGTTTGGCTCAACTGAGATATAAAGTTGTGTATCATCGGCATAACTATGAAAGTCTATATTATGTTTTTTGATAATGTTGCCCAGCGGTAGCATGTATAATGAGAAAAGCAGGGGGCCAAGGCAGCTGCCTTGAGCAACACCGAAGGGTACGTCGTGATTTTTAGATATATGATCTCCTAAACTAATATAGAATTGTCTTCTGGTGATGTATGACTCAAGCCATTTTAGTACATGGCCTGAGAGGCCCACCCAAGTTTTGAGACGATGTAGTAGTATGTTGTGATCAATTGTGTCAAAGGCGGCACTTAGGTCCAAGAGGACTAGGGCAGAGACTTTGTTTGTGGCTGTACTGAGTCTGAGGTCGTTTACTATTTTGGTTAGAGCAGTCTCTGTGCTATGATTTGCTCTAAAGCCTGATTGGAATTTTTCTAGGATGTCGTTTTCATTAAGGAATTGGTTGAGCTGTAAGAAGACAGCCTTTTCGAGTATTTTGCTTATAAATGGGAGGTTGGAGATTGGTCTATAGTTGTTTAGTGTGTTATAGTCCAAATTTGGTTTCTTTAGCAATGGCTTCACTACAGCAGTTTTAAAGGCGCTTGGGAAAATACCTGTGAGAATGGAGGTGTTAATGATCTGTAATAGGGGTGTGGAGATATAATTAAAATTATTTTTCATGAGAAAAGTGGGAATAGGGTCAAGGCTGCATGTTGACCGCTTGCTATGTTTAATAAGTTTATAGAGATCGTCTTCCGTAATGGCGCTAAAAGTCTGTAGGGTCGGTGGTTCCTTAATAGGGGCATCTTGTAGGTAGTTAGGGTCTCGAATGATTTCTGCTCTAATAGCGAGTATTTTGTTTGTGAAGAATTCTGCAAACTCTTCGCATTTTGGAGTGGTGGCTAGACTAAGCATATCACAGACTGGCCCAGGATTTAGTACTTTTTCAATTGTAGAGAATAATACTCGTGTGTTGTTGTGATGGTCTGTGATAATTTTTGATAAATAGTTCTTTCTTTCTGTGCGTATTGTATTGTTATAGGTGATAATATGTTCTTTAAGGATTATACGATTGACTTCTAATTTAGATTTTCTCCATGCTCGTTCTGCTGCTCTACATTGCCTTTTTTTCTCTCTTACTGACTCATTTATCCATGGTGAGGTTTTAACTCGTGAGCTGCGTTTTGTTTTTAAAGGAGCAACTTCGTCTAAAATTTCCTTTAGGTTGCTATTAAAGCCAGCCACCATTTCATCGAGCGATTTGTGGCCATTGAGGAGGTCGCGGGAGCTAATAAGTTCAGTGATTTTTTGTTGCGCTGATTCATTTATGCATCGTTTGTGGGTTGCACCGGTCTCTCTATTGCTATGTATAGTAAATGGGAATTCAAATAAGACGCAGTAATGGTCGGAGATGGCTATATCCGATACGGAAATGTTGTTAATATTTGCGGGTTGCGATATTACTAGGTCGAGCGTGTTTCCTAGTTGATGGGTGGCTTCTGTTACGTACTGATGTAGCCCAAAACCATCCAAGGTGTTTAGCAGGTCTTTGCCATTTGAGTCACCGCTTTTATTAACATGAATGTTAAAATCTCCCGTGATAATTATTCTGTCGTAGTTTGTAAGTACCGCTGACACGAGGGTGGAGAAGTCAGATAAAAAGGTTGGTGAACTTTTTGGCGGTCTGTATAGCGTGATAAGGAGTAAGCTGTGATCGGTTTTAACTTTAATCGCTAGGTACTCAAATGACGTGAAGGTGCCTAAATTTATCTCGTTACAGCTGAGTTTATCGGAGAAGATGACAGCTATACCGCCACCTCTTTTATTGTCTCTTATCGATTGATAGAATTTATAGTTAGGGGGACAGGCTTCAATAAGGGTGGCAGCCCCTTCTTCTTTTAACCAGGTCTCCACAAGGAACATAAGGTGTAGTTTATTTTCCGAGATGTAATCATTTATAAAGAAACTCTTGTTGGTGAGGGACCTTACATTAAGGACAGCAGCATTTATGACGATTTTAGTCTTATTTACCCAGCGCCCGAGCTGGATATTAATTAGATTGTTAGGTATGCAGCCTGTGGTTTTATGCTTACGTTTCCTATGGTGGGTTATAAGGGAAGGAATTTTGTGGAGCAGATTATCTGACTGAGCCAAGCACACTGTATTCCGAGCACTGGTGGTAAGGGGGAAAGATATATCATTATCTCGGACTAAGTTGCTATTGAGATGTGCTGGCTTGGAGCTTACTTGTCAGCGTGGCGTGTGATGGGCTTCCAGAGCTAGCTCCAGGTTGCTAGCTAGCAGGCTCGCCCCAGCCCTGTTCAGGTGTCGTCCGTCTCGGGCGAACAGGCTGCGTCTTCTCCAGAAGCTCCCGAAGTTGTCCACGAAAGGGACCCTCTCGCGACTGCAGTACCCCACCAGCCACGCGTGGAGCTGGCGGATACGAGAGAACTGCATGTCTGAGAAGCAAGCAGATGGGATAGGGCCTGAGACGATACATTTTTTGCCAGTAGCGAGTATGGTTTGAATTAGAGAGGTAAAATCGGACTTAAGTTTTTCGGACTGCTGGAGCCTGATGTCGTTCGACCCGACGTGGACCACGATTGCAGAGGCGGTCGGGTGCTGCTCCACCACCTCGGGCACCCTGGTCTGGACGTCCTCCACACGGGCTCCGGGCAGGCACCACGTCTCGCTCCTCGGTAGGGTCACATGGCGCACCATGGAGGACCCTACGAGGACCGCGACTGGTCGGGTGGAGGACGGGGGGTGGCGGGGTCTCTCTCGGGCGACTCGTCTCGGAGCAGGCGGCTTCGGAGGCGGAGCAGTCGGTCTCGACTGCTCCGCCGAGCGATGCTGTGGGGGAAGAGGAATGGTGTGAGCAGGGTCGGCTACGTTACTATCGGCTAGCACTGAGTACCGGTTTGAAAGATTGAAAGGATTGAAAGGAGGTGGAGAGAATCTCTTCAGTACTCCCCTTTGACTGCGAGCGACAACTTCGGTCCAGGGTTGGTTCTGTTGTGGGGTCGAGCATGCCGGCTGCGAGGTGGTGGCAGGTTCTTCAGGGAATTTAGTCTGAAACGACATATCAATTCGGCTTTGAGCCTGGGCTCGTAGAGTGGAACCGTATGCAGAGATAAGTGTATCTTTCCTAACTAGGTCGTTTGTAAGCCGGCGAATGTCTCTTTTAAGAGAATCAATCACCATGTTGGCTTCGTGGAGGAGCAGAGGGCCCCTGCAGCTGCAATCCAGTGTATCCATGTTGGTGTTTGTAATTTATAGGATGTTTACGTGTTTATAGTAGTATGCAGCTGCTTTTACCGAGTTAGCTTAATAGTTTAGGATGCTAGGTAATGCTAAAAACAAGCTGAATGTGCGGTGTATTTAGCGCTAATGAACAGGTGTATGTGGTGAAGTATAATTTGACTTGATGCAGCTATGTAAGTTTTTAAACAGAGATTGTAGTAAGTAATTGAGAAAGGTGTTTGTAAAGCTTTGTAGAAAACTTAGCTTTTTGCTGGATAGTTTCTTCTTTCGTTCCGGTGTTTGCTGCTGTTCCGGAAATGACGTCGGCGGAAGTGACGTCTCCTTACTAAGCCTGGCCTTTGCCCTACAGTTATTAAAAGGTCATTGCAGTCAATGTCACCCGTCTCAACCTCTGTGCCTGGTCTTTGCACTATGCCAAAGGGCCATCACATCTCTCTACCTGGCTGTTGGCCTATATCAAAGGGCCATTGTAGTGCACATCAAATGTCCCAGACTCTGTCTTTGTCTGTTCTTGGATCAGCCTGTCCTTCTCCTTACTGTGAATTTCCTTCCTCCTTCTCCCCCAACCCTGCACTATCTGCTGTAACCACCACGACTAAGAGTATATCACTGTCACCATCTGAACATGCGAGCAGGATATGAGATACCCCGTACCCTTGCTGGTTCCTTAGAACTGTTCACACGGTAAGTGCTGTGGTGTGTGTGTGTGTGTGTGTGTGGTGTGTAGGTGTGGTGTGTGTGTGTGTGGTGTGTGTGTGTGTGTGTATGTGTGTGGTGTGTGTGTGTGTGTGTGGCATGTAGGTGTGTGGTGTGTGTGTGTGTGGTGTGTGTGTGTGTGTGTGTGTGTGTGTATGTGGGTGGTGTGTGTGTGTGGTGCGTGGTGTGTGGTGTGTGTGTGTGTGTGTGTGTGTGTGTGTGTGTGTGTGTGTTCGTTTCCAGTTTATGCACCCAAAGCTGTGCCTATTCCAGTTTGATAACTGCACCTTTTCATATTATTGCGGCAATATTTGTGCTCATTGTGTGTTATTTTGTAAGTTTATTATTTCTTAATGAATTGTTGCTTTTGCATGTTGATACAGTTTTGTACAGTCAGTATTTATTCCTTTTTACTCACACACACACACACACACACACATGGGAACGACACACCCATTTAGATGTTGTAAGCTTTATTTTCACATTGGTCCAGTCGAACACACCCCTCGTCTTCTTCATCTTCATCAGCCTAACCTAGACCCTGGGCGAGGCAAACAGTGACCTCTACTGGGCGATCAAATAAAGGCAGATAAGGCCCAAAATAAACATAGAAAAAGCCTTTTGGGTTGAAGGGACAAAAATCTGAGCAGAAAAAAAATCCAACTGCCTAAGACTCAATCAAATTAATTAATTAATTAAATTATTTAATAGTAATTAATTAAAGAGCTTGCCAGCCTTAAATAAATGTCCTAATGGGGTGATAGTGACATAAGCTTGTGCTTCTAATATCAATCATGTTTAACTCACTTGGGTAACATGTGCACAATGATTTCCCACGACAGCACAGAGACAGTTCACAAATACATATTTGTTGAGGCTTGCGCCATTCAACAACAGCTGACCAGAACACGCCTTAAAGTTCCTAAAGTAGTGACGCTGTCACATGTTGCAAGATGAACGCTCTGCAACTTGTCCTCAAACTGTCATCTGTCAGGTGATTACGGTAATGCCTGACACAAAGGAAGTCACCTCTCAGCTGGTACACAGAGAGAAGACTTGTATTATGCCTAAATGCTCCTATTTGACACCAGTAGAGCACAGCAACACATGAATCACACGCTCTTAATCCCTTACACTTGCAGTTGATATCTATCCATCTTTTCATCCAAGCAGGTTTATTTATCCATCTATGTATGCATGTATGTGTGTATTTATGCATGTATGTGCTATGGGCATGTATGTGTGTATGTATGCATGTATGGGGCAAATGGGGCAGCTGTGGCCTAGTGGTTAGGGCGTTGGCCTTGCAATCGGAAGGTTGCTGGTTCGAATCCCCCCTATGCATGGTTGAGATGCCCTTGAGCAAGGCATCTAACCCCACACTGCTCCAGGGACTGTAACTGAAACCCTGTAAATATCTGTAAGTCGCTCTGGATAAGAGTGTCAGCTAAGTGTAATGTAATGTGCTGTGTTCATGTATGTATGTGCTGTGGCCATGTATGTGTGTATGCATGTATGTGCCGTGTGTATGTGTGCATGTGTGTGTGTATTTATGCATGTATTTGCCCCTGAAGGCTTCCGACAACTTGCAGAAATTAGTCAACTTGTCCTTGCAAACTTACACAACAGTGTGACCTCCTCACGAAAAATTCATGTGAAATGACACAAGACCCTGAGAAGCATGCCTGTGTTGCCTGTTGCAACTATCACTGGCAAAAGCTGAAGAAAATATTTTTGGTGTCATTTCGACACCGTAGTCGTTGATAAGTTTGGGTGGAGTAGTAGAGGTACTTTATTAATCCCAAAAGAAATGTAGCTGCCCAGTAGCATATACATACAGATGGCTAGCTTTCCCGATGCTCATTTAATTCTCACAAGTCGAGATTCCTGCAGTCGCGAGAAGTGTTTACCACTGCCGCCACTAGGGACAGCATAGGACCACAAAGGTTTACGCTGAAGTAAAGATCTCACTTCCGAGGTTGACCCACCCACAGCAAGACTTGCAGTATTTAGTTGACTGTAAAAGTGCCATTATCTCATAATCCTGCGGTTCAGTTGCAGTGAAATTAAATCGATGTGCAGAAATAGTGACAATACAGCTGTCAAAACGTTTAAAAAGCAAAGTCACGTCATCTTGTTTTCCTTGTTAAAACCGTATGCCATGACTTCAAAGTTTAACAATTTAAACAGCAGTATTATCGTCATTTCTACAAACCGATTGAGTTTTCCCTGAGTTTGGACAGCACAACTGTAATATATTTGCAAGTTGGCCATGAACTGGAACATTTACCACGGTAACACCGGGAATGTTTGGTTTGTGACACACACAAAGGCTGATATCGGTGAGAGCCTATTCAGACGTGGTCTCGTGGCTAAGGAGATGATCTTTAGTTCGGGGAATCTATCATGTTAAAACATACTGCTATCGTGCATTTCTCTGTCAACACATGTGTCATACAGTTTTGCAATTACTGCAAATTTCAGCATAATATCCAAGAGATTCGGACATATCATGCCACGGCGCACTGTGCATTCGTGACGTGCGCATGGTGTCATTACTATTCTGTGCCAGCGCACCATTCATTTTTTCAGGCATAAAATCACGTTGTCTAGATAGCAGATGACACTGCGCCATCACGGGTGTGTCAGCGAAAAGAAGAAGTGTGGTCTGGCGCAAAGCGTGCCAAATGCTATTATAAGGACGCAAAAACAACAAAACCCTGTCGTCAGTTGCTGGAAAGCTATTTTATGGGCGCACAACGCTTTGGGATATAACGAGAGGGATCCCCCTCTTGATGAGTTGCTGTTAGGAGACGATAGCTATCCACTAAAGGCACGGTTATTAACACATACATCATGCCAACAACAGGGCTTAAAACGTCTTCAAGCTCCAAAAAGATTGCAATTGCATACGACTACGAATCTGATTATTTACTAAGTGCAACGACAAAAACACTGATATATATTTTGCAATAATGCACATTTATTGAGCAATCAGTTTTTTTATATCAGTTTTTTTTGTATAATATACGCATCATATATACATCTACACATATGTCTCATATACACATACACATGCATAACCTATACACATCATGTGCATATCTACACATTTCCACATCATATACACACCATACATACATACATACATACATACATACATACATACATACATACATACTAATAGGCACACAGATATATGACATCCATGCACACAATCAAACTACAGGGAGTACATAGGAATCAGTCAGCTAAATTCCCCAGTAGGGGGTAGAGGACTAGTCACAGAGAAAATACAGTGGATGGTTCAGTGTGATACTTGTATGGGATATTTGTCCTATTCTGAGTTGGTTATAGGATTGGGTGTTGGTGACAATGAAGCTTTGGCTATGGCGAGAGTGTCAGGACAGTCTGCTCAACTCAGTTGGGTGTTTACACATATAGTATGCATAGGTGCTACGCCATGCATCATCACTGGTCAAGAGGACTAACACAGCAAATGAGCATTAGGCTTATTGTTCAGCGCCCTCGTCAGGTTTGTATTGGAAGAGCAACATCAGCGCAAATGGTCACACAAAGTATGCAGAAAACCAAAGTCTCTCAGCGTATGTCATATGTTTACTGCAAGTACTTATACATTTGTTTTTTGTTTTTTTTTTTTTTTTTTTTGAAGTTTAAGATCCTTAATGTGCACAGTTAATTGTACAAGTAGGATGACAATACAGAGATCAAATAAGTAGTTTTTAAATTACATTTAGTTTGTCCATAGTGGCGATCCATAGTAAATCTGGTAGTGTGGAAATGTGGGGTTAGATGCCTATTCTCAAAGGCCCTTCAGGGCTGTGGGTGTAGAAGTGTTTTTTTTTTTTTTGTGTGTGAGTCTGTACTGTATGTCTGTCAGATGCTAGGGCATGAACGAGACAAAAAAAAAAAAAAAGTGATTTCACGTCATGCGTCAGGGTGTCTGGTAAGAGTATATGAGAGAGAGTGAGAGAGAATGTGAGAAAGAGAGAGAGAATGAGAGAGAGTAAGAGCAAGAGAGAGGGAAAGAGAGAAGTGAAAGAGACAGAGAGAAAGAGAGAGAAGTGACAGAGACAGAGAAATAGAGAGAGAGAGAAAAAAGAAAGAGATGGAGAGAGAGAGAGAGAGAGAGAGAGAGAAAAAAGAGAGAGATGAAGAGAGAGAGAGAGAGAGAGAGAGAGAGAGAGAGAGAGAGAGATGTTGTTTATGCCTGTGAGTGACTGACTGTGCCCATGAGAGTGTGACGCCTGTAAGGATATTGCGTAACTGAAGAGTATGACTACACATGCAGGAAGAGGTTAGGGGCAGTGACACCCTTTTCTCGAGAAACAAACATATGCGTTCCCTTCAACCACACGCTAAGAGTGGCACACTGTAGCAGCTTAGCTTAGACACTAGACACACATTAATGTGAAAGGCAATGGGAGTCTTCATCTTCTTCAGTCTGTGCGTCATAACAGGTAAGTGATCTTGTAAAGAGTGGTGATTTGAAAGGCTTAAGGGCTTTCACTGTTTTCAATACCAACTACCCCCCACAGCAGCATCGAACTTTGCTAGAGTTTGGCACATGGCTAGTGTCCCAGTCAGACATTTTACGGCAATTGGAGTATTCGTCTTCTTCTGTTTTTATATACAGATAATGCTTTTAGCTAACAGTGATCATTTGCAAATGACAGGTGCACTTTACCAATGTCTCTATGATTATGGATGAAAGCAGTTAAAGATATCTTAGCTTGTGTACAGTATATAGTTAGCTACTGTATACCAATATGCATATTTTGGCAGTCAGATGTGCATCATATGCCCTGTGTCCCTGTGTAACTTTTTGTGGTCTCTGTGCATCTTATTCTCTCTGTTTACAGCAGAGTACATACTTTCCCTATATAGTAATCACCAAAAGTGAATGCCTGAGCCTATATATATATATACAAAAATTCCAAGGGGGCAAGGAATGATCAAAACACAAAACAGTACATTCCAACAACTATATATTTATATAGCGATGGTGAAATAACACTGGCAATTGTAAACAATATTTCCAGCACCTGCTCATACAGATCTAATGTTTTTCGTGTGTGTTTGTGTGTGTGTGTGTGTGTGTGTGTGTGTGTGTGTGTGTGCGCGCGTGTGTGTTTGTGTGTGTGTGCGCGCGCGTGTGTGTGTGTGTGTGTGTCTGTGTGTGTGTGTGTGTGTGTGTGCGCGCGCGTGTGTGTGTGTGTGCGTGTGTGTGTGTGCGTGTGTGTGTGTGTGTCTGTGTGTGTGTGCGCGTGTGTCTGTGTGTGTGTGTGTGCGCGTGTGTGTGTGCGCGTGTGTGTGTGTGTCTGTGTGTCTGTGTGTGTGTGTGTGTGTGTGCGTGCGCGTGTGTGCGTGCGTGTGTGTATGCATGCGTGCACGTGTGTATTTGTGTGTGTATGTGTGTTTTCCTGTGTTGAGTCCATGCATCCAGGGAGATGTTGCACATTGAGGTTGGTGTTCAGCAGGGCAACGCCGCCATGCGCTGCGACTACCCATCAGCCCCCAGTAACCTCACCGCGTGCTTCTACAAGCACCGCACAGCTGAGCCACTGGTCTGCTCCGCAGGTTGGGCTGACAGCCACAACATTTACAATTATAAAACATGACTTGTGACAATTACACCATAAGTGATTACCCGCTAGCGCTTTACTTTAAAGATTGGTAATAGGGCAACAGGGCAACTTGGTAGTAATACATGCATAGTTTTATGATAAGAATTATTAACATGAATTAGTAACATAGTTTTATGTTTTTAAACCAAACATTTGCAAGTAGTTGATGTATGAGTAGATATTTATAATGTGTGCTTTAAAGATAATATTACTATGAAATCACACATACATTACTACCAAATTATCCACTTTTCACCTGTAACGTGCTATTGATTGCTCTAGGCTATCTGTCGATCTGTAACATGGTACTGATTAGTTGATCTGATGATCTGAAGCAGAGGTAATTACTCTATAGCACAGCAGGTGATTACCCTGTTATTCCCTAAAGCAGTGATAATTATGACACATAAGTAAGGGATAACGACTGAGAAGGTGACCAATTCTGTGGAAATAATGGTGATGTGGTGGCAAAGAACTCTGCAATGAAGAGTTAGTCACTTCGAAGGTCATTATTGCTTTGATCTCCCATTTGTATTTCTGATATAATGTTATATGCATAAATTTCCAAAAGAAATGGTTGATTTGCTACTTTATAGCATTCTTTAAGAAAAAGTAGAGCATGGGATAGTCATTTAATGTTAATTTGGCTCGTAGAGGTGTCATGGTTACCATTTAAGTGCATTGATATGAAACGGTGATTCAAATTTTTGAGATCTACTTCAAAGGTAGCCAGTCATTCCCAACTTATTAGCCAATCCATTGTTGAATGAGATAACCAATGATAACCACATCACAGGTGATTACTCTGTAACACAAAACCAAACTGGGAGATTTCTCCTCACCGACGACAGGGGACAGGAGAGGCGGGTCATCATGCTGACAATCGTCAGGCTTCAGAGGCGTGATTCAGGTGTGTACTGGTGTGGCTCTCAGCTCAAGACGAATCCAGAGAGCCACCAAACGCCAGTCAAGAAGTTCCAGCTCTATGTCACAGGTCAGTGGCGGGAAATGCATAGAGATTATTAGCTACACTGAAGTCCATATGAACGACAAACTGTTTTACTAATATGTTGTAATCATTCACTTTTCATTAATAATTGATGTCATACCATTTACCAGTTATTACCAGTAATGACTTTGACAATGTCCAGTTACTTGACATCATGATAGTATTAGTAATTTTTTTTGCAAGTCTTGTTTTAAGAACATGCTTTGCTGTCAAAACATCATGCGGACATGACAATGCAGTCACAATCAAGGCTATTATGATGCTGAGATTGCACTGTTTACTCTTTAAGAGTAGTTTGACTCTTTCTTTTGCAATAGCCACCATCCAGTAAAAGTCAAATTACTTGTGTGTGTGTGAGGGTGTTGACTACGTTACGATTTTTTTTCAGTCACAACAAATCGTTGCGTTGGCAATACGGTGACCGCTAAAGGGCTATTATAACTTTGTTGTTGCCAGAATGTTACTAAAGACCTTCTGTAATGTCGTAGTAATGTGGTAGTGTTGTAGTTACGTTATTTTTCAGTCACGAGTCGTTGTGTCGGCGATACGGTGACCGCTAAAGGGCTATTCCTACTTCCAATGCTGATTCTGATTTTTTAGGCCTAACTCTTGCACTTACTCTGACTCGTGAAGCCTACCCCTAATTACAATTCTGAAAAGGCCTGTCAGCAATGTTAACCTAATTGGCTTTTGTTAGGAGGGGGAGCCCTTCTCTAGTCACAGTGGTCAATACATTGCTGCAAAAAATTAAGAGACCACTGCAAAATTATCAGTTTCTCTTATTTAACTATTTATAGGTATATGAGTGAGTAAAGTGAACGTTCTATTCTGTAAACTACTGACAACATTTCTACCAAGTTCCAAATTCAACTGACACTGGAAAGGAACAGCTGCCACACTTGTAGAGATGATGATTTTGGAAAAAATTGCAGTGGTCTATTTTTCTTCCAGAGCTGTATCTCACTCTATTGTAGTACTATAAGTACTGTAGCAGAAGGAGCTCAGCTCAGGACGAGGTGGAGCTGAGCTCCGGAGGGCTCCGGGCCAATTTAAACTCTGCCTGTCGGATTCTTCTCCACAGCTCCAGGAGTCGTACCCATCACCAGTTATGAAGGGGCTCGTGCTGAGATGCGATGCCCGTACACATCCCCTGCAGACCGGGACAAGCCGAAGTACCTGTGCAGGGGGTTGTGCCCCACCTTTGGCAAGGACCCCGACCGGCGCAACGTCCTCGTCAGAACCGAGAAACCGGGTCAGCTCTGGGCCTCAAAAGCGAGGTACTCGCTGCGCGACGACCCAGCGGCGGGCGCGTTTGTGGTGGGCTTGAGTGAGCTGCGGATGGCAGATATGGGGTTGTACTGCTGTGGGGTCAACAGGGGGCGCCACGAACCTCACGTGCAGA
>CM050198.1:6969761-6984761 GCA_027475355.1 Coilia nasus
AGTAACTGAGTAACTCACTCTCTTACACACTTACTCACTCTGTAGGTACTTACTCCATAATCTGAGCTCACTGATTTTCTCTGAAGGGCAATGTATGTATCAGTGTTAGGATCTGTTCCATTTGCCTATGACAAAAAAAAAACAATATTTACTATTTAAAAAGGAAATGCTTACTATTTAAAACAGTCTTTGATAGATAGTGATAGATAGCCTTTATTTTCCCCAGGGGGAGATTTGTTTTCACCGCCGTCACAAGACTTGTCACAGCCAACATAACATTGATGACAGCAGACAACATATAACACCATAAAAAACACAACACACAGACATTTGTAACAGACATCGTATGTGCTTCCAGGAGGGCCAATGCAGGGTTATTGTGGGAGGTTGTTCAATGCAGTAATGGCAGATGGGACAAAGCTTTTGTTAAAACGCGCCCGTCTCCATCTTAGTGTCCTGTACCTGCGTCCAGACGGAAGGAGTGTGAAGTGTGAGTGAAGTGGGTGGGTGTGATCTCTGGTGATTGAATGTGCAAGGCGTGGGACTGCTTTGAGGTTGAGATCAGTGAGATTGGGTGTGAGGTGATGAATGATTTTGGATGCGGTGTGTGTGATTTTAGTGAGTTTGTTTCTGTTGCTGGCGGAGAGCATGTTGTAGAAGCAGGGTGAGCAGTACAGTAGAATGGGTTGGATGATGCTGGAGTACAGAAGAGACAGGAGATGGGGGGCAACAGAGAGGGCACGGAGTGACAGGGCACGGAGTTTGATTACAGTGGAATTTACAACAGGCAAGCATGCTGGAAACCCCCCCCCCCCCTCCCCTCTTCTCTCTTACTCTCTCTCTTCCTTCCTTCTCTGTTCACTCTCTCTTTTTCTCTCTCACTCACTCTCTTACTCTCTCTCTCCCTCCACCCCTCCCTCTCTCTCACTTTTCCACCCTCTGATTCTCCCACTGCCTCTGTCTGTCTCTGCTCGTGTCCTTGCTAGGGTTGATGAGTAAAAGTGTGTTCAGACAGGCTGCATTGACCAAAAGCATGTTGCAGCATAATGCTCTAAAACTCAGGACTGCTGGAGCACTATCCATCTTGCTAGCTCCCTCTGTCTCTTCATTCCTTTCTAAATCTATCCATCCAATTTAAATCTATCCTTTCTTGCTTTCTTATTCTCTCTTCCTCCCTCTCTCTCTCCCTCTATGTCTCTATATGCCCCCCCCCCCCCCCTTTGTGAACGCATAGTTGTTGACTAATTCATTTGACTCAAATGTCATTCAAAGTCTGCATAGTTATGGGTGTATTACCTGTTGATTTCTTTGATTTGTACGCCTCCTTAAAAGAGAGACAGACAGAGAGAGAGAGAGAGAGAGAGAGAGAGAGAGAGAGAGAGAAAAATAAAGATAAAGAGATTAGCAGCCCTAACCCTCTAACCCTAGAGTCCATATGGATGAGAGCCAAAACAAATTTTATATAGCTTCACTACCAAACACAACATTTAGCTTTACATGTCCTGAGGATAATGTCTGCCAAATATGTCAAATCAGCCAAATTAATTAATGTTGCCATGCTAATATCACTAACTAAAGAATACCCCCCCACACACACACACTCCACATGTATGTATAAAATCTGGGTCAAATACAATTTACAATTCTTTTGCATTTACATTGTCCTACCTTTTGAATGCGCAAACTGAAGCAACTGTTACTGGAATCAGCAGTAAGAAAATGCCCACACTGATTATGACCAACGTCAGGGCAAAACTGAAAATCTCTGAACAAGAAACACAAGTATGAAGGTCCATTAGAGCAATATCAGAGAACCAGTTGTCAACCATTGCTTTATAGCCAAACAGTAAAAAACAAACTAAGAACACAAGACAAAACATACAGTAAACAAAACTAAACAAATAATAATAGTAATAATAATAATAAGAAGAAGAAGAAGAAGAAGAAGAAAGAAAAACACTCACTTTTGCCAACTACGTACAGAGAAGTGCTCCTTTGACCTCCAATTTTATTCCAAGCCCTGCAGTAGTACCATCCACCCTCCACCGTGCTGTAGTTCTCCCCTGCTCCAACAGGGGGTGCTACATCCTCCATAAACCATGTGTAGTTCTCCACTCTGGGGTTGCCATCACTGCTGCATCTCAGGACTGCTAACCCATCCTCCGGGGTTTCATCTGCTGGATGGAGAGATGCTGACGTATGTCGTGGTGGATCTACAAAAAAAATAAAAAAAAATAACAGTAATTATAAGTGAACAAACAAACAAACAAACAAGGTCACATAAGCAATTTGATTGTCTGTGTGGATGTCTTTCAAAATGCTTACAATACTGAGTATATACTAAAATGTATACACTAAATACTAAGAACAAAGGTGAAAAACAGTTACAGAAAAACAGTTACAGTATCACAGTGGATGGGACTTGCAGAGCACTAACTTACAGAGAACGTCCAGAACTGCAAATGTTGAATTGTTCCCTCCATGCATATTGCTTGCCATGCAGAAATACTGGCCACTGTCGCTCGAAGTAACATTGCTGAAAGTGTAGGCTTGTCTATTGCCAATCTGTGAGACGCCAGCTCCGGCGATCTTGTACCAGGTGTAGTTGGTCACAGGTGGACGGCCATCACTGTTGCAGGTCAACGTCACTGAAAGCCCCTCTGTGATGTCACCAGGAGGGGTCATGGAGGCAAAAGTTTCCTTTGGGGGATCTGTATGAGTAAGTAAATAAGTCCATGATGATGCTAATAATGACATCAATGACCTAGCAGTAATGTATAGCAAAATGATCAATATTCCTAACAAAACTAATCTCTACTAACCATCTCCTTACATAGGTGCCTCGTGCTTGTATGAGTGTTTAGTGTATGTGTGTAGTCTGTTTACTCTGTGTTTCTCTACACCTCTGTTAGCTCATTATGTCCTCCTTTTGTAAGTCGCTTTGGATAAAAGTGCAATGTAATGTAATATCACAGAATAAACCCTAACAGAGTGATTCAGGACCTTGAGACAAAGTGGTTGAGACTTTAATCACTCTGGAAAGGTAGGTTCTGCAATGTTGACCACCTCACTGCACACATTATCCAGCCTGTTACACGGTTTTTGACTAAAATGTACATTTTGATTGAAAATAATAATGCTAATTATGGCTCTAATGAAGAACGAGGTATTCTTTGGTTGACCTGCATGGGAGAGTAGAGAAGCCCACTCAGAGTGTATAGACTAACGAGGATCTGGAACTCGCTGTTGACAATAGCACAAACTCTACAGGCTTTCTGTGAGGATGAATGTACAAAGTTTAGTGTTTATGGTGATAAAGCACATAGTATATTATCAGCGTAAACAGGCAGGCAGACTACACTGCATAAAATTGATCATGAACCACTTACATTGAATATACATAGGTCTGTGTGTTGAATTTTGGCTTCCGTGTTTGTTGGTCGCCATGCAGAAGAACTGGCCGGAGTGGCTGGGTCTGACGTTTCTGAAAGTGTACGTCTGTCCACTGCCCAGGAGTCTGGCACGTGATCCGGCCATCTTGTACCAGGTGTAGTTGAGCACAGGTGGACTGCTGTGGCTGTGGCAGGTCAGTGTCACTGATGCTCCCTGAAGGATAACATGCGATGGCCTGAAGGACACTGAGGTCAATGCTGGGGCATCTGAATAAGGGAATGCAGGAAGTACATGAATAACATGGATGGCCTGTCCCAAAATCCAAGTGCACATGGAGTTTGTGTAATGACGTCTGCTATAAAGAAAATAAACAAATTATCTGGCGGCATACAAACAAAGATGGCATTCGAGGAGGTTGACAGAGCAGCTTTTGCATACATGTTGTGCATTCTCCTTTGTTTGGAAGTCCGTATGAACAAACAAACAGCGTTTCCTTGATACAACACAAACTGTGCTTGTGATATTACAAGCAGTGCATTCCAGTGCATGCGCAGTACGCGATTCAATCGTTCATGTGCATGCAGTGAATGACACTCAGAGGACTTTTCACCCAGACAGTGAAGTTGCCTGGTTCGTCTTTTATATTGTTTAGGAAGGAATTGAACACCCCCCACCAACACACACACACACACACACATACACACACACACACACACCCACCAACACACACACACACATACACACACACACACACTCACATTCCACAGAGAGTCTCATGGCAGGCGATGAGGTGGCGTTGGTGCCCTGAGCGATGCACGCGTAGTACCCCTCATCGCTAACGGCGAGCGGCCCCAGGTCGAGTTTGTCTGCGTCTGTGGGTGCTCCGCCACTTAGAGGCTTGCTGTTCTTTGTCCAGGCGTATGACGTCCTGCCGTGGGGCGTACAGGTGGTGGAACACCGAAGGGAAACCGTTTCCCCCGCCACCGCCACTCCAGGTCCAGTGACTTTGAGATCTGGGCCAAAATAATACTAATTATTAGTATTATTATTATTATTATTATTATTATTATTATTATTATTATTATTATACAGCTGCTAATACTACTACTACTACTAATGATAATAATAATAATAATAATAATAATAATAATAATAATAATAATAATAATAATAATAATAGAAAACACCAATCATTTTAAACAAATTGTGCTTCAGGATAGAAAACATAAATAGAAACATCAATAAATCATATTAACATTAAAAAAGAGAATTGACAGTTAAAAGATCAAAAACAAGACTGTCGTAAAATCCTAATAAATCAGGATTAAGGAGGAGCTAAAGTATCTGACCTAAGGATCCCCATTCTGCTGAAGAAGCAACCTGAGCACCAAAATAAAAACCTGCACTGCTATAACACACCACCAGGGGGCAGCAGTTTGGCTGGCTTACACAAAAGGATTTTCTATTACATTGCATTGCATTTAGCTAACGCTCTGGGGTGCGTTTCCCAAAAGCGTCGTGGCTAACTTCCTTAGCAACTTCGTAGGTTTGAACGATGGTCTTACCACACTGCTGTTTCCCAACACCATCGTCCAGACTTAGCAACCAACGATGTTTACAACTACAGTAGTCCGATGGATCGTTCAATGACGCAAGTGTTTCCCAACAACAAAGTCTGGACGAACCATAGGAAGTTCCATCGTGAAGCTGTGCAGTTGGAACGATTAGCACGGACCTGTCGTGAGACCGTCGTGTTTGTTCACGTGACGTCTTGCTCGTCACCTTTGGCCTTTTTGTGGCGGATTAGGCGGCTGTCTGTGCGTTACTGCCACCACCTGCATAAATGATGTTACTCCCAATTCACTTAATTTTCGGTATTGCATTGACAGATCATGTAAAAAGTAGGTAAAAACACACCCGATAACACACAAAAAGCTGTTGCAAAATGTGGTTGGATAAAAGTTATTGTGCGTCAGTGATGTTAATGAGCACTTTTGTAATATTGTGATGTATGTGCACTGATTACTGACCCACAAGCACGGTTATTCCATTGCCCCGTAGATCATTTTCACCTGTTAAAAATTGATTACCCTTCGGCAGGATTCGAACCCATATCTCACCGAAAAAGACAACACTTCCTTTGACAGACCGACGAGCTAACCACTCATCCACCTCACCACTTACCTACATAGAGGGAGTGGTTATATTTATAGCTGTTGCTCCATGCAGTATAAATTAAATATACAGACATATGATAGGCTACAAACTGACAGTCGGTTGTTACTTTTAATGAGTAGGGCACATGGTTGTGTTTACGGAGATATCCCAGAGTTTCTACAGCTGCCATACCGGCTTAAATGAAATGAGACTACGTTTATGTCCTTATGTAGATCAATCGTTTCTGTCGTTATCCGCAACGAATGCATCCGAATACTCTCCGAGCACTTCCGAAACATCTGGGTACTTTGCAGTTTGAACCACGTAAGTCCAAACTAACAACAGTTCAGACTTCCATCGTACTTTGGTGGTTGGAGATTTTCGGGAAACAGTCGGTTGTGGGGTGCTGAGTAGTTTGAACCTACGTTGTACAACGGTGGTGTAATGCTAACCTCCGTCGTTGTTTGGGAAATGCACCCCTGGTCCAGAGCGACCTACAATCAATTAGGAAGCAATGTGGGGTTAGATGCCTTGCTCATGTAGCCTGGGCCCACCCATACTGTCTGTGATGCTGCACATAATTTATGTATGAAATATACCATATATTTATGAAATATTTATGAAATCTGCTTAGCTATATATATATAATATAGATCTATAAAATACAGATTTTTTTCACGCATCTTCCACCTGACTAAGGAGTTGTACTGCACCCTTAGCTGGATTAATAGAACAACCCGACCTTACGAGGTCGGGTTTTCACAGGGGGTGTCAGCTATCTTGGCCTGTTAAAGCCTCCAACTTCTGTGGTGGAAAAACTCGTTCCACACTAAGCTATCTAACAAAATAGTACTCTGGATACCTTATCAAATAATCCCAGTTCAGAGGAGAAGTTGCAGATGACTGAAGAGTCTTTATTCACAGCACCACTCAAAACCAGCAGCCTGCCTGCCTGCCTAACAAGACTGATCTGAGATGGTGACTGAACCCAATGGTTCCGCAAAAACGTGTCCTGCAAAAGACTGGAAAAGCTGTCTTTGAGAGTCGCAAATCTGAGGACCTGTCTCTTGTATGCTATATATATGTTTGTTTCTAAGCAGGGCAGTGGTGGCCTGGCCATTAAGTATTGGACCTATGACCGCAAGATCACATGTTCGAATCCACCAACTGTCAGTAGTAGCCCTGAGCATGGTGCCATCCTCACACACTGCTCACTGGGTGCCATTGTCATGGCTGCTCCCTGCTATCATGTGTGATAGGTTAAATGCAGAGTCAATTTTGTTGTGTGCACTGTGCTGTGCCATGGTGGGCCGTGTAATCACAATGACACTGGGTGCTGTTTGTATTTTTTATTTTTTGTTTGTAGTCATTCTAGTCAACAGGTGTTTCCTGTTGCATGCTGCTGCTCGTGTGCTTATTCTGCCCATGACCACAGGCTTCCTGTCGACCTCTCCCCCACTCCCCGTCTTGTACCTTCTAGGACTTCTAGGTTCACCTTTAATCTGTGGTTAGGGCATTGGCTGCCATTGCCTCAACAGGCACTTGAACTGTGATGGGCTTTTTCCCCACCTTCACTTCCGCTCTAGTCATCTAATGTTGAACTGCTTCACTCCTGGTCTGTCAAAGGTCAAAGGTCAATGTATTTCGTCAACACATCTTCGTCTTCTTTCTTTACTAACTACGCATCTCTTACGTATCAGAACACCCCTGCTTCCTGTTTTTCTTGTTAGTTGAGTAGGCTAAGTGCATACGTGATGACCAGGTGTTAGCGATTGGGTAAAAGCAGAGCCACTTGTTTTAAACTTAAAGAAATCGTTTCTGACGGTGTCTGTTCCAGACCCTCTGTACAAAATGAAATTAAGTACGAGGGGCTGGTTTACCAGGCTAATAAGTAGTATCTATATTCTATTTTTTTTTTTTTTTCTGATTGTTTTTTTTTATATATAAAAACACTGTGATGAACTGTAGTTGTCACTTTATGTAAAAAAATGAGTATGAGAGAGAGATGAAATGGGAATGGGAAATGGGCTTGGTTCAGATTGAAGCTAGGTCCATAGACATAAGCTATAAAGCACCTTAGCCAACTGTGCCACATCATTCCCCTGTGTAACATTAAGTGTGTCAAGAAAAAGTGTAAGGCTATTGGCTTTGGCTTACCTGTGACAGCCAACGAAACTCCACGTGGACTAAGCCAACTCATAGTTGAGGCATTTGTTGTGAACCTGAAGTAATAATCTCCAGTGTCTTTCACTGACAAGGCCGTCAGTTTTAGGGTGCAGTTGCGAACTCTGTCCCCAACATAGTGAACACGACCTTCATAGTGTTTGTCTTCACAGATGTCAGTGGGAGGACGGCGGCTTTTGGTCCAAAAGGTGCGACTGACCTTGAGGCCTTTGGGATAAGAGAACTCGCAGGGCATGACCACGGAGGACCCTTTCAGAGCACAAATGCTGCTCTGACCAAACATTACAGAACAGGTCTGACCAGAGGATCCTATGGAGCACAGGCAGAGTGCAGAAATAAAAAAAAATGTAGTCATATGGTAATCAATATAACCTAATTCTAAATAATAAATGTTTAGAATTTATGGCATAATCCTAAATAATAAATGTAATGTAATTCTTTGATGTATCACAGTGAAAAACATTCCGGTTCAGAGCGCTCTCTCTCTCTCTCTCTCTCCCTCTCTATCTATCTCTCTCTCACACACACACACACACAAAACAATCACTCTGTAATTTTATTTATAACTCTATTTACTTTTATACTCTGTGCACATGCTCAGAACAATTGTCTATTTTCTGACCACAACTTCCGGGCAGCAACAGGGTAGACGATGCTACATCAAACCAAATGCATGCTAAAATATGTGCTAAAATTAGCCTTAGGCAGAAGTAGCTGCATTTCCTCTGTAACACCACGAACTGAACACTTCTAGCCTCTCAGGTATGTCAAGGATCTATGTCAGTGAACATACTTTTTTGGGGGTTGTCTTGAAATCGTATGCAAAAACATTGTCAAAACCAATCAGAGCAGCAGCACCTAGAACTGAATGTACCGTGTCTTCTACTGAGTACACTGCCACATTTTTTAACCACATTTTACCAAACCTCTTCAAGCCTTGGCTGTAAGTGCACTATACATGGTAAAATGCTGTTTTGTCCCATCTGCAGAGGTGACTGTAGACTCAGCTTGGGCCCTAGATAAAAAAACTCACCACTTTCACTATGAAACTGCATTGCCACTGCTGTAGCTTAAAGGTTGCCAGCTCTCTGATGCCCTTTATTGACCAGGGGGCCCAAACAGTTGCCTCTGCTAGCTGTCTGCTACCTACACCGCTGCCCTTCTACAAAGACCACTGATACATGCACACATACCTCCACCTAGGTGCCTCGTGCTAATATGAGTCTGTGTGTGCGGGGGGTGGGTGTGTATGAAGTGTCCCTGCTCTGGGGTACTTACCTAGGGCACATGTATCGCCTTGTGTGTGTGTGTATGTGTGTAGTCGATTTACTCTGTGTTCCTCTACACCTCTTTTAGCTTATTATGTCCTCCTTTTGTAAGCCGCTTTGGATAAAAGCATCTGCTAAGTGTAATGTCATATAATGTAATGCACTATGCCTCTGCCCATGTACAAAGATCACTGATACATGCATAGCATGCTTACAGTGGTTTAGCACCCCACTGACACAGGCCGTGTTACTGAGTTAACGCCTAAACACCGGACGTGCCGGCTGTTTAAACATTATTTGTACGTCTTTTTAAAACAGCTTGCGTCGCACCGTGCATCCACCTCACCGTGATCACCAAATTCATAGTTCACCCACCTCTGATTTTACCCCTACACCCCTGGTTGGAACAAATTTGGGGCAGCTGGATACGTCCAACTCTGCCCGTAAATACCGTCACCGACCAGGTAGAGTCAGGTAATGTATTAAAGCTCCCCTCTCTCAGCTCGTTTGTTACAGTAGGTCAGACGAAAAAGACATGCACTTACCGTGCCTGGAGACCCAAAGCATTGAACAAATGAAGACCTTTTGAAGCCACACTGGCAATAAGACTCTTTCCATCCTGGGCTCGAGGACTCCGGTTATCTTATGCTGGGGCTGAGAGCTCAGGTGTTGCTGTGGAGGAGAGGATCCTTATGTGGGATGGGTGAGCGGAGGTGTTGTCCCTTGCTGCAGGCGAGTGGAGTGGACACGTCAATGAAACAGGTGACAGCTGAGGTGTCGTTCTGTGCTGGCGATGATCAGCGTCGTCATGGCCGAGACCCACTTTAAAGACACAGGCGCGCTACAGTCTTAAGACCTACTTCCTGTGGTCTGCGGTAAGTACAGGCCCTGTCTATGCATGAACACACCCCGCTTCCACCTAGCTACTCTTTCTTATACCTCTGTAGATATGAAAGTGCGGCTGTTTTATTAACATGCAAGTACAAGCAGAGGTGGAAAGTATTAAATTACATTTACATCCGTTGCTGTAGTTGAGTAGGTTTTTTTGTGCATTTCAACTTCAAATTGTAATGTAACTTTTTTTAAGTACTTTGCTACATCCTTTACTCAATAACATAAATATAGGTCTGAGTTAAAAACAAAATATATTTGACTACAGTTTTAGACTGGTACAACAACCCCCCCCCCCATCCCTCCACTCACTCTCTGACATGCGGGAAAGTACGCACGTATGTACCTAGAACCAGTGTCTAGACTGGTACAACCCCACCCCCTCCACTCACTCTCTGACATGCGGGAAAGTACGCACGTATGTACCTAGAACCAGTGTCTATTTTCAGTGCAGCCAATGCTATGCTACGTTAAATGTGTGCTAAAATTAGCCTTCACAGAAGTAGCTGCAGGTCCTCTGCAACACCTCAGAGCAACTCAATGCATAAGCCATTGCTGACATTGTTAATTTGGTAGTTTGGTGCTTGTTTTTCAGTTTTGTACATCACAGTGCAATACATTCACATTATATGTCAGGTTACAGAAAAAGGCGAACCCAAATGCAGCTACTTGGTCTTAGTGCAGGTTTTATTGTAAAAGCAAAGGCCAACAAGGCAGACAAACAGGTAGACAAAAAGGTTCAAAAATAAGCGAAACAAAAAAAAAAAGGCAAATCCCAAAAGATCCTCATCAAAAACGGGCAAAAACAGACACAGAGACGAAATCCACAGATCAGCAGAAAATAAAAGCAAACCAGGAATACAAAAAGTACAGCGAGTCCACAAAGAGCACACGGAAGAAAACTTCCAACACACGGCAGAGCCGGGTAACTCAGGGAGCACAAGACAAGAAAAACAGGAGCACAAAAACAGCCATGACGAAAACAGACGAACAGACAAGAGCCGAAGGGAACCCAAAGGCTTATATACACAGAAAGTAATCAGCACAATTTTTACTTGATTATAGATAGTGTAGGGGTAGGTGTAATAGCTATAGTTTCTCCCTAAGGTGCTCTTCCTACATGCACAAGTACTTTGTGTTCTTTGTAAAAAAAAAAAATATATATATATATATATATATATATATATATATATTAATTAAATATTAATTAAATTATCTATCTATCTATCTATCTATCTATCTATCTATCTATCTATCTGTCTATCTGTCTGTCTGTCTGTCTGTCTGTCTGTCTTTCTGAATGTCTGTCTCTCTTTGCTTCCCTCTCACTCCCCTCACCATTATCTACCCTCTTCACTTCCCTCATGTGTTACCTTACATAGAAACTCCCTATAGAGGGCGCTGTTCTGCAACCCAAATATTATAGTGTATATATCATGGAGGTAGTACGACTAGAGGGCGCTGTTTTGCAACCCAAATATTGTAGTGTCTATATCATGGCAGAAGTACGACTAGAGGACACTGTTTTGCAACCCAAATATTGTAGTGTCTATATCATGGCAGAAGTACGACTAGAAGACACTGTTTTGCAACCCAAATATTGTAGTGTATATATCATGGAGGTAGTATGACTAGAGGGCGCTGTTTTGCAACCCAAATATTGTAGTGTATATATCATGGAAGTGGTATTTCTAGAGGGCGCTGTTTTGCAACCCAAACATTGTAGTGTAAATATCAGGCGGTGGTAGGACTGAAGGTGGTGCGACCAAGAGGTGGTGTAAGGTGTAAGTGTAAGGTGGTGGGACCAATCCATGCCAGCTACTGAAAGTGAAGCAAGGAGGTGAGGCTTGTCCATTGCCTTCGCATGCTGAACACCACGGTGTACAGCAGAGCTCTCTGACCTTTCTGGGACAAAGGGCTACCTGAAGAATGAGAGCCTGTGCTGAGGGCTTCTCTTTCAATGTACTGTAGTCTACTGAAGTCTTAACATCCCTTTCAAATAACACATCATATATACAGAAATTATATATGCTTGCTTGCTCTTAATTAATGGTAGTTGTAGGAGCCACGTTTTTTTTTTTCACGTATTTAAACATGAAAGCACCAAAAAAATATGGTAATATTGCTTTTTTTAGACAAGCTCCTGGCAGGCTAGCTGGTGCCCGTGGGCATCATGTTGGGCATCCCTGGTGTACAGTTTACCAGGATGGAGGACATGGCCAGAGACGCCCTCTGAGTTGAAGCCCCGGTTATACAGCCTGACAGCCCCGGTTATACAGTATATGCACATAGAGGTAGAGTTGCCACCTATGTCTGAAAAAAAAAAAAAAAAAAAAAAAACAGGACAACCTTTCAGCTTATAAGTAGCGACCCGGGTGTCAGTATCCCAGGAAAATTTTTTTCCATTAAAAACCAGGACAATCAGGTAAAACCAGAACAGGTGGTAACACTACATAGAGGCCTATGGGACAGGGAGAGAGAATTAACCTAATCCACCTTTGGTTGGACACGTAGCCATGTGCACTCTGTCCTTCTCTTTAAACATGCTCTCCATCCCCCACTCACATGCCTCTCACACATGACTCTCTCTCTCTCTCTGTGTCTCTCTCACGCACACACACTTACTCACACACCCACAGAGAGCACAGGAAAAGCTAGCCTAAACCACAGCTGACGTCATATCCTCACTGCAGCCAGCAAGGCGTATGTGTAATGCACACACATGCAATAGCCTCACTGGCCGTAGTCAGGCTCGTAACAGGGTTCCCACTCTTTTTCCACTGTAAAATTTCAAAGGTTTTCCATGACTCTTTCATGACCTAAAGTGAATTTTCCATGGCATCCTGGCACCTTATATGTGTAGAATTTAGCATACTTTTAGGGTTAAATATAAAACGTTTTACATTCAAAATACTATCAGTGCATTTATTGTCGACTCTAAAGGCCTAATGATAACAGAACGCTGTAGTTGTCAGAAACCAGAACAGACCGGGCAGACCCAAGAGCGTCACGTTAAACAGAGAGCTTTTATTTAGGGACGGGGGAAAAGGGAAATAATCCAATGGCCACAGTCCGGCGGGCTGCAGCTCGTGGTGCTGCTAGTGAGCGGGGCCCTCAGGGTCATCAGCGGGCGGCGGGTCGGAGAGGCGGGGCAGGAGAGCAGGGCGTAGTCGCGGGCAGGCGGGTCGATGGGCCGGGCCAGGAGAGCAGGGCGTAGTCGCAGGCAGGCAGGAGTTGTAGCCGGGGCAGGAGAGCAGAGCAGAGTCGTGTGCTGGCAGGTCGAGGAGCTGGGGCAGGAGAGCAGAGCAGAGTCGTGTGCTGGCAGGTCGAGGAGCTGGGGCAGGAGAGTAGAGCAGAGTTGCGGGCAGGCAGGAGTCGTAGCCGGGGCAGGCGAGCAGAGCGTGGGTCGGTTCGGTCCAAGTTCGTCACCAGGGAGCAGGAGCAGGGTAGCACATAGGGGAGCCAAACACGGGGAGAACTGAAGGCAGGAGGAGAGACAAACGGACAGGCAGGAACACAGGAGACAGACGAGCAGGGAGCAGACACAGGAACGTAAACGTACGAACAAACACCACGACAGGGGAGCAGGGAAACCAGGGAGCAAAACGCAGGCAGGAAACAGAGAGTAGAGCTAGAGTCAAAATGCTTGCCAAGACGGGTCTGTGGTTTGCTGACGGTCTGACAGAGAGTGAGTGAAAAGTGGGAGACTAAATAGTGAGAGCGAGTAATCAGGAAACGAGTGGCAGCTGAAACGGGGCGGGGAAGTGCAGGTGAAGGTAATCAGCGTGGTGGTACATAGCAAACAAGGGAGTAGAGTGACTGGGATTGAAACTAATAATCAGATAACGAGAGTGACTAGAATTGAAACTAATAATCAGATAACGAGAGTGACTGGGATTGAAACTAATAATCAGATAACGAGAGTGACTGGGATTGAAACTAATAATCAGATAACGAGAGTGACTGGGATTGAAACTAATAATCAGATAACGAGAGTGCGGCGGAAAAACACGGTCGAAAGGGAAAAGACAGAAAGTTGCATTAGGGAGAAATGGAAATTTCATGACTTTTCCAAAACTTTCAGTGAATTTACAAAATTCCATGACTTTTCCAGGCCTGGAAAATAACATTTTCAATTTCCATGGCTTTTCCAGGATTTCCATTACCGTGGGAACCCTGTCGTAGTCACAGGGTAGCTGCGCCGTCAGGCATAACTGCGTGCATCAGAGCCTTACATCAAAGCAGGGCAAAACAGTTACATTGATAACAATGACTGGGGCAGCTGTGGCCTAGTGGTTAGAGAGTTGGTCTTGTGATCGGAGAGTCACATGTTTAAATCCCATTCCAGTAGAAAGAACGGGGGTGGGGGAGTAAACAACTAGTGCTCTCCTGCACTCTCATCCATGGCTGAAGTGCCCTTGAGCAAAGCATCTAACCCCACAGTGCTCCAGGGACTGTAACTGAAACCCTGTCCCTAAATAACTGTAAGACACTGTGGATAGGAGCATCAGCTAAGTGTGACGTGATGATCAGTGTGGTGGTGGTGGTGATGATAATGATACTAATGCTGATGATCACATGAAATGCTCAGATACGGTGTTCATTTTAGGACATCGTCAGATATCAGTCTCACATGTGAGATATCAGACTCACATGTCAGACTCAGACGAAAAGGTATCAGCTTCATCCAAAAGTAACTAATTCTCAGAAAAACCTATGTCGTACTCAGATGAAAAGTCATCATTCTCAGAAAAATATCTGTCATACTCAGATGAAAAGTCATCATTATCAGGAAAACCTTTGTCATCCTCAGATTCAAAGTCATCATACTCAGAAAAATATCCGTCATACTCACATTCGAATCCGTCATTCTCAGAAAAATATCTGTCATACTCAGATTCAAAGTCGTCTATGTTGAGCTTACAGTATCGTGTTGCTGTTCCTGAACTGCTTTACTTAGTGTCAGTAGTGAATGTACAGTACTTTTCGTTTGCTTGTTTTTGATTGCTTCTTTTGCTTACTGTGTAGTTAGCTTAGGAGCCTTCGCTCTTGACAGTGTCTACATTTTCTTTTCACACAATCCAAGATATACAGCACAGTGTCTACG
>CM050198.1:6989761-7054761 GCA_027475355.1 Coilia nasus
CTCACTAGCTAACTAGTAGATCCATCCAAGCCAAAATTCCCACTGATCAGCTAGTTGCAACTTGGACAGGAATTTTATTAGGAGGCGTAGAAAAGTGTGCATTGGGGCATTTTATTGGCTCCCAAGTTCCAAATAGAACACGCAATACCAACCACAGTGTGCAATCATACACCCACCATATTTGCATGCTGCACACTAGTTAACATGGTGGCCTATGGAACATTAGCCAGTAAACTAGTTGCACTTCCATGCTAATCAGTGAGGTGCAAAAAGTGTCACTAGTTTATTGGTTAGCACAAAAAACACACTAGTGAACTAGTGAGGGGAATTTAGTTGACTAGTAAGACCCTAAACGTGTACTAGTTAACTGGTGATCATTACTGTCCACTAGCTAACTAGTAGATCAATAGAAGTGTCACTAGTTTGCATGTTTGACAACGATGCAGTTCACTAGTCAACTAGTTCACTAGTGAGCATAATGTCTGTCACTTGTGTACTAGTGGGCATTTTGAACCTTACTTTCCAGCCAGTCAGTCAGCCAGTCATTTTGAATGAGCCCATCAGTGATGTCATTAATCAGTGATGTCATTGATCAGCTGGTGCTCCCTCTGCTTCCTCATTGAGTTACTTCTGCTATTTTCAGAGAAACATGTCGCACACAGTAGCGTTCTCATAGACACATTTAAAACACATACAGGCCTTCCATTTGTCATGTACTAACCTTTGCTTTTTTGTTATTTTACACAGGGCTGTCAACCTAACTATCTTTTTCATGTTTAGCCACATGATTCTGATTACTTTATTACTGTCAAAATTAACAAGATAACAATGCAATAATACAATCTGACTCTAATACTGTTAGAAATAGTGACACTGCTGCTTATCTTTACTCTTAGCGATTCATTGTATCATACTTTTTACTAAATTGACATATTCTCCTTAAGTGCATTAATTCAGAAATAAAATCATAGCAAATCATGAACAGCTTGCTATAGTAAACATGTTTATATTAACTTTGCACAATAGGATAAATCCCTTGAGATGCTCCATCTCGTTATCCAGTGGGTCCTAATTGCTGTAGAAACCTTTTTGACTATTGTACAGTATATAAAAATGGAGAATCCCTGGGTTTTGCGTAGGAATTACCTTGACACCCTGTAATAGTATGCCTTGTGCATATGTTTCCACCTACAGGTGGCATCTGGGCACTTCATCTGACAGGAAATTTGGGGGGGACAATCATGATCAAATGCAACTCCACATTTCAACAGACTAAACCCGTGTCAAACTCTATCAAGTCTTTCGTCAAGAAAGTCAACTCATCCTGGGATGAACAAATTAAGAGCACAGTGCGGACAAATTCGGAGAAACAGAAATGGGAACGCGATGGGCGATTCTCTCAATTCTCTCTGTATGACAACACCGAGAAAGGTTTCTTTAAAGTGAGCGTGAGAAACCTAACAAAGAATGACGCTGGCACATACTACTGCCAAATCGGTGCAAATCAGATAGCAGGTACTGAGGTGAATTTGTTTGTCACAGACGGTGAGTGAATGTATACCTTCCTGCCTTTCATTGTCATTGTCCAGAGCTACCTGCAATGAAATAGGTACAGAGACAGCTGACAGCTTGCCTTAAAACAAAATTTCATGCAATAAGATCTTCCTGCAGAAGTTATTATGTTTATGTTTATGTTTATGTTTATGTTTATCACTAGCAAAACTCTGAAACAGATACACCATTCCTCAGTGTTTAGATATTCTGGCCAAAAACACTGAACTTTCAGTTCAAAACTCACCAGTGGGTTAGCTCACAATAACTAGGAACATGCTTTATTTGAATACTTAACTGAAAGTATATAGCTGAAAAAGTGAAATTGTTGTTGTTGTTAAAATTAATTTTTTTTGTCACACTGTTTCTCTATACACCACTTGTCCATAAAGTAATTTATTGAAATGTACATGTACCAGCACAGTATCGAAGTAGTTCTTTCTAACAATACGTTTGCACTGTTACTGCTGTGTATTAGATATTTCAGAATCCAGGACTGAGCTTGGGTATACAGGACAAGAAATCATCATTCGGTGCCCTTATAACTGGACATACAAAGACGAGATGAAATATATGTGTAAGGATGAAGACATTGCATGCAGAGATAGAATAAGAACTAAGAGTAAAGATCACTGGTTCGAAAATGTTGAAAACATAGACAGCACCAAAAAAAGATTCTCTCTCTATGACAACACAACTGGAGGATTCTTCCTGGTCTCCATCAAAAACCTGGCCAAAGAGGATGCTGGGATATACTGGTGTGGCGTGCATGTCTCATTTAAACAGAACTCTTCTCTCTCAGTGGACACACTTACTAAAGTAGTACTGAATGTCAAGGATGATTCAGTTTCCTTCCCTGGTGAGTACTGTCTACACCAAATAACTTGAGGTGTGTGTGTGTGTGTGTGTGTGTGTGTGTGTGTGTGTGTGTGTGTGTGTGTGTGTGTGTGTGTGTGTGTGTATGTGTGTGTGTGTGTGTGTGTGTGTGATAAAATCCAGAGTTGTTGCTAATGTTTGTGCCCCACATACTATAGGTACTCCAGTCCTAGTTTCTCTGGCTGTGGCGATGGTGCTGGGGTTTGGCATTGTATTTATTTGTAGGCGAAGCCGAAGAAACCAATCAGAAAAAGGTTTGTAGACTGTTAGCCCCAATCACAAAAAGGTTTATAGATGATTACTGCCTCACCCCCACACCCCACCACCACCATGACTTCCACCACTCTTTGTGTTTATTTGTACCATCAAAACATCAGCATTACACAGTATAAAAAAAAAAAAAAGATTACTCGGGCTTAGGACTGAGTTAGTCTTGTCCTTACATTATGTATTTTGTGACCAAAAAAAATGCATTAGTTCATGATAAGGCATGCTGTTACACAGGTTCTACCACTGCACATAACTGGGTAGGTAGACTGTAACATAGACTTTGTAAAATAAAGTGATATATCTGCTTCTTTTCACTCTTCTTTCTCTCTTCTCATTTTCTCTCTCCCTTTTTCTGTGATTGTGTTTTGTAAATGTTTGTGCTTGTTCACAGCTCTCGTTACCAATAGCAACCCGCAAACCGACAACAACAGACAGGTCAGAGAAAAAAGAAAACTTCATGGCACTGAGGAGTCAATTTCAAATTCTTCATATTACTTTAAAATATCTCTCACATATACTAAAAAGTACCTTTTAATGTGTTTCTCTTTGGCAGTCCCACCTCAGGGATAATGACTATGAAGAGATCCAGGATCCAACAATCCGTCTCCACCTAGTGGCCGCTGGGGCTAATGGCAGTGTTGTTTATGCCAACACTCAACTACCCACAATGCTCTGTGATGACCCCACATACTCCACCATTCAGTCAGTCAGTCAGTCTGATGACCCCTTGTACTCTACTGCACAACTACCCAAAATGCAGTCAGGTGACACCATAAGCTCTACTGCCCAATTACTTAGCGACCCCACCAATCATGCTACATACGCCATTGTTACTTTACCCGCAATTCTATCTGATGACCCCACATACAGTACTGTTCAGTTACCCCAGACACTTGGATGCTGACACGTAGCACACTGTCCAGCTTGCTTGATAGCATACGCGTGCCCAGTCCTATCTGCAAAGACAGCACTTTTTAAAAAGTATTTTTTTAGGCTTCTATTGAATGTTATCAATAGGACAGTAAAGATATGACAGGAAATGAGAGGGAAAGGGAGATCAGGAAGGGAAGGGATCAGGAAATGACCTAGGCCGGACTCCAACCTGGGTCGCTGGGTTTACGATATTTATGGGTGCAAATTCAATGCTCCCCCCGACCTCCCAACCCCTGTAAAACGACTTTTACTTCTTTTTTATGCTTTTATCATCACCTGGTACTCATTTCATTACATTTTACATTACATTACATTACACTTGGCAGACGCTTTTATCCAAAGCGACTTACAATAGAGGACATAATCACAGCGTACAACACTTGCAGATACAAAGTGCACAGGAGATATACAGAGCAATAAGTGCAAATGCCAACTGGGGTTAGTTCTTTTTTTTATTTATTTTTTTAAGTTTTAAGTTTTAAGTGCATTAGTAGAGGGTCAAGCAGACACACAACACACAACATGCCTTAGAGTCAATACCGGGTCTGGGCCAGCTCAGGCATTAGTGCAGTAAGTAGTCGTGGAAGAGGAGAGTCTTTACATGCTTCTTGAAGGTTGAGAGAGATGATGCTAGTCTTGTAGCTTCTGGAAGTTTGTTCCACCAATGAGGGACAATTACAGAAAATAGTTTTGCCTGGTGACGCTTAGAGCGAGCAGGGGGCACGGCTAGCCGGTTTGTGTTGAAGGAGCGCAGCTCTCTGCCAGGAACATACGGCCTTAGTATTTCCTTTAGATAAGCTGGGGCTGATCCTGAGATGGTTTTGTATGCAAGGGTCAGGGCCTTGTGCTTGATCCGGGCAGCCACAGGTAGCCAGTGCAGCTGGATAAATAGAGGAGTAACATGGGCCCTTTTGGGTTGAGTGAATACCAAACGTGCTGCTGCATACTGCACCATCTGCAGTGGTTTTATTGCACAAGCAGGTAGACCAGCAAGGAGGGCGTTGCAGTAATCCAGGCAGGAGATAACCATGGCATTTCGTATTCAAACTAATAGTCATAGTCATGCGAGATGGTCTATCTACCTTCCAAGGCAAAGCACTGTGCAATTCCATGGATTGTTTGAAGTTGTACACTTTTTTTTTAATCAACATTGTGGTATTGTGTCTTAGAATTCATTTATGAGCTTCTTGTATAATACTGTTCTGTGTAGAGGATTTAATGTTACATTAATATATATGGATTCTATCATTTAAGTTAACACTGTGCAGTTTTCAGTTCAGTTAATTTTTGTTTCTGGCACTGTGCAACTTTGGCATATGGGTAGCACTTGCACTCTCTGAGTGCTTTTCTAGTTATTACTTAGTCAATCACAATGATAAAGCCTTCTGATTGGGTGGGACTGATTAAGAAGTGGGTGGGCACAGGCCCAACCCCAGCCCACTTGTGGCTATGCCTATGCTAAACAATAACTGAGTACTTTTTTTTAGCTAATTTTCTTTTTGTCTTTGTCTGGAAAACGCATATGTATACTGTTCTGTGATGGTT
Organism: Coilia nasus; assembly: GCA_027475355.1. Taxonomy (NCBI): domain Eukaryota; kingdom Metazoa; phylum Chordata; class Actinopteri; order Clupeiformes; family Engraulidae; genus Coilia; species Coilia nasus. The sequence goes on from CM050198.1 coordinate 6,994,937, forward strand.
TAAATAAAGCACATGTAGACTCTGAACTCAGGAAGACTTGGAAGAATGACTCCTCTTCATTGGAGAGGGAATGCCAGTACTCCAGTGTTAAGTATTAAGCATCAAGCAAGAACAGAACAAGGTATTTTAAATGTCATTTAGACCTCTGTAGTGCACTACAGGGGGTAGATCAGGACAATTCAGGGGTCCCAGAGCTTCACAGGGGCCCACAGAGGGCTATGATATGATTGGGTTGGGAGCCCAAAATTATTTTCTTTCAGGGGCCCCACAATTTCGACCCCACGGTTTTGGCCAAACACTTTCGACTCGACACCAAACCTGCGACGCCCATTTGCTACCTGCCCTACCATCACCTCTAAGCTCAGGGCCCCACAGTGTTGTGTTGGACCGCATTTCTTCAGAGGACATTAAGACCTTTTCACTCCACCCGCTTGTATGCACTGTTGTTGCCTCATAACCATTGCTAACTTGAGTTAGATGACTATTATTGAGGATTATCCATGTATGCAGTAAATTCCACGGATCGGTGGCTATTGACCTTATTCTGACACGCCCATTTTCAAAGTTGCTCGTCTTCCGCGATTGTAACATTACTTCCGGTCGGTTTGCTACAGCAAGTCAGCTACGTTGGAAAACCTTGCAAATAAAGATGGATAGCTTACTCAGAAAGACACCTAAAAAGATTGGATGGAGAGATTGTGCCTCATCACTCGAGGTTAATGAACTCCACTGGGTGGCTGGATAGCATGCATAGCATGCAGCGGTGGGCTGAGGCAAGGGGCAATTTGTCAAAAAATAAATAAACGTGTGTGCAGAAAGGGATTTTTTTTTTATTCATGGAAATGGCCATTGTATTTTTAACTTCCCTAACTATGCAGACGTTGCTTAGGATACTATTTTTCCAGCAGCATCTTACGTTTAGCTTCTGCAAGCCACCAATACAATAATTTCACCTTAGGCAATGCTGATTAAGATGCTAGACAACACACAGCATACAACTGCACTTGACTGAGCCGCCTGCACTGACAGCAAGCCACTGACGACGCAGCTCTCTCCGCTTCACGGAGAGTTCCTACACGAAAATGTTACAATGTTTAATGTTGTGTTTGGTGACGTTCAGAAACATTAAATGTAGAAGCGCGGAGCAGTAGGGAGATTTGAGAAAAAAAAAACGAACGAACAGAAATGGGTTGTTTCTTTATTAATAAAACGTCCATTGTAATTTTTACTTCCCTAACTGCAGACCACGTTGCTTAAGCTACTGTTTTCCTAGCAACATCTCACGTTTAGCTTCTGCAAGCCACCAATAGATCAATTTCACTTTAGGTAATGCATAGCAGCCTGTCGCGCTGTTTCATAGATAGCTACACCTGCACTTGACTGACCCGTCTGCGCCGACAGCAAGTCACTGACGACCCAGCTCTCTACATTTGGCAAAGCGCACGGATTCACTGCACTCTCCCAACATCATAATTTCCTGTGCTATCATTCCCATTTGTTAATCTAGTTGTTCTGTGTGCGGATCCTGTGGAATACGCTGTTATTTTGCTCTAAGGCGTTGTATATTTAGTTCGGTCCCGGTTTGCCTATCCTCTGGCTGAGCCAAGTTCCCACACTAAAATGTTACAACGTTTTATATCGTGTTTGGTGACGTTCAGAAATATTACATTTAGAAGCATGGAGCAGTAGTCTAATTGCATAGCTTACTCCGATACTAGATGTATGGACCGGTATTTTAGATCGTTAAATTTCAAATAACATCAGCTGAGTTGCATCCATAGACAGTAGAAGGTTGCATTAGGGCGCATAGTACCCGGAAATAGCGTTACAATACGGAAGCGCGTCACGCCGCCCATGGTCGGTTCCAGAATAAGGTCAATAGGCAACAACGAGACTGGGCCAACAACATTGCCAGAAATCCTGGACTGGATTAAATGTTGCAGAACTGGATCGGAGCAAACCAAGGCCACCGCTTGAACTGAGGGAGACCTCTAGTGGCGTGTTGAGGACATGCAAGCCATTGCTGGGCTGACTTAGGAATCTGAGTGTTTCTCCTTTTTAGAAATTAAGTTTTGATTATTCCTAATAGTGCTTGCTATTTTTATAGTTTCATTTTTACGTGTGAGTGTGTGTAAAAAATAAACAATTTTTGTAAACTGTGTTTTGGGGTCTAACCTTGGTTTTTACTGGTGACAATACTAGGACAAGATAACCAGAAACAAGAGAAAATAGTTTAAAAAAATATATATATATAAACCACTAAGCTTACTTTATGACATGGTAACAGGTGTTCCAGTAATGGCATTAAATAAATATGTTCTCTCTTCTACAACCTCTATCATGTCCTGGGTCATTCTCCTCTTTCTGTCTGAAAACACAAATGTGATTGTAGTGCTGGTTACTATCTGTCACATAATTGAGTTTAATTTAGTATCTCAGGAGTACCTGAGTTTATATTTTATAAATAATTTATATTTTATTCTTGACACCAGCTCACACAATAATTAAGACACAAGATGTAGTTCCCTTGTTGTGCTGTAGAGGGCCCTTGTTGACTGTTAAGTTGGGGGAGGGGGGAAAGTGGGTGGCTAAATGAGAAGGCTAGAAAAGCACTCAGACAGCGCAGACCTCCACCAGGGCAGCTCAGATCACCACCAAAAATAAGTTAGCCCATCTTTGACCTACCCTAAAAAGTTTATCAAAATTCATCCATAACTTTTTGATGTATGTTGCTAACTAACAAACAAACTGACGCCAATGATTACATAACCTCCGCTGGCGAGGGTAAAAAAAAAAAAAAAAAATGCTGTAATGACAACCACGATGACAATCTACTCTGCCAGAGAAGTCTAAACCACCGTGCAGCATTCTGAGTAGTACTGAAGTAAAACAGTGCAAACACTAATACAAACAGTGAATAAAAATATCCATATTAAAAATGGACACATGTAAGTTGTGTACTTCCTGCAATCAAAATGTATTAATTTCTCTTAGCATTTAGCTTTGGATGGATATATAAAAAAAGAGACTCTACAATCAAAACTAAAAAAGAGAGACTGTTGTCCATGCCAACGGTAAAAAACTTTTAGAGGGAAAGTAATCCCCCTGTATCTTTCTCTATATCTAAGCAAAACGTAACTGTGACATTTTCATGTTGCAGAGCTGCAAAGGAAACTGGGTACCACAAGTGTGGCAAGCACAAGCACGCACACAAGCAGGATAGCCATCTCACAGGGACCGTGGGCAGGAAACAAACTGCACTCACGCTCACACTCACGCTCACACAAGAGTCTTAAGACAACCGACGATGCACACAGAGAGTATCGCGCTCCTCTTTATGCTCTACCTGGCAAAAGGTAAGTTTCAGAATGTGCAGAGACGATTACTGATTATTGAACACTTGAAATAATGTTTTCTTTTTTCATATTATTAATCTGCAAAGTTGTGGGATGTTATCGTACAGTTATGACAGATGTCTTCTTTAGGCATGGTGATCATGCTGATTACGCAGCAATAAGACAGGGTGTGGATATAGATTTAAAGTACACATTTACATTTCACAAAGCTTTTTTGAACTTTTACTTAGATGGACCACAAACTTCCAAAGCACTAGCGACTAGGCTATGTGTGATATGTCGTGCAAGTGAATAGATCATTTGATTAGTGTTTCTAACATTTCCTTGTCAAATCTATGGCATGTGCGCGTTGCTCACTGATGGTTTTTGGCAGGTGGGTGCTGGGCTTCAGCTGTGGAAGGATTCGCTGGAGAATCCATCTTAGTCAAGTGTAAATATAACCCTGGATATGTAGATCATAACAAATACTTTTGCAGAGCAAACTTTAGCTGTGATAATTCAGTGGAAACAAGATCTATAGGCAAGTGGTATAGCAATGGAAAGTTTGCTCTTTATGACAGCAAGAAAGAACAATTCCTGAGAGTAATCCTGAACAACTTAACCTTGAATGATACGGGGAAGTACTGGTGTGCAGTGAACCAAACCACGGCGCCTGCACAGTACACAGAAGTCAATATACAGGTCAAAGAAGGTAAGCACATGTTGTTCTGCATCTGTGTGCATGTCAGGTGATCAATTTACCTCCCTGTTTGTAATTTGCAGTTTAGTGTAGCATTATATCACATGATGTCTCATTATTATGATTGATGATTTAGCTGCTTGCTTAAGCTTGTCTTTGTCACACCACAGCAAAACCAGGGGAAGAGAATGACTATAAAGTGTCAGGATATGTTGGACACAGTGTCACATTTAAATGCAAGTATGAAGATGCTGACAAAGACAAGAGCAAGTACGTGTGCAAAAATGAAAATGACGGATGTCATCTTCAAACAAGAACACACAAAAAGGACAACTGGATGACCAAAGACAGGTTCTCTCTCTATGACAACACGACTGGAAGATTCGTCCTGGTCTACATCTCTGATCTAACCAAAGAGGATGCTGGGATATACTGGTGTGTAATTGATGAACCATTTGACAATGACTCTCAAGTGAGTCTCGACAAGTCCAAGGCGATACAGCTGGATATACTCACAGGTATGGTTCCAGACTTCCTTTCAGACAGTCCTTTCATACAAAGATCTTTCATTTTGTTATTTGTTTTTCCTTTTTTTTGTAATTAATGCAAAAAAGGAATACAGATGAAATGAAAGATTATGTTAAGACATATATATAGCATATAAAAATATATATTTTTAAGATAAGCAGCAATGTACATAGTATTTTTTATGCATTTATTCATACCACATTGTTTTACAATTCTTTTTACAGTGTATCTGAAAGTAATAAAATATGATATTGTGTACTTAAACTGTACATACCTTACAGTAACCCTAAAGCTAACCCTAAGTACCCTAAAGTAATCCTAACCCTAACCATAATGTTACATGTAAAAAAAGGTAACTGTATGTAACTGTATGTATTTATTATAATGCACTGCTCTCAGGTGAAGCAAACATCATGAACATGACAGGATATGTAGGTGGCGCTGTCTTGATGAAGTGTAACTTCTCCCGTGGACACAGCAACTACACCAAGTACTTCTGCAGGAAGAACTTGCAGGGTCCAGAATGCATACACAGAATAAGAAATCACGTCAGTGATGGCTGGGAGACACAGGGGCGCTTCTCTCTGTTTTACAACTCCTCTGCAAACTTCTCTTATGTTAATATAAGTAAGCTGACCAAAGAGGATTCTGGGAAATACAACTGTGCCGTGGACATACCTGTCAGTCACAACAGACAGGTAACTGTTGACGAAAGCATTGAACGAAAACTGGATGTGGAAGAGGGTGAGTTGAAATGATTTCATAAATACAGAAATGCATCTTTTCTTATAAAGCTATGGGGCATATTTATAACCTGGTAAACCAGCCCCTCGTACTTCATTCAATTTTGTATAAAGAGTCTGGCTGTGCTTTCGTTGACATTGCTGTCTTAAGCAGAATTTTGCATAGCCAATCAGCGAACAGAGGGACTGTTCATGAGTGATGACATTGATTTTGTGTGCTACATTTGAATTGTAGTGGGTAGGCAGGCTAATTGCATATGTCACGACCAGACGTTAGCAACAGGGTAAATGCAGAGCCACTTGTTTTAAACTTCATCAGAGTCCACACCCCTAGAAAAAAATATTTTCTCAATACAGCACTGCCAGACACTCTGTACAAAATTTAGAGACAAAAAATTCAATAAAGCTTGCAATATAGCTTTTTTTTCTTAAACCTTTCTCCTACATTGACTATGTTTTGATTTGACAATTACACCTTTTATTACCAGCACTATTACCGAATGTGACTATAGAGTGTAATTTAGTGTATTTTCAGGTCATGATTACAGTTGAAGGGGAAATTCTGTGTAAAATGAACTTTGAGTATGTTAAAAACCTGCTTCTACAGGTAGTACCTTGCGATAGTTTCTGGTCGCCGCCATGACGAAAGTCCAAACAAGTCGGTTGAAGCTAGGTCAGTAGCTGTGGCGGCTTCCTCCACTCGTTCAATAAGTGATTTGTATACTTACAGTTAAATTGTACGCATTCTACGCACTTTACTCCCCACTCCCCATGCACAGTCTAGACTCACAATCAACAGTTTCACTGCATGTCCTACTACCCAGTATGTCTATGTATGTGACAAATAAAACTCATTGTATCCTTGTATCCTTGTATCCTTGTAAATAATGCCAGGGCCCTTGTTATCCTACCTACGAAGTGTGGAGCTACTTCTAGCTAGCTTGTGTAGCCTCTTAGCGGTCACCATATCGCCGCCGCTAGGACTCGCTGTGACTGAAAAAACTTAACTACAATATTACACGAGCTTGTTTAATGGTTTAAAAATAGTGATATCTTCATGTATCCTCAGTGCCCTTATCACACAGTGCCCTTATCGCATTTTGAGCCCCTTTGACAACAATTGTAAAAATAGTGAAGTTCAAAAAGCAACAGGCTAGCATAGCTAGCTCTTCAGCAAATAAACAAACTCGTTGTCATGTTTTAATGTACACAAAGTTAATTTTCCACTGATTTTCCCCTTTAAACCCAACAAGCCATTATTATGTTAATGTTCTGTAATGTACTGTCTCATAGATTCCTGCTGTAAGGAGCAAATATCCATACGCGCTACTGTTGGACAAGAACTTAACATCACCTGCAACTACACGGATCAACACAGGGAAAATCCTAAGTTCTTCTGCAAGGAAAATGGTGACCATGGATGTCCTTTTAATTTTACCAGCCAAGACAGCCGGCAGGAGGAATTCTCCGCACTGTACGCCCTGCATGACGACAAGGACAGCAGGACTCTGGTTGTGTCTTTCAGGAAAGTGTCCGAATCAGAAAGTGGCCATTACTTGTGTGGAGTAGAGGTCAACTGGGAATCAGGCGGATACAGAAGTTTCATCACTAAAGTCTCTGTTGAAGGTAGGAACAGGCTCTCTCTCTCTCTCTCTCTCTCTCACCCTTGCTCTCTCTCTCCCTCTCACAAGCACACACATGCACGCACACACAAAGCAGTTAACTCATTAAGTGCCTTATGTTCTTTGTGGTTTGTGATGTTTGCCTAATGTACTCTCCTTATCCTCCTGCTTCCTTTTAAGTGCTGACTGAAGAGAAGCCCACTGGTAAGTGCAAAATAAAGAAAACGTTGGAAAACGTTTGAATTTAAAAATCATTGTTATGCAACTTGTGTTAACAACTTGTGATCCCAAGCTTTGCGACAGTAGAGTAACATGCCATAGGTTCTTGGTCTGGTGTGTTTTCGCATCACAGAATCCTACTTATATTACGTAAATTACACTAAGCAGACGCTTTTATCCACAGTGACTTAGAAATAGAAGAAACAATCATTACTATCAATGTACCATAGGTGCATTTTATGGTGCCAGTACATTCAGGCATTATACAAAAGGGTAGTGTGCTACAGCTACAAGTCCATGTTTTTCATTTTTCCAGCACATATAATCTTCTATTCCCGAATGTGTTCCCTTACAGTAGGTTCTACTGTGGTTCTGTCTGTGTCTCTGGCTGTCGTCACAGTGGTGTATGGAATCGCATTCTTCATTTTTATCAGATGCAGGAAGAGAAGAGGTGGGCTAAGGTTTCTTCACTCTCTCGATTTACTTTGTCTCTCTCTCTCTCTGTCTCTCTCTCTCTTTCTGCCCTGTTCTCATCTCTCTCTCTCTCCCCTCTCTCTTTCTGTCTCTCTCTCTCTCTCTCTCTCTCTTCTCTCTCTCTCTGCCCTGTCCTCTCTCTCTCTCTCTCTCTCTCTCTCTCTCTCTCTCTCTCTTCCTGACTGTCCCTTGTGTAGTGTACCTCTCTTCTCTGTCACATGCATGTCATTTTATTTTGTCCCCACAAGGGGGCCTGCCTTTAACTGAACTAGACAATCTGAACCAGCGGATGAAAATTCTATCCTATTTATTCTGTCTGCACAGTCTAGCAATAGCCCATTAAAGTTCATTAGCTGTTCTCACAAAGTATGCTCAGACAAATCACACCAGTCTGTCTCAGCAGAGAGTCGCTGGGCAGGCTTAACATGACGATGCCAGTCTGTCTCTGCAGAGAGTCGCTGGGCAGGCTTAACATGACGATGCCAGGGCTGTGATGGGGCACTGGTGCAGTGCTAAACAAGCTTACTGCTTTGTTGGTCGTAGCGCTATTGCTATCCTATTGCGTGCAGAGGCTGTTTGAAAGACAAGCATTGATGCCGCCACTAACCCTAGGAGCATGCCTGGCCTGTCCATCATTGTCAGATCACACAGTTTGATGTGAGCTGGCTTGTCAGGCTAGCTATCCGCATTGTCCAAACTGAAAATCTCCCCAGATGAAGCTATTACCTCTGACAGCAGTCTTATGATTGTCTACCATGAATAAATACCATCTTATTGACCTTTGACCTTTTTTACTAAATAAACCATAGGAGAAAAAGAGCACAGTGTAAGCCTATATTAAAATAATGAATTGACCTTACGTAGGTTGGACTTACATTGGTCTTCACTGGATATTGTTTCTTAGAACATAAAAAAACAAGAAAAATACATGGTATTTGTTTCTGAAAGACAAAATCAAAATGAATATTTTCCTCTGTGTCTTCAGTGAATTAGGTAAACTTTTTACATTGTGCACCTCCTCAGTGGCAATTACATGTCTAGTAATGCTGAGGAAGGACTCTTTGCCCCCATGTGGGTCCACAATGTGGGTCAACGATTTGTTGTACATAGTCTGCCCTCTAGTGTTTGAAACATAAATTGCAGGTGTTTGCTTAATATCTAATATTGTCTGTTTTTTTTTTCCTTAAAAATTGAAATTCTTCACAAATTTTGTGCCAGGACAAATCATACACGGGGAATAAGCAGCCATATATAGAGTTTGTGTTTTTTGTGTGTCTGTGTTTGTGTGTGTGTGTCTGTGCATATCTGTGTGTGTATGTACAGAGCCAACATTTAACCCAATCACCTCCTTTCAAGGCAACAACACAGAGGTAAGTAAAATTAAGGGCCTAGAAAAACTTTTATGCTAACAAGGTTAGCAGTTAATTTTTCACATCCAACATTATCCAGCAATCTTAGCGCACATTAGCAGTGATGGATAACCTAGCTTCAAAGCAACTACTGAGCAACATATTTATTCTAGCCAGTCACTAAATCAGCTAACTGACAGTAGCACAGCTAAGACTCACAGGTACAACCAGGTGAGTCGGAATAGTTGGTGCTGGATTGCAGATTCTGAATTTAGGTTATCCATCACTGTTCCTTAGGATGAAGTTAACCTCACAATATATCTGCTGCATAGTACAAAATATCTTTAGTTATGACCAACATTTCTGCTTCATTCTGACCCCCCCCCCCCCCCCCCCCCCATTAACAGAGTGCTGATTCAGACTGTGTTTATGAAGAAATTCAGGACACCTGCATCTCAGCTCCAGAGATCAACACCGTTTACGTCAAGGCTCAGCTACCCACAATCCCTTGCACTGACCCCACCTACGTAAATGTCAAATTACCCACAATCCCTGGGAGTGACCCGACCCACTCAGCTGCACAGTCGGCCCTGGGTCAGCCGAAGGCTCTCCCTCTGCTTCTGCAGCATTCCCGGAAGAGTTCATTCTCAAACATCGAGTTGGTCACGCTCAAGGAAGATGAGCCCCCTCTGAACTGATGTGGTAACGAACAACCTTTCAAGCGCTTAGGTGTGAATACTGATTTGTAACATGTATATAGGATAATGTTTTTTTACAGTGCTTCTTTACATATTGATTTTTTTGTTGTGATTTTAAACATGTCTGTAATGTTCGTCATTTAGCCCCATGACATGATTTGGCCTATAAAACCAATAGAAATGACAAAAAAAATTAAAGTTCTTAAATGTGTATATTCTTAGATTCCTTGAAGCAGACATTGAACCCCATACTGCTACCAATGTGGTTCTACCTAAAGTCCTGAGTTCCTTGCATGCTAGCCTTCCACCATTGTTGTGTGCCTGAGGGGACATTGACTTACTGAGCAGAAAGAAGAGATATCAATATGCTACGTGAATGCAGTCCACATGTAGAAATGCTAACCATGATGGATAAAACTTTTCATGCTCTAGTTGCTGTGCGCATTTGGAGACAGAGATGGGTCAATTTTTTATTTTGTATTTTTTTTTTTGACCGCAGTTTACTATGTGGCAGTCAGAGAAACACAGACACCAGTGTGGTCCTCATCAGACAGATTTTATTTGCTCCCACTGTAAATCATGCCCACCTCTTTTTTCCAGTTCCTTGTTTTCTGTACACACACACACACACACACACAATGGTGAGATTGCCCTAATGAGTGTAAAAACTTTCATATGATTTAAACACATGAAAAGAGCACGCACACACACACACACACACACACACACACACACGCACACACACACACACACACAAAATGGTGAGAGTGGCCTAATGACTGTAAAAGCTTTCATATGCAAGAGCACGCACACACACACACCCACACACACACACACACACACACACACACACACACACACACCACACGCCTTAGAATACACCTCCGTTCCAGCCTACACACACACACACACACACACACACACACACACACACACGAGAGCATGCATTTCAAGCATATCTATCCTAGCTGTGTCACTGTACTGGCTTTGTTGCTGACAGTTAAACTTGGCAGAAACTTCACTTTACTGTACATTGTGAAGTACCTTTCCCCACAAAGTTAGATTTGATGTTCTTTGATTTATTTTTACTTTTACATTTAATTTGTGTCACATTACATTTGTGCAGTACATAGGCTTAGTGTAAATCTCTCTGCTAGACAATAAATGGTTATAGCTCACGCGGCCTTTGGTATTATTGGAGTGCTGAACTGAACCAAAAACCGCAGCCAGGAAATCTTGTACTGAAGATTTTCTGATAGATTTTCTTAACCAGTCCACCCCTAGCTCATGTGTGTAATGAATTAAATGCAATATATTTACTTTTTACATGTTTTTGTAAACCCCACCACCTCTAGCTTATGTGTGTAATAGATTAAATGCTATATATTAAACCACTCCACCCCTAGGTCATGTGTGTAATTGATTAAATGCAGTATATTTACTTTTTATATGTGTACTTGTTTTTAAAATAAAGCTTTGCTGTAACTCTGAGCCGTCTGTGTTGGACAGTTTATTTTTTGTGCTGTGAGGGGAAAAGTGTTGTGCGACAACTACAGGAAGGGAGCTAAACACTAAAACGCCAGCATTTACGGCAGCTAAATTCAGCAATTATGTAGCTTGCATTTGTAGTACTGTTTAAAACACAGGATAATGTATTGTAGAAATAGTGTAGTGAAGGTAGCTAGTATATGTAGTAGGATACAGAATGGTTCATCTTTTGTACAAAAAACAAAAACAAAAACAAACCAAAAAAACAAGCACACAAAGAAACAAAAAATCACGACAGTCGTGCGGCTGTTTGTGACAAACAGGCTGGCTACAGGATGCCAATACACACACACACACTAAGCATGCAGCCAGTCCTTCCTCCCAACCATAACTGCACTTTATGCACTTTATCCCACCCCCCTTCACCTTTTTTCTACCTCTGCTTTTCTTATGGTAGTCATCCCCCCCAAATGCATTCTACGCACTTTACTCCCCACTCCCCATGCACAGTCTAGACTCACAATCATCAGTTTCACTGCATGTCCTACTACCCAGTATGTCTATGCATGTGACAAATAAAACTCCTTGTATCCTTGTATCCTTGTAATATAGAGACTGTAGAATGGTTTCTTTCTCCCTTGCTTCAATGTCCTCTTTTATGGCGCCTCTTAATCCAAGTGGTAATCAACATTAATATTTATAAAATTAATAATCAATAATTGGGAGGTAGTCCAGACACTTCTCACAAATAATAGGTTGTGGCATGGGACTGAAGCACATTTTAAGCCTCAGCAGTGGCTCACTCAGTGTTGCCACCTGTCCCGGTTTTACCTGATTGTCCCGGTTTTTAATGGTTTGTCCTGGTTTTACCTGATTGTCCCGGTTTTTAATGGTCTCTCCCGGTTTTACCTGATTGTTCCGGTTTTTAATGGTCTCTCCCGGTTTTACCTGATTGTTCCGGTTTTTAATGGTCTGTCCCGGGGGAAAAAAACATTCTCCTGGGACACTGACACCTGGGTCGCTGCTTATAAGCAAAAAGGTTGATTGGGTTGCCGAAATGTCCCGTTTTTTTTGTCAGACATAGGTGGCAACCCTAGGCTCACTGTAATGAAAATGAAAGTGAAATGAAAGTACATGGAAATAGTCTTCATCTAATTGGGGAGCTCTGGGCCACTAGCCTCTGTGGAAGGATGCTGTGTCTTTTAGGCCACCACCACCAACATAAAGTCCTACATGTGGTGGATACTTTATTAAGCAAAGTAGCTTGCAGTGTATTACAGTCCGTAAAAAGTCTATTGTCATTTTGTCATCTCTGGATTTTGGGCAAAGGCACAACACCTGAGATGCTTGAGTCACAAAATGTACTTCCCCCGTTGACCTGTGGAGGCCACTGCTAGCCCAGGGAAGGCAGCGTATGAGGCAAGTCAAAACAAGTGTTGCCATGGTAACATGTGTCATGGTAACATTGTGAGGGTTGAACTGAATGATCTGATGTATTTAAGCCAAGAGAGAGAGAGAGCAAGAGAGAGAGAGAGAGAGAGAGAGAGAGAGAGAGAGAGAGACAAAGAGAGAGAGAGAGAGAGAGAGAGAGAGAGAGAAGAGAGAGAGACAGAGAGAAAGAGAGAGAGAGAGAGAAACGAGAGAGACAGAGTGAGAGAAAGAGAGACAGGGAGAGAGATAACCATCAGAGATAGTGAAAAAAATCCCCCATGAAACTTACTTGATGACAAGGTAGTAGACATTCATGTCCTAATGCCAAAGACCTAAAGACCTTGCTTTACGAGGCTAATAGTCACCACTATTATCTGAAAAAAAGACAAATGGATCTCTAGCGCTGACTGTCATTTGTCAACTAATGTAGCATCTACAGCCTGACTGAATGTTTTGTTGTTTCAGTGAAGTCTCACAATGACAGACCCATTTTCATCCTCAATGAGCATGGTAATATTTTACTGAGCACACACGCACACGTAATACTTCAGTCACGAGGTGTAATGCCCTTCTTGAACTGTAGGGGGTTGCTGCTGAGAGGGGAGGGCAGAGCCAGAGACAAGATCAGAAACCGTTGCCATGACAACTATGACTACATCCTGCCTTTGGATATGTTTTGCCAAAACCACAAGCTGTGTACTCAACATCTTAGAGAAAAGGGACAACACAAGTTCAGCTTACTTAAATCATACATTATATTTCTCTATATATTTAATGGCCTATATATTTGTCTATTTAACATAAAATACTCAGAGGTTTATATATTATGTTATTCTTACCCTGTTTTCCATTAGCTAATAAATGTATTCATTTCAGTATAATATAATATAATATAATATAATATAATATAATATAATATAATATAATTGAGTGGAAGAGGAGGCCACTCTTACTGTGTTGTTGTATGATGTGTGTCTTTTCATGGTGTTAGGAAGGAAGGAAAGTGCTATACCATGTCAGAGAGCAAGATACCCATCAGAGAGTGCTAACTCATTTTCAGATAAAGGAGCCAACGATGAGCACAGCAAGAATCCTTCTCGCCGTTATGCTCTACCTTGCCAAAGGTAACGTTCAGAAATATGATACCTCCTGATATGACTATATAACTAATTAACTAAATTAACTAATGAACTAAAATGTTGTTTGAATACATTGTATAGATAGCTTTTTGTTGTGTATTTGTTCTGTTTGCTTGTTTTGTTTATTTGTTTTTTTTATTGATGTTGTAAGAGGTAGCATGTGTTAGCACAGGGTTGAGTTGCTTACCACCAACCTGATGCATTTTCAGCTTTTAGCATTATAGGGTTAAACTTGTCATAGAGATCGTATCACAGGCCAACAATTGGAAATCAGCTGAGTGAGTATATTGTGGGATATGTCGTTCCAGTTTTAGCAATGAGTGTATTTACTAAGTGTTTTCACTAAATCACTGCCATCTCTCCTCTGAGCCGTGATAGGTGTAGAGAGCTCTCTAGTGTTGTCATAACACCCCAAAAAATGAGCTGGATTAGCCCAGTAATGCTGTTAGCACAGTTAGCTACTTTGTCTTGTTAGCCTAGTTAGCATTGTTAGCATTGTTACTATTACTACTATAAACATTAGCTGAATGAGTATTTTGTGGGACATGTCGTTCCAGTTTTAGCAATGAGTGTATTTACTAAGTGTTTTCACTAAAGGTGCTTTGTAAACTTGGCATATATAAGGCAAATCCGTGTTAGACTCACAGGTGACTGTTGGTGGCAGGTGGGTGCTTGGCTTTTTCTACCGTGGAACGATACTCTGGAGATTCCGCCTTCATCTTCAAGTGCAAATATGACCCGAGTCACAAAAACATGAGCAAGTGTGTGTGCAGATCGAAAGGCGTAATGGACCCCTTACATTGTGAGACTCAGATGCATATAAAGGGTGACACAGAATGGACTCGCGAGGGCAGATGGTCACTGTATGATGACAAACTTCGTGGATTTTTGTAAGTGACTCTGATGACGTTAACACTGAATGACACTGGGAGGTATTGGTGTGCAGTGAACGAAAGCTACCTACCTGATAAAAACGACAGTGTCAATCTAAATGTGAAAGAAGGTCAGTGTTTTTATTTCCTTTATTCATATAACTGTCTACTTCTTTTTCCTTTGTCTCTCCTCTTTACCTGGCCCTGTCTTTTACTAGTATAATGACAAAGTATCGTTGAAATAATTTTCAAGTATGTGATGACGTATTGTTGAAATAATGTTGTTTTCTTTTGGATGACTATTTTTGTCATGTCACAGGAAAACAAGGGAAAGAGGAGACCTACAGGGTGTTAGCATACAGTATGTTCGAAGCACCATCACAATTAAATGCAAGTATGAAGCTGTTGACACAGACAAAATAAAGTACATGTGTAAACTTGAAAATGCTGCATGTAATCGTAGAATAAATAAAAAGGAAAAGGACCGATGGGTATCCGAGGGAAGATTCTCTCTCTATGACAACACCACTGGAAGATTCTTGCTGCTTTCCATCTCTGATCTAACCAAAGAGGATGTTGGGATATACTGGTGTTCTGTAGATGAGCCATTCCACAATCACTCTATAGTGACAATGAATATGTTCAAGGCGATACAGTTGGATGTGCACAAAGGTATGGTTGTAAGTTTCAATTAAAAAAAAAAAGATTTAGTTTGCTTGTTTTGGGAATAATTCATTAAATAACACATTGAGTGACATGTCAAACATCTGGTAAAATAATAATAGATATTAAAAACAATGTAGCATTCACCTATTAGAACTGGCTTTCTAGTATCCATAAATAGGTTTTATTGGTGCTAACTTCTTGTTAGCAGTTTGTAGTTGAACAAAGCTGTGCTATGTACTGTCACACAGATTCATGCTGTGGGAATACAATGAAGAGTAATGCTGATGTTGGACAACCACATAACATTACCTGCAAATACCCTGAGCAGTACAAAGAGACACCTACGTTTTTCTGCAAGACGAACCACAGTACTGAATGCAGCCACAACAGCAGGAGAGGCACAGAAGCTGGATTGTACTACAACAAGGAGCGAAGGGAGTTACTTGTGACCTTTAAAGAGGTCACCCAATATGATTTAGGCCATTACTGGTGTGGAGCAGAGGTCAACTGGGAATCTGGAGGTTATAGGATTCTCATCAACTCCTTGAATTTGCGTGGTACTGGTAAGAACGGATTCTTTGTTTTCATCTGTGCTACAAAGTTGTAGCGTCTTTAATTACTTACAGGCAGTGGTGGCCTGGTAGTTATGGTAACGGCCCTGTGAGTGGAGGGACACAGGTTTGAATACCCCATTTAATGTAACAGACCTGTGACAGGAGGGCCACAGGTTCGAATCCCCCATGTAAGATAACCGACTTGTGACAGGAGGGCCACAGGTTCGAACCCCCCATGTAAGATAATAGACCTGTGACTGGAGGGCTGCAGGTTCAAATCCCCCATGTAAGGTAACAGACCTGTGACTGGAGGGTCATAGGTTCATATTCCCCATGTAAGGTAACAGACCTGTGACTGGAGGGCTGCAGGTTTAAATCCCCCATGTAAGGTAATAGACCTGTGACTGGAGGGTCGCAGGTTCGAATCCCCCATGTAAGATAACTGACCTGTGAGAGGAGGGCCGCAGGTTCGAATCCTCCATGTAAGGTAACAGACCTGTGACAGGAGGGCCGCAGTTTTGAATCCCCCATGTAAGGTGACAGACCTGTGACAGGAGGGCTGCAGGCTCAAACTGCCACCAACTGCCAGAAGCGGCACCTGAGCTAATGGCATACAACCAGATGTTTCTCTATACAGCACAGCCAGACCCCGAAATGAAGTGTAGTATGAGGGGCTGGTTTACCAGGCTAACGTTTCCCCTCAGGAGCAGTTTGTTGGGATATGTGTGAACAGAGCAAACTTACTGAAACGAATAAACTTGGCTGCAATCAATTAGTTTGTGGATGCTTTGAGTCATCCAACAAACTGTAATCAATCACAAAAGAGAAATGTGACAGCACATACGGTCTGAAAGCAGCCTGACAGTCAGTGGTAAATAAACACTCTTTTTTCCCTCTCATCCAGTCAGTGGTAAATAAACACTCTTTTTTTTCCCTGTCATCCAGTAGCCACTCAAGTATTGCCAGACAACAGTGCCAATAACGCAGGTAAGGCTGAATACCAGTCGCTAAGTGACACACACACACACACACACACACACACACACACACACACACACGCTTGCATATCTCCACCTCTTTTCTTCCTACCAAAATGTCCTCTGATGTACCTTATGTTTCCTCAGGTTCCACTGTGGTTCTTGCTGTGTCTCTGGCTGTGATGACAGTGGTGTATGGAATCGCATTCTTCATTTTTATCAGATGCAGGAAGACAAGAGGTGGGTCCCGCTCCATTTTACATCCTTTTGTCTATGTCTCCCTGTCTCTGTAACCCTGTCTCTGTTTGTCTTTATGTCACACACACATGCGCACACACACACACACACACACACACACACACACACACACACACACACACACACAGAAATCACCAAAATCAAACATAATGTACACACACAGTTAAGTTGATATAATGAAATTAGTTATTTATGCAAATTATTATTATGTGTTCATTACAACCACAGCTCATTGCACACTGAATCAGTTATGTGCATTCACTGTAATTTACCCTAATGATATGACTATGAGTTACATTTTCAAACCAGGAAGATAAACTGCACATTTGCCGTGTTTTAATGTGGATCTCTTATTTGAATAACTAGCATGTTTGTAAACCAGTCAGATAGAAACCCAGATAAATTGTAACTCTTTTCAGCATCAGTCTGAAACACATTGCCATTGGACAGCTCTTCAGTCACCAACTGTTTTGATTGGTTATTAAACAGCAGTTGCATCTGTGCTATGTGATATACAGTATATTTGTGTAAGAGCGTAACTGTAGTACAGAATATGACCAGCAGAGGGACGTAGGGACGTAGATGTTAAGAGAAAGGTCAGTGGTCAGAGACAAGCAAGAAAAGGTTAAGACAAGTTGATTTGGAAGTGGATTTTGGAGGTGTTCGATATGAAAACAAAGTTTGAGCACAAGCTCATGATTCATGAAACAAAGGTTTCATCTTTAAGGAATGAACAACATAGTTACACATTTAAAATAGTAATGATCAATTAGACTGACAACCTGCTATGTGCACTGATATATTCTAATATTTTTCCTTTCTCTCCTTGTATGTTACTGTTGTTGTTGTTGTTGTTGTTGTGTGTGTGTGTGGACACGTGTGATCAGAGCCAAACTCTAACCGTAGTAGCAATTATCAAGACAACAACAGAGAAGTAAGTAAAATGAATTGTCTAAAACAAGTCCTATTTTATAGAATTCAGGATTCTTTAAATAATATTTATAGGGAATAATCATCCCATAAAACAATAGCTAATGGGAACAATTCCTTTGCATGACCATTTCAATTATACAATATTATTTGTGTAGCTTTTTGTCAGTTCCTGTTCAGATAGCATTATATCTGCTTGATGTAATATTTCAGTACAAATATGATTTTGTGTATTTGATCGAGCTATGTAACGTAAGCATGCCTGTTATTGGCATAGTTCCTATTATCGGTCATTAACGTTGCTGTTCCTCTTAAACTGAGGTTTTACCAGGTTAAAAACACATTACCCCCAGGTTACATTTAGCCTGGTAAACCCGCCCCTCGTACTTAATTTCATTTTGTACAGAGGGTCTGGACCGGAATCTCTTGAGGGTCATTTAGTCGGCCCCAGCAGGGCCGATTCAATCAGCGAACAGAGGGTGTGTTTGTTAGCGGTGACGTTGACATTGTGTGCTACATTTGAACAAAAGAGAAACCTAAATCAAATTAATATTTGGTGTGATCACCCTTTGTCTTCAAAAGAGCATCAATTCTTCTAGGTGTACTTGCATAGAGTTTTTGAAGGAACTTGGCTGGTAGCTTGCGCCAAACATCTTGAAGAACCTATGCAAGTATATTCAGTCACTGCATTTTGGAAATTGATAAACATAAATGATTAACATTTCCATTTTTGAAGGCACTCACCCCTAGCCTGGTAAACCCGCCCCTCGTACTTCATTTCATTTTGTACAGAGGGTCTGGACGGGAATCTCTTGAGGGTCATTTAGTCGGCCCCAGCAAGACCGATCCAATCAACGAACAGAGGGTGTGTTCATTAGCCGTGACGTTGACCTTATGTGCTACATTTGAATTGTAGTGCGTAGGTAGGCTAATTGCATACGTGACCACCAGGCGTTAGCAATTGGGTAAAGGCAGAGGCTGAGTCCAAACCTCCAGGAACAAATCGTTTCTGACGGTGTCTGTTCCAGACCCTCTGTACAAAATGAAATGAAGTACCAGGGGCTGGTTTACCAGGTTAGATTAAATTACAGGAGCTGAATCTGTCTATTTTTATGGGGATAACTACTTTTTCACTGAGTAAAACCCCAGTTTAAGTGGAATGCCGATATTAGGAACCATGCAGATAGTAGACTTGCTTATGTTACTTTCCTCTTCACTCTCTTCCCTGTGTCAGAGGAATGATGTGGGCTGCATTTATGAAGAGATTCAGGATTCACTACCGAGATCAGGAATCCACATTGTTTATGCTGAGGCTCAACTACCCACAGTCCCTTGCACTGACCCCGCCTACTCAACTGTTAAATTACCCACAAGCCCTAGCGGTGACAGTACTCACTCACCTCAGGTACCTGAAGATCAGGCTGAAGGAAGTAGCCATGTCTGTGACACATTCCAGAGGGGTTCGTCCTTCAACGATGACGCGGTCACACTCAGCGAAGCTTGTCTCTCCCATGATTACGCTAATGTGGATGTTCCCTTTCTCACTTAACTGTGAACCATTTCTTGTAACACTTTCTTTTTGGATTGAATTGTATAAGTGCAAAATAATATTTTTCTCATCTGAATGTGTGGAGTCACAATGTGTAGTTCTGTGTTGTACAGGTAGAGGGCACCTTTGAGTAAGAAAAGCTGAGGTTCAGGCAATAGAAGAAAAGAGAAAAAAAAGATGTCATGTTAGACCTAGTTACTTATCGTAGTTGTACATGTTTAGTCTCAACAGCTTTGGTTGCAAAACAGACAGCACCAGCAAGCAAGGTTTTAATATGTTTTATGTGAGGTGTGAAATTGTTTTTAAAAATGTGTTACATAAACATAAAGTTTCTGCCATTCTCCAGTTCTTATAAACTTTTGGAAAATAGGTGATTTAGAGATAATCCAGTATATGCCTACTTTAGGAGTTTATCAGCTGTATTATTGCTTTATGCAAAAATGAATAAATGTATCTATCATTCACAACCATTGTTCATTTCATTCTTAAGTGTTTTTTCTTAAGTAGTAAACATTAACCTAGGGCACATTGTATGGAATCACAAAGTGTAGTTCTATGTTCTACAGCTAGGGGGCACCTTTAGGTAAGTAAAGCTGAGACTGAGGCAACTAGAGAAGAAAGGGAAAAAAAAGATGTCAGGGTATCCCCCCTGGCCACTCATCACACTTGCCCATGTTTTGTCTCAACACTTTTGGTTGCAACACAGACAGCAACCGCAAGCAAGACCTAGATACACGTGAGGTGTGAAATTGTTTTGCTAATGTGCTCCATTAAAGACTTCAACACATGCTTACGTAATGCAGGAAGCCCCAAAGTGTTCCCTTGTGAGTAGTTCCCTTGACGAACTGTAGAGGTCCCTCTCAAATGGGGGAAAAGGGCAATGATGAGGGTATGACGTCAATACAAGATAAGTGTTGCCATGACGACGCTGACCTCACTCTGCTCTGGGGCTTTCTCGAGCCAAGACCAAGATAAGTGTTGCCATGACAACGCTGACCTCACTCTGCTATGGGGTTTTCTCGAGCCCAAACCACGAGCTCACACCTCTTGCGACACAGGCCCACAGGCAGCAAGATGGCATAAACAACTCTTTTGGCATGAACAACACGAGGGATGATTTGGCTGCACGATCTGTACCAGACATAAGGCACTACACACTGTATACCACAATAAACAGTCAGATAAGACAATTTATCTCACCAGCATCCGCTACAAATCCTTGTTAATGTATTGTATGTACGATAAAAGCATCTAAAAGTTGGATGAAAGCATCTACAAAGAACAAGCAAACAAAAAACATAACTGTAACGGTTTGTGTGCTTTGTCTTTGACTACTGTCAAAGTCAGTGTATATATACTAACTATATCTATGAAATAAACCGTCAGAGGTTTTGCTTAGCCATCAATCATTTCAGTGCCGTACACTGTGTGGTACAGATCTCCGCAGGCAAATTGGCCCTCTTCCTGATTTGTCCTTTTGCGCATGTGCAGAACAGAGAGTGTAGCTGTCAAGATAATGTCAAGGTAAGTGTTGCCATGGCAACACTGACTTCAGTCTTAGCTCACACTTCCTGTTTCACAGGAACACAGGAAGCAAGACGCTTATGCTGTTTTGGCACAAACAACACACGTGACTGGGTTTCTGTGTTTATTAGGCAAAGCCCGATTAAACATTTAAAAGCTTTCATCATGCAGTAGACCCAAAAATGTGCAATGCAGTGACGAAACAATAAGTATTTAAACACAGTTGACGATTGTGAGGGGACAAGATCAGAATTAAGGTCGGGTAAGGACATTAAGCTCAGGAGAAATGCCATTAAGCAGTCCATATCAGAAAACATGGAAAGGGATAAGATATATTCTGGTCCATTTAATCCTTCATCACACTCTGTCCTTTGAAAGCGCACTCTTATTTCTGATTTGCATTAAACATATAAAAAATACTTATAAAAAATGCTTGGGTTGTCTGTGCATATGACTCGAGGCATGAAAAACTGTTGTGCAAACATAACAAACGTAATAAAGTTTAGGAGTGAGAGTGGGTTTTCTTGCATCAAAAGAAAAAAAAGTCCCCTTTTCATGTTGCAGAGCAGGAAAGACAGTCACCGCTTCATGTTGCAAAAAGAAAAAGAAAAAAAAAAAAGTGGCGCAAGATTACCATCAGAGAGCATTAAAAAAAAAAGACTGGTGACGATGAAGACAGAAAGAAGACTTCTCCTCTTCACTCTCTACCTTATTAACGGTAAATTTCAGAATTCACAAAGTGTCACCCTTATTGATCTTTCTGGGTAGCAGGTTTTCAAAGGGATAAAATGTTGTGTAACTATAGTGCGAGTACAGTTTTGTCAGCCATAGAGGCTAGCTTTTGTTAGCCTAGTGATGATGCATTTACTAACATTGTTCATTATCCAGTTTTACATGGTAGGCTGCAATTAATCAGACACATTAAAGGCAAGCAAAGTATATATATATATGTAATGATAGGTTTAATCAAATATATTAACTGATAAAATGTATCAATAGTATTAAACCACCGAATATCATAAATCTGTTTAACTCTTCAGTTCAAACACACCACCCAAGTGACAGGTTTGCAGGAAACATCTTGCCAGCTTTAGTCACTTTGATTTACAGTGTGTTACATCATGAAGACTATGGTCTGTGATTATTGGCAGGTGGGTGCTGGGCCTTTACTGTGAAAGGATACACTGGAGAATCCATGATCACTGAATGCAAGTATGGCAAGAGTAATCCTAAAAATAAAGCCATATATTTCTGCAAATGTGATAAAACTGTGGGTGGGATGAATTGCGATACTAAGACAGGAAGTACCCCAGAATGGCAGCACAATGGCAGATTTTCACTGTATGACAAAAAGGAGAGTGGAGTCATAAAGTTCATCATGGAAAACTTGACAACGAGTGACACAGGAAAGTACTGGTGTGCAGTGCTGATGCCAGGAGATTACAAATCCCCTGAAGTTGAACTGAACATAACAAAAGGTAAGTATTTTTTTATTTATACTTGTGCTTTTTGTAAGGCAGGCAATACTTGAATGACATTTTTTGCCATGTGGTAATGAGAGTTATATATGTATATGATATATATGTATGCGGTGTCTTTCACAGTGCCTTCTAATTATTTTTTGAAGGCTTAGGGATTAAGGATACAGCACTTCCTAGATGTGTTTGACTTTGCATGAACTTCTTTGTCATGTCCCAGGAAACCCAGAAAAAGAGGGCACCTGTAAAATGGTTGGATATGTTGGGCACAACATCACTTTCCAATGCAAATATGAAAAAAGTGACGAGGGCAAGACTAAATATGTGTGCAAAAATGAAACTGGTGGATGTAACAAAAGAATCTATGACAACACCACTGGAGGATTCTTCATCCCCAACCTCACCAAAGAGGATGCTGGTATATACCGGTGCATTGTTGAGGATGTATCCCCTCCTAATGTGAGCGTTGCTAGGTTTAAGGTGATACAGTTGGATGTAAACACAGGTATGTGTGAATACTTCATTTTACATTGACATTTATTTTAATATTTAATTATTTATTTATGTTTTAAATGTCATAAATCTCAGCTGAATGACATGAGGTGGACATAACCACCCAGTACTGAGTTAGCATAGCGCGCAACTTTACTTAGCATGGCTAACTTAGCATGGCTATAGCATGACCTAGCACAGGTGGACCTGTTTGAGACCACCATATAGATCACTAACAGTGTGATGTGGTTTTCACTCCAGCAGGACCACCTGATGCTGGAAGCAAAGACTCTCACACATGGCTAACTTAGCATGGCTATAGCATGACTTAGCACAGGTGGACCTGTTTGAGACCACCATATAGATCACTAACAGTGTGATGTGGTTTTCACTCCAGCAGGACCGCCTGATGCTGGAAGCAAAGACTCACACATGGCTAACTTAGCATGGCTATAGCATGACTTAGCACAGGTGGACCTGTTTGAGACCACCATATAGATCACTAACAGTGTGATGTGGTTTTCACTCCAGCAGGACCACCTGATGCTGGAAGCAAAGACTCACACATGGCTAACTTAGCATGGCTATAGCATGACTTAGCACAGGTGGACCTGTTTGAGACCACCATATAGATCACTAACAGTGTGATGTGGTTTTCACTCCAGCAGGACCGCCTGATGCTGTAAGCGAAGACTCTCACACTCCCTTGGCTCTGCGCTCTACTCCCTGTTTCCCCCCCAAACCTACAACATCATCTAAGGAGTCATCTGTAACCTCACCTCAAATTGGTAAGCAGCTGAGAGTTTTTGAAGGGGCTTTACCAGCTGCATCAGGAAAATGTGTTGTGCTACTGCCACAATGTCAACAACTAGTGGTGTAGTTGCAAGATATAGATATGATCACACATACGTGCCTTGTTCTTTAATATAATACATTTATATCAAATTAGAATTTTTAGGATTAGAATTTGGGGATGTTATGGAGTGTTCTACTTATTGCCTGCATGTCTATCTCTCTCTCTCTCTCTCTCTCTCTCTCTCTCTCTCTCTCTCTCTCTGTCATTCTCTCTGTCTCGCTTCCCCCTCCCCCATCTCTCTCTCTCTCTCTCTCTCTGTCATTCTCTCTGTCTCGCTTCCCCCTCCCCCATCTCTCTCTCTCTCTCCCT
The DNA here is from genome assembly GCA_027475355.1 of Coilia nasus. Lineage (NCBI taxonomy): Eukaryota > Metazoa > Chordata > Actinopteri > Clupeiformes > Engraulidae > Coilia > Coilia nasus. The sequence goes on from CM050198.1 coordinate 7,019,128, forward strand.
CTCTTTCTTTCTCTCTCTTTATGTCGCCCTCTCTGTTTTGCTTCCCTCTCCCCCATCTTTCTCTTTCTCTCTCTCTCTTTCTCTTTCTGTCTCACTCCCCCTCTCTGTTTTTGCCTCTCATGTTCTGCTGTGGCATGTTGTGTAATCTTGTGTGTGGTATCTCCATTGCTGCAGGTTCTGCTGTGGTGTTTTGTGTTATCTTGTGTGTGGTATCTTCATTGCTGCAGGTTCTGCTGTGGTTTCTTGTGTTATCTTGTATGTGGTATCTTCATTGCTGCAGGTTCTGCTGTGGTTTCTTGTGTTATCTTGTATGTGGTATATTCATTGCTGCAGGTTCTGCTGTGTTTTTTTGTGTTATCTTGTGTGTGGTATCTTCATTGCTGCAGGTTCTGCTGTGGCATGTTGTGTAATCTTGTGTGTGGTATCTCCATTGCTGCAGGTTCTGCTGTGGTTTCTTGTGTTATCTTGTATGTGGTATCTTCATTGCTGCAGGTTCTGCTGTGGTTTCTTGTGTTATCTTGTATGTGGTATATTCATTGCTGCAGGTTCTGCTGTGGTTTTTTGTGTTATCTTGTGTGTGGTATCTTCATTGCTGCAGGTTCTGCTGTGGCATGTTGTGTAATCTTGTGTGTGGTATCTCCATTGCTGCAGGTTCTGTTGTGGTTCTCTCTCTATCCCTGCCCGTGCTGGTGGTGATAGTTGGAATGGCTGTCTTCATCTGCATCAGGTGCAGGAAGAACAGGGGTAGAGTTAAAAGTAATGCCCTCTTCCTTTCCATCTCTTCTTTTCTCCTGTTATTTATTATTTTAGTGATGCATACAGTATTTTGTCCAGTGAGCATTTTTGTGTGTGTGTGTGTGTGTTGTGCTTTGTGTATGTAATATAAAATGCACATGACTGTCATGTTATACATCCATATCCATATGACTTTGCTGGGGACATATTTTTCTTGCAGTTGTGCACATAAAATGCAAATGCACTTTTAAAATTAATTACTGCAACACGTAACACGTAGACTAATTTATATTGTATCTCTTCAGTTGGGTACAGTATGACATAGGAATGGCAAGACGTTTAGTTATAACTCCAACTCAAATTCTGGAAATAATTTAAGTGTGAATGAATTGTAATGCACATTGTACACTTCCAGCAGCCTTTTCAATAACAATCTTAGCACCTGATCTCTCTCTCTTGTTTTTCTCCCTGTCTCGCTCTGTGTGTGTGTGTGTGTGTGTGTGTGTGTGTGTGTGTGTGTGTGTGTGTGTGTGTGTGTGTGTGTGCGTGCGTGCGATTAGAGCCAACCTGTAGTCATAAGGTCACTGCTGAAGACAGCTACCCAGTGGTAAGTGTTACTGACAGTCAAACATAACACAGGTGTTTTTAAATTGGAACCCATCATGCATAGTAGTTAATTCAAAAGAGAGTGTGTCTGACATGACACACTCTCACAAGGTTTAACTTTTTTAAATGACTCATAAATGTGTATTATGTTACATATTATTTAACAATGATATTCTGATACTGAAGACTGAGACTGATTCTGAAGAAACTGTGTGTGCTGCATGATCTCTTGTAGAAACCTCTTTTAAAATAGCACTTCAACACAAATGCAACGTCATAAATTACGGTCACCTTATCCCTTTCTTTTGTTGTATTTTTATGTCCTCTAACAGACAGACCATGAAGACCATGATTATGAAGAGATTCCGTACACCAACGGCTCAGCCTCTGGAATTGACACTGTTTATGCTAAAGCTGAACTACAACCCACAACCCCGTGCACTGACCCCACCTACTCAAGTGCCCAATTACCCACAAGCGCTGGCGACAACCCCACATACTCAACTGCCCAGTTACCCCTTAGCCCTGATGATGACCCTGCTCACTCAGGTGTCCAGTTACCCCCTAGCCCTGATGACGACCCTGCTTACTCAAGTGCCCAATTACCCTTGAGCCCTGGCAACAACCCCACCTACTCAACTGCCCAATTACCCTTGAGCCCTGGCGACAACCCCACATACTCAACTGCCCAATTACCCTTGAGCCCTGGCGACAACCCTACCTACTCATCTGCCCAATTACCCTTGAGCCCTGGCGACAACCCCACATACTCAACTGCCCAATTACCCTTGAGCCCTGGCGACAACCCCACATACTCAACTGCCCAATTACCCTTGAGCCCTGGCGACAACCCCACATACTCAACTGCCCAATTACCCTTGAGCCAATTACCCTTGACCCTTGGCAACAACCCTGCTTACTCAACGGTGCCTCAGGATGACTCTGAAAACTGTAGCCACGTCTCTGTCATGAAGGATCTGTCTTCAGACGATGACTCTCGCACTTGGTAGAGATTACCTCCTTAGTACCTATGTGATTGTGAGGCATACTTAAAGTACTAAGGTCTGGCTTTTGTTTTTCAACATTACTATATCTGATTTTGTGCGCTATTTGCTTTAATGCATCAATGATGACAGCTAATATATAAATGGCTTGCATGCTGTATTTGAAGAGCTACAGTATGTATGTATGCATCAACACACACACACACACACACACACACACACACACGCACATCCACACACATACACTCATGCACACATGCATCCACACACACACACAAACACATGTATACTCACACACACACATACACACACACACACACGCACACACATGCACACACACGTACACAGACGCACACACACGTACACACGTTTTATTCCAATGTATATTCCATTGTGTTTTTTTAAAATAAAGTTTTATTCTCACAGGCAGTTGTTAGTGTTGGTTTCTTTACATTTGTGTTTGGAGTGCTGCAGAAAATCGGCCACAGCATTAAAATAAACAAACAAACAAACAAACAAACAAACAAACAAACAAATAAATAAATAAATAAATAAATGACAGATAACAAAAATGAGCTGACCATAAAATAATGTAAAGTAATACAAATAAATACAAGTAACAAAAAAATGTAAATAAATACAAACAGTAATGCGATAGTACACATAGTACTTGGGAAATTGTATTACAAAAGTCCCATTTTTGGCATTGTGATCACACAGTATAGCAAACACAACGAAATTCACCTCTGCATTTAACCCATCACACACACACACAAGAGCAGGGGGCAGCCATGACAACGGCACCCAGGGAGCAGTGCGTGGGGACAGTACCATGCTCAGGGTACCTCAGTTTTGCTACTGGCGACCAGGGATTTAAACCTGCAATTCTGCGGTCACAGGTCTGATACCTTAACTGCTAGGCCACCACTGCCGCCATTGGCAGTGCCAGGGGGGGGGGTGGGCGAGGGGGGGCTTTAGACCCCCCTGTAAAAGGCTCTGCCCCCCCTTAGCCCCCCCCGACTGACCTAGTGATATTTATTAAAATTATAATATGAACATGTACAACATGTGCCACCAAGGTCTATGCTAAGGTCAATAAAGTAATTGTATTGAAAAACAGCAGTCAGAAATTGGATTTTCTTTTTTTCAACAATAGAGTTAAAAGGCAGAGAAGGCAGGCCACAGCTGGATTTGAGACTAGTCAACCTTGAAAATGTTTTAGCAGAAAACACGGACTGACATAATAATTAGATTCATGTTAATTAATATTAATTATTTATTATAATTATATTAGTTAAGAATTAATCAACGCTGGCAGACGTAAATAAGTTCCCGACACCAGTGCTCCGCCAAGTTGATAAATTCTGTCGAATGCACGCCTATCCTGCTTATGGCCCGGTTACCACACTACCACAGAGAAAAACTGTTTGAAAACATTTCAATTATTCTATAATTCCTTTACAATTAGGAATCATTGTCTGTTGTTTAACGCATCCTGTCGTTAAAAAGAAAAGCAGAAAAGCAACCGTTAAATTGGTTGGTTTAGTTACCCTTCTATGGGACATTGATACGAAACGGTGCCCAAACCAAGATAAGTGTTGCTATGACAACGCTGACCTCACTCTGCTCTGGGGCTTTCTCGAGCCCAAACCACAAGCTTACACCTCTTGTACACAGGCCCACAGGCCCAAGATGCTTATGCTCTTTTGGCATAAACAACACACGTGAGAGATGATATGCACAATCTGTACCAGACATAAGGCATTGAAATGCTTGATCCCTACACAGCACAGCAGCATCCGCTACAAATCCTTGGTAATGTAGTGTATGTACGTGGGTTTGAATAAAAACATCTACAAAGAACAAACAAACATAAACATAACTGAAACGGTTTGTGTGCTTTGACTTTGACTATTGTCAAAGTCAGTGTGTGATGGAGTAAACCATCACTAGAGTTGTGGGTGTGCTCTGACTGGCTTTTTGGCGTTGTGGTCAGAGCCCCTGTTTGGTACCCTGGAGACCTGGGTTCGAAGCTCTCCTGACTTCTCCTCCCCTTTGCTACACAGTGTGTGTGTGTATATATATATATATATATATATATATATATATATATATATATATATATATATATATATGAAATAAATCATCAGAAGTCATCAATCATTTCAGTGCCGTACAGTATCTATGGTACAGATCGTGCAGGCAAATTGGCCCTTTTCCTGATTTGTCCTTATGCGCATGTGCAGAACAGATAGTGTAGCTGTCAAGATAATGTCAAGGTAAATGTTGCACTACACTAACCTCAGTCTTAGCTCACACTTCCTGTTTCACAGGAACACAGGAAGCAAGACGCTTATGCTGTTTTGGCACAAACAACACACGTGACTGGGTTTCTGTGTTTATTAGGCAAAGCCCGATTAAACCTTTTATTTTTAAAGCTTTCATCATGCAGTAGACACAGGAAAATGTGCAATGCATTGACGAAACAATAAGTATTTCAACACAGTTGACAATCGTAAGGGGACAAGATCAGAACGGAGGTCATTGAAGGACGTTAAGGTCAAGAGAAACGCCATAAGGCAGTCCATATAAGGAAAACATGGAAAGGGATAAGATATATTCTGGTCCATTTAATCCTTCATCACACTCTGCCCTTTGAAAGCGCACTCTTATTTCTGATTTGCATTAAACAAATCAAAGATACTTTAAAAAATGCTTGGGTTGTCTGTGCATATGACTCGAGGCATGAAAAACTGTTGTGCAAACATAACAAACGTAATTAGGTTTGGGAGTGAGAGTGGGTGATTCCCCCAATATCTTTTCTTGCATCAGAAGGAAAAAAAAAAGTCCCCTTTTCATGTTGCACAGCAGGAAAGACAGTCACCGCTGCAGGTGGCAAAAAGAAAAAGATAGAAAAAAAAAAAGAAAAAAAAAGTGGCGCAAGATTACCATCAGAGAGCGTTTAAAAAAAAAGGAAAAAAATCACGCTGCTCGTTTATCTTTTGTCTCTTTTGTCACAGAGTCTTAAGACGGCCGACGATGAAGACAGAGAGAACTCTTCTCCTCTTCACTCTCTACCTTATCAAAGGTAAATTTCAGAATTCACAAAGTATCACCCTTATTGATCTTTCTGGGTGGCAGGTTTTCAAAATGATAAAATGTTGTGTAACTATAGTGCGAGTACAGTTTTGTCATCCATAGCTTTTGTTAGCCTAGTGATGATGCATTTACTAACATTCGTTCCGTATCCATTTTTACACGGTAGGCTGCAATTAATCAGACACGTCAAAGGCAAGCTAAGGCTATGTCCACATTAATGCGGATAAATACAAATTCGCTTATCCACCTCAATGTTTTATCGTCCATTCCAAGCCGGCGTATTCGGATCTCTCCACTTCAGCGGTCGTTTTCCAAAAGCTCCGTTTGCCGTGTTCGAATTCGCCGTGTTAATGTGGACGGGAGGCGCAAACGAATACATTATTATGCGTTTGCATATGTATCCGCATTAATGTGGACAGGGCCTTAGTGTTAACCTCAAACCACTAAATTGACTGGCTAGTGGCAGCAGGGTGTACATTTCAGTGCTTCAGACTTGTGAGTGAGAAGTAGGAGAAATGGAGGTGAGGCACATAGCTTTAAAGACATCAGTCTCCTACAGTATGTCAACAACTAGTGTTGTGATGTGCCTTTAAGCTAAGTGGCCAAGCTCTGTCATTCTTCCCTAAAGCTCAAAATACATGCAAGCGGCCGAAGCGGAACGTTCCATTCTTTTCATGTGGGAGGCGGCAGGTGGTGACGTAGATCAGCGAGGCGGGCGAGGCGGGCGAAAAAGTTGAGCTCTGCTGAACTTTATGCAAATGAGGAGCGGTGTTTGCCAAGCGGTAACCAATGCCATCGTTTCAAATGACTTTTCAGTTGGAAGGAGGCAAGTGGAGAGATAAACATTTAAAATGGACATACATAAAATTTAAAACAGTACCATGGTTAACATTATATTGACATGCCAGAAGCAAAAAAATCATTACCAATCAGAATTCTTTAGCCTTTTAAACTTCATATCTCTTCAACTGACGTTCGGTACACGCCCACTCAAAGCGGAGCAAGCGGAGAGAAAGCGGTACATTTCGCTTGCATGTATTTTGGGCGTAAGCGCTACAGCAGCAGAGTGCCCACTGCTCTGGCTTAGTGTGTGTTCACTGACTGTTGGCTTTGGCTTTGTCTGTGACTAAATTATGGAAGGGTTAAATGTACCGGATGATTTTCCCTCAGGGATTCAAAATAGTGTACATAGTATGCTCATTAATGAAACAGACATGAGACTTGAGACACATGGGTGATTACACATGAGACTGTTAGTCAGGGCTGCCCCTGGCCAACTGGGCCCCTAAACAGACGTTTATTTTGGGGTCCCTGTTTAGTTTTTTACTATGGTGATGGCCATGTGTGTTGTTCATGCAATATGAAGGCCAGGTCTGTGATGGAGTGACCATCACTTGAGTTGGGGGTGTGCTCTGACTGCCATACCAATGAGCTGGACTCTTTGGACTGGCGTTGCAGTCAGAGCTCACATTTGGTACCCCGGAGACCCAGGTTCCTCCCCTTCGCTACAAGGTCATAAAAGGGTAGTGGCGGCCTAGCGGTTACGGTATTGGAGCTGTGACTGCAGGACTGCAGGTTCAAATCCCAGGTCACCAGTAGTGCCACTCAGGTACCCTGAGCATGGTACTGTCCCCAGACACTGCTCCCCGGGCGTCGTTGTCATGGCTGCCCCCTGCTCACGTGTGTGATGGGTGAAATGCCGAGGTGAATTTTGTTGTGTGCACTGTATGCTGTGCTGTGACCACTTTCACTTTCAAAAGGGTTCTCAATTAGCACTGCCAGTGCATTATGTGTATTCATGTACCATGGCCGCAATTACTCTTGGGCTGACTTTATGGCAATGGTGCACATCCTTTGCACATTTGTAGAGAATGCATCCCGTTATTCCAATGTATATTCCATTGTGCTTTTTTTCTGACAGTCAGTTGTTAATGCTGGTTTCTTTACATTTGTGTTTGGAGTGCTGCAGAAAAGTGGGCCACAGCATTAAATAAATAAATAAATAAATAAATAAATAAATAAATAAATAAATAAATAAATAAATAAATAACAGATAACAAAAATGAGCTGACCAAAAAATAATGTAAAATAATAACAATAAATACAAACAGTAATATGATAGCACAAATACTTGGGAATATGTATTACAAAAGTCCCATTTTTGTCATTGAGATCACAAAGTACAGCACACACAACGGAATTCACCTCTGCATTTAAGCCATCACACACATGAGCAGGGGGCAGCCATGACAACAGCACCCGGGAAGCAGTGTGTGGGGACAGTACCATGCTCAGGGTACCTCAGTGGTGCTACTGGCGAAAAACAGCAGTCAGAAATTGTAATTCTTGTTTCCACCAGTAGAGGTACTGTAAAAGGCAGAGAAGGCAGGCCAGAGCTGGATGCGAGACTAGTCAACCTTGAAAACGTTTTAGCAGAAAACACGGACTGACACAATAATTCGATTTTGTGATTTTACACGTATGCGTACTACTGTATGTTAGCATGCAGCATATATGTTTCTGGGCTGCTGAGTATCTGGCAGGCAATGTGAAATGATTTTTAAGTTGCTTCCAAAAAGCCCAGTAACACATATTATCCTGAATGAGTTGGGATTCTACTGCTTTCTCTCTCTCTCTCTTTCTCTCTCTCCCTTTCTCTCTATCTCGCACTGCTTCTTTCTTTCTCTCTCTCTCTGGTTATAAGTCTGCTTCCAGAATGGTTATAAGTCTGCTTCCAGAAAGAGGAACTGACTGTCTTTTTTTTTGCTGTGCTGCTGAAAGACAGGGAGTAGCTTAACCACAGGAAACAGGCAAGACTGAGCAGGATAACCGTCGCAGAGAGAGGGAGAGAGGCCTGGTCTGGCCTACAGGAAAACACGGTCTCGTAAACAACAATGAAGATGGTAAACACAGATACGATACTGCTGGTTCTAATTGTCTACCTGTCCAAAGGTAAGACTTCAAGTTTCACACCAAAGCATTGACCATATGCTATGTAAGAGATAACTTGTTTCTTTAGCATTGTAATGACGCACTCTGTGCAATTATACTGTTTAATGTACTGTATAATGTTTTCTTTTGCAACAAGATGGATTTCATTTAAATACATTATCTGCTAAAATTGTCTCTATTCAGTTTAAAGAAAAGCTGCAACGTTGGCAGAGCTGTGTAATTCTTTACTAAGAAAAGAGCTCCTGAAAATGCCTTATCGATTTTAGTCTTTGGAGCAGAGGTCGGCAATTAGTGGCCCGTTATATCTGGCCCATTAGATGACGTTGATTTAAAAGTAAAAGTTTAATATTTGCTGTCTCAAAACATCACTATCACTTCCTTAACAACCTCTATGTCCCCATGCCCATGCTGCTTTAAGGGGCGCATTTATAACTTTTTGCTGTGCTGCAAGTCCCCGAATCCTGCTACGTGTATATCCAGCCGTCAGTGCTTTAATTTGCCTTCGGATATTATATTCTTTGCAAACGTCAACAACCTCGTTGCAGATGAGACATGTTGGCTTGGCATTCATAAACACAGGTAGAATGAATGTATACCATACTTTCACTCTTCTTTGTACGTCCTGCATTCGCCATCAACTTTTCTTTTCATCGCTTTTGACAGTGATATTTTGCCTTGCTAGCAAGCAGCAAGATAATGTTGCACACATCATCCAAACATAAGAAAACAACAGCATCCAGGATATCATAATAAGCAGCTTAATAAGCAGCTTTACTGATGCATAGCCAAATCATTACAGTAAATGGCATATGGTATACTTTAGCTAGGGCAGGTTGCTAGGCCTATTTGTTTCATGACAGGCAACGTGAGAAACTGCAGCAGTAATAACAGCGTGTAGTAGCAAATTCACTTATATTTAAATTACTTTTTAAATGAAATTACGTTTTTGTATATGATATAATGAATAAGAAAACGTTTTTTTTTTTTTTAGTAGGAAAGCATGGTTTGCCTGATGAAAATGGCCCGTGATTGAATTGTCAGAAAAAAGTGTGGCCCGGGTCCAAACTTATTTGCCGACCCCTGCTTTAGAGCCTTTGCCTTGTGTGTTACATGATGCAAATCTTTAAATCTATGGCCTGTGCATGTAGACTCATAGCCCATTATTCACAGGTGGGTGCTGGGCTTCCACTGTGGGATGCCATCATTCTTAAGTTTAAATACGACCCAAGGCACGAAAACAAAACAAAATACTTCTGTCAGTCACATAACTCAATGGGCAACTTAAGTTGTGACACTACAAAAATACAAACACAAAGGACGGGCAGTTGGTCAAGCAAGGACAGAATGTCTATATACGACAATAGAGAGCATGGATTCTTAAAAGTTATCTTGAGGAACTTAAGAACACAAGATACTGGGAAGTACTGTTTTGCAGTGACCCAAGGCGGTGAGCCTGATAAATGCACTGAAGTCAGCCTGAGGGTGACAGAAGGTGAGTATGTTTTGTATGTGAATGTATGTAAGGAATAACAGCCTGCCGAGGCATGCAGTCGACAGAATTAATCAACGCTGGCAGAGGCGAATAAGTTCCCGACACGAATGCTCTGACAAGTTAATAAATTCCGTCGAATGCACGCCTCAAAGGCTGTTGTCCTTCTTATGGCCTGGTTACCACACTACCACAGAGAAAAACAGTTTGGAAACATTCAAATTATTCCACAATTTCTTTACAATTGGGAATCATTGTCTGTTGTTTAATACAGCCCGTCGTTAAAAAGAAGAGCAGAAAAGCAACCGTAAAATTGGTTGTTATAGTTACCATTCTATGGGACATTGATATGAAACGATGCTTAAGCTTTATGTTAGAATTTTAGAACTACTTTCCATAGCGGGGCCAGCTGGAGGGGTGGAGGAAGGGACGTTGAAGTCGACGTACTCTACGTAGCAGAGAGCCAATTAGGCAGATCAGTTTTAAAGAAACGTGCAAGCATCCCATTTCCAGTGGGAATTGAATGAATGAATGAATGAATGAATGAATGAATGAATGAATGAATGAATGATGTAGAATGGAACCCCTGACACCAAAAGCTGTGATAGACATAGAATGTTAACTGACGTAGCGGTGGAAAGCCCTAAGAGGACTATAGGGGAAAGATCTAGTTGGTTTAGCAGTGGAAAGAGCGAGCGATAGAGCTTACAGACAAATCGAGTCTTCCAGGCAGAACTTTCTCCTTACCTCCCATTTCTTTCGTAATTATACAGCTGTCTTGACCATACTGCACTCTTCAGCAGCAAGATTCGTTTGGTTTAGCATTTGTCTTTGGTATATCATAGGGAAACCAGAGAAGGAAGACTCCCATAAAGTGTGAGGATATGTTGGACACAGTGTTACAGTGAAATGCAAGTATCAAGACGTTGACAAGGACAAGAGCAAGTATGTGTGCAAAAATGAAGTTGACGGATGTAAGCGCAAAATAAGAACAGGAAGAAAGGACCAGTGGTGGAACAGCAGGAAGTTCTCTCTTTACGACAACACCACTGGAAGATTCTTCCTGGTCTCCATCTCCAACCTCACCAAAGAGGATGCTGGGATATACTGGTGTGCTGTGGATGAGCCATTCTACAATGGCTGTCAAGTGACAGTGGAAAAGTTTGAGGTGATACAACTGGATGTGCAGACGGGTATGTTTTAACACATATTTTTCCAGAAAGATTTTTCTTTAATTGTATGGTTACATGAGAAAGCACAAAATACCAATGTATTATGTAAAATGTACATGAGGTGCAAAAAGTTACACCCATATTCATGATCTTAACTTATATGTATGCTGAGTTTGGGGGAAAAATAAATAAATAAATAACTTAGGACTTAGACTTCAGAGGGATGCTGGCTGAGTTCTGAGCTCTTCTGTATGTGGTATGCTAGCTGCTGCTGCAGGTCCTATGCTGGTTCTCTCCCTGTGTCTGGCCATGGTGGTGGTGATTGCTGGAACAGATGTCTTCATTTGCATTACATGTAGGTGCAGGAAGAACAGGGCTGGAGGTAGGAACACACTTCTGCTCTGTCTGTCTCTCTATCCCCTCTTATTTACTGTGGCCATTTGTGTTTACCTTAGATAGATAGATAGATAGATAGACAGACAGACAGACAGACAGACAGACAGACAGACAGACAGACTGACAGACTGATTGATTGAATGATTGCTTGCTTGCTTGATTGATTGATTGATCCCAAGCTGTGAAACTGAAGGGGTGGGTCCACATGGGTTCAGTGAGTGGGTAATTCAGACTGCTACTCCTGCTTTTGCTCCACCTAGTGTATGGAAGTTGAAATGCAGGTTGAGGACAATAAGTACAGGGTTAAGGTGTCAGTGTGTGTTAGTGTGGTAGTCTTCTCAAATATATTAAAAAATGATAATAATAACACTCACTCTTTCTCTCTCTCTCTCTTTTTGTGTGTGTGTATGTGTGTGTGTGTGTGTGTGTGTGTGTGTGTGTGTGTGTGTGTGTGTGTGTGTGTGTGTGTTTGTGATTAGAGCCAAACTCGAACAGTGCTGTAGGCAACAACAGAGTGGTGAGTAACACTAAGACGCCAACATAGCGCTTATGTTTTTAACAGCTACCTATCAATCTTAGCAATTAATTTAGGAATTTATTAACCCTTTAGCAGATACTTCCTATTATATCTTTGTTCTTACCTGAATACCAGTGACCAAGTTGTGATGTGTTACCAAAGAGTCTCTGTAATGTCATAGTAATGTTGTAATGTTGTAGTTACCTCCGATAGGCGGAGGTTATGTAGTCATTGCTGTTTGTTGGTTGGTTGGTTGGTTAGCAAGATAACTCACAAAGTATTGGATGGATTTTGATGACATTTTCAGGGTAGGTCAAAACTGGGCTAACTTAAAAGTGATTAGATGTTGGTGGTAATCCGGATCACTATCTGGATCCAGGATTTTTTTATAGATTTCTTCATTGTTGCCAAATAGGGCCAATTTGTTCCCCACAGAACTGTTGCCCTCTTGTGGTAAAATGCGGTCGCTCACTAAACCTGAAAGTGTAAAAGTGATTAGATGTTGGTGGTAATCTGGATGACAATCTGGATCCAGGATTTTTAATGCTAAGTGAATCTGGATCCAGGATTTTTTTATAGAATTCTTCATTGTTGCTAAATAGGGCCAATTTGTTCCCCACAGAACTGTTGCCCTTTTCGTAACATGCGGTCGCTCATCAAACCACCTTCCTGGGTAGGTCAAAAATGGGTTAACTTAATAGTGATTACATTTTGGTGGTGATCCAAGCTGCCCTGGTGGATGTCTGTGCTCTCTGAGTGCTTTTCTAGTTACATTTTTGTTTGTTCAAAATGAGTAATTTCACTAGCAATACGGTGACTGCTAAAGGGTTAGAGACTGTATGGCTTACTATAGCTCACAAAGCTCACATAATGATTTAACATGTGTCACATATGTGTGATATATATTTTGTTTTATTATAAATGGCATTGCAAGGATGCCAACATACTATAAAAACTAATGGTGACTACATGCATTTCTGTATAGTATAGGATAGTCAAAATCTATGTACACATAATGCAACGCATGCTATTGTTTTCTTTCTGCATCAGAAAGCACATGCTGACTGTCATGATAAGGAGATTAAAGACGCCAACATCTCAAGCTCTACAAGCAACACTGTTTATTCTGAGGCTCAACTACCCACAAACCCCTGCACCATCCAATTACCCACAAGCCCTAGCTCTGGCCCTACTCAACCCCTTCTGCCTGAAGGCCCAAACTATGCCTCTGTCACATTCCAGAAGTATCCGCACTCAAATAATGACTTAAACACACCATGAGCCTCTGTGTACTTGTGCAACTGTTAAATGCCCTTCAAGTACATAGTGCATAGATGTAATGCTCTTTCTAACATGTACATATTGGGCTTTTTTAGTGCATTATTACACATTATGTCAGTGGTCTTAAAGGTGTACTTTCATCGTGTTTTCATTAATTTTGCGGTGGTCTCTTTTATTAATGAATGCCCTGTGAGACAGTTTTGGTGAAAAAAATGCTTCTGCTTCTGTTTCAGGCTGTTCTAGTTTGGTGGAGGAGATGGAACAGGGAGAATGACAGGTTCTCAGCTATGCTAGTCACAAGCTACAATCATTCTTAGCCCATTCAGTCATAGCAACAAAAAAAAAAAAAATAGAAGATCTAAATGTTCTACACAAACACACATACTTACCTATACTTTGCTAAGTGAATGTGTGCTGCAACAAAACTTCTCCAGTAATCACAACTGTGGCATAGCTTTTACTAATTTACAAAGCTACGTCACTTTGTTGGCCTTTTTCTTATTCACTCGTTTTTCCGCCTACTTTATTTCACTGACTAATGGAGGCAATCGGGTTAGAAGAACATTTTCACGTGCAGCATGCATATGCAACTCGGGGTGACCTGTCATATTTCAAAAGAGCAAGTACTAAACGGTTTCTCGTGGAAGTACTCCTTTAAGTAAAATATGATGGCTGTCATAGAGTGAAATGCCCTTCAAGTCCATAGACGTAATACTCTTTCTAACATGTATATATATAGCTGCATGATGTATGTAAAAATATGATGGCTATATGATGGTTGTTGTTGATCATGAGGCAGGCACAGCTTTTATACAGTTTTACAATTTTTGTGCTAAATTTGCAATACAATTGGCTAGCAAATCTGTCAATTAAAAAAAAAAATCAATGTAGAGTTATGCATATATCATTTACTGTAAGACTTGATGACATACTATAGGTAAAACACTTTCACTGGCTGAACCTACTTAACTGTTCATCTACTCTTACACATCCATTCGTACACTTACACTTACAACAAACACTGTCACTGACTCCACCTACTTAACTGTTCACTTACTCACTAGTCCTATAATGACCCCTGATACTAAATGTTATACAACTGTAGTTGTGTGCAGATCACTCTTTAAGCTGGAGCATTGTTTCTGTCACATTTACAGAAGCACAGCTGTCTGTAGTTCTCTGCTCCACCACTAGAGGTCTCTGTCCAGATGAAAGGACAGAAAAAGGGACAGAGAACACAATGGTTGCCACGGCAACCATGACCACAGTCAAAGTGTGACGTTTTTAGCCCAACCCAGAGAGAGAGAGAAGAAGAGAGAGAGCAAGTGTGATTAAAGCAAACAAAAAAAAAAACAAGGGCTCAACCGCAGCTGAGGATGATTTAACTGTCAGAGAGATGGGAAGAGAACAACAGACTCTATTTAGAGACAGACACAGAAAGAGAGGGGGAGAGCAAGAGGGAGAACAACATCTTTTGCTGTGCGACGATTATGTGAGAAAAGCAGAAAACGAGCTTGGCCACAGCTGAAGGTTAGGACAACCGTCAGAGAGACAGGAAGAGAACAGACTTAGAGACAGACAAACAGACAGAGAGAGAGAGAGACAGGGTGAACAATAAACAATAAACTAAAGTCCAAATAACATTTACATCTTATATATTGTTTAATGCATTTGTCTTACACTTAGTTACTTATTTATTTACATTAACAGTAATAAAGTCAAAAGGTTTTGGCGAGCACAGTTGTCTGTAGTTCTTTGCTCCACCACTAGATGCAGTGCAGATGAAAGGACAGAAAAAGGGGACAGAGAACACAACGGCTGCCATGGCAACCATGACCACAGTCAAGCCGGTGGCGTTTTTAGCCCAACCCACAATCTCACACCTCCAGAGATACAAGGCCAGAAGCAGCAAGATGCATGTGCTGTCTTAGCATTAGCGACACTTGCGACTGAGGTTATGTGTTCGTGGCGAAAAGCCAAACAAATCTTAAAAAGCATCTTATACTAAGCATCTTATAAAGTTAGTGCTTATTTCTGTTAATCAGTCCCAGTACAAATTAATATCAATGTGGCTGCACACACAAAAATGTGTGATGTTTTTAGGACCTGCAAATGATCGATAGAATCAGACATGCACACACACACACACACACATACACACACAAGTGCGTGCACATTTCAAAAAAAAGGGAAGTGTTTTTTGTTTATTGCTATGATGCAGACCAGAATGGTAGCAGACAAACCACAGATGCTTAGCATGCATAAGATCGCTGTGACAGAGAGAGAGAGTTGTGTGTGTTAGTATGCGTAAGATTGCCATGACAGAGGGCAAGCTGGAGAAAACGCCAACTTGTCTCACTCACAGGAACACCCATTCTCCGTTTTGATGTGAGACAATCCTCTTAAACAATGAAGAATACTGCTCTAGATCTCATCCAGCTACTTTTAATCCTCTACCTTGTCAACGGTAAGATCAATTTTCACCTAAACCACTAGTTTAAGGTTGGGAATTAAGGTGCTGAATGTGCCTGTAGTTTTAATCGTTACTGTATGTAGTTGTGTTTTACAACAAACTTGTCAAGTCCCTGGTATGTGCGCACATTACTAACGGCTGTCCTAGCCCTTATCTGGGCTGGCAGGAAGTGAACTAATGAACACTGTGGACGTGTTTGTGTGGGGTACAGCAGAAGACACATACACAAAGGTTACATGTGACTAAAGATGGTACGATGTCTCGAGACTAACTTGTCCAAGGCCCCAATATAACGTGTAGCACCATTTACTGTATGTTTGTGTTGGTGGGTAAAGTGATGTTAGCTAGTATGTCTTTTCTAGGAATTTAACAAAACATGTGAGGGGTGGGTAGTCTGGCTCGCAGATGAAGCTTGGTCTGGCAAAGATCACATAGGCAGGAAGTTCTCAGCAGCGGGATCAACAGGTGTCAATCAAATGCCTCTACTGGACAGAGCTACAAGCAATCAGACCTCTGATTGTGATGACGTACTGTATGCATAGCATTCGTTTTTATATTGGTGCCTGATTTCTCACAGCTGAGAATAGGCAGGTTGGCCAGACTAACTTTATCATGAGGCCCACGCTAAGGGGGGGGGGGGGGGGGGGGCTATATTCAGCAATACAGAATGGGCAGGTTCAGCCTAAGGGGGGGGGTATATTCAGCAATACAGAATGGGCAGGCTCAGGCTAAGGGGGGGGGTATATTCAGCAATACAGAATGGGCAGGCTCAGGCTAAGGGGTGGGTATATTCAGCAATACAGAATGGGCAGGCTCAGGCTAAGGGGGGGGGTATATTCAGCAATACAGAATGGGCAGGCTCAGGCTAAGGGGGGGGGTATATTCAGCAATACAGAATGGGCAGGCTCAGGCTAAGGGGGGGGGTATATTCAGCAATACAGAATGGGCAGGCTCAGGCTAAGCGGTGTGGGGGGCTAAGGGGTGGGTATATTCATCTGCAGAGTCACAGACAGTACAGTATGGGCAGGCCCAGGCTAAGGGGTGGGTATATTCAGCAGTACAGTATGGGCAGGCCCAGGCTAAGGGGTGGGTATATTCAGCAGTACAGTATGGGCAGGCCCAGGCTAAGGGGTGGGTATATTCAGCAGTACAGTATGGGCAGGCCCAGGCTAAGGGGTGGGTATATTCAGCAGTACAGTATGGGCAGGCCCAGGCTAAGGGGTGGGTATATTCAGCAGTACAGTATGGGCAGGCCCAGGCTAAGGGGTGGGTATATTCAGCAGTACAGTATGGGCAGGCCCAGGCTAAGGGGTGGGTATATTCAGCAGTACAGTATGGGCAGGCCCAGGCTAAGGGGTGGGTATATTCAGCAGTACAGGATGGGCAGGCCCAGGCTAAGGGGTGGGTATATTCAGCAGTACAGTATGGGCAGGCCCAGGCTAAGGGGTGGGTATATTCAGCAGTACAGTATGGGCAGGCCCAGGCTAAGGGGTGGGTATATTCAGCAGTACAGTATGGGCAGGCCCAGGCTAAGGGGTGGGTATATTCAGCAGTACAGGATGGGCAGGCCCAGGCTAAGGGGTGGGTATATTCAGCAGTACAGTATGGGCAGGCCCAGGCTAAGGGGTGGGTATATTCAGCAGTACAGTATGGGCAGGCCCAGGCTAAGGGGTGGGTATATTCAGCAGTACAGTATGGGCAGGCCCAGGCTAAGGGGTGGGTATATTCAGCAGTACAGTATGGGCAGGCCCAGGCTAAGGGGTGGGTATATTCAGCAGTACAGTATGGGCAGGCCCAGGCTAAGGGGTGGGTATATTCAGCAGTACAGTATGGGCAGGCCCAGGCTAAGGGGTGGGTATATTCAGCAGTACAGGATGGGCAGGCCCAGGCTAAGGGGTGGGTATATTCAGCAGTACAGTATGGGCAGGCCCAGGCTAAGGGGTGGGTATATTCAGCAGTACAGTATGGGCAGGCCCAGGCTAAGGGGTGGGTATATTCAGCAGTACAGTATGGGCAGGCCCAGGCTAAGGGGTGGGTATATTCAGCAGTACAGGATGGGCAGGCCCAGGCTAAGGGGTGGGTATATTCAGCAGTACAGTATGGGCAGGCCCAGGCTAAGGGGTGGGTATATTCAGCAGTACAGTATGGGCAGGCCCAGGCTAAGGGGTGGGTATATTCAGCAGTACAGTATGGGCAGGCCCAGGCTAAGGGGTGGGTATATTCAGCAGTACAGTATGGGCAGGCCCAGGCTAAGGGGTGGGTATATTCAGCAGTACAGCATGGGCAGGCCCAGGCTGGGGGGGGGGGGGGGGGGGGGGGGGGTATATTCAGCAGTACAGGAGGGGCAGGCTCAGGCTAAGGGGTGGGTATATTCAGCAGTACAGTATGGGCAGGCCCAGGCTAAGGGCTGATTCACACCAACTTGACCGGGTACAGCACGTAACTATGTACAGCGCGTGAGCGTATTGTGAGCATATTTGCATGTACAACAGACATGTCTGCGTATACAGCGCGTTAGCGGGATTTCAGCTGCCAGCCATGTCTTTAAATGCACTTGGCCAGTGCCTTTCAATGCACATAGCCATGTTTCCCATTGATCTCCCTGTAATAAATACAATAATGTGTTTCTCTGTTTTTATTTCTTTATTTTCAACATTGTTTAGAAAGCATGACTGCACTTAGTAAAACTTGATCACTTTGATATGGCCAATAGATTGGTATTGGTTTGGTACTGCTATGACTGATAGCTTTTCAGCATTTATTTTATGCTGTTGTAAGCGATTGGTAATATTTTGCAGACAGTTGGGAGGTTTTTAATGTATCCCTGTGTCAATACATGCACTGATGGTACAGTTGACATGAATTGTATTGTTGTGCCATAGCTTTCAATGGGATTTTGGCTGAATACGCTCACATCACGCACAGAGAAATAGACTCAGTTTCTATTTTCTAGCTGAAGCCTGTATTCTGAGCATTTTTCACAGGCAGAATATGCTCAGATCACGCATGCTGTGTGAATAGTCTAATTTGTTAACATGCATTCTAAACGAATACTGACAGAAAATGTGCACGCGCTGTACACGCAGAGTGTTTGGTGTGAATCGGCCCTAAGGGGGTGGGTATATTAATCTGAAAACTGAAACTTAAGGCTACTCTAGGTTTCTATTCCCTCTCCACATCACTCACATATATAGTTCATTATTGGCAGGTGGATGCTGGGCTTTCACTGTGGAAGGATACGCTGGAGAAGCCATCATTGTCAAGTGTAAATATGACCTGAGTCACAAAGATCACACCAAGTACTTCTGCAAAGACAGTGGCATATTTACTGGGGGTTTGTTCTGCAATACCCTAATTCAAACAGGAAAGACTGGAGGGTGGCACGGCAATGGCAAATTCTCAGTGTATGACAACAAACAGCATGGATTCTTAAAGGTGATCATGAGAAACTTAACAGTGGCTGACACTGAAAAGTACTGGTGTGCAGTGAACAAAGATTTTTGGCTTGATGAATATACTTCAGTTAATGTAAAGGTGACAGAAAGTAAGTACTTTTATTTATTTTTTCATTATTATTGTTTTTTGTGTATGTAAGAGATGAAATTCATGTTAGTAACAGTTTTTTTTATTATTATTTCAATAGCTCATTATTGTTTTCCTCTTCAGTGTTTCCCAGTGCTAGCAGTTGGGCCCAACAACGTTTCAATGTCTGTCTCTGTTATGTTACAGGAAAAGCAGGAAAAGATGGATTTATTCAAGTATCAGGATATGTTGGACAAAATATTACAGTTAAATGTGAGTATCAAGATGCCGACAAGCACAAGAGGAAATACATGTGTAAAAATGAAGCAGAAGGCTGCAAGGAGAGACTAAGAACAGACAAACACAGCCAATGGGTGAGCAGTGGGAGGTTCTCTCTCTATGACAACACCATTGGAAGATTCTTCCTGGTTAACATCTCCAACCTCACCAAAGAGGATGCTGGGATATACTGGTGTGCTGTGGATAAGCCTGTCTCTGATGACTCGAAAGTCAGCACGGATACATTTAATGTGATACAGCTGTATGTCCACACAGGTAAAGTTCAATTTTACATTTTTACTAAAAAAAAGGATTATGAATTAAGTGCAAGGGCTTCAGGTAAACATCTTTATGTAGTGTAATCCATTAACAACAGTACATGGTGTGATTGCCAGAGATATGTTGTTTGTGCTTACAACACCTCAAATGAATTCTGTCTCAATATCAGAATAGGTAATATATCAATTACAAGACAGGTTAAATTTATTATGGCTTTGCTGAAAAGGTGTTGAGTGTTATGGCACTTAAATTTGAGGCTAGATTAAACACTACGACTCAGTTACTACACTGGTGTACAAATGTGTTACAATATTACAGTTTTCCTCCCTTTCTCTCTTCTGTAACATCAGCCACAACCACAACTTCATCACCAATACCGGCACCGTATGAAACCACATCTTCATCACCAATACCGGCACCATATGAAACCACAGAAAATCATAGGTTTTTCTCTCCGTCTTCTGGAACTGAAGAGGGGAAAATGTCATCTACACCGATTCCTCAAGCTAATGGTGAGCAATTGAATATTTTAACACTATTTGCATAGAGGCATTATGGTCTGTGATGTTGTGTGTTTGGTAATTGTACAATGTTTTTTTCTGAAGCAACACTATGCAACTTTTTCAAGTTAATTATTCACCTTCATAAGTTGGTAGATACTTGAGTCGTTGAGTCATAAATGAGTCATTACCAGGCGAATGAAGACTCTCTCCCCCACTGTCTGTGGACAGAATACCATGCTGGCAATATTTGGGTGTCCATGCAGGCACCCTCAGTCTCACAAAGTCTCGAATATCGTGAGAAACAGGATCATTAATTCTTTAAATTCTAAAGAAATTCTGACTTTAATTACCTCGATGGACATGTCAGCTTTTGTATTTGTTGGTTACTCTGAACTGTTGAGTTAAAACACAGGCACGGAGTGAGGGGAAGGGAAAACAGTCAGTTTTTACGAGAGTTTAGATTTACTTGGAGACAGCAGGGGGAGCTTTGTTGAGAAAAAAAACACAAGTTGCGTAGTATCTCTTTAAGAACTATAAGGCTTAAGGCCACTATATACACCTCACTGTTATTTATTGTATATGCACACAGAATTTTTTGATTTTGGCAACACATGCTAAGATATTTCTGAAAAGGTAAATAAACACAAATGAGTTATGTTTAAATTTCATAGATTTCCAAATAGTGTTATTTCTGGCATGTTTCTTTGGAATTTTCTCTCTCTCTTTCTCTCTCTCTCTCTTACTGCCTCTGATATGTTGTCTGATACTCTCCTGCGATGCCTTTTGTATTCCAACATGTCCAATGTGCCTACAGGTCCTACTGTGGTTCTCTCTCTGTCTGTGATGATGGTGGTGGTAGTTGGAACAGCTTTCCTCATGTACGTCTGGTGCAACAAGACCAAAGGCAGAGGTCAGAAATCCACCCCCTCCTTCTCTTTCTCTTTCTATCTCTCTCTCTCTCTCTCTCTCTCTCTCTCTCTCTCTCTCTCTCTCTCTCTCTCTCTCTCTCTCTGTCTGTCTCTCTCTCTCTCTCTCTCTCACTCTGAGGTGGTTAGTGTAGCTATATCTCTCCCTGGTGTATGAAAGATGAAATGCAAGCTAGACTTGTGTAAACATTGGGTTGGGACTGAATTTGTGTTTCAGTTGGTTAAACAAACTCTAAGAATAATTATGTGCATGAGTACCATTTTAACCTAGTGCAACTGGGGCAGTTTCTTTGCTTATTAAGAGAATCTGAGCTGAAAATGGAATTAGGCTCTGAGGTGTATATGTACTAACATATCTTTTATCCATTATAACCCACATAAAAAATATTATTTTTGTTTTTCATGTGTGTGTGTGTGTGTGTGTGTGTGTGTGTGTGTGTGTGTGTGTGTGTGTGTGTGTGTGTGTGCATGTGCTCACATGTGTTTGTTCGTGATTAGAGTTGCCACCCAACCATTGGGATACTGTTGATGTCAGTAACGCAGTGGTAAGTATCGATAAGAGTCAGACATAACACTTGTGTTTACACAGGAACCTAAAAATGTGAAATAGCCCTTATTTAAAAGGGTGTGTTGCTGGGGCAGCTGTGGCCTAAAGGTTAGTGAGTTGGCCTTGCAATCGGAAGGTCGCCGTTTTGAATCCCACCCTAACCATGGTTGAGATGTCCTTGAGCAAGGCATCTAACCCCACACTGCTCCAGGGCCTGTAACTGAAACCCTGTAAATATCTGTAAGTCGTAATGTAATGTAATGCTATAGTTGTAAATAAGTGTCAAACAGACCAGGTGTTATTCAATAATATTAATATTCTTTCGATGTTAATCTGCTCTTAACACTGATTTTGATCTTCATGTATGGCCACACAATGCAACAGATTCTTACTTCTTTTGTTATTCTCTGTGCATCAGGCAGCACATGCTGACTATGATTATGAAGAGGCATGCTATTCGATTGTCCAATACTCAGCTGTGCAGTTTCCTGGCGATCTCGCTGAAGGACCTAACTATGCTTCCGTCCTGTTCCAGAGGAACCCATCCTCAAAAGATGACTCTGTGACTCCTAATAAGGATAACCTGTCCTGTACCTATGCAGCTGGCAAGTGAAATTCAAGTAGGCCTACTTAGAAATGCCTTACCACTTTTGATATGCTCCTGCTGAGCCTTTTGAAAACATGCTATCTAATATCTGAGTTGTATTCATGTCATAATAAGGGCTTTATCTAATGTTCTTGGGCTGAAATGCTAATGTTTCTTATAGGTATTGCTGTGCCCCTAATGTATCTTTCGTTAGTATGAATAAAAAATTCTTAAGTATTTAACACAAACAGGTATGTTATGTGTTTTGTGTCTTTAATGACAGTGTGTCTGTGTGTGTGTGTGTGTGTGTGTGTGTCTGTGTGTGATATATGTAATGACATCATTTCAATCAATTGCAAATAGAAAATTACACATTTTATAAAATTGAATACAGAGAGAAAGGTGAGGTTTGCAACAGTACTAGGCATAGCATACTTACCAAAATGTACTCTATTTGTACTCTAAATGAGAGTCAGGCATGCTTGATGGTATGGCAGGCTAGTTGCTAGTTATGCGTGTAGATATGCAGTTTCATCATGACTGAGCCAGTGAGAAAACAGTGATTGGAAATAACATTGGAATGATTTCTCCCTATCTCTCTCTGTGCATGTTTGTGCTTTCAGTGTGGTTGTTGTTGTGTGTAAAGGGGTTTGGATGACTATTTTTATGAATGCATTTTCTAATGCTTGATATCTATGTGGCTAGTTGAACAATTGGCATTGAACATGTGATCCTGGCGCAGAGCGGTAGCCTCCTCAGAAAATCAACCAAATGTTGCGTAGTGTCGGTTTAATGGGATAAAGAGACTAAAATACCTTTTATTGCTTTGTTTTTTACATCATTTTTGTATTAGCAATGGTATATTTTTATTAAAAACTTAAGTGTATGGCCATCTGTGTGTGGGTGTTTATTTTTTATATATTTCTGTGGATGTTTGTGTATGTGTGTGTTTGTGATTGTGTGCGTGTGTGTGTGTGTGTGTGTGTGTGTGTGTGTGTGTGCACGTGTGAGTGTGTTTCTAGTTTAAAGTCGATAGAAGAAATGTAAGTAGGCTATATATATTTTAATTGCAATACTTACAAAACTCTAGTCACCATTTCATCTCTTATCATGAAGGGTCATACCTGGACTATAAATCTGAACAACCACCCACACTCACACATTGGAAGACTAAAAGCACCACAGGAGAACATCTGTGTGTGTGTGTGTGGGTGGGTGGGTGGGGAGAAATTGAATTAAAATCATTGACAAATAAATAATTGTCAGACAATTCTTCAATACCACATCAAATGCACAGCTCACATTGTTCTGTAAATTATAAAGGTAGCCCCACCCTCATCACAGCCACAAAACAATCAACTTTATCAATTAACTGAATTGCTTAATTAGCATTTTCAATTTACACCCGGGCAGCCACCACCTCCTTAAAAACCTCAACTGGGTCACAGGAAGCTTGTAACAAGTAGCTTGTTTTTCCAGGTTTTGGCAGAGCCTATCAATAAGTTCATTAAGCATACCGCACTCCTCCTCCTCACCTTATACACAGGCCCACTAATAAAAAGCTTATCTGAAAGTAAGCCCCCAAGTTTCGAAACCCACACTCCGAGACACTCAAAAAGTCCCTCCAGCCTCCCACAGTTCAAAAATAGGTAAACAACAGTTTCACCCTCCCCAACCCCCCGAGCCCTAAAAGGGTCAGGCTTTCCCTACTGCTGGATTCAGGTGTGTCACATGTCTGTTTGTACAGCCGCTATAGCCCCTTGAAGCATCCATTGCAGATCAGCCGTACGCTTTTCAATTGGAGGCTTATAAAAAGGCGTCCCACTTCTCAATGAGAAGTCTGGCCCAAACACTTCTGACCACCTCCACCCTGCTTCCCCCCTCAACACAAACTGATGCTGGCCTTCCATGCATGTAATATAAAGGATTTTTTTTGGTGATGTCTTGAAAGGTCCTAAAAACCTAGGAGCACCCAGGCTCTCTTCATCTTAAACGTTGTTTAGTGCAGTCCTCTTAGAATTAGTTAGTTAACGACAATAACAGTAATATAGTCAAAGGTTTTGGTGAGCACAGCTTGCAGTAGTTCTCTGCTCCACCACTAGAGGGCTTTGTCCAGATGAAAGGACAGGAAAAGGTTTTGTTTTTATTTTCTATAAGGTTATACAGTACATGTAATAGCAGATGACAAAAGAGTTCTACATGAGATAATCCCATCCCCCCACCCCTTCCCCATATTAAACAGCAAGGCTGAACATAGAAGCCGGTGAGATTTTTAGCCCAACACAGAGAAAGAGAGAGAGAGAGAGAGAGACCATGTGATGAAAGCAAAAAAACAAAAAACAAAAAAAAAACAAGGGGTCAGCCACAGCTGAGGGTGAGACAACTGTCAGAGAGACAGGAAGAGAACAGACTCTACTTAGAGAGACAGATAAAGAGAGAGAGAGAGAGAGAGAGAGAGAGAGAGAGGGTGAGAAGTAAACTACTGTAAACAATAAACTAAAGAGCAAATGACATTCACATCTTATATATTGCTTAATGCATTTGTCTTACACTTAGTTACTTATTTATTTACATTAACAGTAATAAAGTCAAAAGGTTTTGGCGAGCACAGCTGTCTGTAGTTCTCTGCTCCACCACTAGAGGGCTCTGTGCATATGAAAGGACAGAAAAAGGGGACAGAGAACACAACGGCTGCCATGGCAACCATGACCACAGTCAAGCCGGTGGCGTTTTTAACCCAACCCAGAGAGAGAGAGAAGGAGAGAGAGAGCAAGTGTGAGAAAGACAGTATTTTTACTGTGTGTTTCAGCAGAGATCATGTGATGAAAGCAGCAAAAAAAACAAGGGATCAGCCACAGCTGAGGGTGAGACAACTGTCAGAGAGACAGGAAGAGAACAGACTCTACTTAGAGAGAGAGAGACAGGGTGAGAAGTAAACTAAACAATAAACTAAAGTCCAAATAACATTTACATCTTATATATTGTTTAATGCATTTGTCTTACACTTATTTACTTATTTATTTACATTAACAGTAATAAAGTCAAAAGGTTTTGGTGAGCACAGCTGTCTGTAGTTCTCTGCTCCACCTCTAGAGGGCTCTGTGCAGATGAAAGGACAGAAAAAGGGGACAGAGAACACAACGGCTGCCATGGCAACCATGACCGCAGTCAAGCCAGTGATGTTTTTAGCCCAACTCACAATCTCACACCTCCAGAGATACAAGGCCAGAAGCAGCAAGATGCATGTGCTGTCTTAGCATTAGGAACATTTGCGACTGAGGTGATGTGTTTGTGGGGAAAGGCCAAACGAATCCTAAAAAGCATCTTATACTAAGCATCTTATAAAGTTAGTGCTTAGTTCTGTTAATCAGTCCCAGTACAAATGAATATTAATGTGGCTGCACACACAAACATGTGGACTATGCTGACGAAAGTCCATATTTTTCCACAGCCATAGAACACATTCATTGCAGCTGTTTAAAATTATTCATGATGTTTTTAGCACCTGCAAATGATCGATAGAATCAGACATGCACACACACACGTGCACACACACACACACACACACACACACACACACACACACACACACACACACACACAAACAAACAGGGGTGTGCACATTAAAAAAAAGGGAAGTTTTTTTTTTTTTTTTGCTATGATGCAGACCAGAATGGTAGCAGACACACCACAGATGCTTAGCATGCATAAGATCGCTGTGACAGAGAGAGAGAGTTGTGTGTGTTAGTATGCGTAAGGTCGCCGTGACAGAGGGCGAGCTGGAGAAAACGCCAACTTGTCCAGCTCACAGGAACATCCATTCTCCGTTTTGACGTGAGACAATCCTCTTAAACAATGAAGAATACTGCTCTAGATCTCATCCAGCTACTTTTAATCCTCTACCTTGCCAACGGTAAGACCAATTTTACCCTAAACCACTAGTTTAAGGTTGGGAATTAAAGTGCTGGATGTGCCTGTAGTTTGAATCATTACTGTATGTAGTTGTGTTTTACAACAAACTTGTCAAGTCTGTGGCATGTGTGCACATTACTGGCAACGGTAAGACCAGTTTTACACTAAACCACTAGTTTATATTTGTGGATTAAAGGGCTGGATGTGCCTGTAGTTTTAGTCCTTACTGTATGTAGTTGTGTTTTGAATCACACTTGTCAAGTCTGTGGTATGTGTGCACATTACTAACGGCTGTCCTAGGCCTTATCTGGGCTGGCAGGAAGTGAACTAATGAACACTGTGGACGTGTTTGTGTGGGGTACAGCAGAAGACACATACACAAAGGTTACATGTGACTAAAGATGGTAACTGTCAAATTCTTAACGATGTATCGAGACTAACTTGTCCAAGGCCCCAATATAAAGTGTAGCACCATTTACTGTATGTTTGTGTTGGTGGGTAAAGTGATGTTAGCTAGTATGTCTTTTCTAGGAATTTAACAAAACATGTGGGGTGGGTAGTCGCAGATGAAACATGTGAGGGGTGGGCTCGCAGATGAAGCTTGGTCTGGCAAAGATCACATAGGCAGGAAGTTCTCAGCGACGGGATCAACAGGTGTCAATCAAATGCCTCTACTGGACAGAGCTACAAGCAATCAGACCTCTGATTGTGATGACGTACCGTATGCATAGCATTCATTTTTATATTGGTGCCTGATTTCTCACAGCTGAGAATAGGCAGGTTGGCCAGACTAACTTTATCATGAGGCCCACGCTAAGGAGTGGGTATATTCAGCAGTACAGTATGGGCAGACCCAGGCTAAGGGGTGGGTATATTCAGCAGTACAGCATGGGCAGGCTCAGGCTAAGGGGTGGGTATATTCAGCAGTACAGCATGGGCAGGCTCAGGCTAAGGGGTGGGTATATTCAGCAGTACAGCATGGGCAGGCTCAGGCTAAGGGGTGGGTATATTCAGCAGTACAGTATGGGCAGGCTCAGGCTAAGGGGGTGGGTATATTCAGCAGTACAGTATGGGCAGGCCCAGCCTAAGTGGTGGATATATTCAGCAGTACAGGATGGGCAGGCCCAGGCTAAGGGCTGATTCACACCAACTTGACCTGGTACAGCACGTAACTATGTACAGCGCGTGAGCGTATTGTGAGCATATTTGCATGCACAACAGACATGTCTGCGTATACAGCGCGTGAGCGGGATTTCAGCTTCCAGCCATGTCTTTAAATGCACTTGGCCAGTGCCTTTCAGTGCACATAGCCATGTTTCCCGTTGATCTCCCTGTAATAAATACAATATGTGTTTCTCTGTTTTTATTTCTTTATTTTCAACGTTGTTTAGAAAGCATGACTGCACTTAGTAAAACTTGATCAATTTGATATGGCCAATAGATTGGTATTGGTTTGGTACGGCTATGACTGATAGCTTTTCAGCATTTATTTTATGCTGTTGTAAGCGATTGGTAATACTTTGCAGACAGTTGGGAGGTTTTTGATGTATCCCTGTGTCAATACATGCACTGATGGCACAGTTGACATTAATTGTATTGTTGTGCCATAGCTTTCAATGGGATTTTGGCTGAATACCCTCGCATCACGCACAGAGAAATAGACTCAGTTTCTATTTTCTAGCTGAAGCCCATATTCTGAGCATTTTTCACAGGCAGAATACGCTCAGATCACGCGTGTGGTGTGAATAGTGTAATTTGTTAACATGCATTCTAAACGAATACTGACAGAAAATGGGCTCGCGCTGTACACGCAGAGTGTTTGGTGTGAATCGGCCCTAAGAGGGTGGGTATATTCATCTGAAAGCTGAAACTTAAGGCTACTGTAGGTTTCTATTCCCTCTCCACATCACTCACATATATAGTTCACTATTGGCAGGTGGATGCTGGGCTTTCACTGTGGAAGGATACGCTGGAGAAGCCATCATTGTCAAGTGTAAATATGACCTGAGTCACAAAGATCACACCAAGTACTTCTGCAAAGGCAGTGGCACATTTACTGGGGGTTTGTCCTGCGATACCCTAATTCAAACAGGAAAGACTGGAGGGTGGCACGGCAATGGCAGATTCTCAGTGTATGACAACAAAGAGCATGGATTCTTCAAGGTGATCATGAGAAACTTAACAAAGGCTGATGCTGGAAATTACTGGTGTGCAGTGGACAAAAACTGGAGGCGTGATACATACACTGACGTTACTGTAAAGGTGACAGAACGTGAGTGCTTTTATTTTGTTTATAAAATTATTGTTCATAATTGTATTGTGTGTATTCAGGAGATGAAATATTAATGTCAGTAACAGTTTTTTTTGGTTCTTCAGTGTTTCCCAGTGCTAGCAGTTGGGCCCAACAATGTTTCAATGTATGTCTCTGTTATGTAACAGAAAAAGCAGGAAAAGATGGATTTGGTCAAGTATCAGGATATGTTGGACAAAATATTACTGTTAAATGTGACTATGAAGATGCAGACAAAGACAAGAGGAAATACATGTGTAAAAATGAAGTACAAGGATGCAAGGACACAATAAGAACAGACAAGCACAGCCAATGGGTGAGCAGTGGGAGGTTCTCTCTCTATGACAACGACACTGGAAGATTCTTCCTGGTCACTATCTCTGATCTCACCAAAGAGGATGCTGGGATATACTGGTGTGCTGTGGATGAGCCTGTCTCTGATGACTCAAAAGTCAGCACGGATAAGTTTATTGTGATACCACTGCATGTCCTCCCAGGTATAGTTCAATTTTACATTTTACAAAAAAGAAGATTACAGTACAGTGCGATTGCTAGATACATGTTGTCTGTGCTTACAACACCTCAAATTCATTTTAAAGTCTCTGTTTCAACGTCAAAATATGTACCATATCAGTTATAAAACAGATTAAATGTATTCTGAGTTTGCTGACAAGGTGTTGAGTGTTGTGGTCCTTAAATATGAGGCTAGATTAAACACTAAGACTCAGTTATTACACTGGTGTATAACTGTATTACAGTTTTCCTCCCTTTTTCTCTTCTGTAACGTCAGCATTTAAAACCACAACTTCATCACCAACACCAGGACCATATGAAACCACAACAAAGCATAGGTTTTTCTCTCCATCTCCTGGAACTGAAGAAGGGAAAATGTCATCTACACCGATTCCTCAAACTAATGGTGAGCCATTG
Organism: Coilia nasus; assembly: GCA_027475355.1. Taxonomy (NCBI): domain Eukaryota; kingdom Metazoa; phylum Chordata; class Actinopteri; order Clupeiformes; family Engraulidae; genus Coilia; species Coilia nasus. The sequence goes on from CM050198.1 coordinate 7,048,626, forward strand.
ACTATTTCAACACTAATTGAATAGAGGCACCATGGTCTTTAATGTGGTAGGTTTGCTAAATGTACATTGTTTCGTAAGTGTTCTCTTAGTATACTCTATAGATCTCACTGTTCTTACTTATTACATATGCACATGGGGCAGCTGTGGTCTAGGGGTTAGGGAGTAGGTCTTGGGATCGTAGAGTCGCAGGTTCAAATCCCACCCTACCCATGACTGAAATGCCCTTGAGCAAGGCATCTAACCCCACACTGCTCCAGGGACTATAACTGCAACCCTATAAATAACTGTAAGTCGCTCTGGATAAAAGCATCAGCTAAGTGTAAAATAAACAAAAGCACATAGAGTTCTTTGGTGGCAGCACATGCTAAGTACGGTGTTCATTTTAGGACATCGTCAGATATCAGTCTCACATGTCAGATATCAGACTCACATGTCAGACTCAGACGAAAAGGTATCAGCTTCATCCAAAAGTAACTCATTCTCAGAAAAACCTATGTCGTACTCAGAAGAAAAGTCATCATTCTCAGAAAAATATCTGTCATACTCAGATGAAAAGTCATCAGTCTCACAAAAACCTTTCTCATCCTCAGATGAAAAGTCGTCATTATCAGGAAAACCTTTGTCATCCTCAGATTCAAAGTCATAATTCTCAGAAAAATATCCGTCATACTCAGATTCGAATCCGTCATTCTCAGAAAAATATCTGTCATACTCAGATTCAAAGTCGTCATTCTCAGAAAAACGTTTTTCATTCTCAGATTCAAAGTCGTCATTCTCAGAACCAAACAGCGCCATATCGGAAATACTCAGTCAGTCTCAGTCTCAGTTATCAGTCTCGGTTTCACACGAACAGTTGTCAGACAAAAAGTTCTCATTCTCACATGAAACGTTGTCATGTTCTCAAGCTAGCGTTAGCAGCTTCATCGCTAGCTCTCTGACTCCAACAACGTCGTAGAGCCCAAGTAGGCTACATCTCTCTGCACATATACATTTTTAATGTAATATTTGGGTTCAAGTTTTCTCTGTGTTTGAAAAGTTTTCTGGATAACATGAATGATAATATAGCAGCTATTTGCCTGATTAAGCAATGCAGTCGCAATTCAAAAGAAACAATATGTCGTATAGCAGACTAGCCCTAACAAGGCTTTCATTTTTTTTAATTAAACAAGGGTATGAGGGTAGGGTCTTAATTTACTGTTGTGTCGACGATCTCAGTAGAATAGTGCTGGCCAGAGCGGTTCTGGTGCTGGCCTTTTCTACAATCTATGGCTGGCAAAGATTGGCGGCAGTCTGCTAGGCTTGGCGGATCCTTGCTCGTATATTGAGATAATAAACGGCTCTGAGAAATTGTAGTGAACAGCGCCACCTTCAGGGTGCTATTATCCAAAAGCCATATGACTGCTTGGTTTCTGATAACGTTTCATGTGAGAATGAGAACTTTTTGTCTGACAACTGTTCGTATGAGACTGATAACTGAGACTGAGACTGACTGAGTATTTCCGAGAGATGGCGCTGTTCTGAGAATGACGACTTTGAATCTGAGAATGAAAAACATTTTTCTGAGAATGACGACTGAATCTGAGTATGACAGATATTTTTCTGAGAATGACGGATTCGAATCTGAGTATGAAGGATATTTTTCTGAGTATGATGACTTTTCATCTGAGGATGAGAAAGGTTTTTGTGAGACTGATGACTTTTCATCTGAGTATGACAGATATTTTTCTGAGAATGATGACTTTTCATCTGAGTACGACATAGGTTTTTCTGAGAATGAGTTACTTTTAGATGAAGCTGATACCTTACCGTCTGAGTCTGACATGTGAGTCTGATATCTGACATGTGAGACTGATATCTGACGATGTCCTAAAATGAACACCGTAGCTAAGGTATTTCTGAAGAGCTAAATAAACACACAGGTGTTATTTTTACATTTCCAAATTGTGTTATTTTTGGCACATTTCCCTGGAATTGCTATTAAAATATAAAAACATGAATATTCTCTCTCTCTCTCTCTCTCTCTCTCTCTATCTATCTCACTCTCTTCTTTTTTCTATCTATCTATCTGTCTGTCTGTCTGTCTGTCTGTCTGTCTGTCTGTCTGTCTGTCTGTCTGTCTGTCTGTCTATCTATCTATCTATCTATCTATCTATCTATCTATCTATCTATCTATCTATCTATCTATCTCTCTGTGCCTATAGGTTCTACTGTGGTTCTCTCTCTGTCAGTGATGATGGTGGTGGTGGTTGTTGGAACAGCTTTCGTCATGTACATCTGGTGCAAGAAGACCAAACGCAGAGGTCAGAAACCTGCCCCCCCCCCCCCCCCCCCTCTTTCTGGTCTATAGGTTTTTAGCTATTACTGCCCCTAAGTGTACATCTATGACAATCTGTTCTATCTATTGAAAACTACACTCTAATTGTTTTTTTATTTGTCCGTATGTGTGTGTGTCTCTGTGTTTGTGTGTGTGTGTGTGTGTGGGATTAGAGTTGCCCCCCAGCCATCAGGACACTGTTGATGTCAGTAACCCAGTAAGTATCACTCACTGCGTGCACATGGAGGAGTTGAATCCGATTGGAAATGGTTTGGGATCGTATCGACTTCATGGGCACAGGCTAAGGATCGTATAGGGATTGGTTTCGCGAATCCGATTGCAACCCCTGGCTTGAGCCGGTTACAATCCGCTTGGTGCCGCCTTGTGCACGGTTATTGGTTTGGATTCGTGTACTGCGCATTAGGGCTGTCAACGAATATTCGAAATTCGAATATATATTAGAATAGTTTTTTAAAAAAGGACTTCGAAGGTGAAAGTTAATATTCGAATGTGAAAAAAACGTGCACTTGCGCTTTGGAATGTTGAAGGCAAAAGAAATACTCAGTGTCTGCTTAGTGAGAGTAAAATCCGCCCACACAGTAAATTCCATGGCAAACCAATAAAAACGAGGACATTTACATCACTTTATAAAAAAAAAACTTTGGGCTCTGGGAGATACCCTCACGTCGCCCAGATGGCGAAGAAATATCTTTCCATCCCCGGATCTTCAGTGCGCTCTGAACGCGTCTTTTCCTCCGCTGGGAATATAGTAAATAAAAAGAGATCGGCGCTGGCCCCTTCAAATGTGGACTATCTTGTGTTTTTGGCAAATAACCTGTAGGTCTTCAGGCCAATAAGACACGACGGTGACAGTTTTTCTTTTTTATACAAGTACCAAGAATGTAAGTAGCCTTTTCGTTTTTAATAGCGCTTTATTTTTTTATGAACCTCTAACCTTACAGTTTTGTGCACTTCAGGCTTGCACTGGTTTGTTTATTTATAGTTTCATGTCAGGGAAAAGTGTCATGTTTAGGCCTACCTCACTACAGCTAGCTCGGAATATTCCAGGTTTTAAAAAAACGTGCGCAGAGAGCGTGAGGGTGCGGGCGAGAGAGAAAGAGCGTGTGCGAGTGAGAGTGAGCGTGCGGTCTTGGCAAATATTTTTTTGATTTACTTGTTTTGTGTAGGTAATGCATTCTTAAATATGTTTAAATAAACTACCTATACAAGTAGTTATGTCTCTTTGTACCACTCGATCCCAGAAGCTTCTGTCCCTTATTTTCATCCATACTGAACGTCGAGGCTTTCTATCGCCTGCTCTAAACAAGTCTCGTTGTCCTCAATTGCTTGTAATATAAAACGCCGACGGCACAGTTCATGTCGTATCAAGGAAACCAAAAACACTGTTTGTTCTTTCATACGGACTTCCAAACAAAGGAGAATGCACAGCACGCATGCAGATGCTGCTCTGTCAACCTCCTCGAGCGCTATCTTTGTTTTGTATGCCGCCAGATAGTTTGTTTATTTTCTTTTTAGCAGCCGTTAACCTGAAGTAGTTCTAACACCACTTGTTGAAAGGAATATAGCGCCATCTAGCGTAGCGGAAACGGCCAGATCTCTGACCATTATCCGCTAACACGAACTCTCATGTGCACAGGGAGTTGGGACAGACCACCCGTTGGGTAGCAACTCCCAATCCAATCCCAATCCAATCCGATCCTACCATGTGCCCGTAGTGACTGAGATTAAAACCTAACGCTTGTGTATACACAAGGAACATATCATGTTTAACAGCTAACAAAAACAAGTTTATTACTATTAGTTGTACTGAAGTGTCCCACAGACCAAGCATTATTCAACAATGACATTCTTTTCACGTTAGTATGCCCATGACACTGAATTTGATTAGCTGTAATACTTAATACCATGATAAACTGTTTCTGTCTACATCTATGCCACATACGTAATGCAACTCATCCTTATTTCATTTATTCTCTGTTTATCAGACAGCACATGCTGACTGTGTTTATGAAGAGGTGAAAGACTCTGAGACCAATTCTGTGTATGCTGAGGCTCAACTACCCACAATCCCCTGCGCTGTCCCCGCCTACTCAACCGTCCAATCACCCACAAGCTCCGATGGTGACCCCGCCTACTCAACCACCCAATCACCCACAAGCTCCGATGGTGACCCCGCCTACTCAACTGTCCAATCACCCACAAGCTCCGATGGTCACCCCACAAACTCAGCTAGCCCTGTGGATAACTCTGAAGGCGTAAATTATTCCTCTGTCAGGTTCCGAAATAATACTTCCGATGAACCTGTCACTGTGAGTAATTATGATTTGTTCTGTGATTATGCTAACGTGAACTGTCTTTCAAATGTTTAGACCTTCCTTACCATCCCTACCATTACCATTTGGGCCTTTTTAAATGTGCAGTATAATGGCTATGAATCTGTGCTAAAGATTGCAGATAATATATCATGACTGTCATGCTGTTGTTGTTGCGGTGTGTATTTTCAGACAGCCGTTATTTTGTATACCTGTATGTTTTTTAACAACATATCTCACACACACACACACACACACACACACAAACACACTAACACACACACCCACACAGAAGCACACATGTACGCAAGCATGCATACACACATGCTGACAGACAACTATGAATGCATACACACACATACACACGCATACACATACACACACACACACACACACATACACAGAAACACACACGTGCGCAAGCATGCATACACACATGCTGACACACAACTACGAATGCCCACACACGCACACACACACACACACACACACACACACACACACACACTGGCCAATTGGCTAATGCAAAATCATCAGCCAAGGTGAGGAAGATGCTTAACCAATGTATTTTTTTCCATTTTGGCATGCATTGCACATTGAATGGGATATCCCAAAGACTAACATTACATTTTCTATCACTTTGTTTTCTGCATCATTTTTGCATTTGCAGTTGCATTTTTTTAATAAAGGCTTTACTATAACGGTTGTGTTTATTCTAAGTGTATAGCCACATGTGTGAGGGTGTGTATTGTTTATGCATGTGGATGTGTGTGTGTGTGTGTGTGTGTGTGTGTGTGTGTGTGTGTGTGTGTGTGTGTGTGTGTGCATTCATAGTTGTGTGTATGCATGCTTGCGTACATGTGTGTTTCTGTGTGTGTGTGTGTGTTCGTGTGTGTGTGTTTGTGTGTGTGTGATATCATATTTTTTTGACTTCTGTCCTTACTTTTCTTGCACCAGGTATAAGGAAAGAAAGCTGTCCTGATGAATTCATACATAGAGAACCAAAGTATAACTTATAGAACATTGAAAGACAAAAAACAACACAAAAAAACATTAGACAACACATTAGACAAAGAAGAGAGAGAGAACCGGTGTAAGAAGGACAGAGAGAGAGAGTACACTAGACAGTGTGGGTGTGTTTATGCGCATGCGTACTTGAGAGAGAGAGAGAAAGAGAGAGAGAGAGACAGTTTGAGAAGGACAAAGAGAGAGTACACTAGACAGTGTGGGTGTGTTTGTGCATATGCGTACTTGAGAAAGAGAGAGAGAGAAAGAGAGAGAGAGAGAAGGCGAGAGACAGCCAATGTGAGAAGGACAGAGAGAGCGTGCACTAGACAGTGTGGGTGTGTTTATGCGCATGCGTAGATGAGAGAGAGAGAGAGAGAGAGAGAGAGAGAGGGAGAAAGAGAAAGAGACAGTGTGGGTGTGTTTATGCGCATGCGTACATGAGAGAGAGAGAGAGAGAGAGAGAGAGAGAGAAAGAGAGAGA
>CM050198.1:7059761-7112261 GCA_027475355.1 Coilia nasus
AACATAATAATGAGGCTTTCTGTGTTGCTATTTGTAAGGAGTTCTTGCGACATATTGTGATTGTTTTTTGTTATCTGGGAGGGCAACCAAAGGGCACACAGATCCAGGATTTTAAACTGGGAGCAGGACTAAAGAACAATCAACATGTGTGTAAAAAAAGCCCGCTTCAACCACAGTTTTGTTATATTTACGTTTTCAGGCCTTCGAACACTTCCGCAGATGTCCTGAGTGAAGGTTCTTTTTGCGTCCTATTGTGGTTGCTGTTTGCTATCCGGGGTCAACAATTCATTTGCTCATTGATGTCGATGGGTTAGTAAGAATAAATCTATCGAGTGAATTAACATTCCTGCCCTGTGATTTTTAAATATTCTTCTATAGCTTCACTTATAAGCACCAGTTCATCACCAAGAACGGTACCATCAAAAACAACATCTGCCCCGTCACTGAAGGCATCATCAAAGGCCATAACTGCACAGGTCAAGCCCTCTTCTACACCGGCATCTCAACATCATGGTAAGCAGTTCACTATTTTAACAGTGCTTGGGTGTTTGTTCATTGATGTCAATGGTTTTGCTAATGGCACAGTGGTTCTACTATGTTATATATAATCTGAAAGCCCGCTTCAACCAGAGTTTTGTTATATTTACCCTGACGTTTTCAGGCCTTTCAACACTTCCTCAGATGTCGTGAGTGAAAGTTCTTTTTGCGTCCTATTGTGGTTGCTGTTTGCTATCCGTGGTCAACAATTCATTTGCTCATTAATGTGGATGGGTTGTTAATGACACAGTGATTCTATTATCTTCCATCAGGGGCAGTGGTTGAATCTACCAACTGCCAGTGGTGCCACTGAGGTACCCTGAGCATGGTACCGTTCCCCCACACTGCTCCCCAGGCACCGTTGTCATGGCTGTCCTCTACTCATGCGTTTGTTGGGTTAAATGCAGAATCAATTTTGTTGTGTGCTGTGCTGTGGTGTGCAGTGTATTCACAATGACACTCTGTGCTGTTTGTCCATTTTGATGTCTCATGTACCTTTTTCTGTTCCCATTTCTGCATCATAATTGTGATTATCGTCTTTTTATCTGGGCTTCCCACTAAGGTTCCTCTTTTGTTCCATGTGTGAGGTGTTCACTTAGGTCTTAATCCTGCACTTCCTGTATCCCTGACCATCATGGCTGCCGTGACTGGATTCACTCTCTTCATTTGTGTCAGGGTTAGAAAACGACAGGGCAAAGGTAAAAAAACATCTCTCTCTCTCGTGCACTCTCTCTTTCTCTGTCTCTCTCACTCTCTCTCTCTCTTTCCCTCCTTCTATATATATGACTACCCGTTGTTTTTACTTTGCTTCTGTCTCCCCATCCCCTCAAACACACACACAAACACACAGACACACAGACACACGCACGCACACACACACACACGGGCGTGCACACACACACACACACACACACACACACAAATGCTGTTCATGCCTGGTTCTCTCTGGGGCATTTTACTGTAACTCATTTGCATAGTCAGCAGTACCGCTATTTATAGCTGTGCTCTTCAGTAGTTTCAGCCATGTGGTTTCACTCAGTCAGTCAGGGAGAGGATGAACATGAGCACTTCCCGTTACCGGCCCTGGCAGATGGGCTCCCCTGGGGGCCATGGTTCTGCCTGAGGTTTCTTCCTAGAATTTACACAAATCAAACAAACTGGGTTTTTCCTCACGCTTGTTGCTCCCTGGCAACACTACCTGACTGTGCCTCAATGATCTTTTCTCGTTCTAGCGCCTTTGGACTACAATGACTGTTGTCCTGTGTTCACACAAGAGCCCGCATCAAAGGGGCATTTCATCGTTGTAACATTCCATTGTTACGTCACACAACAGCCCGCATAAATGGGGCATTGCGTCATTACGTCACTACATCATTACATCATTACATCATTACGACATTATGTCATTGCGTCATTACATGTTTACGTCATTATGTCATTACGTCATTACGTCATTACGTCATTACGTCATTACGTCGTTATGTCATTACGTCATTACGTCATTACATCATTGCGTCATTACGTCATTATGTCATTACGTCATTACGTCTTTATGTCATTGCGTTATTGTGTTCGGCCGCTCCAGCGCCACTGGACTGCAAGAAATGTTTTTTGTTTTTGTTGCCAAACTGTAAAGCACTTTCAGCTGCACCTTGTAAGAATTGTGCTATACAAGTAAGGATTATTATTATTATTATTATCATTATTATTATTATTAATAATAATAATAATAATAACAATAATAATAACAATAATAATAATAATAATAATAATAATAATAATAATAATAATAATAATAATAATATCAGAATCATTATTATTATTAATATTATTGTTGTTATTATTTTTATTATACTTTCCCTCAAGCAAGAGCATGAAAATGCAAGTCCCCCCTCTGTCTGTATATCTATTTACATAAGTCCATCTTCATATATAGTAATACGTTTGTGTGTGTGTGTGTGTGTGTGTGTGTTTAGAGCCAACCTCCAGCAATAACAACACAGTTCCAGGCAACAACAGAGTGGTAAGTATAACTGCGTTTCAAACAAAACACCTATGCACTCATCATGCAGCATTCAGTGGTATAATTGGTGAGTCCCAAGGACTCACAAAGCAATGCTTTCCTAGAGGTGTGTCACCCACATCAACTATTATTTAGCTAAATGTGTAATAAAGCCCTGTGCTGTTCAGTCACATTTTATATATTATTGTCCCCTTTTACATCAATTAGGTACAGTCTAGCAAAAAATATGTAATAATACATATTTTCAATTTGTCATCTATGGCCACATAATGCAACTCATCCTTATTTCTTTCCTCTTATTTCATTATTTCACTTTTTCTTTTTATTAGACAGCACGTGCTGACTGTGTTTATGAAGAGGTGAAAGACTCTGAGACCATTGCTGTGTATGCTGAGGCTCAACTACCCACAATCCCCTGCGCTGACCCCACCTACTCAACCGTCCAATCACCCACGAGCCCCGATGGTGACCCCGCCTACTCAACCGTCCAATCACCCACAAGCTCCGATGGTGACCCCACCTACTCAACCGTCCAATCACCCACAAGCTCCGATGGTGACCCCACCTACTCAACCGTCCAATCACCCACAAGCCCCGATGATGACCCCACCTACTCAACTGTCCAATCACCCACAAGCCCCGATGGTGACCCCACCTACTCAACTGTCCAATCACCCACAAGCCCCGATGGTGACCCCACCTACTCAACTGTCCAATCACCCACAAGCCCTGATGGTGACCCCACCTACTCAACCGTCCAATCACCCACAAGCCCCGATGGTGACCCCACCTACTCAACCGTCCAATCACCCACAAGCCCCGATGGTGACCCCACCTACTCAACTGTCCAATTACCCACAAGCTCCGACGGTGGCTCTACAAACTCAGCTGTGCAGTTTCCTGGCGTTCATGCTGAAGGGCCTAACTATGCCTCCGTCCTGTTCCAGAGGAACCCATCCTCAACCGGTGACTCTGTGACTCTTAATAAGGATAGCCTCTCCTGTACTTATGCAGCTGTGAAGTGAACTTTATGTAAGGGATAATAAGTAAGGGCTGCTTAGAGTGAGATTTCCCTCCGCCGAGTCATTTTTTCACACGGCTCAGGTCACCTCGAAGGCCATTATACCAGTTGTTTCCCATTTGCACCTTGGAAATACTTAAATCCACAATTCCCTTCATATTTTATATTATAAGCATATGATAACATATGCATATACTATCTAAATAACAAGTTTATTTCGAATACTTTATAACATCTGTTATTTATAACACATCATTTAACCATTAATTTGGCTACTAGAGTTGTTATGGTTACCATTCATTATCACATTGATATGGAACAGCAATTCAACATTTCTTTTGAGATCTATCTCAATGGTAGCCAATTCCTGGAAAGTTAATGCCCACCTCATCAGCCAATCAGAAAAGAGAATTCCAGTGTTAAGGGAGATAGTACTTAGAAATCTTAACTGCTTCTGTTGAACCACTTAAAACAATTGCTATTTGATATCTGAGTTGTATTCTTGTCATATTAAAAGCTTTAGCTAATGTACTGGGGCTGGAATGCTAATGTTTGTTAGCAGGTCTGCTGTGCCCCTAATGTTGTATCTTTAGTTAGTATGAGTAGAAAATTGCTAAATATTTAAAACAAACAGGTATGTTTTGTGTTTTGCATTTGTAAAGGCATTGTGTATATAGTGTGCAATGGCAAAATTGTTCGTCAACATTTGCAAATAGACTTACACATTTTGTGAACTGAAATGCCATAATAAAGGCAAGGTTTGTAACATGACTGGGCATTGCTTAATTACCATAATTAATTCTGTTTGTAGAGATATGTAATGTCATTGTACATTGTATCCAGAGGAGTAAAGTTTACAGTTTAACACTGGCATTCTTAAATAAATAACGTTAAGCCTTTTTGGAAATGGGCAAAAACTTAAAGACATGCAGTAAGCTTCTGAAATGAAGTAAGAAGCAGTTGCTGTGTAACATTGGTTTAGTGTTTACACTGAGTAGAAACACCACAAACAAATAAACAGACATAATCAAACAAACAAACAAATAAATAAATAGTGATGCTATTTAACAAAGGGTGGCAAATAAGCCAATCTAAACATTCATTTCATGGCAGAGAATTAACTCATATAAAAAAATGTGCTGTGATGACAGACAAGTCTACTGGATGAGTGTACAAGAAAGCTGTCATGCCAATTGTAGCCACCAGAGGCCACTCTTACAGTTTTTTTTTATTTTATTTTAGTGTGTTTTATATGGATTTTGGAATATAAAAAAGCTTAAAGCTTGATAACCAGAAACAAAATAACAGATTGAAATAAATAATTTAAAAATAAATAAAGAAATACATGTACATAGATAAATAAAACATTTTAGAGAGGGTATTAGTAATGCAGTAAACCCCCTTATGCTACCAAGTCTGGCTGTCAAAATGACTGTGGACAGGCCCTGTGCAAATGCTGATACATTGTCACTCTACTCTTTCCACACCTCTTAACTCACTACCTTCTTTTTGTTTCTGGAACTGCCCAGCTTCTCTCTCTCTCTCTCTCTCTCTCTCTATCTCTCTCTCTCTATCTCTCTCTCTCTCTCTCTCTCTCTCTATCTCTCTCTCTCTCTCTCTCTCTCTCTCTCTCTCTCTCTCTGTATGTGTGGGTGTGTGCATGTACATACCTACAGTATGTGTGAATTATCAGAATTCTGCGAGCGCTTCACTAAGTCTATGTCAAAAAAAAAACTGTGCTGTAGTTAATAACAACTCATAATTAAGTACATATTTTTTCAAAATGTAAAGAAAGTTCTTTGCTTCACAGATGCTATAATAATGTTCAACTAGTAGAGGGCACTTTTTACCCTCAGACCTAACACCACCGTCATAGTATGACATCATCTGTAGCAGTGGGTTGGGATTCATGTGGTTATCTTTAGCCAATTAGCAAACGAGTTCCCCACTCACATGTATTTTTTAAAGGTGTATTTCTGTCAGTTTTTTATGATTGGATTCTCCCTTTTCAGTGTGTGTATTTGCTTCTGTGTGTGTATGTGTGTATGTGTGTGTGTGTGTGTTCCTTCTATCTGGAGGTGTGATTCTCTCATACATACAGAGGATGTGTGTGTAATACAAAGGTGTGTGTGTGTGTGTATTTGCTTCTGTGTGTGTGTGTGTGCGTGTGTGTGTGTGTGTGTGTGTGTTTGTGTGTGTGTGTCAGTGTATGCGTGCCTGAGCCAACACAGTTTGCCACCCTCCCCCACGCAGGTTGATGTAAAAGTGGAGGGAATTTCCAGTTTCACTCATGATGAGTGATTACACATGTTTCATGAAAGGTGGGACTGCTAATGTTCTTTGGAGAGTAGGCTAATGCTAACACTAACATGGAATGAGGGCTAGGTCAGAGCTAACATGCTATGGTGAGTGCTAATCTCCTATAAAGTGTAAGGTAATGCTCTATGTTCTGTCACTGGTAGCATTAGTAAGGAATAAGGAGGTGACCAGTTCCATGGAAATAATGGTGAGGTGGAGGCAAAGAACTCCATAAAGTGAACTGGTTACCTCGCAGGCCGTTATCCCTTTTATCTCCCGTTGTATTTATAATCTAAATCTTTATAGGCATTTGCTGCTTTATAGCATTTCTTAAGGAAAATTAGAGCATGGAATAGTCATTTAACTGTTAATTTGGCAACGACAGTTGTCATGGCTACCATTTATAAGTGCATTAATATGGAACTGTAATTATATGTTTTTTGAGATCTACTTCAAAGGTAGCCAGTTATAGAAAGTTAATTCCCACCTCATCAGCAAATCAGAAAAGAGAATTCCATTGTTAAGGGACATAATTACTAATATTCCATAGGGCAGGTGAGTGCTAATGGCCCAACCATTACATTTAGATTCACTGACTACAGTGTCAAGTAAATGCAATGACACTCTCTTGCTGTAACACCCTTGCCTGCAACACCCTTGCCTGCTTCCTACCAATCAAGCAATCAGCGCTCAGCCTCACCCAAATACTAAGGACTTTGCCACTCAGAACCAGAGTCTGAACCGATGCAGGTGGGATCAGCTCATCTAACTCCCCAAGAACGCCGTCGCAGAGTTGAACAGGGCCTCTGTTTGTACTGTGGTGACCATTCACACCAAGTTGAACTTTGTCCAAAGCGCCCTCAGACCAGAATGATTAACCATTGGCAGGTGCTGGCAGTAATAGAACGATTGCATGAAAGTCCTTAGTATTCGGGTGAGGCTGAGCGCTGATTGCTTGATTGGTAGGAAGCAGGCAAGGGTGTTGCAGGCAAGGGTGTTACACTTGTAGTATGATACCATAGCACCACACTGCACCTTTAACAAGTCACAACCTCACTCTGTTGGAATGGCTCACAATTGATGTCTTCCTTTGTACTTGTGTAGTATGATTGTGTGCGTGAATGTCTTGTGTCTGTGTGCGTATGTGTACGTACGTATGATTGCCTCTGAGATAAATAAATCATCTCTACTCTACTGCACTTGTGTAGTATGATTGTGTGCTTGAATGTCTTGTGTCTGTGTGCCTATGTGTACGTACGTATGATTGCCTCTGAGATAAATAAATCATCTCTAATCTACTGCACTGGTGTAGTATGATTGTGTGTGTGATGTTTTTCCTATTCGCCACTCTCCACTACCAACCCCCCTCCAACCCCTCTTCTCTGGAAGAGTCATGTTGTCACACAGACAGAGGATGTGGCTTGACCACAACACTGTGTGTGTGTGTGTGTGTGTGTGTGTGTGTGTGTGTGTGTGTGTGTGTGTGTGTGTGTGCGCGCATGTGTATGTGTATGTGTGCGTGTGTGTTATGTAAAATGTGTGTGTGTGTGTGTGTGTGTGTGTATGTGTGTATGTGTGCTCTCACAGTCTTAATTAAACACTTAAACCCCGTCCATGCAGCTCTCAAAACTTAGCAAAATAAGTGCACGGAATTAATGATTGATGATTAATGATAATGAAGATAGATTGGAGACATTTAGAAACATTTTCGAGATTGGAAACATGTCCATCTGTCTAGGAAACCATCTTTTTTCACAGTTACTGACCCAGGACAGTCAAAATCTCCATATGAATTATGGAAGACAACTTTCAACAGTCAAAATCTCCATATGAATTATGGAAGACACCTTTCAACAGTCAAAATCTCCATATGAATTATGGAAGACAACTTTCAACGGCAGGTGTGCCGTCATCTTCACCCCCCCCCACACACAGACACACAGGGTTGAATTGAGCTGAGGAGAGGGGAGGGTAGGGTAGGAGGGAGAGGGTATCTTTGTGCAGTAACTTGCTCCATCACACGCTTTGGTAACTTCCCTCTTTCTGGCTAGCACATTCTGTTTATCGCTAAGATCAGTGACGTACAGAGCTGGAGAGCAGGAAAGCGGTGGTTTGTGGTGGTGGGGATATTTTAGTCTTACATATTTCCATTACTATGTGCAGAGCAAAAATCACACCAAAAAAAAAAAACAAGCCTTTGAAACTGGCCAATACGGAACTTAACTGTGGAACTAACGTGGGTATTTTTAAAAGTATGATGAGAACGTTAAGTTGCTATTTTATTATGAATTTCTATGGATCAGTTAGTTTCAGTTCCTTACCTCCCCTACAGTACCACTCATGCCTGGCCTAGTGCTTCCCCACACGCGGAGTTGCTTACCTCCCCTACCACTCATGCCTGGCCTAATGCTTCCCCACACACTGAGTTGTCATGTTCACATGCAAACACAGGAAATGACAAAATCACCAAAATGGAAACTGATACAGTGCGCATGCACGCACACGTGGACATGCGCGTGTGTGTGCGTGTGTGTGTGTGTATTAGTGCCGTTACATTCACAGGACAGCAGCCTTTGACGCCTCTCCACCTCTTCAGTCAGGTTGCACAGTGGATGGCTCAACATAACCACCCCAGAATGAAGATTTTGTCTCTTCTTCTCCTTCTCGGTCTACTGTTAGGTAATGTTACTGCTGTTTGAATTGCATCTTACAAATGTTAAGCAAATGACTGGCGGTCACAACTTGGCCTCTTCCTATAGTCAGACACTGGTAATAGATTAAATTCTCGTCTCGTCTCGTTGGGGCGCTAACTACTAGGCTAAAATGTTATGTATTTGCTATATAGCCATGGTGTGTATTAGCTAAGGGACACAGAGATGTAACACAATTTCATTTATCTAACATGATTTCTACTCAGTGCCCTGGGAAATTTGCATGGATATATTCATGAAGTCATTGACAGAGTATATGCCTTTCTACTGAATGTATACACAAGTTGCATGTAATGAATGCAAAGAAGTGGGTGGTGGTCAGTGTTGGGGTCGTTACTCAACAAAAGTAATACATTACACATTACTCGCTACTGTTAAAAAATGTAATGCAATACTTTACTTCTTTACTGCCTATGGAAAGTAACTCCTTACACTACTTTACGTTACTCACCAAAGGCCTTGAGCAAGAGACATAAATTCTTATTGCAAGGAGCAAAATGTAAAGTCATTCTTTCATGCCATTTAATGAAAACAGGCTACACCACAAAGCTGGTGACAATCTATAGAGCACTGCACAGGGTCATATGAGAATATGCCTTTCTACTGAATGTATACACAAGTTGCATGTAATAAGTGGAAGGAAGTGGTGTAAGGCTTGCATGACATGTAATCCGTATGACAGAGTGGTGTAGGTAATCATTGTTTAAGCAGAACAACCCGCTCTAATCTGCTTTGTCATTACATACATACGTGATAAAAATCTATAAAAAAAACTCCACCCATACTGTAGGTGGAGTTGTTTTATGACCTGGGAGATTTTGCTTCTCTGAACGCGCTACTGTTAGGTCAGTGTGTATCCAATGAGCTGAGAATGATCATATCCCTTGTCACACTCACAGGAGAAATGAAAGCTGAAGACAGCATCCTATTTTACACTGGGGAAACCATCAAAATAGAATTTAAAATGCATCGTGAGTGTAACTTCTGCAAGAAGGACTCAGAGCAGTGCCCCAAGTTGGCTGATACAGACCACAGAGTGACACAATCTTACCGGGGGGGCCGTGTGACAGTAGTGATGCAGTCATTGAAGTCAGAGGACGAAGGCGAATACAAGTGTGAAGATAAACAGTTTGAGTTTGAGTTTAAGACGCACCAAGGTAAGTGATAGTCTAGCTATATATTTTTATGTAGGTATAGCCACTGTTGATTATTCATTAGCATTTAACATTCTCATTCTGTAACTTATCCATAGAATATATTTATTATACAAGAATGTAATAGATTACATGGTACATATGCTTTTGCAGTTGGACATAAATATCAATTTTGTAAAGTGTTGTTTAAATCAAGTCATGTGTAAAATATGTAGAATGAGAATACAATTCAGAGTGTGATCATTCAAAAAGCTATACCTGGATAAATGCAAGTTAAGGTACCCTGCTGTTTGTCAGTGGGTCACTTTATGTATGTGTGTATGTATGTGCGAATGTGTGTGTGTGTGTATGTATGCATGTATGTATGTATGTATGTACGAATGTGTGTGTGTGTGTGTATGTATGTATGTATGTATGTATGTATGTATGTATGTATGTACGAATGTGTGTGTGTGTGTACTGTATGTATGTATGTATGTATGTATGTATGTATGTATGTATGTATGTATGTATGTATGTATGCATGTATGTATGTATGTGTGTGTGTATGTGTGTGTATGTACAGTATGTATGTATGTATGTGTGTGTGTGTGTGTGTGTGTGTGTGTGTGTATGTATGTGTGTATATATGTATGTATGTGTGTATGTATGTATGTATGTATGTATGTGTGTGTGTGTGTGTGTGTGTGTGTGTGTGTGTGTGTGTGTGTACAGTATGTGTATGTATGTATGTATGTATGTATGTATGTATGTATGTATGTATGTATGTATGTATGTATTTACTTATGTATTGTTTGTGTGTGTGGTTATTCATTTAAATCCAGCTTATATTTCATTTCCAGAATAATATGTTTGCATATTATTCAGTCGTGTTTTCAGACAGCAACCCTTCGTTATCGGACTCTCAGCAAAATACTGCCTAAACCCTACACATTATATTTTCTCGATGGACGATTTTTAGCAGCCGAGGCCATGAAGCAGCAACAAAATATTTAAAATGTGACATTGCTAGAAGTTTTTAACTTTGTACTATCATTTTTTGGGAAGTAGCTGTATAACAAGTGGGATAATGTTCAGCGAGGCGGTAATTCTCTTCGAATAAGCCCCCCTTCAGAGTGATTCAAGATCCCTCCGCTATGCGTCGGGGTACCGCATCACTCTGTCAGGGCTTATTCCACGAGACTGACCACCTCACAAAACAATATCCTTTACATACATGACACCATCTTTTATTATGGAGTTCTCTCATTTGTATGGGTAATTGCACCTACGTATGTACATACAGTTTATCATCTCTCATGCCTCAATGTCGCTCTGGGTTTACCTATTAGGACCTCCTCTGGATATATTCCAGGACTGGAATCGTACTGTTGGGGACAGAATTAACATCACCTGCAAGTTTCCTGTGACCGGAAATAACGGGTTTCTTTGCAGGGGAGAAAACAGCTACAATTGCACTCGAAGTGACACAACCGATAATTTCTCCATTCATGAAGACAAAGCAACGACTTTGTATGCCACCTTTAAGTCACTTAAACAAAGTGACAGTGGATTCTACTGGTGTGGGTTGACTGTAACTGGGGAGGACTCCATGCCTTACTCCATCCTGCATAGGACCGTAAAGCTTTATATCACAGGTACAGTATGAGCAAAAACAAAATCGAGATTTTTCAGGAATAGTTCAGAGCTATATTATTTGACTGCTATGCAGGTGACACACAGCTATAGCAATAGAGCTATACAGTCAAGCCAATCACGCTTATGGCTAGGCCAAAGACAATGCTGCTTTCTGATTGGCTGGCCGTGTATGCATTCATTTCATTGAACCATTTGACTATGGAAAGTAGTTCTAAAATTCTGCCATTAAGTTGAAGCACCATTCCATATCAATGTTCCATAGAATGGTAACTATAACAACCAATTTAACAGTTATTTTCTGCTCTACTTTTTAACAACAGATCGCATTAAGTGACAGACAATGATTTCTAATTGTAAAGAAATTATAGAATAATTTTAATGTTCCAACATAAAGTAAATCTTTCCAAAAGTGTGGTAACCAGGCCATAAGCGGGATAACAGCCTTTGAGGTGTGCATTCAACAGACTTAATCAACTTGGTGGAACATAACTTATCAATCACCTCCACCAGCTTTGAATTATTCTGTCGAAAGCACGCCCCGACGGCTGTTATCCCTTATTTAACAGCTTGCTTGCTTAACATACTGAACACAGAGTGAATGGCACCTAAGTCATGAAACACATGTCTACAGACTGTTCAATACTAATAACGCAGTGCTAGATCCCTTACACTTGTACCTTTTAGCTAACCGTTATGAAATTATCCTTTTTCTGACTGTACCTCCCTGTAAGTGCAATTGTTTTAATACTTCTAGATAAGCAGACCACAACTACAAGAAAAAGCATCACGTCCTCAACTACTACAAGAAGTATCAGATCTTCAGCAACGACGGACTCCACTATGTCCTTGACAACAACACACAAAGCTTTCCAACCTTCCTCACAAACTGGTTAGCCAATTTCTTAAACCAAAGTTTAATAGATAATTATTCTTTACATTTTTATATCTGACATAAAACAGTTTGTTTACTATGGGGAAATGTTTGATCTACTTCACTCTACTGACTAACTGCATACTGTAGGTCATTTATACTGACTCACTACAGACACTGAGACAAACACACACACACACACACACATACACACACACACACACACACACACACACACAAACACACACACACACACACACACACACACACACAGAGCACAGACAGTGGGTCATTTATACTGACTCACTACAGACACTGAGACAAACACACACACACACACACACACACACACACACACACACACACACACACACACACACACACACACACAGCACAGACAGTGGGGAACTAGTGGGGGAACACACTACAGTAATTCAGAGCAGCAGACAGAAGTTAGCGGCGTGTCATTTAGAAAATGACTCGTGACTTTTTTTTTTTTTAGAAATTTCTATGTATCTGTACCCTCCACTAACATCCCAGCCATAGTTCGAATTACGTGGGAGCCAATGGGAGCTGAGCTCCCATACCCTCAGGCTCCAATGAAAGAAGCAAATTTCATTTACTGTGGAGGCTTCTCGAATATGTCATATTACCATGATAAGCTTAAATATATCACCATATAAACATGAATAAAATTCGCTTCATTTACGATCACCATGCAGCCATCTTTGTATTTAATTACGACGTGATATTGATTCACCATCACACCACTATGCACGCAAATCTGAAATTTGGGGCTTGCGAACGTGACGTTCAGTCCGAAGAAGACTTCTCATCTACCTCCTATCTTATATCAATCTTCCTTCATTTTGTAATGCGTTTTTAGAAATACAAAAATAATACGTAGGTTGCCTAAACTTTCCGCCATGCCACCGAAAAAAAACAGCACTGGCTGGCCTTGTGTCGTTTGGCTTCACAGCGAAAAAAATTAAAAAGGACAGTGCGTTTTGCGTTTTTTTTTTTTTTTTTTTTTTTTTAAATAGAGACCCCCATAGGGTCAAATTTATAATTCGAACCCTGATCCCAGCTGATCATTGTTTTATAGAGACCCCCATAGGGTCAAATTTATAATTCGAACCCTGACCCCAGCTGATCATTGTTTTATAGAGACCCCCATAGGGTCAAATTTATAATTCGAACCCTGACCACAGCTGATCATTGTTTTATAGAGACCCCCATAGGGTCAAATTTATAATTCGAACCCTGATCCCAGCTGATCATTGTTTTGCTCGTGTTGGGTCCTGTTGCTGTTTATGCTTTTACATACTGATTTTGGAAAGCATAGTGAGCTGCCCTTGTGTGTGAAATGTGCTATACAATCTAGAAAAGCACTCAGAGAGCGCAGACCCCCCCCCCCCCCCCCCCCCCCCCCCCAGGGCTGATGACCACCAAATTCCATCCATAACACTTTGAGTTATGTTGTCAACTAACAAACAAACTAGCAAACAAACACTGATAATTACACAGTGTAACCTCCACTGGCGGAGGTAATAAACTTGCCTTGCCTTGCTGTTGACAGGAATAATGGTGATCATACTGGTGTGTACTGCAGTGCTGTTGGGGGCCATCCTGCTGTTGTGCAGATACAGTAAGAGAAATGGTGAGTCTGTGTGTCTTTGTCTCTCTCTCTTTTTACACATTTCTGCAGTGACCATTACATTACATTACATTACACTTAGCTGACGCTCTTATCCAGAGCGACTTACAGATATTTACAGGGTTTCAGTTACAGTCCCTGGAGCAGTGTGGGGTTAGATGCCTTGCTCAAGGGCATCTCAACCATGGGTAGGATGGGATTCGAACTGACAACCTTCCGACTGCAAGTCCAACTCCCTAACCACTAGGCCACAGCTGCCCCATTGTTCATGTTATGCATCCATCATTTGGTAAATCTGCCATGGGCTTGGATAATGGTGGCACAGGTGGTAGGGGTGTTGATCAGCAAGCGGAAGGTTGCAGGTTTAAGTCCCACTCTGCCTGACTCCATCGAAGTGTTCTTGAGCAAGACACTTAACCCCTCCTTGCATGGCAACCTCTGCCACCTATGGGTAAATGTGGGGCATACACTGTAAAGCCCTTTTAGTGCTTG
Organism: Coilia nasus; assembly: GCA_027475355.1. Classification (NCBI taxonomy): domain Eukaryota; kingdom Metazoa; phylum Chordata; class Actinopteri; order Clupeiformes; family Engraulidae; genus Coilia; species Coilia nasus. Next base: position 7,074,164 of record CM050198.1, read on the forward strand.
GAGGAGTAGGAAAGCATTATATAAATGCAGTCCAATTACCATTTTTCTACACTTCACTTTGAATTTCACCACAAACCTGGCACATTGCCAAACACGTTGAATACAAACAGTAATCGACTATTTCATAGGTGTGCAGATATGAACATTTATTTGATATTCTAAAGAATGCATGGAAACTGGCCACCTCCCCATGCCCTTATCAGTCTATACTATATAAGTGTAAGTATATATTGTATACTAAGCAATATATAGGTATATACAATATAAATACAGTAATGTGCAAAAGTCTTGGGCAGGTGTAAAAAAAATGCTGTCAACTAGGAATGCCTTCAGAAATGGAAGTGTTAATCATTTATGTTCATCAATTTACAAAATGCAGTGACTGAACAAAAGAGAAACCTAAATCAAATCAATATTTGTTGTGACCACCCTTTACCTTTAAACGAGCATCAATTATTCTAGGTATACTGCATAGAGATTTTGAAGGAACTTGGCTGGTAGCTTGCACCAAACATATTGAAGAACTACCACAGATCTTCTGTGGATTTATGCTTCCTGACATATACAACCAATTTGGTGTAATTGGTTGATCATACACCTGACTATAATCCTGCAAAATCCCTTACATTGTATATACCCCTGCCTAAAACTTTTGCACATTACTGTATATACTATGTAAGTACAAGTGTATATGATATTATTGTTATTATTCTTATTTATTTATTTATTTATTTATTTATTTATTTATTTATTTATTTATTTATTTATTTATTTATTTATTTATTTACACTTAGCTGATGCTCTTCTCCACAGCAACTTACAGTTATTTAGGTACAGGGTTTCAGTTGCAGTCCCTGGAGCAATGTGGGGTCAGATGCCTTGCTCAAAGGCACGTTAGCCATGGATGAGGGTGCAGGGATTGCACTAGTTTTTCATTCCCCCACCCACATTCTATCATAATGGGACAACTGTGGCCTAGTGGTTAGAGACTTGGTCTTGTGATCCTGCCCTACCTATGGTTGAGATGCCCTTGAGCAAGGCATCTGACCCCACACTGCTCCAGGGACTGTAACTAAAACCCTGTAAATATATGTAAGTTGCTCTGGATAAGAGTGTCAGCTAAGTGTAATGTAAGTATATATAAATATATACTGTATAAGTGCATTGTAATGAAGCAAACCATGCTGCCAGTAGTTTGGAGTTGACAGTAAATAAAAAGTCTTTTGACTGAGTCTTATTTTATGCTTTCATTTAAAGGTCTTACTCATCCATTACACCACCCTGTGAGTTACAACACTGCAGATGCAGACCGGGTAAGAGAGTCATTTTCATCTGTGATCCCAATGTCCTTTGTGATCCCAGAGTCTGTCTGAGTTCATGCCTTATCTGGAACTGCTTAGTTTGTGCTTGTTCTGGCAAAAAAGAAAAGAAAAACAGAAGCTGTACATTTGCAAACAATTTTATTTTTATCTTACCCCATGACTTCCACTATATTTCTAAGTATAAGATAGTTACTACTGTATGATCTGATTTGTGTAATCAAGGGCTAATATTTTCTTTTTAAATGTACTGCAGGTTTATGCTAATGACCATGCCACAGCAACCGGGCTGCCAACTGTTGACGCCACTGCTCAGCATCCAACAGCACCCCCTGCTGTCCCACTGTACTCATTACTGCAGCTGCCACAGGCGCCCCCCAGCCTGCACATCTATGAGTCTGTGAGGTTCCAGCAGGACCCAGCGTCAAGCAGCAGGCTGGCCACAGCTGAGGGCAACCCATCTGACTACAGCACGGTGCAGGCTACGGAGATAATCACCAAACCCCCAGAACATGCAGAGTAAACATGTCCAGCTTAATGGATTTAACTATTTCACTTTTGTTTGGCTGTTCTGTTTTTTCCCATACTAGTTTTCTAAAATAAGCTTCACTCCTCTGTTTTCATGTAAAGCAAGTGCGGTTACTGCTGAAAGACCATGTAGTACCCTCTACTGGTGTGCAAAATTACATTTAATAGACAACAAACCCCCAGAACTTGCAGAGTAACTTGTACTGTACATCAGCCACTTTAAGTCTGACAGACTTTCCTTTCCTTACTTTCTTAAGTTAACATTTTTTTTTTAATTACTGTTTTGAGCTTATTTTAATGTAAAGCACCTTGTGCACATTTCTCACAAAGTGCTAATAAGTGTAAGCTTTTTTTCCACATTTCCAGTAAAAAGTATAAACACAGTTGTTTTGAAATGAAACTGTCAACATTTATTCTTTGTAACTAACTAGAGATTAGAGGAGTCTTGCGTCTACTTTTTGCTTTTCCTGGTTGTACTGTACATGTTCCGACTTACATCCACAGTGCAGTTAAGATCCCCTTTCAGTGTTTCACACTGCATAGGTGGACAAAAAGACCCGATAAAGTAAAAGTCCTGCCATGTATTCCTTCTGCCTGTGCTTTTAACACAGGTGATTTCACTAATTAGCTCAGCTACCCGGCTGAAGAGGTGTGCTAATTGGTTCAGTGAATTGGTTGGAACAAATATGTCGAAGGATTTGTACTTTCTGAACCCGATATGTCTGCCTCTGTTACACTGTAATAAATGTAATCAGTTTTTTAGTTAGTTTGCTGGATTTTATGCTTGTGATAATTGACTGCATCTGTATGTATTTTCCGAACAATTAAAACAAATAAGCATGACGTCCCTGTCTTTAAGACTGATACATGCCATTGATACACGTTTTAGACTATATTTACATCTGCTTTTGTTACATAACCATACATTTTGGAGAAAGATCATTCCCAGAGCTTATCTTCACCTAAAGGTTCTTGATGGCTGGTTGATCTATTAGAAGAAACTTAATACAGAGCTTAGACCTGTGAATTTAAACTTCAGATAGCAAAATCCCTGCCACGTGTTTCCTAATGCATGGGCACACAAATCAGACAGGTAGGTCAGCTATTTAGTGAAGTCACCCTTGTTAAGTGCCCCAAATATTCTCTTGCTTGTACATTTCTAACTGTGCATAATTGAGGACTGAAGCAACAACTGAGCCCTTTTCATGCTGTACAAAAGTCCCTGCTTTCTTATGTGAAGTTACCCTGCCTTTAAAAGGGTGCACTGTGCCTATAAGAAGCGCTTCGCATTTTTTATTATTATTATTATTATTATTATTACATTATTACATTACACTTAGCTGACGCTCTTATCCAGAGCGACTTACATATATTTACAGGGTTTCAGTTACAGTCCCTGGAGCAGTGTGGGGTTAGATGCCTTGCTCAAGGGCATCTCAACCATGGGTAGAGCGGGGATCGAACCGGCAACCTTCCGATTGCAAGACCAACTCCCTAACCACTAGGCCACAGCTGCCCATTTTGAATGCATGTTTTGTTGCGTGATATGAAACTAGCATCTGCATGCTTGCAGATGAAAGTAGCACTTTTCGAAATGATGGCGTCGTTGGCACGCCAAAAGTCACGTGATGCCCAATCCTCTAATAGAGATCAATGATTGCAGGATGAGCATTCCCCCCATGGACAGGCCACACCTCAGTGTTGGCTGCATTTTCTGGAGTCGGATGGACACTGTTAACCTGGTAAACCAGCCCCTCATACTTCATTTTATTTTGTACAGAGGGTCTGGACCAGACACCGTCAGAAACGATTTGTTGGAGGTGTGGACTCTGCTGAAGTTTAAAAAAAAGTGCCTCTGCCTTTACCCAATTGCTAACGCCTGGTCGTCATGCATGCAATTAGCCTACCTACGCACTACAACCTAGCACACAAGGTCAATGTCACGGCTAACGAACACACCCTCTGTTCCTGACTAAACTAAATGACCCTCAAGAGATTCCGGTGCAGACCCTCTGTACAAAATGAAATGAAGTACAAGGGGCGGGTTTACCAGGCTAGGACACTGTAGCTTCACCTACACACAAGGCAATGGAGAGGCATTCACTTGGTTGCAGGACGGAGCATCACCACTAGGTGTCATCAAAGTACATTGCTTATAACTTCCAGCCCTACTGCTGCACTTGTGCTGACACGAGATTGGGCGGGGGGAGAGAACAGGAAGCAGGTTAGCCAATCACAGACCGCAGAAGGCGTCCAGCCCCACTGCTGCACTTGTGCTGACACTTGACCATGTGTCTTCACTGCCATATCTGACTGTCACGTCCTGTTGGTCTGTAGCTGGAGCCTGTATACAGCAGCATAAGATGGGACTCATCACGCCAGTGATCTTCCTAACATCAGGTTGAGCACTTTTCTTCTGTTTGTTAGTTTTGAGTGAAGTGTTTTTTTTTTTAATCCTGTGATTAATCTTATCTAAAGAACAGCTTGTGTTTCTGTGTCCATATAAGGTGGTTGGACTTTGTAAAGTTGTGTGTATCAGAACAATAGGCCTATGAAACTGTTTCAATGATGTGGTAATACTAAATTCATAACATTGCAGTTAGTTATTACACATACACAGCTTCTGCCTCTTATAATGAAGTCACTCTCGGATAATTATATAATTCTAATCTCTTATACGCAAGTCACTAGTAAAGTGTTTTGTTCTACTGGATAGTTCTTTGGTGTGAAGCGGTGATAAGGATCGGCTATGTGGGACAACAAGCAAACTTCAGCTGCCACTACTCTGCAGAGCTAAGCAATGCTCACAAGCACCTTTGCAAGCACACCTCAGGCAGGGAATGCAATTTGAAAGCTTCTACTGATCATAGACGAGTCAGGCCTAATGGCATATTTTCCATACGTGATGACCCAGATAGTGGGGTTTTAACTGTCACCATCAGTACTGTGACGGACAATGACAGCGGTGAATACTGGTGCTCCATTGGCTTACAAAATGGCTTGCTCGATGTTTTCACAAAAGTACAGCTTTGGGGTGAGTGTAAATTCATTAAATAATTCTGGGAATTCAAACAACTTGGTTAATTCATTTTGGAAAATGTAAACTCTTGCTGTTGCTTGCCTATAACAGTTGGATATTATGCATATAATATGATGTACCCAATGCTCTTTTGTAATCATTTTATGCTGCCTGTTAGTCAATATGCTACTATGTCCAGCTTTCTTATTTAATGTATCTGCTCTTTATACCCCCCCCCCTCCATCTGTCTGTCTGTCTGTCTGTCTGTCTGTCTGTCTGTCTCTCGGTCTAACTCTCTCTCTGACTCTCTCTCTGCATGCCTGCTTTTCTATCTGTCTACCTCTGTCTGTCTGTCTTTATGAATCTCTCTCTCTCTCTCTCGCTTTTTCTCTCTCTCCTTCTGTCCTTCTGCTCTTTCTATCTTTCTGCCCCCCCTCGATCTCTCTCTCTCTCTCTGCATGCCTGCTTTTCTATCTGTCTGTCTGTCTGTCTCTCTCTCTATATCCATCTATCTTTCTCTCTCTCTCTTCTTCTTCTTCTTCTTCTTCTTCTTTTTCTGTTACAGCCATACCTGTGACTGGATTCATAGGAGGAGAGGCTCAGATGAGATGCCCATATTTAAATGGGTATGAGGGACATGGAAAGTATGTTAGACAACACACGTCCTCTGACATCCTCATTCAAACGGATTCTGGTCAGGCTGGGACTGACAAGGGGAGGTTTTCCCTCCACGATGACACTCATGCAAGATACCTCACTGTGACCATCAGAGGACTAACAGCAGAGGATTCTGGGAGATACATATGTGGAATAAAAAATGCTTTTTTAATCGCCTGGGCACTGGATGTGAAAAACTGTACGTTGAATTTTATAATAATATTTCAAAAAAAAAAATGTGTATGTAATTTCTTAATGCAGTTTATAACACAAAAGTCTTGTCATAAATGTAGCTGTTTAACACTTACTGACTGTGTGGAATCTAATGCTTTATTGTCGTTGCTTCACAGTGATTAATGTGAGTAATCATGAGGGGCAGACTACTGACATACCCTGCAAGTATCAGAGCAGAGAGAGCAGGGCATACAGCAAACTACTCTGCCGAGGAAAAGGTCCAGCGATGTGTTTGGAGCAAGGACGTTTGAAAGAGGACAGATTTGCTATACAGGACAGTGCTGCTAACCAGGTCTTTACTGTGACAATCTCTGACCTCAGAGCAGAGGATGCTGGGATATACTGGTGTGTGGAGACTACGGGTGTCGGAGAGCCCAAGTTCACTGCTGCTGTTCATTTAACTGTCAGGAAAGGTGAGTTCATCTTCTGTTTACCTGTACACAAGGTGTTTTCATTGCAACTGCAATGTAACCGATCAAGTCAAGAAAGATAGCCAGACAGATGGACAAACACAGCAGAGGGAGTTGGGGCGAGGGGGGAGCCGATGCGTTTACATATTGACTTATAAAGTTATGCATAGCTCAACAGAACTGTATACCTATTAGAAAAAAACAGACCTGTATGTGTTTTACCATAAATAACACCCCCTTTGTGATTTGCCCTGAATGATTATGTTTTTATGCATACTTGCATACGTTAGCATCAGCATTAACATTAACAAATTTTGTGTCTTCAAAGTGTTAAGTAGTTATATTCTCATGGGCACTCAGAAGGCCTGACTAAGATGTGGGATTTATTTCTATAAATATCAGGAAGTTAATCAACTCTTAAGGTCTACAGGGAGAGAGAGAGAGAGAGAGAGAGAGAGAGAGAGAGAGAGAAACAGAGAGAGAAACAGAGAGAGAAACAGAGAGAGAGACAGAGACAGAGAAAGAGGCCAAGTTTCAAAGAGACTACTACTCTCCACTGCAACTCCACCCAAAGAGGGCCTCTTCAGCACAGGAAATGAGTATGCTGGATATTGCACAATTTTGTCCATGCCCCTGAAATAACCCTCACCTCAGAGGCTTTACTCTGAAGAGGAAGTAGCAGTTATACAAAGTTGAGAAATAAGCAGTTGACGTCAATGCTGGCGCCACGGAGGTGTGCGTGATGAATTGTACAGTAGCACAGGCCTCTACTCCACTTCACAGGCTTCATATTTACCAGGCCTTCTGGTAGCACTCGACAGGCTTCATACAGTATTTACTGGGACTTCTGGTAGCACTCGACAGGCTTCATATTTACCAGGCCTTCTGTTAGCACTCGACAGGCTTCATATTTACTGGGCCTTCTGGTAGCATTTAACAGGCTTCATATTTATTAGGCCTTCTGGTAGAATTCAACAGGTTTATATTTATTAGGCCTTCTGGTAGAATTCAACAGGCCTCATATTTACCAGGCCTTCTGTTAGCATTCCAAAGGCTTCATATTTACCAGGCCTTCTGGTAGCATTTCACAGGATTCATATTTACTGGGCCTTCTGGTAGGTAGCACTCAAAATATTTACTATGCCTTCTGGTAGCACTCAACAGATTTCATATTTACCAGGCCTTCTTGTAGCTCTCGACAGGCTTCATATATACTGGGCCTTCTGTTAGCACTCGACAGATTTCATATTTACTGGGCTTTCTGGTAGCACTAGACAGATTTCATATTTACTAGGCATTCTGGTAGCACTAGATAGATTTCATATTTACTGGACATTCTGGTAGCACTCGACAGATTTCATATTTACTGGGCTTTCTGGTAGCACTAGACAGATTTCATATATACTGGGCCTTCTGGGAGGTAGCACTAGACAGATTTCATATTTACTGGGCTTTCTGGTAGCACTCGGCAGGGTTCATATTTCTTAGGCCTTCTGGTAGCATTTCACAGGCTTCATATTTACTGGGCATTCTGGTAGCACTTCTCAGACCAGTAAAAGACAGGTAATGGTAATTTAAAGGTGTACTTCCACGAGAAACCGTTTAGTACTTGCTCTTTTGAAATATGATAGGTCACCCCGAGTTGCATATGCATGCTGCATATCAAAATGTTTTTCTATCCCCGTTTTCTATATCAGTCAAAAGAAGACAATACGCGGAAAAATGACCCAATGCGAAAAGGGCCTTCGGCGTGACGTAGACGTGGAAATACATATAAGAGAAACTGACCGAATGGGCTTTAAATAATGTTAGCCTGTTTGACTGACTCGCATAAGATTAGCAGGCTAGTTGAATGACTGAACTGCATTTAGCCGGGCACTTGCACTGTTTTGTCATGCAAATATTACCATTCTGAAACGTTCATTGACAAACGGTCAGGAAGCGACTGTGCTTGTGCCATCTCTCCTTCCTCTTCGGATTCAGGATCAAACACATAAGGCTGTATCTCCGTAGACATTCTGTGTACAGTTTTAGCGCTGTCAAGTTGACTTTTCCCCTTTACCTTACTCTGCTATCAAGTTGACTGTGGGGCAAAGGAAGCTGCAGGGAGCGTGCCTCTGGTGAAATCGTGTCGTTCTCCCGGCCCCACCCCCTCCACCAAACTAAAACAGCCTGAAACAGAAGCACTAGAACATTTTTTTCATTAAAACCAGCGCACAGGGCAATTATTAATACTAGAGAACACCGCAAAATTAATGAAAACACGATGGAAGTACACCTTTAAGAAATGGCTAATTTCAGGGTGTGATACTTGACAGTGACATTGCAAGAATTAAAATTGTGTAAGAACTTAAATCACGTAGCATTTTTTTTTAAAGACACAGCACTGTGAAAACACCTCAGTATGCATATATACATATATAATGCTGAATTAAAATCTCATTTCAAACTGAGAACTGCAAGTGCATACTCAAAATGTGTGTCACATTCCCTTTAAAAGCTTGCGTGTTGTTTGTATTATCAGATCTTTCACAGATGACTATTGCTGTCACAGTGACGTTGGCTCTGGCTGCACTGGTGATTGGACTAGCGGTGTTCACATTTTCCTATCGCCGAAGAGTCAAGGCACAAGGTCTTTTTTTTTTTTTGCCCTAAAAATACACTCCCACACACAGACACGCACACACACAAACACACACACACACAAACACACACACACACACACACACACACATGAATACACAGACTACACTTTCTTCTCTGTCTTTTTGATTTCCTGACCCAGTATGCCATGTAACTGAAACACCCTTTTTAAAATATACTGATTAGAGAAGACGGCTGGGGTGTACTGTTGAATTTTAAGCATAGCGTCATATTAAACAAAACTTCAGACTAATTTAAAAGGGAACTAGATGTGAAGTTAGCTATGTCCTCTTATGTAACACATCAACCAAACCACATGGCCATTCAGGCTTTAGCTGGTAAGCTCTGGCTGTTTTGGTGCCTATAGGCCATTAGCATAAATAGTATTCATTTTACAGTCAAGTCAAGCGGGCTTTTTTGTCATTTCAGCCAAATACATAGTCAATCGTGAAAAGAAACAATGTTTCACCAGGAACAATTGGTGTTACACTCAAACTGTTAAAAACAGTAGAGACAGGATACATACTGTACAGTGTGCACACACACACACATACGCTCAACGTTGGAAAAAAAGAAAGTACATATATTATATTGGTGTTGTGGTAGTTATTGTAAGTGGTAAGTATGTACAGGGGATTTTATCACAGTCTTTGGCTCTATCTGAAGGTTATCACAGTCTTTGGCTCTATCTGGAGGTTTGACAAAGGCACAGAACCAGAGGAAAAACCAGCTTGGGAAAATACAAGTCCTGTTGAAAGTCCCTTCTGCCTGTGCTCTTAAAGAAACTCCAAAATGTAATCCATAAGTTACAATTTTGTTTGGATTTTATAAGTAAATGCTGTTGTAAAATGCTTGAGACTATGCTCGTTCATCCTGTGGATTCCTCACATGTGGCAGGGCTTTTATTTTATGCACAGCACTGATGATGGTGATGATTTCCCCACTGCACAGGGACCACCCACACCAACCAAGGAACACCTATGGGCACCACGGCACAGACCAGAGAAGACCATCCAGAGGTTGGTCAATCTGTAGCGTGAAATTTACCCTATTTAAGATGTCATTTGCAAAATAGATACCAGTCTTGTCTGTGGATATGTTTATAAATAAATCCCTTAATCTAAGCAACTTTCCAAAATATTTGACAAGATTCAGAAACAAGCAAAAAAAACATTAAACAAGACCCCCTGTTTTGCATATGAATGTGTCATATATGTTGCATACCAATGTCAGTGCTCTGAGTAACCTCATGCCATATAATCACTTCATATCTCTCTTTCTACATCTGTCTATCTCTCTGTCTCCTGCTTCCTCTCTCTCTCTCTCTCTCTCTCTCTCTTATTCCAAATTTCTCATAGATGGATGAAGCAATATTGGATGAATATGAAACTATTAAGGACACCACCCAGCCACATAACAGAGACACAGAAAAGTACTCAGTCCGCACTCTGGGTCCCACTGACACAGCTATTGACACTGTCACGTACTCCTCCATCAGCTTTCACAAGAACGCTGACAGTGACATCATCACAGGAAATGACCTCACAGCCCACGAGAGCTCTAATTGTGAATATGCCCATATCAAACATTCATTTAATGTGTAATGCTAGTCTCTTCTTTACCATTTTGTTCTGATGTTTTCAGTATTTATTTATTAAAATGTCAGATTGCTGTGTGACATCATCACATGCCCTTACAGCCAATGAAGACTATGCTTGTAAATATGCTAATATCAAACATTTACCGGGTCTGTAATGTTAGTCTATTATTGGCCATTTTTAATGATGTTTTTAGTATTTATGTATCAAAATGTATGAGTTGTCCTTACATGTCCTGACATTGAATTTGCACTGCATTTTTAAAACATGTTTTTCATTAAAAAATCCCCTTAATATGAAATTATCTCTGTGATTTTAAAAAATAATTTAAAGAAATTGTCTCTATGTGCTTGTTGTACCTGTGCTGGTGCAGCATATAAAGTCTTTTGAAGTTGATGTCATTCTGAAGTGTAATTATAGTGAAGACACAAACTTCATTCAACTTACAAAGCCGTCTGTCTGTCTGTCTGTCTGCATACATTAACAAGAACTGCTGGTCACAGCAGGGATGGGCATTTATAATATGGCAGTCAAGTCAAACATAAATCCTCTCTCTGCAACAATGTGACTAGGCTCATCTTCCCAATCTCCGTAGGAGATGACATAGATGTCATGTGTTCAGTGCGGGGGACAGAGAGGGGGCAGGGGGTGGTAGTGGGGACACTGGGAGCTTAAAAAAGGGGACATCAGTGAACTTTAAACCAACCAGTTCAAAGTTGAGTCACCATGAAGGTGTTAGGTAGTTCCTTGCAGTTGTGTGGAAGCAACTGCAATAGCTACATTTAAATGGACAGTTTTTTTTTCCCTGATCGGAATAAATCTAGTCCGATTGTCTGATTCAAATGTATCGTTAACATGGCAATTACAAAACTCATACATTATGTTCGAAGAGTCACTGTCACACTCAGGTAGCAGCAAGCTAAGGATGGACATTGTATTGCTAGTTGATATATTCATGTTTTTACATTTACTTAAAGCACAGCAGTTGAGAAAAATAAATAAATAAATAAATAAATAAATAAATAAATAAATAAATAAATAAATAAATAAATAAATAAATAAATAAAGTGTTTGTTTTGCTAAAAAACAGTAAAGGAATAAAATGCGTGGTAGTTCTTATTGGAGCTTTTTAAATAGCCTAGGGGCTTCAACACTCTCAAATACTAAACAAGAGCATGCACTTCACAACCTCTTGACCACTGTTCATTCTTATTTTTGGAAAAAAAATGGTAGTTTATCATAATCTAAGACTTACGCTGACCTCCCATTTGTGCTTTCTGTTGTAACAGTAAGAGTAATATGATATGGAGTTTGATGGGGTTCATTTCTGCCCCCATTTCACCTAGCCAATTAAGTGCCTCTGATTGACGTGAGGTAGGGCAGTAAGCCATGTCGAGGAAGGGCACTGGATGTTCAACAGTGATGTAGTGATGGTGATGTAGTTCAGGGACGCCCTCCTGCATGAGACAACCAATCAGCATGGGGAAAACGGGGGTGGATATGATGCAATTTCTGGAAAATGATGACAAGGAAGTGCCTTGCTAATTGGCTGAAGCTACCCAGCCAAATCCTGACAACCTGGTTGGGTTGAAGAGTCACATGAGGTGCTCGGTGCACTTGACTGTGACAGCAGTATTTTAATCTAGTCAAAGAACATCCAAAGCTGATTCATGGTGAGCTTGAGCAAAGTGAGACTGCACTGACGTGTGTGTCAGTAAGAAAACAAATAAAGAACCACAGAGAAGACACAAAGGGCTTGGGGCGCTCAGGAGATTTCTGAAAGTTTTACTCAGGTGCTCATCTGCTACGGGTGAAGTCAGAATTTAAAAGAAAAAGAAATTAGAAGATGCACTCAAAGATTTAAAACTAAAACTAAAAAGCCTTTAATAATACATGGCTAGGACTGATTAAAAGCACATTAGGCTTTTTAGATTTTGTTTAAATCTCGGAGTGCCTTTGCTAATTTCTTTTTTTTTTTTTAAATAAAGAACAACATTTTACTGTGCAGTTCCTCTGGGTTTGCATATCTGCGCCGTATTTGTACAGACAATGCAGTCCTTTGAAGTGGTGAGGGCACTGAGAGAGAAAGAAGGGTATGTGGTGAGGTGACATATGACAGAAAAATGTAATCTCAGCTTTGTGGCAAAGTGGAGACGAAGTGAATAAATGTAGGTCCTTTTGTAGAGAGCTGGGCCCCGAGTCTATTGTAGACATGAAGCCCTCTAACTGGCTAACTTACTGAGAAAATCCACTGAGAAGAAGTGTAACATTAAGTCTCTTGATTTCAAAGACATTTCTCTCAGAATCGTTTACTCCAACAGTAAGCAACATTTGCCTGAAGATAAACAAGGAAGGAGTGTTAGCTAAAGTGGCCTTTTTGCCAAAATGTGAGATTTATATGTCTCATGTATAGACACTGCTTTACAATTGGTGTGCATTCATTTTCTTTACATTGGTGAGGTAAAATAGGTCAACGGCAGCATTTAACTGCAATTTCACATTCTCTCCATTAGAGGTCAGTAACTGTTGCCGTTCAGAAGCACTCAGACCTTTCTGTACTTCGTCTTATCCTGTTTTTGTTAACTATTATTTTACATCAGAGGTGTCAATCCTGGCTTCAGAAAGTAAAAACTCAGCCATGTATCCATTCTGCCTGTGCAGGTAATGCAGGTGATTTCACTACTAAGCCCATTTTCTGTACCTGTCTGCTTATCTGTGTGCTCATTAGGATTACCTGCTCCAGAAAGTGGTTGCATGAAGTAGGCAGGGTTTTTACTTTATTTCAGGGCGGGATTGACAGCTGTCACATTGATTCTGGTGAGATAAACAGAGTGTATTCAGCTGAAGGGACAGGAAGAGAATCATTCTGAAGTGGGAAGTGTTGTGGTCAGCTGTACAGAGCGCAGCGCTTACACAAGCTGTGGCGTTTATCTGTGTGGACTCTATGAAACATAAGGCCATCTAGAATGAAGATTCTTGCTCTTATATTCCTGTTTGCTGTCTCGGGTAAGTCCTAATTGTATGCTGTAATACCTAACAGAATGGGCTTGTGAGTGTTTAAGGAGGTGAAATGCTTCTAAAAGCTTGGCTCACCGCTGAAACCTTGCCATGATTGTATGGTCACTGTCTATGATTTTCACTTCCCCACTTCTAACCTCATTTACTTGCGAACACAGCCAAAGCTCATGTTTCTGTTAACGTGTATGTATAGTATACATGGACATGATGCTGTGTGCTTACATGCAGCGGTTAAACTGGCTTATGTAAGAAGAGGGAGCCCTTCTTTACTCACAGTGGTCAAACTATCACTCTGTTGTATTACTGTGAATACTGTAGCAGAGGGAGCTCAGCGCCAGCTGGCTGTATTGCTGAGGGGCTGAGGCGGAGCTGAGGTGTACAGAGCTCTGGCCCAATTTAAACTCTGTTTACATGTATGTGGGTGTCTGCTAGCATTGCTGTCTACACATGTGCTTTATTTATGCTATACTGTAGTTAGTGTACAAACATGGTTGGGTCTGTTTAATAGTTCCTAGTAAGTGTCTGCTAGTTGTAGGATTGTGTGTGTGTGTGTTTGTGTGTGTGTGTGTGTCTGTGTGTGTGTGTGACTTTGTGTGTGTGTGTGTGTGTGTGTGTGTGTGTGTGTGTATGTGACCTTAATGCATATTTGATGTGCAGATAATGGGTAAGATTTGTGAACAACATGGTGTAATACATAATTAAATTATACTTCTCCAGAAAGGATTTGGTTGTACGAGCAGGAGTTTTGTATGGCTAGGCAAGTTTCCTGTGTTTTTTTTTTCCACTATGTAGCTGAGTGACCACACACAGTCTCTTTCTGTTTGACACGCACAAACACACACGCAAGAGAGAGCGTTTTAAGAGTAGTTGCATCCTGTTGTGAAAAGGCAGACACCAAACCACAACTTGTTGCTATGGCACCAGCCATGTTCACCATTTCCTGTCCTCCTGATTGTGTCATGTGCTTGAAGGTGTGTGTGTGTGTGTGTGTGTGTGTGTGTGTGTGTGTGTGTGTGTGTGCGTGTGTGTGTGTGTGTGTGTGTGCGTGCGTAACCTAGTGAATGATAGGAGCTGGTTTTCTTTTGCAGCCCCATTTCCTGTCCTCTTGACTGTGTTATGTGCATGAAGGGGTGTGTGTGTGTGTCTGTGTGTGTGTGTGTGTGTGCGCGCGTTACCTAGTAAATGAAAGGAGCTGCTTTTCTTTAGCATTGCTCCTGTTTACTCGCCATACCAAGTCAGCTTCACTACATGCATCAGGGCAACAGCACAATCATGCAAGTCAGGTGCTCCATACCAGTAAATCCCACCAAGTGCCTTAGCAGAGATCCGGACATTGTATCTCATGTGGAAATATAATTATATTACTGCTATCGCTTCAGTGGATGGAGAGAGAGTAAAGAGAATGAGACAGAGAAAAGGAGAGAGAAATTACGTAGTGTGTGTGTGTATGTGTGTATGTATGTGTGTGTGTGTGTGTGAGAGAGAGAGAGAGAGAGAGAGAGAGAGAGAGAGAGAGAGAGAGAGAGAGAGAGAGAGAGAGAGAGAAACAGATACAGAGAGACAGATACATGTACTGTACTAACAGAATTGCAGTTTGGCTACATTTGCAACCTAAACCATATCCTCCCTCTTATACCTTGTTTTGATCTGTCTAACTTCATAGCATTAGATTATTAATTAAAACGAAGATAGTCTTACTACATAGAATTAAGTGCTTATAGTAATACAGCTGGTGCTTATTCATAGAGATATCAACTATCCCCTGGTCAGTAATTGTTTCAGTTATATGGATTGTTGATTAGTTTTATGTGTATCTGATTAGAAACCTTGATGAGACACCTTCATGGATTACTATAAATACTGAATGGACTTGTTCTGATATGTGTAACAAATTGGCTGCATGATCTCTCTCTCTCTCTCTCTCTCTCTCTCTCTCTCTCTCTCTCTCTCTCTCTCTCTCTCTCTCTCTCTCTCTCTCTCAGTCAGCTTACTTGGAACCTCCATCACCATTATCAGCATATTTTAACTTACTTGACTAAGCATATTAATTAGTGTTTTAGGAGCATATAAGAAATAAACAGCTAACAAGTCAGGGAGGCCCAGATGAATGAGTATCTGTGTTCATGATTAAATATTGTCTCTATAAGCTAACATCAAACACATTTTGCATTGCATAGAAAAATAATGAGTATCTGTGTTCATGATTAACCCTCCTGTTACCCTCAAATTTTCAAACATCTTTTGTCCTCGGGGTCAATTTCACCCCAGCCATTTAAATCTCCAGAAAATTATTATAATTCAAAATATTTCCCAAGTTTATGTTTTAGGTACTTTGTGTTTCTTTGTCGATGACGTAAAAAGCCATTTAAATAGGACTTAGCCCCCCACGGACACCCTACACATCCACACACACACACACACGTATGTTTCCTGGGTTGCCTACAATTCACAATCCACTCACAATCCAAAGTATCTGTTTAAACCATTTATTGGTAACATCGTTTGGCATGAAGTGAGGTACCCACTGTATGTCTCATTACTCTTTCTGATCTGCTATAATTACTGGACATTTCAAACATACCGGCATTCTCCATCAGCATTCCTCCTCTCTCTGGTTGCTCCAATGCGGAAGCGCACACCGCGTTTGGGAGTAGTATTTGTCTATGCTCGGGCTGAGCGGTAGGGGGCAATGTTCAGAGGTAGAGTTAACTGTTGTTATTTTTCTAGGTGTGTGTATTAATGACTGACTGTGTGTGTAAAATGAGTGACTATGATGTTGTAATGTGTTTGCTGCAGCATTCTTGTATGTGTATTATTTTGTAGTTGTTATGAGTTTAACACAATGGTGGTTGCATTTTCTGGTGGTTGGTGTTTCCCCTGCATGAAATGGTCTAACAAGCCTTCGTTGCACTAATTTGAGACAATTTGAGACGCTACTTAACCCTTTAGGCGCCAGAGGTTTTTTCCTAAAACATTCGATTTTGACATCTTAATTTCAAAAGGCTATAACTTAAAAATGATAAGAGATAGAGACTTACTGTAAATTAGAGAAATATTAAGGATGATCCAAAGTTTATGTAGGGATTAAATTTACCCATCCAATTTGCATATTATGACGTCACATGGCGGCGGCCATCTTGGATTATAGAATTTTTATAAATTGTCACGTTTGAAAGATAAAATGCAGTACTCCCTCCCCCAAAAAATTGTGTATGTACCTTGTGTATGCTATATTGCACAATACTGAATGCTCAGATAAATAGTAAATAGCAACCAAACAGTGTAAATCTAAATGGCAGAACCAAACCGAATGCACGTAGCAGTAGGCTGACCTTTTGCTGTAGAGATTTTCCATTTATTACAGAGGTTTTCTGCAAAAACTTGTCATTCTGACATCTTTAATTCAAAAGGTTATAACTTCAAATGAATAATAGATAGAGACTTCATGTCAATTAGAGAAATAGTAAGAAGTTTATGTAGGGAATAAATTTACCCATCTAATTTGCATATGATGATGTTATGTAGGCTAATGGTGGCCATCTTGGATTATGGAATTTTCATGAAATTTCACGATTCAATGGTAAAATGCAGCACTTTTGTCCTTCCAATTACTTTTATGACACACAAACAAAAGCAGACAAGACCTGTTTAGTTTGAAAGCTCACTCGCCACGGCAAGGCACAGATCATGAGTGAGTTGACGAGACGAGAGACAATGTTAGTATTTTTTTGTTGCTTTTTGCTTTTTTTTTTTTTTTTTTTTTGAGCTGACACAGACATATACATCACAAGAACATGAACACACAATAACACAGCCTATTGTAGAATAAAACTAACTGGCCAGGGAAATGGCAAATCAACAGTGTAATTACTGATAAATGACAGATGGGGAAACGATTTATGCAGTAGGCCTTTTTGTGGTGATACTGACTTCCTACTCATCCAGATGACACTTTTTGTAATCTTTTATGGTGTGGTACCTCTCAAAGCATGGCACAGCGCAAAGAGCTACGTCACACTGCTTACACTTGTATGGTGTCTGACGGCGGCCTTTAGGGCGGGTCCGATCAGAGCACACGACACAGTCTGGGTAAGCATCTGCCTTGCGGATGAAGTGGCGCTCAGTAAGTCTCCCAGGCAAGTCTCCCAGCGAGGACGACTTTCGACCTTTATTGGTCTCTTTCCTGGAGTGGCCTTCCAGTAAGGCAGTGACTACATCCTGCACAAACACCTTCAGGGTCTTGTGAGGAGCAGCGGTGCAGTGGCAGTAAATTATATGTGCATTTACCATGCTTATACTGAGGATGGCATTGAAAATGCGACTGTACCACTTCCTAGATCTGTGGGGAAAGAGGTACGTTTTCATCCTCTGGTCTGCTGTGTCAACACCACCCATAAAAGAATTGTACACATCAACACACACAGGCCTGTTTATTTCCCTGAACCCACTAGGAGTGTGTTTGGTCCTAATGTGTTTCCTCACACATGTGCTGCCATGCAGTGTAGACAGCATTGTGAGGCGCTTGACGTCATGCCACGCACAAGCCACCATTTTTCCCTTCCTCATGAACACTGGTTCATCTCCCTTCCTCAAGGGCAGCTGTTCTTTTGTGAGGCCCTTTGGCATCCCCTTCCTCCTGTTACTCACAGTCCCACACAGGCCAATATTACTGCTGGCCAGCTCCTCTGCTATGGCAGGTGAGGTGTAATAGCTGTCCATATACACCTCATGCCCTTTCCCTTTATACGGTGCCATCAGTTCACGGACAATGTGGTGTGTGGCTCCAAGTTCATCAGCATGAGAACTACTTTGTCCAGTGTACATGGACCATTCCAAAACATAGCCAGATTTGGCTTCACTCACTACAAACACCTTGAAGCCATATTTGTCTGGCTTGTTTGGATTGTACATTTTCAGGGTTGACTTCCCTTTGAATGCAATGGTCATTTCATCAAGTGACAACTGTTTGGATGGACCATACAGGGCAGAAAAACGGGGGATGATCAAATTTATGATTGGCCTAATTTTGAATAACCGGTCATAGCCTTGCTGGCCCATGCCAATGCATTCATCATTGTTGGCAAAGTGAAGAAAAGATAATATAATTTCAAATCTATTTCTAGGCATCACTTTGCCAAACCAAGGTGTTGCTGATGGTTTGTATTCTGCCCAATAGTCCTCCAGCTCAGGCTTCTCCACCAGACCCATGTTCAAATGCACTGAAATGAAGGCTTTCATTTCAGTTACTGTGACATCATACCACCGATGGAATCTGGAGTGTGGCTTCAGGTGCGCGGCATGCGAGGAGAGAAATTGGTGGGCGTATCTATTTGTCTCACTTACCAGCAAGTTCCAAAACTCATCCCCCAAAAAGAGCGAAAGGAAATCTAGGGCCGAATTAGAATTTGCTAGGTCTCTTTCCCCCAAATATCCAATTCTTTGATCAAATTGAGTGATCCAACTTTGATATTCTTCTCCTGACACATACTCGAAGCCGGCATTCCCATTATCCAGATCAACGTGCCTGATACTGCTCAAAGGCGCTCCTCTCCCCCTCCCTCTGCTCCTGCTACGAGCCCTACTTCCAGATCTGCCACGGGCAGATTTACCACGAACAGATCTGCCACGAACAGAGTAATTGGGATCATGGATATAACTTTGTCCGACACATCCCGTAACGGGTAATGACTCGACTGCCGCGTTTGCAGACGCGGCAGCTACTTGGCTAAAAGGTCCAGCCGAAAGCGAAGCTAGCCCGCTAAAAGACTGCACACCCACTCTTCCAGCTTCACTACCCTCATCGGTAAGTCTGATTCGACTCTCCCTATGAACACCTCGACCCCGTGAAACACTAAAACTACTCTCCCCACTTTGTGTTTGTGCTTGGTGTACAAAACTTTGTCCATCTTGTGGAACACAAGGGAACTCATCGGCGTGGTCACTACTAAATGAATCTTCGTCATCTTCTGAAGGCAAATATTCGCCTTCAGAATCAGAATCTGCAAATAGTAGCCCCAACACTTCATTACATGTGAACTTCTTCGACATCACACCATATAAATGTCACTATAATGATAAAAACGAACACTAAAAACTATTATAATGGCACTGTAACACGACCGCAAAATGGCTGACACTCTCACTAGCTCCGCAACTACTTCGACTGAGTTCACAGCGATTTTTCTCCAGGACTTTGTATAGGGACATGACGTAATTTTGACAGAGAAGTGAAGCATAGCATATCTGCCATCTAGTGGATAGGAGTTTTAACAGAGTTTAACGCTCTGTTTAAAAAAATCGGCAGTTTAGTTCAGTGCGGCATCTCGTCGAGTATACTCGCCTGTGGCGCCCAGAGGGTTAAACTGGCTCATTTTGTGAGTAGGAGGAGAAGGGAAAGGAGCACTGGCTTGATGTGAGGCTCAGTGAGTATACTAAGTGTGTTTGCAACTGTTTTGACCATTGTGTGCTGTTTTCTTTGTGTCTTTTTCGTGTTATCTCGGGTTTCTGTTTTGGCTTATTGAGTGTGCTGACAATAAAAAGCACTATATTTTTTTGAAAATGAAAGCCTGCGGAAGTTCTGCCAGGAAGACGACAACGGCTGGGACGGGCGCAGTCTTCGACCAATCAGCGGCCGCCACCTGCTTTATAATGACTTGACTAACCTACCTTTTTCGCTGCTTCAGATGCCGACGTTTCGACGCATGTTCTGCTCGAGTACGCTACCAGAATGTCGCAGCTCCCTCTCGTCGATTTCGCCATTTCCGACTCCGACGAGGAGACGCAGCTCTCGTCTCTCGTCCCGGGCTTCCTGGGCCTCCAGGTCTACCGAAGACATTAGATTATTTCTCGAAGATCGCAACATCCCCGTTTCGAGTGATATGTCTAGGGATGGCCTGATTCAAGTCGCCGCTTCCCTGGCGGACAGTGCCCCCCCCCCCCCCCCCCCCTCCATCTGGGATTGTCCAGCCCGCACCCGACCCCCCTCCGGCTCCTGCTCCTCGTGGTGGTGGTCGGAAGAGAGCACGGAAGTCGTCTCCGCCGCCTCCGGCCAAACGGGGTAGGAAGTCTGCCCCTCCTGATCCACCTAGCTCTCTGGGCCTCGCCGGCGATCAGCTCCAGCTCGCCCAGGTCCTTCACAGCCTGACGGATGCGGTGAGGACTTTGAATGCCAGAGTGGACGCCTTTGAGGTCTCTCGGCATATCCCCGGAACTATGGCCGCCTCGTCTTCAGCAGCGGCCGATCCGTTTCTCCCGCACCCCTGCGGAAGCTCCGCCATGGACGGGGACTTGTTTATGGCGGCGGCTCCCCCTCCGGCTCCCGTCCTCCATGATGTCTGTGCTTCTTCTGCCCCTGCTGCCTCTGTTTTTTCGCTCAGTACTGCAGTGCCTGCAGCGGCTATGGGTAGGCGTTTTTTATCTCCCACTAGCTCCGCTCTGTCTGCCAAACAGAGGGCAGACATCGTCCAAGGTAAGGACGTTAATCTTGCCTCCTTATTGCTGCCGTCGCCCGCCAGCGACCGTCGGATGGTCAATTGCGGGGATGTCTCGGTCCTCCTTAAAGCCTCCGATCCCAGGCTGCAACGTAGCCTTTCCTTCGGCGAATTCGTTATTGCTTTTGGGATTTTCAGGGATGTGCTTTGTCGAGAATACCCAGATAGGAGGGAAGAACTGGATCTGTATCTCGCCATGTTGGCCGATTTTAATCAGCGTTATGGGGGCACGCTGTTTTATGAATACCATAAATAATTTTCAGCCAAGTCAGCCTCCTATATCGCCCTTTTTAACACCCGCTTGGACTGGTCGGTTCAAGACATGGAACTTTTAGTTCGCCACTTCGGTGGCCAGCCCGCGCTAACTTGCTCCGTTTGCAGTGTGCACGGGCATTCCGTTGGTTTTTGTCCTAGAACTGCGCTTACGTCCGCTGTCCAGGGTTCTGAAACTGTAAGACCTTTTTCTGCTAGTCGGGGCCGCTCCTCAGCCGCCCCTAAAGACGTGCCGATATGTAATAATTTTAATCATTCTGTATGCACATATTCTAAATGCCGTTTTTTGCACGTCTGTAGTGTCTGCCACGATCCCCATCCAAGAAGTGTCTGCCCCCGTCGCATCCGCCCACCGAAACGAGAGTTCGTCCCTCCCTCCAAGAATTTCTAATTGTTCATCCCTCTACCCCCGTTAATGTCCCCGTTCTGGCTCGCTACCTGTCTTCTCACAATGACCCCTCTTTTGTAGACTATTTGCTCACTGGCCTGTCTCAGGGGTTTCGGGTGGGGTCTATCTCTCCTCTGTCTTCCTCATATGTTGCAAAGAACCTGCAGTCTGCTCTCTCCCTACGATATCGTCACAGATCTGTTGCACCGTGAGCTTAACAAAGGTTATATCATTGGCCCCTTTCATTCTCCTCCCTTTTCTTTATTTAGGGTAAATTCTCTCGCCGTAGCAACTCGTAGGTACTCTGGAAAGAAGCGTCTGATTTTTGACATGTCTTCCCCCCATTCGCCTATTGTGGCTAGCGTTAATGAATCCATTCCCCTCACTCCTTTTTCTCTGTATTATGCCTCCGTCGATAATGCCATTCGCCTAATTAAGATTGCTGGCCACGGTGCTTGGCTTGCCAAAGCTGACATTACCGACGCCTTTAAGACCATGCCTGTTCCGTTATCTCCCCACGGAAAGGGTAACCCGGTGCACAAAGGATATTACTCAGTCACTATTCCACTTTTTTGCATTTATTTTTAAAAGGGAGCAGCAGCATCAATGTAAGTAGCAGCAATTGCAATAGCATCACAGTGGCAGTACAGGTAATAAACCTGAAAAGATAATAAATGTGCAGCTTCATCTTTCATGCACACAACACAAGCACATTAAACACATATCATCTAATAATCGCAAATAAGCATTGAATGCATTAGTCAAATACAGATATATGATAAAAGTATTAATAATAATAAAACAATGCTAATATATAATATATAAAATATATATGTTCATGTTTTCATTACCTTCAACACATACACTTCATTTAAACACATACTTTAAACAGTCAACCAATGCAATGCAATATCTGTCTCTACATCGCGAAACTACATCTCCCACAATGCCTTGCAGCAAACAAGGAAGTTTAGAACCCACGCTGGACGCCGGTCTCACAATTAAATCAAACATTTAAACTAAGCGAACACAAATGGACACGGGCCAACAATGTTATAAGTTCACATGGTAATTTTAGATTTATCGGAGCATAGCGTTCACAAACTATTTGGATCTACCAAAGCACAACTTTTCTTAACGCGCAGCACAAGGGAGCAAATGTAAAGACAGTACAATTACATAGCATAGCATGGCGACAGCAGGAAACATAAAACATACAACTGTTCGATAAAGATAAAGCTTACCAAGTAGCTGCACACCGGGTCAAACAGTAAGTTAACTAGTGACAAACTAGAGGTTCGTTTTCACAGAGAAACAGGTGGTCACGTGCGC
The DNA here is from genome assembly GCA_027475355.1 of Coilia nasus. NCBI lineage: Eukaryota > Metazoa > Chordata > Actinopteri > Clupeiformes > Engraulidae > Coilia > Coilia nasus. The sequence goes on from CM050198.1 coordinate 7,097,073, forward strand.
CTACAGCGCACTCGCGTCTTAAAGGGGCCATACACTATTACTACACTACTTGCAGCATTCCTGTTCTACTATTGTTAACACAAACATCTGACCAAATATCTACAAAAATGCATATATAAAAATAAGAACCCAAGAAAACACAACAATGCCTATTCACCCCGCCGATTGGCCATTATTTGGCGTTAGGTGGCGGTCCAAATTTTATTTTGCAGTTAGATTGACCTTCGGTTGCAGGAGTAGCCCTCACATTTTTAATTGTCTGTCCGAAGCCCTATGCTGGATACTGCTGAATGTGTGTCGGCTCCCTTTTGTTTTGCATCTTCTGGACGATTTTTTGCTAGTTGATTTTCCGTCGCAGCAGACCTCTGTTTTGGATACTCTTAAGGGTATCTTTGGCGAATTGGGGGTCCCTTTGTCTGGTGAGAAATCCTTAGGCCCTTCTACGACTATTGAATTTCTGGGCATTGTATTAGACACTCTTAAGATGCAAGCTTCGCTGCCGCCTGAGAAGTTGTTGCGGATTAGATCGGTTGTGGCTTCGTTTATTTCCGCCTCGTCTGTATCCAAACGTGATATGCTGTCCCTTCTCGGGCACCTAAATTTCTCCATGCGCATTATTCCACAAGGCCGCTCGTTTATTTCTCGTCTGCTGACACTGGCGCATTCAGTGGAAGGTCTCTGCGAGCTAATACTCCTCGACGAGGGGGCTAGATCTGATCTGCGTTTTTGGTCTCGTTTGCATTTCATTTTTCTATAATAACGACATTGAATCTTCCGATTCCTTGCATTTGTTTACTGATGCCGCTCCGTCTGCGGGATTCGGGGGTTACTTCCGGGGACAGTGGTTTGCCGAGGCCTGGCCCGCAGGGTTCGGGACTTCTGCCCCTGGAACTGATTCCATTGCCTTGTTCGAAATTTACCCGATAGTGGTGGCAAGCGCTTTGTGGGGTAAGGATTGGTGTCGCAAAAGGATAACTATGCATTGCGATAACTATGCATTGCGACACCTTGCCCGGCTTTACGGGAGTTAATACTGGATTAACGGCGTTTCCACCTGCCATGCGCGACTCTGTCGCCCATTATATATGAGCAAGGGTTTGGCGGCTTCAACCCTTAAGGCTTATAGTTCGTCCTGGTCCCTATTCACTCTGTTTTGTTTTTCTCAAAATGTATCTGTTTTCCCAGTTCTTATTTCCACCGTCTGTGCTTTCTTGGTTTTTCAATTTGAATCTCGCCACTTCACCATTTCTTCACTGCGTAGGATGCTAGCTGGGATCCAGTTCTACGTCCGCTGCTACGACCCTGGTTTTCCTAGTCTATTTTCTCATCCATCTGTACGCCTCCTTCTGAAGGGGATAGCAAAATCCCTCCCTAAAATGTCGGATTCTCGTCTCCCTATTACAATCGAAGTTTTGCATAAGCTTGTCCTTGCACTGCGGGGTGGTTTGTTTTCCCTTTACTATAACACTCTTCTCGAGGCTGCGTTTCTCATGGCTTTTTACGGGTTTCTGCGACCGGGGGAATTCACTTCTGATTCTCAGGCTTTCGATTCTTCTAGGGGTTTATGCTTCTCCGATTTGCAGGTTTCTCCTAACTTCTTTTCTATCTTTCTTAGGCACTCAAAGACGGATACTGTCGGTAATGGTGTTTCTGTTAGTATTTCTAACCTCGATTCTCCTTTTTGCCCTCACGCTTCCATGCTTCGATATCTTGCTATGCGCCCACGTACTCTACCCCATTTCCCCTTGTTTATCTTGTCATATGTTTTGCCTATGTCTAAGGAGTGGTTCAGGGAGCACTTGGGTTTGGTGGTGGAGAAGTGTGACCTGTCTCGATTGGTTTATACGGGTCACTCCTTTCGCATTGGAGCTGCTACGACCGCTGCGGAAAGAGGAATGCCTGACTCCTCGATCAAGCGGTTGGGAAGGTGGACTTCGTCAGCCTTCGAGGCCTACGTCAGGCCCGACACCAACTCGATTCTGAAAGCCCAAGTCTCGCTCTCTCTCGGCAATTAAGGTATTTACATTTTGCAACTACTGGTGGTGGTGTCAGTATCTGCAGACTGAAACGTATTTCATGCTATGCGCTCCGAGAAAGGCATTCTGTTTGTACTGTTTGCAGCTCTTCCTCAGAGCCTATCAACTCGCACTGAGTGTTGCCCTCAGCGATAGCCATTCTGTGGGGATGTTTTATGCGTTTCTGGCCTATATGCTCTCCGTTAGAGCCGCCTAAGTCTTCTATGTAACTTTCTATGAAGGCTGGTCTGTTTGTCTTATGTCTGTCACGTGTGTTGCCCGCAGAGATCGCGTTCTCTGGGGTTATATGTATGTCTATTGTCTCGCTCCGAGATGGCCATTCTCTGGAGTTTATTTGTGTGTCCCTGTAGCGCCCCGAGATAACTGTCTCTGGGGCTTGTATGTCTGTCCCTTGCCGCGCCCCGAGATAACTGTCTCTGGGGCTTATATGTGTGTCTCTTGTTGCGCTCTGAGATAGCCGTTCTCTAGAGCTTATATGTGCATCTCTCGTTGCGCTCCGAGATAACTGTCTCTGGGGCTTATATGTGTGTCCCTTGCCGCGCCCCGAGATAACTGTCTCTGGGGCTTATATGTGTGTCCCTTGTCGCGCCCCGAGATAACTGTCTTTGGGGCTTGTATGTGTGTCTCTCGTCGCGCTCCGAGATAGCCGTTCTCTGGAGCTTATATGTGTGTCTCTTGTTGCGCTCTGAGATAGCCATTCTCTAGAGCTTATATGTCTCTCGTTGCGCTCTGAGATAGTCATTCTCTGGAGCTTATATGTGCATCTCTCCTTGCGCTCTAAGATAGTCATTCTCTGGAGCTTATATGTGCATCTCTTGTTGCGCTCTAAGATAGTCATTCTCTGGAGCTTATATGTGCATCTCTCATTGCGCTCTGATATAGTCATTCTCGGGAGCTTATATGTGCATCTCTCGTTGCGCTCTGAGATAGTCGTTCTCTGGAGCTTATATGTGCATCTCTCGTTGCGCTCTGAGATAGTCGTTCTCTGGAGCTTATATGTGCATCTCTCGTTGCGCTCTGAGATAGTCATTCTCTGGAGCTTATATGCATCTCTCGTCGCGCTCCGAGATAGCCATTCTCTGGGGCTTTTATGCGCTCCAAAATAGCCGTCCTCTGGAGTTTATCCGTGCGTATCTACTATATGCTCTCCATGGGTGCCTCTACCAGACTTCCATGTAGCTCTCTATGAGGGCTGATCTATTTGTCTTAAGTGTCTGTTATGCGCGTTGCCCTCAATGATAACTGTTATCTGGAGCAGCTTCTCCATAAGTGCCAGTGCTGTTTAGTTTGTAGTATTTTCTGCTAACCGTTTCCTTCTCTGCTCCAGGTGGGCTCCGGTCATCAATTCACGGTGGGTGTAATGTATTTTGCTTCACTGTTCTCGTCTTTGGGGGTAAGTTTTAATCCACACGGCGGGTATTAAAACCTATAAATGCTATATCTTGTTCTTTTGGTGGAAAATTCTGGGTTTTGCTAATCGACAACGGTCGGTTCTGCCGGATCCAATGATGCAAGTCCCAGTTTGATGACCGGACCTACGCCAAAGATTATCTTCTCTCTAACTAATGTTCAGTTGTCTATTCTGTCCATATTAAAATGCTTTAATTGAAAAATGTTATTCTCTGAGTCTTTCTGGCTGAAATGAAAGCCTGCGGAAGTTCTGCCAGGAAGACGACAACGGCTGGGACGGGCACAGTCTTCGACCAATCAGCGGACGCCACCTGCTTTATAATGACTTGACTAACCTACCTTTTTCAAGTGCCCGTTTTCTGTCCGTATTCATTTAGAATGCACGTTGTTTAGACCATTTCCACCGCACGCGTGATCTGAGAGTATTCTGTCATACATACATACATATTGTACACGGTTACATGGTGTACATGCTTAAGTACTTGGAAATGAGGCCTTACACTGTCATCAAAGGTATGTTAGGAACATCATAGACAGAATCAGATCATATTTTTCATAGTCACGACTTCTACAGGTTTGCACTACTGAGCACATTATGAGCATACGGTTTCTGTGTGCCCCTTACAGGCATATTTCTTGCATTTCACACACGTGTTGCTGGTCCTGGAGGCATTTTTGAAGACAGACCTGGCACCTGCCATCTTTTCTTCCACTAGTTCTCCATCATCAGGTCAGAACTGAAGAAGTATTTTGGATGAAAAGTAAAGCCTTCAAAAAGAAGCCTAGTTGCTTAGCACTTTTGACTACCAGGACCTGGATAAATGAGAATCTTCACAAACACTAACAGAGAGCACACAGATCACCAAGAGAAATTATGTAAAATGGTGCTGTGCATGCTTTTATAAGCGTTTATGCTGCTGTGCAAGGGACTTCTCCCCTTCCTCCGCATGACAGGTGTGCAGGAAATATCAAAGTTCCCATTGAAATATGTTTGCCCCTCCCCTATGTCATCCGAATGTTCAGTAGGTCTTTTCACACTGCTGAATATCTGCGTTCATCACCCTAATTCAGTGTGGCGTCTGTACCTTTCACACTGACCGACATGGTTTGTCCACACGGCAGTGACAGCAGTCGCCTCTGACCCTACACTTTTTGTCAGGGCGGGTTTGATGTAAACATGCCAAAATGCCGGCGTGGGGTTGTGGGGCTGTGTCAATGCACTCTATGTACTTCTGCTTCATATTGTTAAAAATATCTTTGTATTCTATGCATACGTTTGCAATCCCATGTAAGCTTCCACATGCAGTACAATAGCATGCACATGAAATTCATTTGCGCTTAAATGGTTGCACAAACAGCCTGCAACAACTCCTCTCGATGTCCTGCCATCGTTGCTTTGAAAAACTGAAATGAAAACTTTGCAGACAGGTGAATTTACCTTCAGTGCATGGGTCACTGTACACATCATTGGACATGGCCAACATTCCGTGTGGCATAATGTTATGTAGTGCCACTAGACTACGCCTCCTGAACTCGGCTTCAGACAACACAGGGGCAAAACATGCCTTTCATTCACATTGCTTGCCCTGGGGTGAGGCTGCGATTTTGATCCCGGTAAAATAGCAGGGTTATAGTGTAACGCTAGTGTAAGGTTAGAGCCCTAAACAGAGAAAAAATCTCAGAAGATTATAAAAGTGCATGTTCTGATCACCTAAATGTGATCTAAAACAACTGAAACATATATGTGCAAAATTTCATAAATTTTTGTGTTGTTTTATGCAGGTTAAACAGTTTGGGGTCAAATTGACCCCAAGGATCACAGATGCGTACAAAATTCATACAGGATATTGAAAATAAATTATCATGTTAATGTTAATTTTATGTTTACCCAGTTCCCCCCATTTAATTAGGAAAAGTCATCAAAGATGAAGTCCAAAGAATATGTACTTTGTGTATTTTTGATATGTTAAACATCGAATGGGGTCAAATTGACCCCGATACTGTCTCTATAAGCAAACATCAAATACATTGTGCTTTGCAGAGAGAAATAAGGAGTATCTGTGTTCATGATAAAATATTGTATCTATAAGCTAACATCAAACACATTTTGTATTGCAGAGAGAAATAAGGAGTATTTGTGTTCATGATCAAATATTGTATCTATAAGCTAACATCAAACACATTTTGCATTGCAGAGAGTCAGGGGCTTCCTACTGTGATCGGATACAAAGGAGGTGATGTCATAATGACATGCATGTATGACAGAGAGGCATCTGACTACAGAAAATTCCTTTGCAAAATATCAGGGGAAAACTGTCTCGAGAACATAATGGTGGAGAGTGATAATCATTCTATGACACATGAAAGGTTCTCTCTCTATGACAACCCTTCAGAGGACAACTTCATGGTCTTGATTACACAACTCACTGCAGAGGACAGTGGAACATACAAGTGTGCTGTAAAGGAAGGTCATTATGGAAACCATAAGTCTTATAACCTAAAACTAAATGTCACAACAGGTAAAGTGTTATGACTATATACAACGTTTAATTGCTTCACACATAAGTGCACACGTAATCATTAGCATATCACTACTCTGATGAAAAGAAAAAGTTTATGTCTGTACACATGAATCTGCAACTGATATTTGTTTTATCTGGTGTTTTTGGTGTTGGTACGTGGTGGTTTTCAATCAAAGGTTTTTTTTTTTCACAGGGGACTGGAAGTCTACCACAGTTAATCGGCTATCTGGGTCGACTGTAGAATTTATCTGCACTTTCCCTGAGTATTACAAAACAAAACGAAAATATTTCTGTCAACGTCAGAAGAAGTTAACCTGTGTTCCCCTCATCACCAAACAGTTGACCCTCACCAAAACAGAACAGACCCAGAAGCGAAGGATACAGGTGCTTCCCTCTGGCTCTGTGTCTGTGACTGTGGAGCAGCTGAATGACACAGATGCTGGAGAGTACTGGTGTGGAGTTGGAGCAGCTATGGCTGAATCCATCACTCTGATCAACAAAACTCATCTTGTTATTGGTAAGTAGCAACAGGCTTGGTGTGATGTGGCGATTACTATACGCATGTGTGTGCGTGTGTGTGTGTCTGTGTGGCTTTGTTTGCTTCTGTTTGTGTGTGTATCCCTGACTCACACTGTTTTGCTGCTTTCTGTAGAATACAACAAAGGGTTGATTATGTTCTGGCTTTTTTTTCCTTGTGTGTTTACAACACTCATAAACTACATGGAACTTAAGAGCCACATATCACAGATATTGACTCCATCTGAGCCACTTATCACAGATAGTGACTCCATCTGAGTCACATATCACAGGTATAGACTGAAGCTGAGCCACGTATCAGCGATATTGACTCCAGCTGAGCATTGCGGATGTGCAGGTTGATTAACTATGGTAAATGATAAATGGTAAATGGACTGCGTTTATATAGCGCGTTTATATAATCGAAGCCATTTACATTGAATGCCTCACATTTACACACATTTACACACATTCACACATTCCCACACGTTTACACGCTGGTTGTGAAACTGCTTTCAGATCCAGGTGTAAGTGTGGATGGAGCTCCGTTGTGGATTCTGATCATCATCATCTTCGTCATCGTCATCTTCATCATCAGCAGCAGCGTCCTCATCAGCTACGTGTGCAGGACACAGTCAAAAGGTCAGCGCCACTCTGGCGGTCACAAACAACTGCATGTGAATTCCCTGCACTCCCTTAACCTTACAGACACACATTCAAAGAAACACACCACTGCAAACACACACACACACACACACACACACACACACACACACACACACACACACACACACACACACGGGCAGAGCCAAAGCAGGGCTGGGAACACTGGACACTGCCAATTTACCCACAAACCCTTTGGATATCGGTAGCTAAATGACTTGCGATCAGGTGTTCTGATGACATTTATTCACTTGCTAAATTACCCAGAAGCTTTTGTGATGATTTTTTTTAATGAAATCCACTGATTGATGACACCAGGCCCAAGTGTCACCAGTGCAGCTGATGGGCTGCATATGTGTGTGTGGGTGTGTCCATCAGAAAAATGACAGAATCAGCGTCATAAACGGTGTTGTTTGCGTGTTCAAAGTGGTAGGGTTTCCATGGTAACGGAATGTCTGTCATCTCTAACAGCTCCGGTCGCTTCTCCAAACCTGCTCACAGCTGCATAGCTACAGGGGGCAGTGTGCGTGGGCAGCTGGCTGATTGTATGGTGATAAGTTCACACCAACACTCCTGACGTAACCAGCCGAGACAGTTCTGTGAAACTAGAGTAAAGATAGCCACTTGTTAACATGAGACGTTGGAAGGGCGGGTATTTGACTTCCTCTGACGTTCTGACAGTGAGTCACCGTTTGTTACTGGAAGCCGTATTTGTGGAAGGTTATTAGAAATTAACATCTGTGGTCCGGAAGGTTGAAGTTTGAAGAAAGGAGCCACAGCAAAACAAACATACATGTAAAGCTGATTGATTCTCAATCAATTACTTATGTACTTTTACACTGTCTGCTATACCACACATATGTGACCGGTGAGGCACCCGATCGAGTTCCCCTTTGGAATTCCTGTTCCCCCTCGAAAAGCCACATAAAGTGGCTCCGCCCTGAGCACAACTGGCTTTACGGAAAGCCATATAGGACACACTTTAGGTCTCGCTCAGATTCCGACTGTAAAAGGAGTGGACGCGTTACTACTACCACAAAACAGCAAAATGGATCCTGTGATTTATTGACAAATTGTCAATTATAAAAAAACGGCATATATCCTGCAGGAATAGCGAAATAACAGAAATATGTTATCCGCAGACGTTCTTCTAATTTTCAATTAGATGGTAAGAAACTGTTAAGAAAGACTGGTAAGAAAGTGTTTCCCGTCAAAACAGGCCCATCACCTCCAAAAGGTTTAGACATTTGAAGATTGCTAGGTTATAGACACAATGCTGCGATTGTTATAAATGGTTGCTTTGTTTGTTAATAAAAACAAGTTGTTTCAATAGGTGATACCCTATATTATGTATAAAAAATGATGTTGAGGTGAGGAGGAAAGTTGCTGTGGGGGAGGAGGCCAATCAAATATTTATAGAATTCCACGACAGCCAGGAAGGAGCCAAAAAACAAAATATGCAATCACGTCCAGATTTTATTGGCCTGGAATGGGTGTTGACATTGATAAATGGGAGTGTTTTAATTCAAACTTTTTTCTTTTTCAATTTCATAATGTTTTTAATTATTCTACCCTCTGGGCGCGATGCACCCTCTGGTGTTTCAGTTTAGTTTATCATATGCAAACGACGTAAGTATAACTGCCAGGCTCGTATGGCAGGTGAAGATGAAGAAAGACCACATGACCAAATAATAAAGGTTTTATTTAAATATGAATAAAAAGAATGCAATAAGTCAGGGTATGTGAGGTAAGAACTACAAGTGTATGGAGAAACATAAAAATAAAGTACAACAAAATTAAAACTGCTACAATTACAGATGCCAATTTCATAAACATTAAAATGACAGATTACCTTGTAGCGATACAAAGACAAGGTTTGACCTAATTCGGTTGCCGTACATACAGCTGTACGTTGACGTACGGTGGTTCTATGCAGAGCGACGACTACGCAAAGTAACCTAGCACCCACGTAAGAAACCTGTTTTTGTCGGCGTCAAGGGGAACAGGAATTTAGGGGGAACTCGATCGGATGCCTCACCGGCCACAGCAAAACCGGCCACAACTCGTCCGAGAGGCATTTTGAGTTATTCACAGATTCTGAAAGTGTAATTTTTAAGCTTTCCAATGATGTCTTGCACATGGAAATCTGATAATATTTGAAGAATTGGTGGCCATTTGAAAGCATGCACACCTTAAAACACAAAACTGAGAAAACTCCTCTTAAAGTTTCCCTCACTCTCGCCGAATGGTGGCCATTAGCATGACATTAAGATAAGCCCTCCCACCCACAGACTGTCACTGACGTGTGGTATTATGACTGAGATGCTAATGATTTAGCAACTAGCGCTGCAGTAGCTACCAGCTGTATTGCAGTATCAAAGCTGAAGTTTTTACAACAGTATTACTGTTGTATACTGCAGTAAAGATTTAGTCATTACCACCAGTCAATTCGGGCATTATTCAAATTAATCGCCCATCGCAAATCGAAACTGATGCCAACAAACTCCAGTCTGTCTGTACAGCGAGCTAGCAAGCTAACGAACTAGCTCATTTAAGTCAACAGTATTAACTATGACAACACCAATGTGCTAAACGCTAACTTCAACTCACCTTGAATTTAACACATTGGTGTAACCTTATGCATTTATATTAATTTGTCCATTTGAGCTAATATCAGTAACAGTATCTAGGTGGGTGTTGGTGAGTAAAGTTAGCCTAGTTCGCTAGCGTTAGCACGCTAACAACAACATAGTGTTACTGCCTGACCTGAAGTAAAGCTAAATTTCTCAAAATCGAAACAGTGACAACTTAGACTATTGGGCTTGAAATAATTACAAACAGTTGCGGATTATGACACATGGTTCCAAAAATCATCAACAACTCCAGAAAGACGTAAGGACCAATTTATTAGTTAAACTCCACACGCGTCCCATTCAAATTTCAATAAACGAGTCTTGACTCTGCTGTGCATAAAGGGGGACTTCCCCCTCCCCTCCGTCAACACTCTCTCTTAGTACTTTACTCTCTTTCGGCAGCTAGATGATCCGATTGCATTCTGTACACTCTGGAGAAAGTTTTTGACTATGTGAACAAGAAGAGAGTTCTCCCTTCTTATGTAGCATTTACAGTCGAAGTTACACAGCTTAAGCAGCCACTAGGTTTGCTTCTAGCACACAGCTGATTGGCGGAAACACAAACAAAAGAGCACTGTAATCGGCACGTGAATGGCCAGTATCGCCAGTATGGTAATATACCCACGCCCCAAGGAAGACGAGATTCTTTCCTGAAAACTTGCCAATTTCAAAGGCAAAATGCATGTTTTTAAAGCAACCGATACTGTTATCTGAAACGTGGAATAGCTTCTTCATGATCTCAACTCTCACATTTTGCAAAAAAATGAAAATCACAAATTTTGGAAAAAAACACTTCCAACGTGATTTTCTCCGTTTCGCTCTGGCCGACTTGTGACCGGTTTTGCTGTGGGCGGTCACATATATCATATAGCATTTATCTTGGATTAGTTTTCTTCCAAAAGTCCAATACCACATGTAGCACTTTCAGGGGTGCAAATCCTTGGCCCGGGGGGGCATGTCCCCCCAATTTCTGAAACACATAAATTGTACCCCCAAAAATGCAGAGGAGTATGCCTTTGGCACCTTTGGTTGGCGGAGGTATAAAAAAAAATTACTTTTGTAACGCCCCGATCCTGACACCAGATTTGCACCACTGAGCACTTTGTTATACTTCACTGCGACCTGTAAGCATTGGTCTGTTGTTTCTGAGACTTTTTTTCCTTGTTTAGTCTGTAATTTGGTGGCCACTAGAGGCAAAATCACTGAAGAGCACTGAAAGTGTAATTTATATCAGTTTAGTGTTAAATTTGATATTGATTAATTATTGATTTTATAGGTCAGACCACCAACAACTCAACATCACCATCCAGAGAGATACCAACCAGACAAGATGACCCTGAGGTTTGTGGAACTCTTTCTTCCCCTGCAAAATAAGTAACTTTACACTTTGCCACTCTTGCATTCAGTTGTAAAATCAGGGGAAAAAGAAATATGCATTTAAAAAACGAAATGTTTTTTTTTATAATAAAAAGAACTACAGTACAATGACCTTTAACACATATGAGTAAATACTGATATTCTTCCTGTAAAATATAACCTCATACTCCAAATAAAATATAATAATCTCTCTCTTCGAAGACGACAACTCAACCTAGAGCCCGCACCCCAAATGGACCTGTTAGGCCTTTTCCACCTCATTCTGGGCCCCTGTACCAGAACGTCAACACAGCGACACACACCACACACATCTACGAGCAAGTAAATGGGCCGCCCCTTCAGAACACAGCGCCTGATGTTCTGGTCTACCAAGCGCTGATGCTGAATCACTCCATGAGTGATGACGCTGTGTATCACACGCTCCACCCCAGAGCTGACCAATAGGTCCCCGTGTCCTAGCAAATGCACCCCTGAACAAACCGTGGCGACATGGTTGGCACGTCACTTGGCTCTGCAGACTAACCCAATATAGCTACTCAGCATTACAGTAGCATGTCAATAATGTACAATACAGCAGCATAGCAAGGGGGAAGATTGTCCCATACAATCCAACTTACATGTATTTCTTTCTTTTCATCAAGATGGATAAATTCCACTTACTGTTATTACACATCCTTTAAAATGTGAACTTAAACATATGGGAGGATTCAGGTTATTATTTTTTATTTATTTTTATTTCACTCATCTTAGATTCTTACATTCATTTTACTGTCCTCTTGCCATTATCTGTACATTTATATTACCAAATATAAATATTTTATCTAATTGAATGTATATTTTTGTACTTCTTCAATGTATTTTAATATTTCTTACTTTGATATTTTCCCATCATGTGTGTCTTATTTAGGGCTGTTTTTATATGATGTCTGTCATTTGCTTATTAGGCGTATCCTTTTTTTGTAAAACTTGTATGTACGTGTCCTATTTTTTGAATAAAACATTCATACATGTAACCTGACCTATGAAGGTGTGCTAGTGCTTGTCAATACCCCAAACAGTGTTCAGTGGCAGTATAGAGAAATCAAAAGTGTGTCATGTGATGTCAGTGATGTAGTGGTGTGAGATGCAGAGTGGAAATTGTATTGTTTTGGTGTAACAAAGTTAGTGCAGCCAGGGTACAGGACAGTGATGATGAGTGGGAATTAGTTTCATTAGAAAGGGAACCTACTATTACTACTACCAGCAGGCCCGCTGGTACAACAGTGTTGGCTGGGCCCAGGACAGGATAATCTGATAGGGGGGCCCATAGTCCATAATGTAAGGAGGGACCAGTTCTGGGAAGGGCATTGGATGTTCAACAGTGATGTAGTGATGGTGATGTAGTTCAGGGACGCCCTCCTGCATGAGACAACTAATCAGCATGGGGAAAACGGGGGTGGATATGATGCAATTTCTGGAAAATGATGACGAGGAAGTGCCTTGCTATAATTGGCTGAAGCTACCCAGCCAAATCCTGACACCCTGGTTGGGTTGAAGAGTCACATGAGGTGTTCGGTGCACTTGACTGTGACAGAAGTATTTTAATCTATTTAAAGAACACCCAAAGCTGTTTCATGGTGAGCTTCAGCAAAGTGAGACTGCAGACCAGGGCCGGTTCTAGGCAGGCACAGAGGGCAGTCAGAAATGTGAGGGGGGCATCATGTACACATCATGCCCCAGCACTTTTTTCTGTGCTTATATAACAGGTAACTATATGGGGCAGCTACGGACTAGTGGTTAAGGAGTTGGTCTTGCAATCGGAAGGTTGCCGGTTCGAATCCCGCCCTACCCATAGTTGAGATGCCCTTGAGCAAGGCATCTAACCCCACGCTGCTCCAGGGACTGTAACTGAAACCCTGCAAATATCTGTAAGTCACTCTGGATAAGAGCGTCAGCTAAGTACATTAATGTAATGTAACTATATATCTATGGTGACTGCCTCCGGAATACAGCTTGCTGATACTAAAGGTGCAGCTTTGCTAGCAGCTGTCTCTGATGTACTAGCAGCATCATCATTGCTACTACTGTTAGTACATGCAGGAGCAGCACTACACTTTTGAAAAACTCTGAGAAACGGATGCACTACACAGCGTTAACTTTCTCTTTGTGAGCTGGTGGAAGCTGGGTTAGAAAATAAGTAAGCTGGCTTTGTAAAAAAAAAAAATTATATGAAACAAAACAGTGCAGAACTACAGCATGGGGAGGGGCTTTACGTAGGGGCCCTCACCCAGAAATTTTGCTATAAATATATGTAATTTCGTGCATTCTGGTGGATTTTTACAAGCTCTTAGATCTATAGAAACGTTTTTTTTTTTTTATTGTATCGATAGAAATAGGCTTAGCATTTAATTCAATGCCTTAATTGGTCGCCACTTAAAAGCATAGTGATTTGGTAAAACTAAAATGTTAATGCAACACCATCACAAAAAACTAGATAATTTTAACTCCTCCTGCCCCTGCCACTCCAGTGCTGAGAGAACGAGAACTAGGACGACATGCAACAGACTGAACAAGAGCACAATAGCAGTTTTGCTAGTTGTGCTAACTTCAATATGAAGCTATAAGGAGGTTGTGGATGGATGTTGAATGCAGAAAGACAACATGAACAACGTCAAACAGGGACCATAGCAAGAATATCTACAAAAACACTTCAGTCAGTGTTAGTTAGCAAACAAACACAACGTAAAGTAGTTTAGCAACTCGTCTCAAGTGTAACCTTATGGAAAAGCAATGTTAGCCAACCAATGCTGCCCTCAACCTGTCTGAGAAGTTATGCATCCTACCTGCAGTGTTTCCAAGCACACAACTTCTTCCTTATTCTATCTGCCACTTTCTCTTTCCCTCTTGTCTTTTTTAACACTGCAAGTGTCCCCCAGAATGTTATTTCATGGTTGTTTTCTCCATGCATTCTCCACGCATTTCACCAACTCCAGCACGCCCAAGCCCACCGTCTCAACATTCCAAAATAAAATGTTAAACCGCTAACCAAAACTGTAGCCTACAAGAAGCCATGAATCGCTGTCTACATTAGTCAAAAGTCATTTCAGTACACACAGATTAATGACATATCCATGTTTAACCAATAAACACAAAGGTAATATAAACAAACAGACATTTATCTGTCATTTGTCAGTCTCTCTATGCGCCGCATGTTGCATACCTTTGAAACTGTGTGTGCTGCGCAGCCTGTGAATACACGCACCGCGGAGGGACAGAGAGATGAGAACGAGAAAGAAGCTAATACCGTATCGTGTGTGTCCTATTTTTGGCGGATTTGTCCGCTAATGTAGATGATTTTGTCAACTCGTAATGTATAAATTTTCTGAGTATAATAAAATGTGCTTTCTCAATTTCTAAAGTTTTGATTTAAGGGGGCAACGCATTGATTTGAGGGGGCACTGCCCCCTCTTGCCAATGCCTAGAGCCGGCCTCGCTGCAGACGTGTGTGTAAGTAAGACAACAAATAAAGAACCACAGAGAAGACACAAAGAGCTTGGGGTGCTCAGGAGATGTCTGAAAGTTGCTATCGGTGAAATCAAAATTCAAAAGAAAAAGAAATTAGCAGAGGCACTCCGAGATTTAAACAAAATCTAAAAAGCCTTTAATAATACATGGCTAGGACTGATTAAAAGCACATTGGGCCCACAGTCTATTGTAGACATGAAGCACTCTAACTGGCTAACTTACGGAGAAAATCCACTGAGAAGAATAATGTATCATTAAGACTCTTGATTTTCTCTCAGAATCGTTCACTCCAACAGTAAGCAACCTTTGCCTGAAGATAAACAAGGAAGAAGTGTTAGTTAAAGTGCCATTTTTGCCAAAATGTGAGATTTAAATGTCTCATATATAGACACTGCTTTACAATTGGTGTGCATTCATTTTCTTTACATTGGTAAGGTAAAATAGGTCAACGGCAGCATTTCACTGCAATTTCACATTTTCTCTATTAGAGGTCAGTAACTGTTTCCGTTCAGAAGCACTCAGGCTTTT
>CM050198.1:7114761-7117261 GCA_027475355.1 Coilia nasus
AAACATCAACAGCTAACGATCAGGGAAGCCCAGATGAGTAATGAATATCTGTGTTCATGATAAAATATTGTCTGTATAAGCTAACATCAAACACATTTTGCAATGCAGAGAGAAATAAGGAGTATCTGTGTTCATGATAAAATATTGTGTCTATAAGCTAACATCAAACACATTTTGCACTGCAGAGAGAAATAATGAGTATCTGTGTTGATGATTAAATACTGTCTTTTTAAGCTAACATCAAACACATTTTGCAATGCAGAGAGAAATATTGAGTATCTGTGTTCATGATTAAATATTGTCTCTATAAGCTAACATCAAACACATTTTGCATTGCAGAGAGTCAGGACCCTCATACTGTGATCGGATACAAAGGAGGTGATGTCATAATGACATGCACTTATCACATAGAAGCATCTGACTACAGAAAATTCCTTTGCAAAATATCAGGGGGAAACTGTCTCGAGAACATAATGGTGGAGAGTGATAATCATTCTATGACACATGAAAGGTTCTCTCTCTATGACAACCCTTCAGAGGACAACTTCATGGTGTTGATTACACAACTCACTGCAGAGGACAGTGGAACATACAAGTGTGTTGTAAAAGATGGTCATTATGGAAACTCTACCTCTTATAACCTAAAACTAAATGTCACAACAGGTAAGGTGTTTTGACTATATACAATGTTTAATTACTTCACACATTAGTGCACATACATTAGCAAAACACTACCCTGATAAAAAAAGAAAAAGGTTTATGTATGTACACATGAATCTGCAACTGATATTTGTTTTTGGTGTTGGTATGTGGCGGTTTTAAATCAGAAGGTTTTTTTTGTTTTTTTTTCACAGGGGATTGGAAGTCTACCACAGTTAATCACCTACGTGGGTCGACTGTAGAATTCATCTGCACTTTCCCTGAATATTACAAAACCAAAACAAAATATTTCTGTCAACGTCAGAAGAGGTTAACCTGTGTTCCCCTAACCACCAAACAGTTGACCTCGACCAAAACAGAACAGACACAGAAGAGAAGGATACAGGTGCTTCCCTCTGGCTCTGTGTCTGTGACTGTGAATCAGCTGAATGACACAGATGCTGGAGAGTACTGGTGTGGAGTTGAAGCAGCTGTGCGTGAATCCATCACTCTGATCAGCAAAACTCATCTTGTTATTGGTAAGTTGCAACAGGTTTGGTACTTGGTATTTTGATGTGGCGATTACTGTATGTGTGTGTGTGGGGGTGTGTGTATGTCTGTGTCTGTGTGTCTGTGTCTGCCACTGTTTGTGTGTCTAACCCTGATTCACACTGTACGCTTTGCTGCTTTTTTTGTTTTTAATTTTTTAGGCTTGTTTATCATTTTACAGTATGCTTTCTGCCAGGGCCACCATTAGAAATTGGAAGAAAATAATTTTGGGCCCCAACCCAACCATATCATAGTCCTCTGTGGGCCCTTGTGAAGCTCTGGGCCGCCTCTGCTTTCTGCAGAATGCAAAAATGGGTTAATTACATTCGGGATATTTTTTTTCCCTTGTGTGTTTACAACACTCATAAACTACATGGAACCTAAGAGCCACTTATCACAGATGTAGACTCCATCTGAGCCACTTATCACAAATGTAGACTCCATCTCAGCCACTTATCACAGATGTAGACTCCATCTGAGCCACTTATCACAGATATAGACTCCATCTGTGCCACATATTACAGATATGTAATATGAGCATTGCAGATTGCTTAACTATGGTGAATGATAAATGGTAAATGGACTGCATTTATATTGCGCATTTATATACTCGAAGCCCTTTACATTGAATGCCTAACATTTACACACATTCACACAGATGTATACACATTTACACACATTCATACATTCACACACATTTACACACTGGTTGTGAAATTGTGCTTGCAGGTCAAGATGTGAGTGTGGATGTGGGGCCACCTGCTGAAGCTCCGTTGTGGATTCCAATCATCATCTTCATCATCATCATCATCAGCAGCAGCATCCTCATCACCTACGTGTGCAGGACAAAGTCAAAAGGTTAGCGACACTGGCGGTCACAAACAACTGCATGTGAATTATCTGCACTCCCTCAACCTCACACATTCAAAGAAACACAGAACACACATTCAAAGAAACACAGAAATCAAAACACATTACAGCAGACACACACACACACACACACACACACACACACACACACACACACACACGCAGAAAGAAATACACAAACAGAAACACACAATTATAACAGCACACACACACACACACAAACACAAACGAACCCACACACACAAACACAAACACACACACACATACACACACAGACACACACACGCACACACAGTTGTCTATTTCTCCTAATTATTTTGCTTTTGTCGTATCCTACAGGTTGTTTCCAACCATCAAACAATCTATTAAACAGGGATGGCGGTAGAGAGGTGACAAAAACAAACACACAAACCCAAATCATGGCTGATGTTAAAATGGCTTT
>CM050198.1:7124761-7187261 GCA_027475355.1 Coilia nasus
CAGGCGACTATTTGGGACAGGCGATTAATTCCTTCCTCACAAAAATCTTGCTCAACAAAACTGGTAAAATATGGTATTCAAATTCTTTTAATCAATACAACTACAACTTTCACTGTTTTAAATTAACTAAATAACATTGTGACCAAAAATAATAATTAAAGGAAACATACAAAATGCACAATAATTCAAAATCATTTTCATTAACCAAAAAGCCTTATGTGCAGAATAAAATACCCGTTTCCCATTCACCCGTAAAACACCCCTATCATAATAGTTGAAACTCCCCCATATCCAGCCTGTGGTACAGTCCCTCGGTTTCTCCACGGAAACCAGGAAGTTCGGAGAGTTTGCATGGTGGTGAGTAACAGAAACACAGTTGTGCTTTTAAAATGCTAAAAACCAATAAACTTTGATGTTTAAAATGGGCAGTGTGTGTATAATGGTGTTTCTTTGCTAGTAGATGTGCTTAAAACAGTCGATAGATGATAATGATTACATCTATGAAATGTGCATTGTAGGCTACACGTGAGATTGACAAACATTATCGTTACTTCGGATTTGGAATGCCGATAGGCCCTCCCTGCACCCCTTGTAACATTGCTATATGAATGAAAGGTTATTGCAAATGATGGCTTACAACAAAACTCTTTTGATAACACGACCTGAAAGAAGGATCATTTTCTCACACATCTCCCCTGATTGTGTAGTAAAGACTTAGGCTACTGAAAGAAACCACAGCTATGTGAACAGTAAACAAAACGGGCGAAAAAGAACAAAGTGCAGCTACAGTGGTCACGTCTTTTTCCTTGATTTTTTTATGAATTACACGGGGCATTTATTTGGAACCGGCCTTTATTTATCAAAATTTACACCTGCACCCGGCAATTAAAGGGAATCCGGCGATTGATTGGAACTCGGCTATTATTAGGTATTTTACGGTATGTATGTGTGTATGTATGTATGTCTGTATGTATGTATGTGTGTATGTAGTGTATGTATGTATGTATGTGTGTATGTATGTATGTATGTGTGTATGTATGTATGTATGTATGTATATATGTATGTATGTAAGTATGTGTGTATGTGTGTATGTATGTATGTAAAGGCTATGCTGCTCAGTAGTAGATGTGGTGCGTAGCCCTGCTCAGCAGAAGAAAAGGGGAGGACCTGACACCACTGTGATTGCTGCAATGAAGCTCGAACCACATGCTGCTGAACAGGAAACTGGGCCAGAGCGAAAGTTTCATGTTGCGGCCGAGTAGACATTACTCCTTAACATCACGCATCTGCAACAACAGACCGCATAACACAAAGATATGATAAAGACTCCGTGGGTTGCGCTCATATTTCTCCTCTCAGGTAGCGTATATATATATGTGTGTGTGTGTGTGTGTGTGTGTGTGTTTGTGTGTGTGTGTGTGTGTTATGCCTTTTAGAAGATATCTTTCAGATAGAACATTCCGGTAAATGTTTAGGAAGTGATGCACTAGCTGCACCTTTCAGCACTTACTACTTCATACTACTGTTGTAGTATTATATACAGTATGTATGCTCATGTGTATATATATATATAGCACCTTTGCATGCTGTTCACCAGTCAAAGTAAACAGTGGAGGAAATATTATGTTTTGTAGTCATTTCTTTGTGGTTGTGTGTGTGTGTGTGTTTGTGTATGTCTGCATTCAATCAAACTTGCTGTTAAGTTGGTGAGTAAGATGGTGTTGCCTTCACAGGTTATCTTGTAGGGGGAGCTGAGAGTCTTCCTGCAACTGGCTTGACAGAAGGTGATGTCATTATAAAGTGAAACTATTATGAGGCCTATGGAAGTGTGTGTGTGTGTGCGTGTGTGTGCTTTACATTGTTTAGATGCACTCTTTACTCACCTCTAAAACAGGGTGAGTTACAAAAGTAAACACTACAAGAGTATTTGTAGTATTTACTTTGCCCCATAGTAGCAAACATCCAATGTTCAGTGAGCCTATGTAATATTTTTAATATTAATTTATATACCTTAATATATTTCACTTAAACACTCAAAATTAACACCATGTTTTGTTATGCTATGCCCCACAACAGCTGCCTCTGAACCCCCATCGCTATCATATGGTATGACACATCTCATCCACATTTACAATATTTACTAAACATGTTTACTCGTGTGTTTATTTGCATTCCACATTGAAGATGGCATCACAAAGCCTTGTTTACAAGATTTACTGAACATGTTTACTCGCGTGTTTATTTGCATTCCACAGTGAAGATGGCATCACAAAGCCTTGTTTACAATATTTACTGAACAATATTAAAAGTGTGTTTATTTGCATTTGATATTGAAGATGGCATCACAAGGCCTTATTTACATTATTACAAGTGTGTTTATTTGCATTTGATATTGAAGATGGCATCACACGGCCATGTATCCAGAGGGCCTTAAACAAGCTGTAGGCATGTCTAAGGATAACATATTCATTCATCTTTCAATAGAATAGAAACACTAAATTAACAACCATTGTGATTTACTACAATGTCATGATACGTCTGCTGAGTAGAATGTGTGTGGTGTGTGTGTGTGTGTGTGTGTGTGTGTGTGTGTGTGTGTGTGTGTGTGTGTTTGTGTGTGTGTGTGTGTTTATCTTTCATTTTTTCTGTAGTTGTCAGTCTCTGCATCGTATTGATTGCTGCACTCGTTAGAGGGATCCTCATATGCATTCAGTTCTCAAGGAGGATGACACCCAGTGTTGGTAAGAAACCCACCTACCTGGAGTTCTTTAAGATCCTTAAAGGGGCCGTATTGTGCAAAAATCACTTTTTTTGTGTGTTTCTGTGTTGTCATTTGGCTGTTTACTGCTCCTATAAACAGACACAATCATGGGCAAAAAAAAAAAACATCTATTGATTTGCTGTCAGTCAGTTGAAAGATATTGGCGTCAGAATGCTGTGCTTCTATGATCCATTTTTCTGGCTACCCCTGTGCCTACATTAGCTTAGGGCACTGAGAGGCATTACCTCTGGGAGCATTAGCTCTGGGTCTAACTGAGGGGCATTACCTCTGGGAACATTAGCTCTGGGCACTGAGGGGCATTACCTCTGGGAGCATTAGCTCTGGGCACTGAGGGGCATTACCTTTGGGAACATTAGCTCTGGGAGCATTAGCTCTGGGTCTAACTGAGAGGCATTACCTCTGGGAACATTAGCTCTGGGCACTGAGGGGCATTACCTCTGGGAGCATTAGCTCTGGGCACTGAGAGGCATTACCTCTGGGAACATTAGCTCTGGGAGCATTAGCTCTGGGTCTAACTGAGAGGCATTACCTCTGGGAGCATTAGCTCTGGGCACTGAGGGGCATTACCTCTGGGAACACCCAGCAAACAAGCCCATGTGGGCCCACAGTGGGGCCACTGCGGGCTATAGTTCTGGCCCACTGTGGGCTGCCCACTGTGGGCCCCATTACCGTCGTGAAATGGTGGGCACATGTGGGCCCCACACTGATGGACCCTGGCGGGGCCCCTGTGGGCAAACCCACAGTTTGGGCAGAGTGTGGGCTTGCCCACATTTTGCTGAGTGGGCCCATTATGGGCCCATTATGGGCCCTTATGTCCTCATATCCCTACAATCACCCACATTTGCCCACAACCTACCCTCAGAAACCCCACACCTGCCCACACTCTACCCCCAGTAGCCCACAAGGGGTCCCATTATTAATCCATTAGCCCCCACCATGAACCCCCAGTAAACCCACCGCTGCCACCCATAACCCCCACCCCTTAACCCACAGCCCGCATGCACCTCTATGCAATACCCATAGCACAAGCTGTTCAGTAATACAATTAAAACAGCAATCATGTCATTATAAATAATTTTATTTGTTTTATTTTTTGATCTTCGGATCCTGCCTCCATCTTGCACTGCATCTAAAAGCAATACAACAGAAGAAGGCAAACATTTTAGTTTTAAGCGATATAATACATAGCATAACTAAATAAAGTTCATAATTAGAATGGATAAGGTCTTGTTGAAATGTTAAAAGGGTTAAGAACGTTTGAGAGCTTTGATACTGAGAGTTCATTGCATTGAGAATGGGGTCATATTTGAGAACATGTGATGTAACACATGTGGGGGACACATGTGCCCACCATTTCACGACGGTAATGGGGCCCACAGTGGGCAGCCCACAGTGGGCCAGAACTATAGCCCGCAGTGGCCCCACTGTGGACCCACATGGGCTTGTTTGCTGGGGAGAGACAAACGGCTGCTGCTGCTGCTGTCTCCAGCTATAGACAACATCTCACCATGCAATTTCTGAATGTATATTCATTTGGTTAACCATCATTTTTTGATGAATATGAATAACAGAAACATTATTCTGTTAATGCGAAGAAAGCTTTTGGAGAATGGTTTGGACTCGGCTCCATTTTGTCACTGAACTCGCACCAGCAAATGGAGCCATGTTTTCTATGACGATAATAACACACCGGCGAATATCCTATTAATTGGTCATGATTGCAGTTCGAATGAGCCACTAGATGTCGCTAGCAAAAAGAAGGCTAGTCGCCAGGCGTATGAGCTAATGGGATCCTATCAGTTGCAAACGAACCGTGTCCAATGACGTTAGATACATTTTAATGTAGCAGCTTTAGTTTTAGTTGTCATAAACATATCTCGTATAACTACCGTAGTTTTTTTTGTAAATATATATAGTCTATTTACCTTTCTAGTACTGAGAAGGCTACTTACCGTTAATGCCACCAATGTCTTTAATTCAGCTGAACTACACTTAACTATAGCCTATATAAAAAACAAACACTAGCAAATCCTACTCTAAATCTCGACGTAATATTTACAATATTATTATTAAAATATCAATATAAAAATACGATCAAATATATGTACACTATTAATTAAATTTCAGCTACCAATACAATTTTAACTACTAATTACAATAAACAAACGCTTTCCTTCTCTATCTGACCAACCGCCACAACTGTCAATTACCAACGAATTCAAGCAGAACGCTATAGCATGTTTAAACCATACAAGCGCGAGGAGATTCCTGGTAGCAGATATGCGTCGCGTGGAGTGAAGCCGAATATCGAAGATGGCCTACTGTGCGTTTTTGGAGTCATTTTTATCCAGACAAATTACTTGACTTACCGGTACTATGTTCAGACACATCAGTTGCAGCAGGATCTTGTTATGGTCTTGACTGTCTTGCGTACGACTCATTTAAAATTCCATGTCTCACGGTCGCACCTTAAATTCAAACAAGTCCCTTAACATTATGGTAATAAATTACAAAATACAGTGTAGCATTCTGGTTAAACACTCGAAATAAACAGTCCATGATGAATCTGAAAAGAAGTTTTGCAAACCTGTTTTTTCTTTTGCGACACACAATAGGCTATTTCATTGCAAACACCGAAGATGATTTGCATGATAATAATTAGAAAAGCTTAACGTCCATATGAAGAAAAACTGTGTCGTGGGAACGATGGTTTTGTTTTTAGAATGCACAACGAATGCCGACATTAACGCAGGGCTCAAAACGAATACGGAAACCAATTACTGTATGTATCGTATGTCAAGTGGTGAGAACGCTGGCATTTTAAAAATGACAAAAAATAGCACATCTGAATTGATAGCCTACTTCTCAACAAAACTGTGTGATTTCTTTGAAAATGGTTCAGACAGTGCATAGCGGTGGATAGAGTGTCTCAAGAGCTCAAAATACATAATTATTTTGTGTTTTGTCAAAATGTTATCGCGGAGGTGCATGCCTAACCAGGATGACGAGATTCTCCGATATGTGTGCGTTCAATGACTGACGTACTGCGCATGTGTGCGCTCCAACAGCGGAAAACCTCTCTCAAGAGCTTACAAATCACCAATTTAGAGTGTTTTCTGTCAAAAAAAAATCTTCCGAGGGAGCTCGGACACCCCTAGTAGGCCTACGGCTTCACTGATTTATAGCTTACCACTTCCATTTACCCACCAGCCGCCACTGTGTAAAATGTAATGTAAACTATAACTATAATGTTTTATTGTATGTGCTTGTATACAATGAGGATCCTCTGTTATGCCCTGTGGAAATGCTCTGGGTCCCGCATGGGCTACCCCTACGGGGTAGATGTGGGCTAAGTATGGGCAAGCCCACAGTGGGCTTGCCCGCAGGTAGCCCTATAAGTGGGGCCACAAGGGGAAATAAGCTCTGGGTCCCGCATGGGCTACCCCTACGGGGTAGATGTGGGCTAAGTATGGGCAAGCCCACAGTGGGTTTGCCCGCAGGTAGCCCTAAGTGTGGCCCCAAAGGGAAAAACAACTGTGGGTCCCACATGGGCTACCCCTACGGGGTAGATGTGGGCTAAGTATGGGCAAGCCCACAGTGGGTTTGCCCGCAGGTAGCCCTAAGTGGGGCCCCAAAGGGAAAAACAACTGTGGGTCCCACATGGGCTACCCCTACGGGGTAGATGTGGGCTAAGTATGGGCAAGCCCACAGTGGGTTTGCCCGCAGGTAGCCCTAAGTGGGGCCCCAAAGGGAAAAACAACTGTGGGTCCCACATGGGCTACCCCATTAGGGACCCATTAGGGATTGCTGTGGGTTTGCCCTGCCCGCACTCCCCCACAGTAAACCTACACTTGCCCACTGTGGGCCCACATGGGCATGTTTGCTGGGCATTAGCTCTGCGTCTAACTGAGGAGCATTACCTCTGGGAACATTAGCTCTGGGTCTAACTGAGGGACAATACCTCTTGGAGATTTAGCTCTGGGAGCATTAGCTCTGGGTCTAACTGAAGGGCATTACCTCTGGGAGCATTAGCCCTGGGTCTAACTGAGGGGCATTACCTCTGGGAGCATTAGCTCTGGGTCTAACTGAGGGGCATTACCTCTGGAAGCATTAGCTCTTGGTCTAACTGAGGGGCATTAGCTCTGGGAGCATTAGCTCTGGGTCTAACTGAGGGGCATTACCTCTGGGAACATTAGCTCTGGGCACTGAGGGGCATTACCTCTGGGAGCATTAGCTCTGGGAACATTAGCTCTGGGAGCATTAGCTCTGGGTCTGACTGAGAGGCATTAGCTCTGGGAGCATTAGCTCTGGGTCTGACTGAGAGGCATTAGCTCTGGGAGCATTAGCTCTGGGTCTAACTGAGAGGCATTAGCTCTGGGAGCATTAGCTCTGGGTCTGACTGAGAGGCATTAGCTCTGGGAGCATTAGCTCTGGGTCTAACTGAGAGGCATTAGCTCTGGGAGCATTAGCTCTGGGAGCATTAGCTCTGGGAGCATTAGCTCTGGGAGCATTAGCTCTGGGAGCATTAGCTCTGGGAGCATTAGCTCTGGGTCTAACTCGGGGTCGATCATATACATTTGGATTGTACTCTGCTTTGTGCCATTTCTACCTAGCGAACATGAATTGTAAACATGTGATGGGTGGGGCTGCAAGAAGGCCATTGCATAAAGGTGAAAATAAAAAAACCCAAACGACTAATTCTGAAAGGGAAAACACATTTTTTAAGATGCTGCTGCAATCCACCACAACAACAGAAGTTTCACTCAGACAGTTGCACTGGTAGTGAGATTATCGTCATGCCACCTCATGCCTCTTTCTTTCTGTCTTTCTGTCTTTCTTTCTTTCTTTCTTTCTTTCTAATGCAGATAGTCCAGCACTGTCGCAATTGAACATTTCCACCAGCACCCCAGTATATGCATCCGTTTCTCAGAACCGAAGTCCTAGTGATGGTGAAGGTGATGCAGAGTACCAGTCCCTGAACCCGAACACCAACCACGGTGACCCAGTTCCCACCAGCAGCCCAGTATATGAGTCCATTTACCAGAACCAAGGTTCCAGTGATGGTGATGCAGAGTACCAGAACCCCAACACCAACCACGGTGACCCCCTTCCCACCAGCAGCCCCGTATATGAGTCCATTTATCTGAACCTGAGTGCCAACGACGGCGATTCAGTGTACCAGTCCCTGAAACCTGACACCAACCAAGGTGACTCAGTTTATCAGGTCCTTCCGCTACATCTTCAGTGATGTTATCCTCAAATGAGGAACATGTCGATAACAAAATGTGTAGTATTTCTAAATATCTGCAAGTGTTTCTTGTGTTGATGTAAAATGTGGAATATTTCTGATGTGTTTTTTGAAAAGTCCTTTTACAAACCATGTTCATGTCTTTTCATGTTGTTATGTCTTTATTTTTTGTTTGTTTTTTAAACCTTACACACAACTCAGTGCTTTACATTGCTCATTTGTGTCTATGTGTATTTGCATGGATTTAAACTGTGTGAACAAAGTAAGCAAATTACTACAGTACAATTACAGTACCATAGTATTGCTTCATGCTGGCTATCGTAGCCATACTGTATGCACGAGGACTATACAGTGTTTTTCTGTATGTACCTGTGCTTCAAGAATAAATAAAAAACAGACGAAGCATAATAATAAAGCACTCTGTGTTTAAGAGCATTTTTACGTAGTAATATATCCCCATCAATGTTTGGATTTGTAATCTTCATCTGTGTAAGACCTTATTAAAAACTTAAATGTGTGTGGGGGGTATGTTTGTGTGTTTTTGTGCATACGTAGCATACAATTACATATAAATATATAAGATGAAGATTCCTTTGTATTTTCTCAGTTACAGTTAATCAATATGTATCAATCGAAGTGCAATTGTATTTATTTATGTTTTTTAAATCAGACCTGGTATTATCCTGGTACAAGTTTGTATTTTGATATACTTTGACACGCAGACATTTAAGACAATTGAGGAAATGAGGTCATGTCATATAAATAAATAAAACTGGTGGAAAAAAATCACCTCAGTTATTGACGTAATCTAGACAGGCAGTGTCAAAAGAGGGAAACAGAAAACAGGAAGACCAAATAAGGGCAAGAGGCAGGGAAACAGACAAGGGCAGGGGGGGAGCCAAGGAGTCAGGACAAACACAGAGCACATATGCAAGGACTCAAAACAAAGGCAGCTGAGACAACAAAAATTCACAGAGACAGGAAGCAGGAGATAAACAACATTACTAACTAAAACCAAAAGCACAAGAATGAACAGAACTGGTGGGTTATTCCAGAAAGGAGGTTTAGTAACTGACCTGGGTAAGTTAACTCAAAGAAAGTGGTAAAGTTCCTAATATAGGCGCCCAATGGTTTGTTTTGATTAGAGAATGCAGCCACAAGGCTCTTATATTAGCAGGTTTACAACTTACTCTGACTGAACGGTAACACTACTGTATGGTGCCTTTTTTAGTGTATTTGCATGTAATAACATGTCAGTTCATGTACTTACACTGTACACAACCAACACTAATCCTATCCCTAATCCTAAGCCTAAGGTACAACGTAACTACATGTTACAT
Source organism: Coilia nasus (assembly GCA_027475355.1). NCBI lineage: Eukaryota > Metazoa > Chordata > Actinopteri > Clupeiformes > Engraulidae > Coilia > Coilia nasus. The sequence goes on from CM050198.1 coordinate 7,134,132, forward strand.
GGTGTTACAAACTTAGTAACACTGTACTTTATTATATATATTATATGTATATATATATATATATCATGAAGTATTATGTGGGTTAGGGACAAAACCATCCAATGACACGCACACACACACACACACACACACACACACACACACACACACACACACACACACACAAACACATGTAATAATAGATATATGAAAGATGACGGCAGAGTTAGGGGGCGTTGTGGTGACGCATCTGACAGACAGTGATGAAAGATAAACACAAACGTCCGTTGAAAGGAAGGAGAGGAAGTGGGTAATATTTATAGTGAGTGAGATGAGTGGAGCTTTCAGTGTGCTACAGTACAGGCACCGACTACTACAGTCAAACTGACGAGGGAATCTTTTGATATATTACAACTTTAATGACTATACCAACAACATACCGTCAGCTGTCAATCATGAAGACTCCTGCCCTTCTCGTCCTCTTCATTATCTCAGGTAACTGCTTTTGTTCCAGGCACATTTTAAAGGTAGTAAAGCAGCACTCATTTTTAACTAGGCAGTGTGGTTAACAAACTAGCACACAAACAACAAACAAGTTAGGCCCTTTGTAACCGCAGCGAGTGACTATTTGGGTACATTGTATTTATTTATTTTTTTTGTCTTTTGTATTTTGTTTTTCTGTATTTTCTCTCTGTGAACTCGATGTGTACTGTAAGCTGTAACTACCCATGTGCTTTTTGTGCATGATTCGCCCAGAGATCGCCATGGGCCTCACTGTAACTGGACAAAATGGAGGGGATGCCATCGTAAGGTGCAGCTATCCTGCAGCAAACCACACATACCAAAAGTACTTCTGCAAGTTATCAGGAAAAAACTGTAATGGTACAGTTGTAATGTTGGACAGTAAAGTCACCCATGTAACAGACGGCAAGATCTCCCTGTATGACGACCCTTCAGAGGGGAACTTCATGGTGCTAATCACCCAGCTGAGTCCTGGGGACACTGGGACGTACAGGTGTGGCCTGCTGGAGAAACACCCTTCCGCAAAACAACCTACTGATCTCAGGCTGGAGAAACACCCTTCCGCAAAACCACCTACTGATCTCAGGCTGGAGAAACACCCTTCCGCAAAACCACCTACTGACCTCACGCTGGAGAAACACCCTTCCGGAAAACCACCTACTGACCACACGCTGGAGAAACACTCTTCCGCAAAACCACCTACTGACCACACGCTGGAGAAACACTCTTTCGCAAAACCACCTACTGACCACACGCTGGAGAAACACTCTTCCGCAAAACCACCTACTGACCACACGCTGGAGAAACACCCTTCTACAAAACCACCTACTGACCTCACGCTGGAGAAACACCCTTCCGCAAAAGCACCTACTGACCACACGCTGGAGAAACACCCTTCCGCAAAACCACCTACTGACCTCACGCTGGAGAAACACCCTTCCGCAAAAGCACCTATTGACCTCAGGCTGGAGAAACACCCTTCCGCAAAACCACCTACTGACCTCACGCTGGAGAAACACCCTTCCGCAAAAGCACCTATTGACCTCAGGCTGGAGAAACACCCTTCCGCAAAACCACCTACTGACCTGAAGCTGGAGATCAGGGCAGGTTAGTGTTGACATGTAATGGACATCTGAATAATGTTCAGTATTTGTATGCAATATAGTGTAGTATGGCCTCAACTGTGTTACAATGGGAGCTTTATTTTGAATGTGAAGGTGGGCATAGGTTGACCAATAACATATGTTGTTGAGAGCATGTGATGTGCATATATATACAAGTGTGTGTTGACTTAAATTTTCTTGGATTGTTATTCCTCCATTCAGCAGTGTGTTAGTGCAGTATTCCTTAATAAGGATATAACAGTTCATTAGGTAGGTTGTTGCCTATGAGTAAGCATGAGCCTCTGTGCGACAAACTGTAGTAACACTTAGAATTAACATCACACAATTGCATGAGCTGCATGGATAGGGACAGATTCACTGAAGTACTGTAGAAGTGTGGCTTGTGGAAGCTCCTACCACTAACTGTTTAATGTGTGACTTAATAAGCTTAAGTGTGTGTGTTGCATGGGGGGGGGGGGGGGGGGTAAAGAGAGTATGAAGGGAAATGAGGGGTGAGGCTTGATTAAAACTGTGTTTACTTGAAGAGTTTTAACAAAGAGTGATGTGTTGATTTCATCTGCATACTTTGAATCCTGTAATGATAATGTAACTATTTGGAAAAAAAAGGCAACACTTTATTTTTTGTTTCCTTTTTTAGTATATCTACATGTAACAACATGTAATATTACATACTCACACTGTGCGTACCTAATACTAACCCTAATCCTACAGTGTAAGTACATAATGTTACATATTGTGACATGTTTTTTTTACACTCTACCGACAAAAAGCATGTACTAAAAAGGATGAGGGGGTGGGTCGAGTGAGTCAGGATGACAAAAAAGAAATGGTGCACACAGAAACATGTGTTGATTCCACCTGAGGCCGTGGTGATTTTTTAAAATCCTGTCATGGGTGTGTTTTAACTAATTTCTTCATTGACAGGTGACTGGCAGTGCAGGAGAGTTTTTCGTCTCTCTGGGTGGAGTGTCGAGTTTGCCTGCACTTTTCCTGACTCCTACAAAGACAGAGCGAAATACCTCTGCCAGCGTCAGGAGCGTTTAGCCTGTACGAAAGTAAACGGCACAGAAGACACCATCACCAGACGCACGCAGGTGCTGTCCTCCGTGGCGTTCTCTGTGGCTCTGCGGCAGCTGAAGGACACAGATTCCGGGGAGTACTGGTGTGGAGCAGGAGCAACTGTGGGGGAATCCATCACTCTGATTAGCAAGATTCAACTGACTGTGTGTAAGTAACAAGTTGAGACGTGATGAATGTGTTCATGTTCTTTTTAAGGGACAGTGGCGGTTCTACAATGCTTTACTCCCTGGGTGACACCCCCTCCGAGCACCCCCCTAGCCCCGGCCACACCCCTTACTCTTCTGATGGCTTTGACCTTTTTCTGTCCATTTCCTTCTGTTTGTCACTCGACAGTCAACATATTTCTCATCCCCCAACACTGTCACTGACGACGATGGGGCTACTCTGGTTTTTGTTTTGCAAACTGGGTGCACATGGGGGAAGAGGGGTTTGGGGGTCCTCCCCCTGAAAAAATAGTATGGCCTACTTACTATGCAAGCCATTTCATGCAAGCCTGTCACTTTGTCTAACATTTACAGTATGTGAGGCACAATGTGGTAAGGGCACAAAAATGGCTAGATGCATAACCCCCACAAGAGATAGGGGACACGCTGTGACTTAACTCATCCATCATGACTGACAGCCAAGAACTTTTTTTGGACAAAGAAACCAACCTAATAAGTGTTTTCCACCATTATGAAAACACACCATCAACTACAAATGCAATTGCAGAAAAAATATGATGTTTGATTTTACAATCAAAGTTTCCTTATAAGTTGAGTGAATGCAATAATAAGCCAAGCATAGATTCTGAAAAAAATATTGTATTGATATTTGCACAAGTCAAATTACAACAGTCAATGTATGCCCTGTAAGAATAATACAAACAATAAAAGAAAGAAAGTGGAGAACAATAATCAAAACAGTGTAAGCGATCAGTTTTTCTTTTTTTTTGCCTGAACCACAAGGGTCTCTATGGCCCGCTTTCTCTGACGTTCCACATGCCTCAGCCTTGCCCGCTTCTCCCCTTCAGCAGCCTGTATTTTGGCCTGCTGCGCACTGCCATTTGGTTGCGAGCCATACTTGCTCTGCTGCATCCTTCTCTCCTAACGCACTCATGATTCTGCAAAAATAATGTTTGTATTAGTGTTAACGGTATTTCAGTGTTATTGTAACCCACACTCTTAAGCCTTTCGTGACACATAAACACCACGAATTAGGGGGTGTTCACATTGGCATTTTTTCCTCAGATGCGGGTGGATGTTTTACATCATATTCCTATGATACAGGGTGTTTCTAAAAAAAAGTCCATGGGCGCTTTTCAAAACGCTGCCGCCGGTGTTTTTTCCCCTCCTTCCCCGGCTGGTTTTTAAGTTGAGAAAAGTTCTACTCTCCAAGAAAAAGCGTCCTACGCCAAGTGTTTTTTTCACAGAATGACCATGAACGACAGTTTGTATCACAGTGAAATCTCTGACTGCTGTTCACAAAACAGGAATGTTCGTTGCCATCCTCGTCGGCATCTAACGCCAAAACAAGGGCTACTTTTCTCATCCTCGGCATTGTAAGTAACAGTAACAGCTGCTAGTTTACTCTGATACAATTTAGCGTAACGGTACTGCAACGTATGAGAACGAACTGTTGTCATGGGGATAAAACAAAAACTCGGTGTTTTTTTTTTTCGGAGGAAACCCTGTCGGCTTTTTATCTTTAAAAAACGCTCTGGTCAAGTGTTTTCTGTAATTTAAAAAAACTGCCAATGTGAACACCCCCTTAAGGATGTTGATTTCTCCCGTCGTCTTCTCTCACGCAGATTGTACCGTGGGAAGAAATGACGCCCTGTCAGTGGATGGAGGGCACAGTCTGAACGCAAGACGCTTAGCTTTCACTATATAAAATGGCTCAAAACCACTTTATATTACATTTTAATGAATCAATAAATACCACCCTGACTTAAGAATGTAGAACACGCCAGGGTTCATTACAACGTTTTTTTTATTGTGTCACGAAAGGCTTCAGACTGGGTGGGTTACAGTATCTACTAGGGTGTAACAATAACAGTAGCGTTAGCTAATCATTTTCCACCGGAGCTTTAAATAACTAGCTAGCAGTTGTGTTCTCTCGCTGTTTTCAATAACTCAATTAATCAAGCTCTAGCTAACGGTAACTAAGTGTATGTCAACAGAGCTCCTGGGTAACTTACACATACCAGAAAATATAAAAATGTTTGAAACCATCACTCACCAAATTCAGTCGGATAAATCCAGCTTGTAGCTTCTGGTCTGTACTCTGACTCCTCGATGTGCGCGCTCTGGTCAGGCAGCACGAGCGAACTCAAACTTTAGAGCTAACTGACAGGCTGCATGGCAACCACACTGCAGTTGCTACTACAGGATAGCAACATGCTTAACCCATAGGCTTAAACACATAGCTGCTAGGTACCGCAGGATAGCATCGCCCCCAGGCGAAATTCACCTAGTATTTAGATTTCGTCCTGTGGAAACGAAGCGCATATTTCCCGCACCCCCCCCCCCCCCAAACTTTTCTCATCGAATCTACACGATTCACGTAGGTCACCTGTTTTGGCTTCAAAACGGGGAATTTCGCCGAAAGGTGAGACATTTTCATGCCTGACTGTCAGTGTGTCCCAGAGACAGACAAACCGGATTGAGAAAGTAAAAGTCCTGCTGTGTATTCCCTTCTGCCTGTGCTGTCAACACAGGTAATTTTACTAATTATCTCATCTACCTAGGACCAGCTGCTTCAGTGAATTGACTAGAACAAATATGTGGCAGGACTTTTACTTTGTGAACGTGGAATGATGGTTATCCCGATGTATGGCACAAAGTGACGCAGCACAACTTTGTAGACCATTGTCTCGCTTGTCCTCCAAGTCTGTAGGCCACTCATGTACAGAATGTAGTTTAAATGCATGCATACATACTGTAGTACAAAGGAAACACCTGGTTCAGTTCAAAAAGCAGCCAAGCTGTTTAATTTGTAGCTGCTTCTGTGGCTAATGGCTGTGGTCATGGTGGGCTAGCTTGATTGCAGTTGATTCTCTTGTCGCAAATCATAACTAATACTGTCTGTCTCTCTGTCTGTCTCTTTCTTTCTCTCTTTCTCTGTGTGTTGCATGGGTGTGTGTTATGTGGGTGTATATGTTTGTGTGTGTGGGTGTGTGTGTGTGTGCGTGTGTGTATGTTGTGTGGGTGTATATGTCTGTGTTTATGTGTGTGTGTTGCGTGTGTGTGTGTTGTGTGGGTGTATATGTCTGTGTGTGTGTGAGTGTGTGTGTGTGTGCGCGAGTGTGTGTGCGTGCGCGAGTGTGTGTGTTGTGTGGGTGTGTATGTCTGTGTTCATGTGTGTGTGTTGTGTGGGTGTGTGTGTGTGTGTGTGTGTGTTGCATGGGTGTGAGTGTGTGTGTGTATGTGTGTGTATTGTGTGTGTGTGTGTGTGTCAGTTCCTGCAGTGATTATGTATGTGGTCGTGACCGCTCTGATGGGCGCCATCATACTCTTATCGTCATACACTATCTACATGTGCAGGAGGGGGAAGGCAAGAGGTGAGTACTACACACATGAAGCTGGGAACAGACCTCCAGATTTGTTCAGTCTTATAGTAATTAGAACGCCACTGTACGCACCAAATTTACCGACAGTGCCGCGTGCGATTTTGAGTCAGCTGTACGCACAGAGTTCAATCAAAGCACACACATCCTAAATGAACACTGGGAGCAGGACCAAAAGGCAGTGCCGCGTGTGATTTTGAGTCAGTTGTACGCACAAACATAATGACTGGCTGAAAATACAACAGACATCCATGTCACAATCCCAACTATGGTAACATACAATGCACTGATAACGATCAAATCAAATATGTTTGATTTAATCAGAATTACGTCAATAATGGAAACAACCGTTTCAGATTTAAATCGGTGTCCCCCAATACACATGACAACTGATGTTGCGACCAAGCACTCAGACTACCCCCAATTGCCTCCCACTACCTGCGACTGACCTCGATGTTCCATCGTATCAGAATTAAATGAGGGTTACAGGTCAGGAGGTCTGTGCCTAGCTAAGGATAACATCTAAGACAACATTTGACATGTCTTCAAATATACTACTGGAGGGGGTTGCTGTCCCTGATGATGCGTATGGTTTCAGTGTACCTGATGATGCGTATGGTTTCAGTGTACCTGATGATGCGTATGGTTTCAGTGTACCTGGCACGCTGCTGTTTTCATGCGTCTCCCCTGGCGTCTGGCTCTATACCAAACTGCTGCAGCAAACACACGGCCAATGAGGGATGGGTAAGATTACATTCAGATGAAGCCTGCTGTCCTGCAACTCTGCATGAGATATCATGGAGAATATGATGATGCTTATAATGATGTTTATGGTGGTGGTGATGGTGATGATGCTTGTTACACTAATGACCATAAAAATGGTGATGATAATGATGATGTGGTGTTGGCGATGGTACTTAAGGTGATGATGGCAATAGTGATAGTGATGATGTTTAGAGATGGTGATAATGACCTGTCCTGCAACTCTGAAGTCACCATATTTGCATTTTTCATGATGTCACAAATGCACAATAATACGAAATTAATAATAATAATTACACTCTGACCACAAAGTAAATATTTAAATAAAACAGTAGGCTACCACATGCGTCATTATTTCAGCAAAGTATTTTCAAAACGGTGTGGCTAATTTCTAGTCTACAGTTGGCAGTCTTGATATAACGTTATTAAACCTAAATTTATAAATCATTAAACCTACAAAGTAATGTGGTTTAAGTGGCAACGCGGTCAGGCGTTGATCGCAACTGCCCATAGAGTAGGTGCATAGGCTGGCTACTGACAATGCTCTAGCTAAGCAGCGACAGGCGTGGTTGATGAGTGGATGGGAGACAAAGTTGCACCAAAGTGATGTCTCAAAGAAGCCCTATACTGTGTGACCTTTATCTCTAACGTGTTTGCTAAAGTGAGACAATGCAGCGCGAGACCTATTTTAGGCATAATATAGTGAACTAAGACGCAAAAAATGTACATTTATTGTATCACCTTTGATTCAAGAAATGAGAAAGTCAGCTCGCAGCAATGATAGCTTATTGACATCTGAAAAAAGAATGCAAAACCGCAGATTTTGCTTGTTTTTGGTCTGTCGCGGTTCGAGGCTCCGAGCCATGATTCGGCATAATAAGGAAATTGGTTTGGAGCTTCGTTTGGGGCTTCATTGCCCATCAATAGTGATGATGCTTGTTACACCAATGACCATACAGGAGAGGATGATGATGATGGTGGTGGTGGTGGTGACGATGGTACTTAAGGTAATGATGGCAGTACTGATAGTGGTGATGTTTAGAGATGATGGTGATGATGATGATGATGATGATGATGATGATGATGATGATGCTTGTTACACTAATGACCATAGAGATGGTGATGATGATGATGATGATGATGATGATGATGATGGTGGTAGTGGTGACGACGGTACTTAAGGTGATGATGGCAGTAGTGATGGTGATGTTTAGAGATGGTGATAATGATGATGGTGGTAATGATGATGATGATGATGATGATGATGATGATGATGATGATATATTTCCTGTGGATACACATACTCACTTACACACACTCATACGCAGCACGGGCCTCTCTCTCTCTCTCTAATCTCTCCATCAGAATGACATCACCTCCACTTTAACACCCGACCCCACTAACGATGTCACCTACTCGTCTGTCACTTTCCACCAGACTAGAGACCGCAGTGATGCTCCACCCTCCCTCTCCCCAAGCCAGCATGACACTGATTGTGAATACGCCACAGTCAGGCGCTCTGGTCAACCCCCTTAACCCGTCCCTCTACCACTGGCGTAGCCACAGGTGGGCTGGGGTGGGCCTGTGCCCACCCACATGACCAGGCCCAGCCAACCAGAGACCTCTTGTTGTTTGATTGATGGTTTAAGTAATAATAGTAGCCTATGTGTTTTGGGCAGTATTACAGTGTTTCAGTTTTCCCCTTAAGAAAAGGATTCCACTGATGAGCCCTTGTGTTTTTTTTGTGTTGTGTCAGAGAGGTCAGTCTAATGTGTGAATATGGCACAGGTAGACACCATATTGTTTCAGCAGTATCATGTGAACTGAGAAAAAAGTGAATTAAATCAGCTAACAGTTGCAAAGTCTGGCTCCCTAATTCACAGAGGAATTCCATAAGGACCCAATTTCCTTAACCTCCTACATACAAAGATAAAAGATGGAGAATACTTATGAGAGATGAACATGTGTCTGTGCATACTGAGTCATAGCAATGCTAGTCACCAGACACCAGGCCAGACTATAGCTACCAATCAGGCCAAAATTTATAACAAAGAAATCTCCATGTTTTAGCAATATAACTGTAAATTCTACGCTTACATGTGTGAAAGAGTATGACACAATGTGATAAAATAGGGGTGGATTGACATTTTTACAGCTGTATCTGTTTTTTTTCTATTCAAGTATGTCTAGCATATTCATGTGCTATTATGAAAGATATTGTTTAAACTTGCTAAATAACTATCTAAACATATAGCTTCATGTATATTTCTGCAATGTTTTGTTTTTCAAAAATAAAAAATAAAGATGAAAATGAACATCTACCATCACGTTCACATTCTATTAAAACATCAAATTCCAGTGAGATGTTATGTCTTGTAAGTGAGTTTTAATGAAGTAAAAGTGTGAAATTGAAATGGAGTAAACATGACAAGAATGATTCAAGCAGCATGCAGTTATTTATTTATTTATTTATTTAGTTGGACGAGAATAATTTAACAGCACCATAGGGCTGTCACTCCATAGTACACCCACCAGAGGGCAGTATACTCCCCTGTTCTGCTGAACACAGTTACTTTATCCTATTGTTGTAAACCTCTGGACAAGTCAGATATAGAAAGCAAAACATAATAAATGACACAGTCTATGCTGTCATCTTACTTTAAAATGTTGCACAAACGTTTGCATGGTGAAAAAGAGGTCGCCCCACACGTGTGTGTGTGCAGGGCTACAGACCAAACCACAAGCTGCTGAACAGGAAGAGGAGAAATGTTAACTCTGACGTGCACAGGCTGCATACAGCTTAAAGCAGACACACCAGCCATTGCTTCATCCTTAACTACCTAGCACAGCATAGTAGGATAAAGGCAGTTTTTATTCTACTTCTGATCATTTTCTAAAGGGTAATTATAGTTTTTGCAATTAATGGTTGAATTGCATAAGCACGCCATTGTCTTTCCCTGCCACGAAAAAAAAGACGAGGGATGAGGATGACAGATAATGTTTCAGAGAGAGGGACCCTCTGTGGTATTGTTATTTACCATTCAGTTACACAACTGAAACACAGAAGAACAAACATATAAATAATTATAACATTTTAAGAGAATATTTGTGTGTATCCTCTCCTGATGGTTTGAATGTGCTGCACGCAAGTGTGAATGAAACAGGAAGGGGTGGACCTCACACTCTGCAGTGGACTGAACGCGATGCTAATCTACATGCTGGATGAGTTTTTATTCTACCTCTGATCATTTTCTAAAGGGTAATTATAGTTTTTGCAATTAATGGTTGAATTGCATAAGCACGCCATTGCCTTTCCCTGCCACATCTACAGACGAGGGATGAGGATGAGAGATGAACATGTGTCTGCACATATTTGCTAATACCGATGCTAGTCACCTCTGGCCAGGCTATAGCTATAGAGCACTGCATTACTTTTAGGCTTTGCTAGTAATCAGGCTAATAGCTATAACAAAGAAATCTCAACGTTTCAGTGAAAGAACCATAGGTGGTTGTAAAATGCATTTTAAACACATCATTCTTGTTTATTTTTTTGTTATTTCAAATGTATTGTAACTGTAAATAAATTAGTAATACATGTATGTGAGTCCATACTGGGCTCTTTTAAATTGTAAATTCTATACTTACCTGTGTCAAAGAGGATGACTGAATGTGATAAGATATGGGTTGACTGAAATTTTTACAGTTGTACCTGATTTTGTTTTCTGTTCAGGTATGTCTATGTTGTTTTTATAGTTATGTAAGCTTCTATTTAAACTTGCTAAATAATCATCTACACACATGGCGTCATGCATATTTCGGCACTATTTTGGTTTCCAAAATAAAAATGAAGATGACAGTGAACATCTGCCATTACGTTCAAAATCAAAACATCACATTCCAGTAAGATGTTGTGTCTTGTAACTGGGATGTAATGAAGTAAAAGTGTAAAATTGAAATGGAGTAAACATGACAAGAATGTTTCAGGCAGCATGCAGGTATTGATTTATTTATTTAGTTGGACCAGAATAATTTAACAGCACCATAGGGCTGCCACTCCATAGTATAACCACCAGAGGGCAGTATACTCACCTGTTCTGCTGAACACAGTTATATTATCCTATTGTTGTAAACCTCTGCACAAGTCAGATATAGAAAGCAAAACATAATAAATGACACAGTCTATACTGTCATGTTACTTTAAAGTGTTGCACAGACGTCTGCATGGTGAAAAAGAGGTCGCCACACACGTGTGTGTGTGCAGGGCTACAGACCAAACCACAAGCTGCTGAACAGGAAGAGGATAAATATAAACTGTGCCGTGCACAGGCTGCATACAGCTTAAAGCAGACACACCAGCCATTACTTTATCCTTAACTACCTAGCACAGCATGGCAGGATGAACGCTGTTTCTATTCCACTTCTGATCATTTTCTAAAGGATAATCATAGTTTTATGTTGTTAAGTTTAATAGAAAGACCTTGTGATTGTTTCAGAGAGAGGGACCCTCACTGACATTTTTATGTACCTTTCAGTTACAAAACTGGCACACTGAAGAACAAATATAGCTTAACTTTTTATTTTTTTATTTTTTAAGAAAATGGTTGTGTGTGTCCTCTCCTGATGGTTTGAATGTGCTGCACGCAAGTGTGAATAAAACAGGAAGAGGTGGATCTCACACTCTGCAGTGGACTGAACGTGATGCTAATCTACATGCTGGATGGGTTAGGACTATAGCTAAATAGAACAGAGAAGTGTATCCGCCACACACAGAGTGAGGTCAGACACCAGCCGCTGCATTTCTTTGGACTAAGCGACACATATACCCATCAAGAATGAAGTTTGTTCTACTTCTGTTGGTTTTCTCAGGTAAGTTAAACGTTTATGTTTATGTAGAATGTAATAGAATTGTCCTGTCAGTGTTTTAGAAAGACTAGCTGAACACTAGCCTATCTGAAGCTTGGCTAACTACTAAAACGTGGCTTGGATTATACAGCATCATCTCTCCAAACCTCTTGTTTCCTGTGTCCCACAGTCAAGCAATCATTGAAATAGGTGTATGTGTATGCTGCCTACATACAGTATGTCTATATCTATGCACATATGGTGTGTGTGTGTATCTGTTAATGGTATGTGTACTTGTGTCTTGTTTAGAGTAATTTGAGAGATATGCATATAATTAGTTTGTGCGTGTGTGAATACATGGACATGAGTGTACTCAAATGCTGCTGTACCCTCTTTTGCTGGCCTGTATGACAAGACAACAAGTCTTCATGAGTGCATGGGGTTATGTGGGTGTACACTTACAGCTAGTGTGTGCTTCCTGCTTTGGTCAACAATGCTGCCGACACAAGAGCACAACTCGAGAACAGCACAGTCAGGACTTCCTGATGTACAAATGGAGCACAGCATCAGGGCCACGTCATGTACTTGTGTTGTGACCACAGTGTAACGTTAGACTCTGTATTCTCATGTGTGCACACCGTCTCTTCATTAACAGGTGGAGGTGATGCCTTTACTGTAACTGGACATGAAGAAGGGGCTGTCATCTTTAAGTGTGACTATAACAAGGCCTTATATGACAGTAACAGGAAGTATCTGTGTAAAGTGTCAAAGGCTAAATGTTCCAGCAACATAAAGGCAGATAGTACAGTTACCCCTGAATTTGGTCAGAAGTTCTCTCTCTATGACAACCCATCAGAGGGGAACTTCATGGTGTTGATCAGACAGCTGACTGCTGAGGACAGTGGAATATACCAGGGTATGGTGGGCAAACATTCTCCTGTGAAATGTATGGACATAAGGCTGGATGTTAAGAAAGGTTGGTGCATTTAGTTCACTGTCTGCTTTTAACCATCTTGTGCTGAACATTGTAACTTTTTGTTTTCTATTAAGAGAACATCATAGGGAACAGCGCCCAAGTTATTCATGCAGCATACCTTAGTATACTCTTTAAATCAAAAGTATTTAAATCACATCATCATTTCAATATTTTTCAGAGGGGTAGAAGGGTCTGCAAGTAAACAGTTATTCATTATTACAGATGTGGAAAGCAATTGGAATCATCAACCACAGAAACGCACTTCTGGGGGAGGTGCTGAGTTCAGCTGCCATTTTTCGAAATCCTACGAGAACAGAACTCCCTACATCTGCCACCTTCAGAGAAAGTTAACCTGCTCTGCACTCACACCACCTGGAACACAGAAGAGAAAAATACAAAAAATATCCACTGAGAATGATAAAGACATATTTTCTGTGATCCTTAAAGACCTGACTACACAAGATGCTGGAGAGTACTGGTGTGGAGTCAAAGCAAGTGTAGGTGAATCCATCACACTGATGAGGAGGTTTGGTAAGTTATGAGTTATTTAGATTCCTTACAGCTGCTGTGGACACTGCGAGCACATATGTGTACCACCTTGTGCAGTTGCACTGCTATCTTCTTTAATGTATCGTGAATCAATTTATTTGAAATAAAACGTCCTGGTTTGCAAGTGCTTTTGTCTAGTTAGCCAGGCATGTTTGTGATGTATGGGTAAACTCCTTTGTAAGGTCAAGTGTAGCAACAATGACCAACTTGTTATGAATACTATGGGAGGTCAGTTACATGCTGTCACATTTTCTGTATATAACATCCCATTGGAGACTTCATTGGACTGAATATTTTCTATGGAACCACAGGAACTAATACATTTATATATGATTATTACACAGAGCTGCAGGTGACACGTAAAGAAAAACCACCATCCTCATCTACATCACCATGCACAACATGCTCTCCACACACAACACCATCTTCATCTACATCACCATGCACAACATGCTCTCCACACACAACACCATCTTCATCTACATCACCATGCACAACATGCTCGCCACACACAACACCATCTTCATCTACATCACCATGCACAACATGCTCTCCAGGGTCACTGCCATCCTCCTACTCCACCTCCTCATCTACTCAACAGCGTGTGTCTACAGCATCTCCCCAGTCTCCCTCATCAGCATATGGTATGCACGTTAATATACAGTATGTCTATATGTACCTAGTGTGTCCTTACTTTTTTGTTTCGATAAATAGATTGTTGAAGAATATGAGTTAACCACATGACTCCAGTTTCTGATGTGCCAGGCGATATTTAAATATAACTAATTTGAATTGAATAGAATTTTGCCTGTTGACGTATTACTTTTCTTCCTCGTTACCAAGATAATGGTTATTGCTCCAGATGATTATTGTGTGCATATGCACATTTATTTATTTTGGGACAAAATACATTTCAAGTCATATGACTGCAATTCAATAAATTAGCCACCAGATGTCAGTCAACCTCTGAGCCTCTGAGCTGCATCACCATGTCCTGGTTATGGTTAAAAGCTATGCCAAAATACAACTTTACTTGTGTCTTGTGACTGAGTTAAAGTTTTAAATTTGAATTTAAATTTGAAATTTTACAATTTAAATGGAGAAGACATTTTAAGACGAATTATTCAGGCAGTGTGCAAACTTTTATTGATTTTGTTGGGTCAGAATAATTTAACAGCACCATAGGGCTGCAGCTCCATATTATAACCACCAGAGGTCAGTCTACTCCCCTCCTCTGCTTAACACAAAATGTATTTGCAATGAGCTGCAGAATTACATAATCATAGTAGTTAATCCTGGTGGAGTCAAATGCTGTGGGTTAGAATCCAATAACAATGTCTCTCTGGTCTCTCCACTGTATTTACAGTACATAGTACTTTCAGGTTAGGCTCAGTGTAATGCCACTGATAATAACAATGTCCACCATCTCACATAAAACTCTATGGTTGCTGTCTGTTGTGTGTTAGTGCTGCTGGTCAGGTGTGTGTTTAAATGCAGGAATCTTTCCTTTCAGGTGTGTGTATGTGTGTGTGCTTAAGGTTGGTCATTTCTTGTACAAGGCTTGTGTGAGGTTTGTGTGGGTGTGTAGAGTTGGCCATCTTCCCTTTTAGGTTCTACTGGTCGTGTGTGGTGTGTGTCTGGGTGTGTAAAGTTGGTCATCTTTCCTTGCAGGCTTTGCTGGTGGTTTGCTGGTGTGTGTGTGTGTGTGTGTGTGTGTGTGTGTGTGTGTGTGTGTGTGTGTGTGTGTGTGTGTGTGTGTGTGTGTGTGTGTGTGTGTAAAGTGTGTCATTTCTTATACCAGGTGCTATTGGTCAAGTGTGTATGTGTGTTTAAGGTTGATGATCTCTCCTACAGGTGCTGTTGTGGCTGTCTGTGTGGTCCTGGCTGCTGTTGCTCTGCTGCTGGGAGTCATTTTCTACATGCACAGGAGAAAGAGGACACAAGGTCAGCAACACAACACACACACACACAGACACACACACACACACACACATGCATACACATGCATTCAAACACATGGTCACGCACACACACACACACACACACATACACACACACACACATTCACACACACGCATGCAAACACATGCCCACGCACACACACACACACACACACACACACACACACACACACATAGAAAGTGAAATGTTCTTTTCATTTTATGTTGTGTTTTACAGAGAGTTTAAACTATACCAGGAGAGATGGAACAGGTGAAATACAGGTAACAAGCTCAAAAGAAACTTACAACTATGATCCTGTGATGACAAATACAACTCAATGTACAAACATGTATTCCCTCTCTTTCTCTCTCTCTCTCTCTCTCTCTCTCTCTCTCTCTCTCTCTCTCTCTCCTGCTGACAGATTCCTCTAACAACCAACACGTATGAAGAGATTAAAGTCACCGGACATCTCCAGCCAACTGATTCTGGGAGTACGGCACCTAATACTGTTTACGCCATGGCTCAATTACCCACAATTCTCTCCGGTGACCCCACATGCCCCTCTGCTAATTCACCCACAATGCCCTCTGATGACCACATTTATTCCACTGCTGATTTACCCACGAACCCATGTGATGATGGTACATATTCGCTTGCTAAATTACCCTCAGGCTCCTCTGTTGAGCCCATTTACTCTCTTGCCCAGTTACCCACAAACCCTTGTGATGATCCAGCATATACCACTGCCAATTTACCCACAAACCCTGTGGATGCTGGTACATATGCTTTAGCTAAGTTACCTGTAATCACCTGTGGTGAAGACACTTATTCACTTGTCAAATTACCCACAAGTCCATGTGATTCTTCACTTCCTCACCCCGACCGCTCTATTGATGACCCAACCACGGGCTCTTCCGCCCTCCCACCCAAAACACCCTAAGATAGAGCATACTCCCTAATAGAGGGCTAATGTTAGATTAAAGCCACCCAAATGTATTGGCAAAAACTACATTTATTAACTCTTAAGCATTGTTAACCATGGCCAACCACCCACCATCACTTTTCTGCAAAACCTTGTTGCACTTTTTTTATTGTTGTATGTGTAAGTCGTTACAAGTGGCACCGTTTCCAGGGGCTTTCGGGGCAGCTCAGGCCAGTCTTTTACCACCTTGATTGTCAAAAACTACTATTTTAAAACTCAGCGTAGTGCCACAGACAATACAGTAGATGTGGTGTTCTCAGGGTTTCTGCAAGTGCATATTAGATAGCTATTTAATGTGAGAGACTTAAACCACAACAGTGCTTTCTTTATATTAATATGTATGCCATTTCTTGTTATTCTGACGTCATCTCTGTGTGGAATGAAGTAACACAATGTACATAACTCCTGTTCAAGCACAATAAATGTGCATCTACCAAGCGAAAATTAGAAGCCTTGTACTCTGTTCTGCAGAAGCCCTCATTGTACGTGTTACAAGAGATGGTTGTTATTTATTTATCAGTACTTTTAAAATATGTGGATGGTGGTGGGTTGTGGCGAAGGACGGTCTTGAAAGCCTGCACCGCAGGACTGAACAAAGTTGTATTTGTGGGGAGGTGTTGTTGCTGGTAAACACTTTGGATAGGGTACGTACTGTAGGTACAGATTGGTTAAGCCAAGTGAGGATGCAGATCTACAGTTACTACACAAAGCAGTTCATATACAAGGTAAAGCACGAGGTGTAGAAGAAGAAGAAGAAGAAGAAGAAGAAGAAGAAAGTTGGAGAGTAGAACAGATTAAGGTTACATGTCATTTTAAAGGACGTTACAGTGTATCTACAGCATGAACCACAATCTAACAAAGTGTAACATATGTACTCTACATCAGCGTAAAGCTTGGTATTAGGGTTAGTGCATAATATTGCATGTATTTTATCCAATACTGGTTTTAGTCGTTATTTCAGGCCGTAAATTGTGTAGACTGTAAATGTTTATGACTATGGCCTGTAGAGGGTCACCAATAATCATTTACAAGGTAGGCCCAGCAGAAAGGAGTATATCTACATCAGAATGACATCACTTCAACACCCAACTTCACCATTGCAATTAATGGTTGAATTCCATAAGCCTTTCCCTGCCAAATATACAGACGAGGGATGAGGATGAGAGATGAACATGTGTCTGCACATATTTGCTAATAGCAACGCTAGTCACCTCTGGCCAGGCTATAGTTTTAGAGCACTGCATTACTTTTAGGCGTTGCTACTAATCAGGCTAATAGATATAACAAAAAAAATCTCCATGTTTTAGCAATAGAAGCATAGGTGGTTGTAAAATGCATTTTAAACATATCATTCTTGATTTATTTTTGTTGTTATTTCAAATGTAATGTAGCTGTAAATTAATTAGCAATACATATGTGACTCCATACTGGGCTCTTTTAAATTGTCAATTCTACACTTATCTGTGTCAAAGAGTTTGACTGAATGTGATAAGATATTGATAGTTGATTGACATTTTTACAGGTGTACCTATTTTTTTCTGTTCAGGTATGTCTATGATCTATTTAAACTTGCCAAATAATCATGTACACACATGGCGTCATGCATATTTCTGCACTGTTTTGGTTTCCAAAATCAAAATAAAGATGACAATGAACATCTGCCATCACCTTCACTTTCTATCAAAACATCAATTTCCAGTAAGATGTTGTGTTTTGTACGTGGGTTTTAAGAAGGTAAACGTGTGAAATTATAATGGAGTAAACATGACAAGAATGATTCAGGCAGCATGCAGTTTAACAGCACCATTGGGCTGTCACTCCAAAGTACACCCACCAGAGGGCAGTCTACTCCCCTGTTCTGCTGGACACAGTTATATTATCCTATTGTTGTAAACCTCTGGACAAGTCAGATATAGAAAGCAAAACATAATAAATGACACAATCTATACTGTCATGTTACTTTAAAGCATTGCACAGACGTCTGCATGGTGAAAAAGAGGTCGCCCCACACGTGTGTGTGTACAGGGCTACAGACCAAACCACAAGCTGCTGAACAGGAAGAGGATAAATGTTAACTGTGACGTGCTCAGGCTGCATACAGCTTAAAGCAGACACACCAGCCATTGCTGTATCTTTAACTACCTAGCACAGCATGGCAGGATGAAGGCTGTTTTTATTCTACTTCTGATCATTTTCTAAAGGGTAATCATAGTTTTCTGTTGTTAAATTTAATAGAAGGATCTTGTGATTGTTTCAGAGAGAGGGACCCTCTGTGGTATTGTTATTTACCATTCAGTTACACAACTGAAACACAGAAGAACAAATATCTTAATAAATATTACATTTTAAGAGAATATTTGTGTGTGCCCTCTTCTGATGGTTTGAATGTGCTGCATGCAAGTGTGAATGAAACAGGAAGGGGTGGACCTCACACTCTGCAGTGGACTGAACGCGATGCTAATCTACATGCTGGATGAGTTAAGACTATAAATATAACGCTAAAGTGCATCCGCATGCACAGTGTGAGATCAGACACCGGCTGCTGCATTTCTTTGGACTAAGCGACACACAAACCCATCAAGAATGACGATTGTTCTACTTCTGTTGGTTTTCTCAGGTAAGTTAAAAGTTCATGTTTATGTAGGATGTAATAGAATTGTCCTGTCAGTGTTTTAGAAAGACAGCTGAACACTAGCCTATCTGAAGCTTGGCTAACTACTAAAATGTGGCTTGGATTATACGGCATCATCTCTCCAAACCTCTTGTTTCCTGTGTCCCACAGTCAAGCAATCATTGAAATGGGTGTATGTGTGTACTACATACGTACAGTATGTCTATATCTATGCACATACTGGTGTGTGTGTGTCTGTTAATCGTTAGAGTGATTTGACAGATATGCATGTAATTAGTTTGCCATTCGTGTATACAGGGACATGAGTGTTCTCAAATGCTGCTGTACCCTCTTGTGCTGGTCTGTATGACAAAGATGGAAATCTTCACGAGTGCAAGGGGTTATGTGGGTGTACACTTACAGTTAGTGTGTGCTTCCTGCTTTGGTCAACAATGCTGCCGACACAAGACGACACACAACTCGAGAACAGCACAGTCAGGACTTCCTGATGTACAAATGGAGCACAGCATCAGGGCCGCGTCATGTACTTGTAACCACAGTGTAACATTAGACTCTGTATTCTCATGTGTGCACACCGTCTCTTCATTAACAGGTGGAGGTGATGCCTTTACTGTGACTGGACATGAAGGAGAGGCTGTCATCTTTAAGTATGACTATAACAAGGCCTTATATGACAGTAACAGGAAGTATCTGTGTAAAGGGTCAAGGGCTAAATGTTCCAGCAACATAAAGGCAGATAGTACAGTTACCCCTGAATCTGGTCAGAAGTTCTCTCTCTATGACAACCCGTCAGAAGGGAACTTCATGGTGTTGATCAGACAGGTGACTGCTGAGGACAGTGGAATATACCAGGGTATGGTGGGCAAACATTCTCCTGTGAAATGTATGGACATAAGGCTGGATGTTAAGAAAGGTTGGTGCCTTTTGTTCACTGTCTGCTTTTAACCATCTTGTGCTTAACATTTTTTGTTTTCTATTAAGAGAACATCATAGGAAACAGAGCCCAAGCGATTCATGCTGCATATCTTAGTATACTTTTTAAAGTAAACAATTTAAATAACATCATATTGTCAGTGTTAGAGTGGTAGAAGGGTCTGCAGTAAACAGTTATTCATTATTACAGATGTGAAAAGCAATTGGAATGATCAAACACAGAAACGCACTTCTGGGGGAAATGTTGATCTCAGGTGCCCTTTTCCTAAATCCTACGAGAAGACATCTCCCTACATCTGCCACCTTCAGAGAAAGTTAACCTGCTCTGCACTCACACCACCTGGAACACAGAGGAGAAAAATAGAAAAGTTATCCACTGAGAGCGATAAAGACATATTTTCTGTGATCCTTGAAGACCTGAGTACACGAGATGCTGGAGAGTACTGGTGTGGAGTCAAAGCAAGTGTAGGTGAATCCATCACACTGATGAGGAGAATTGGTAAGTTATGAGTTATTTAGATTCCTTACAACTACTGTGGACACTGTGGGCACACACACACACACACACACACACACATATATATATATATATATATATATATATATATATATATATATATATATATATATATATATATATATATATATATATATATATTTCCCAACTTGTGCACTTGCACTGCCATCTTCTTTAATGTATCTTGAATCTATTTATTTCAAATAAAACGTGTTAGTTTACAAGTGCTTTTATTTGATTAGCCAGGCATGTTTGTAATGGATGGGTAATCTCCTTTGTAAGGTCAAGTGTACCACCAATGGCAAACTTTTTTATGAATACTATGGGAGGTCAGTTACATGCTGTCACATTTTCTGTATATAACACCTCCACTGGAGTCTTCATTGCACTAAATATTTTCTATGGAACCACAGGAACATAAATTTATATATGATTATTACACAGAGCTGCAGGTGATACGTAAGGAAGAACCACCATCACCATCATCATTATCACCATCATCACCATCACCACCATCACCACCATCACCACCATCTCCATCATCATCACCATCACCATCCCCATCACCTTCCTCCCCAGCACATGGTATGCTCTTGAATCTATGTCGTTACTTCTGTAGTATGTCCTTACTTGTTTAGGATGTGTAGATTTAGAAGGAATATGAGTAACTGTGTGAAAATGCAGGAAGTTGGTCTTGCTCATCTTTCTTATGAGGTTTGTGTAGGGGGAGTGGGGGAGGTTGGTCATTTTTTATATCAGGTTCTGCCTGTTAGGTGTGTGTGTGTGTGTGTGTGTGTGTGTGTGTGTTTAAGGTTGATGATCTCTCCTACAGGTGCTGTTGTGGCTGTCTGTGTGGTCCTGGCTGCTGTTGCTCTGCTGCTGGGAGTCATTTTCTACATGCACAGGAGAAAGAGGACACAAGGTCAGCAACACAACTAGATCTATTCACACACACACACAAACACACACACACACACACACACACACACACACACACACACACACACACACACACACACATGAAATGTGCTAATCATTCACCAGTCAAATCAAGCCATGAAGTGTGATAATATTGTATAGTGTTTGATTTGTTTTGCATTTCAGCAGTCCAACAACATTCATCCAGAACCCAGAATCCGGACCCAAACACCATCCAGATGCACCCTGTGTGCCAGCATGCAAATCCAGCTACCACCCAGCAGGAGTCTGTCTACCAGAATCTGGAAACAAACCTGACCCAACAGGACCCCCATGACCAACGCCTGAACCCTGGAGCTCCACAAGATTCTGTGTACCAGAGTCTTAACGCAGAGTCCATGACAGATGCTGTGTACCAGACTATTAAGCCAGACCTGACACAATGAGACCACTGGGACCAGAATCTGGACCTGAAGCCTGGACAAGCTAAACCAGTTAAGCATGGACCACAAACTTCACTTACGCCTTCCTCCTTCCTTTTCTATCACACACTGTCTCTCCCCATCTCTCTGTAGCCCCTTTTATCTCATCTGGTAGTTTTCATGTTCATTACAGATGTTACATTCATGGAATTCAAACCATTTTCTCTCTTTGGCTCTCGCATTGTGCATTACTCTCTCTCTCTCTCTCTCTCTCTCTCTCTCTCTCTCTCTCTCTCTCTCTCTTTCTCTCTCTCTATCTCTCTCTCTCTCTCTCTTACTGTATATATATAGTACTGTGCAAAAGTCTTAGGCCGGTGTGAAAAATGCTGTCAATGAGGAATGCCTTGGAAGTGTTAATCATTTATGTTCATGAATTAACAACATGTAGTGACTGAACAAAACAGAAACCTTAATCAAATCAATATTTAGTGTGATCACCCTTTGCCTTTAAAAGAGTATCAATTCTTCTCGGTGTATTGCATAAAGTTTTTAAAGGAACTTGGCTGGTAGGTTGCGCCAAACATCTTGAAGAACTACCAGTTCTAACCCTAACCCTAACCCTAACCCGAGGAACATATTGATGACAAAATGTGTAGTATTTCTAAATATCTGCAAGTGTTTCTTGTGTTGATGTAAAATGTGCAATATTTCTGATGTGTTTTTAAAAAAGTCATATTACAAACCATGTTCATGTCTTTTCATGTTGTTATGTCTTTATTTTTTTCTTTGTTTTTTAAACCTTACACACAACTCAGTGCTTTACATTGCTTATTTGTGTCTATGTGTATTTAAATGGATTTAAACTGTGTGAACAAAGTAAGCAAATTACTACAGTACAATTACAGTACCATAGTATTGCTTCATGCTGGCTATCGTAGCCATACTGTATGCACGAGGACTATACAGTGTTTTTCTGTATGTACTTGTGCTTCAAGAATAAATAAAAAATATACAAAGCACTCTTTTTACGTAGTAATATATTCTCATCAATGTTTGGATTTGTAATCTTCATCTGTGTAAGATCTAATTAAAAGATGAAATATGTGTGGGTATGTTTGTGTGTTTTTGTGCATACATAGCATACAATTACATGTAAATACATAAGATGAAGATTCCTTTGTATTTTCTCAGTTACGGTTAATCAATATGTATCATTCGATTACCAAGTGCAATTGTATTTATTTACGTTTTTAAATCATACCTGGTATTATCCTGGTACAAGTTTGTATTTTGATATACTTTGACACGCAGGCATATGAGACAAATGAGGAAATGAGGTCATGTCATATAAATTAATAAAACTGGTGGAAAAAAAAATTCACCTCAGTTATTGACGTAATCTAGACAGGCAGTGTCAAAAGAGGGAAACAGAAAACAGGAAGACCAAATAAGGGCAAGAGGCAGGGAAACAGACAAGGGCAGGGGGGGAGCCAAGGAGTCAGGACAAACACAGAGCACATATGCAAGGACTCAAAACAAAGGCAGCTGAGACAACGAAAATTCACAGAGACAGGAAGCAGGAGATAAACAACATTACTAACTAAAACTAAAAGCACAAGAATGAACAGAACTCGTGGGTTATTCCAGAAAGGAGGTTTAGTAACTGACCTGGGTAAGTTAACTCAAAGAAAGTGGTAAAGTTCCTAATATAGGCGCCCAATGGTTTGTTTTGATTAGAGAATGCAGCCATAAGGCTCTTATATTAGCAGGTTTACAACTTACTCTGACTGAAGGGTAACACTCCTTTATTGTTCATTTTTTAGTGTATTTGCATGTAATAACATATCATTTCATGTAGTTACACTGTACACACCCAACACTAATCCTATCCCTAATCCTAAGCCTAAGTTACAATGTAACTACATGTTACATGGTGTCATAAACTTAGTAACACTGTACTTTATTATATATATATAATATGTATATATATAGATCATGAAGTATTATGTGGGTTAGGGACAAAACCATCCAATTGAAATGCAACCCAGAACCCTGACACGCGCACACACACACACACACACACACACACACACACACACACACACACACACACACACACACACACACACACACAAACACATGTAATAATAGATATATGAAAGATGACAGCAGAGTTAAGGGTTTTTGTGGTGACGCATCTGACAGACAGTGATCAAAGATAAACACAAACATCCGTTAAAAAGAAGGAGAGGAAGTTGCTTATGAGTAAGCATGAGCCTCTGTGCGACAAACTCTAGTAACACTTAGAATTAACATCACAGAATTGCATGAGCTTCATGCATAGGGGCAGACTAACTGAAGTACAAGTGTGGTTGGTGGGAGCTCCTGCCACTCACTGTTTTATGTGTGACTTAATTAATTGTGTGTGTTGTATGAGAGAGAGAGAGAGAGAGAGAGAGAGAGAGGCATAAAGAGTGTATGAAGGAACGTGAGGGGTGAGGCTTGATTAAAACTGTGTTTACTTGAAGAGTTTTAACAAAGAGTGATGTGTTGATTTCATCTGCATACTTTGAATCCTGTTATGATAATGTAACTATTTGGAAAAAAGGCAACACTTTATTTTTTGTTTCCTTTTTTAGTATTTCTACATGTAACAACATGTAATATTACATACTCACACTGTGCGTACCTAATACTAACCCTAATCCTACAGTGTAAGTACATAATGTTACATATTGTGACGTTTTTTTTAAAGTCTACCGACAAAACGCATTTACTAAAAAAGGATGAGGGGGTGGGTCGAGTGAGTCAGGATGACAAAAAAGAAATGGTGCACACAGCAACATTGATTCCACCTGAGGCCGTGGTGATTTTTTAAAAATCCTGTCATGGGTGTGTTTTAACTAATTTTTTGATTGACAGGTGACTGGCAGTGCAGGAGAGTTTTTCGTCTCTCTGGGTGGAGTGTCGAGTTTGCCTGCACTTTTCCTGACTCCTACAAAGACAGAGCGAAATACCTCTGCCAGCGTCAGGAGCGTTTAGCCTGTACGAAAGTAAACGGCACAGAAGACACCATCACCAGACGCACGCAGGTGCTGTCCTCCGTGGCGTTCTCTGTGGCTCTGCGGCAGCTGAAGGACACAGATTCCGGGGAGTACTGGTGTGGAGCAGGAGCAACTGTGGGGGAATCCATCACTCTGATCAGCAAGACTCAACTGACTGTGTGTAAGTAACAAGTTGAGACGTGATGCATGTATTCATGTTCTTTTTGAGGGACAGTGGCGGTTCTACATTGAATTACTCCCTGGGTGACACCCCCTCCGAGCACCCCCCTAGCCCCGGCCACACCCCTTACTCTTCTGATGGCTTTGACCTTTTTCTGTCCATTTCCTTCTGTTTGTCACTCGACAGTCAACATGTTTCTCATCCCCCAACACTGTCACTGACTACCATGAGTTAAGACTACACCAATTCACTTTAATTATCGTCTTTAATTATCCTTTTGTGTTAGTCTTTTCACACAATTAAAAAAGTGCAGGAATTGAAATGTGTGTTATTAGTAAGAAAGTTGATGTGTCACTGACTTTCGCCCACTAATGGCATTAGAGTATTGCCCTATACAGTGGATCCCCCTTCCACCTTTGTGCGTTGCATTTGAGAGACCCAGAGGTGAACTGTCCCTGGCGCCCCTTTCCCTTTCCCCTTCTCACACTACTCCACAGCTTCTGTGCACTGGGCTCTCAGCAAGCAGGGGCGCCTGAAGACAGAGCGGGCGCCAATTTGCCAATTTCCCAATTTCCTACACAACGATATGGTAGATAATACATGTTTTTATATCTTTTTTTTTTTTTCAAGCGCTCGTGACGCCACTGTCTTGCCTCACGAAATGCCGCCCAGGGCGGCTGCCCTGCTCGTCCGTATCTAAAATCATTACTGAAGTGACAATACACTGTCAGTGTGTCCCAGAGACAGACAAACCGGATTGAGAAAGTAAAAGTCCTGCTGTGTATTCCCTTCTGCCTGTGCTGTCAACACAGGTGATTTTACTAATTATCTCATCTACCTAGGACCAGCTGCTTCAGTGAATTGACTGGAACAAATATGTGGCAGGACTTTTACTTTGTGAACCTGGAATGATGGTTATCCCGATGTATGGCATAAAGTGACGGAGCACAACTTGGTAGACCATTGTCTTGCTTGTCCTCCAAGTCTGTAGGCCACTCATGTACAGAATGTAGTTTAAATGCATGCATACATGCTGTAGTACAAAGTAAACACCTGGTTCAGTTCAAAAAGCAGCCAAGCTGTTTAATTTGTAGCTGCTTCTGTGGCTAATGGCTGTGGTCATGGTGGGCTAGCTTGATTGCAGTTGATTCTCTTGTTGCAAATCATAACTAATACTGTCTGTCTCTCTGTCTGTCTCTTTCTTTCTCTCTTTCTCTGTGTGTTGCATGGGTGTGTGTTATGTGGGTGTATATGTTTGTGTGTGTGTGTGCGTGTGTGTGTGTTGTGTGGGTTTATATGTCTGTGTTTATGTGTGTGTGTTGCGTGTGTGTGTGTTGTGTGGGTGTATATGTCTGTGTGTGTGTGAGTGTGTGTGTGTGTGCGCGAGTGTGTGTGCGTGCGCGAGTGTGTGTGTTGTGTGGGTGTGTATGTCTGTGTTCATGTGTGTGTGTTGTGTGGGTGTGTGTGTGTGTGTGTGTGTGTGTGTTGCATGGGTGTGAGTGTGTGTGTGTATGTGTGTGTATTGTGTGTGTGTGTGTGTGTCAGTTCCTGCAGTGATTATGTATGTGGTCGTGACCGCTCTGATGGGCGCCATCATACTCTTATCGTCATACACTATCTACATGTGCAGGAGGGGGAAGGCAAGAGGTGAGTACTACACACATGAAGCTGGGAACAGACCTCCAGATTTGTTCAGTCTTATAGTAATTAGAACGCCACTGTACGCACCAAATTTACCGACAGTGCCGCGTGCGATTTTGAGTCAGCTGTACGCACAGAGTTCAATCAAAGCACACACATCCTAAATGAACACTGGGAGCAGGACCAAAAGGCAGTGCCGCGTGTGATTTTGAGTCAGTTGTACGCACAAACGTAATGACTGGCTGAAAATACAACAGACATCCATGTCACAATCCCAACTATGGTAACATACAATGCACTGATAACGATCAAATCAAATATGTTTGATTTAATCAGAATTACGTCAATAATGGAAACAACCGTTTCAGATTTAAATCGGTGTCCCCCAATACACATGACAACTGATGTTGCGACCAAGCACTCAGACTACCCCCAATTGCCTCCCACTACCTGCGACTGACCTCGATGTTCCATCGTATCAGAATTAAATGAGGGTTACAGGTCAGGAGGTCTGTGCCTAGCTAAGGATAACATCTAAGACAACATTTGACATGTCTTCAAATATACTACTGGAGGGGGTTGCTGTCCCTGATGATGCGTATGGTTTCAGTGTACCTGATGATGCGTATGGTTTCAGTGTACCTGATGATGCGTATGGTTTCAGTGTACCTGGCACGCTGCTGTTTTCATGCGTCTCCCCTGGCGTCTGGCTCTATACCAAACTGCTGCAGCAAACACACGGCCAATGAGGGATGGGTAAGATTACATTCAGATGAAGCCTGATGTCCTGCAACTCTGCATGAGATATCATGGAGAATATGATGATGCTCATAATGATGTTTATGGTGGTGGTGATGGTGATGATGCTTGTTACACTAATGACCATAAAAATGGTGATGATAATGATGATGTGGTGTTGGCGATGGTACTTAAGGTGATGATGGCAATAGTGATAGTGATGATGTTTAGACATGGTGATGATGACCTGTCCTGCAACTCTGAAGTCACCATATTTGCATTTTTCATGATGTCACAAATGCACAATAATACGAAATTAATAATAATAATTACACTCTGACCACAAAGTAAATATTTAAATAAAACAGTAGGCTACCACATGCGTCATTATTTCAGCAAAGTATTTTCAAAACGGTGTGGCTAATTTCTAGTCTACAGTTGGCAGTCTTGATATAACGTTATTAAACCTAAATTTATAAATCATTAAACCTACAAAGTAATGTGGTTTAAGTGGCAACTCGGTCAGGCGTTGATCGCAACTGCCCATAGAGTAGGTGCATAGGCTGGCTACTGACAATGCTCTAGCTAAGCAGCGACAGGCGTGGTTGATGAGTGGATGGGAGACGAAGTTGCACCAAAGTGATGTCTCAAAGAAGCCCTATACTGTGTGACCTTTATCTCTAACGTGTTTGCTAAAGTGAGACAATGCAGCGCGAGACCTATTTTAGGCATAATATAGTGAACTAAGATGCAAAAAATGTACATTTATTGTATCACCTTTGATTCAAGAAATGAGAAAGTCAGCTCGCAGCAATGATAGCTTATTGACACTTGAAAAAAGAATGCAAAACCGCAGATTTTGCTTGTTTTTGGTCTCTCGCGGTTCGAGGCTCCGAGCCATGATTCGGCATAATAAGGAAATTGGTTTGGAGCTTCGTTTGGGGCTTCATTGCCCATCAATAGTGATGATGCTTGTTACACCAATGACCATACAGGAGAGGATGATGATGATAGTGGTGGTGGTGGTGACGATGGTACTTAAGGTAATGATGGCAGTACTGATAGTGGTGATGTTTAGAGATGATGGTGATGATGATGATGATGATGATGATGACGATGATGATGATAGTCATGATGATGATGATGATGATGATGATGATGATGTGGTGGTGACGATGGTACTTAAGGTGATGGTGGCAGTAGTGATAGTGGTGATGTTGATGATGATGATGATGATAATAGTGTTGATGATGATGATGATGATGGTGGTGGTGGTGGTGACAATGGTACTTAAGGTAATGATGGCAGTACTGATAGTGGTGATGTTTAGAGATGATGGTGATGATGATGATGATGATGATGATGATGCTTGTTACACTAATGACCATAGAGATGGTGATGATGATGATGATGATGATGATGATGATGATGATGATGATGGTGGTAGTGGTGACGACGGTACTTAAGGTGATGATGGCAGTAGTGATGGTGATGTTTAGAAATGGTGATAATGATGATGGTGGTAATGATGATGATGATGGTGGTGGTGATGGTAATGTGATGATGGTGATGATGATGATGATGATGATGATATATTTCCTGTGGATGCACATACTCACATACACACACTCATATGCAGCACGGGCCTCTCTCTCTCTCTCTCTCTCTCTCTCTCTAATCTCTCCATCAGAATGACATCACCTCCACTTTAACACCCGACCCCACTAACGATGTCACCTACTCGTCTGTCACTTTCCACCTGACTAGAGACCGCAGTGATGCTCCACCCTCCCTCTCCCCAAACCAGCATGACACTGATTGTGAATACGCCACAGTCAGGCGCTCTGGTCAACCCCCTTAACCCGTCCCTCTACCACTGGCGTAGCCACAGGTGGGCTGGGGTGGGCCTGTGCCCACCCACATGACCAGGCCCAGCCAACCAGAGACCTCTTGTTGTTTTATTGATGGTTTAAGTAATAATAGTAGCCTATGTGTTTTGGGCAGTATTACAGTGTTTCAGTTTTCCCCTTAAGAAAAGGATTCCACTGATGAGCCCTTGTGTTTTTTTTTGTGTTGTGTCAGAGAGGTCAGTCTAATGTGTGAATATGGCACAGGTAGACACCATATTGTTTCAGCAGTATCATGTGAACTGAGAAAAAAGTGAATTAAATCAGCTAACAGTTGCAAAGTCTGGCTCCCTAATTCACAGAGGAATTCCATAAGGACCCAATTTCCTTAACCTCCTACATACAAAGATAAAAGATGGAGAATACTTATGAGAGATGAACATGTGTCTGTGCATACTGAGTCATAGCAATGCTAGTCACCAGACACCAGGCCAGACTATAGCTACCAATCAGGCCAAAATTTATAACAAAGAAATCTCCATGTTTTAGCAATATAACTGTAAATTCTACGCTTACATGTGAGAAGGAGTATGACACAATGTGATAAAATAGGGGTGGATTGACATTTTTACAGCTGTATCTGTTTTTTTCTATTCAAGTATGTCTAGCATATTCATGTGCTATTATGAAAGATATTGTTTAAACTTGCTAAATAACTATCTAAACATATAGCTTCATGTATATTTCTGCAATGTTTTGTTTTTCAAAAATAAAAAATAAAGATGAAAATGAACATCTACCATCACGTTCACATTCTATTAAAACATCAAATTCCAGTGAGATGTTATGTCTTGTAAGTGAGTTTTAATGAAGTAAAAGTGTGAAATTGAAATGGAGTAAACATGACAAGAATGATTCAAGCAGCATGCAGTTATTTATTTATTTATTTATTTAGTTGGACCAGAATAATTTAACAGCACCATAGGGCTGTCACTCCATAGTACACCCACCAGAGGGCAGTATACTCCCCTGTTCTGCTGAACACAGTTACTTTATCCTATTGTTGTAAACCTCTGGACAAGTCAGATATAGAAAGCAAAACATAATAAATGACACAGTCTATGCTGTCATCTTACTTTAAAATGTTGCACAAACGTTTGCATGGTGAAAAAGAGGTCGCCCCACACGTGTGTGTGTGCAGGGCTACAGACCAAACCACAAGCTGCTGAACAGGAAGAGGAGAAATGTTAACTGTGACGTGCACAGGCTGCATACAGCTTAAAGCAGACACACCAGCCATTGCTTCATCCTTAACTACCTAGCACAGCATAGTAGGATAAAGGCAGTTTTTATTCTACTTCTGATCATTTTCTAAAGGGTAATTATAGTTTTTGCAATTAATGGTTGAATTGCATAAGCACGCCATTGTCTTTCCCTGCCACGAAAAAAAAGACGAGGGATGAGGATGACAGATAATGTTTCAGAGAGAGGGACCCTCTGTGGTATTGTTATTTACCATTCAGTTACACAACTGAAACACAGAAGAACAAACATATAAATAATTATAACATTTTAAGAGAATATTTGTGTGTGTCCTCTCCTGATGGTTTGAATGTGCTGCACGCAAGTGTGAATGAAACAGGAAGGGGTGGACCTCACACTCTGCAGTGGACTGAACGCGATGCTAATCTACATGCTGGATGAGTTTTTATTCTACCTCTGATCATTTTCTAAAGGGTAATTATAGTTTTTGCAATTAATGGTTGAATTGCATAAGCACGCCATTGCCTTTCCCTGCCACATCTACAGACGAGGGATGAGGATGAGAGATGAACATGTGTCTGCACATATTTGCTAATACCGATGCTAGTCACCTCTGGCCAGGCTATAGCTATAGAGCACTGCATTACTTTTAGGCTTTGCTAGTAATCAGGCTAATAGCTATAACAAAGAAATCTCAACGTTTCAGTGAAAGAACCATAGGTGGTTGTAAAATGCATTTTAAACACATCATTCTTGTTTATTTTTTTGTTATTTCAAATGTATTGTAACTGTAAATAAATTAGTAATACATGTATGTGAGTCCATACTGGGCTCTTTTAAATTGTAAATTCTATACTTATCTGTGTCAAAGAGGATGACTGAATGTGATAAGATATGGGTTGACTGAAATTTTTACAGTTGTACCTGATTTTGTTTTCTGTTCAGGTATGTCTATGTTGTTTTTATAGTTATGTAAGCTTCTATTTAAACTTGCTAAATAATCATCTACACACATGGCGTCATGCATATTTCGGCACTATTTTGGTTTCCAAAATAAAAATGAAGATGACAGTGAACATCTGCCATTACGTTCAAAATCAAAACATCACATTCCAGTAAGATGTTGTGTCTTGTAACTGGGATGTAATGAAGTAAAAGTGTAAAATTGAAATGGAGTAAACATGACAAGAATGTTTCAGGCAGCATGCAGGTATTGATTTATTTATTTAGTTGGACCAGAATAATTTAACAGCACCATAGGGCTGCCACTCCATAGTATAACCACCAGAGGGCAGTATACTCACCTGTTCTGCTGAACACAGTTATATTATCCTATTGTTGTAAACCTCTGCACAAGTCAGATATAGAAAGCAAAACATAATAAATGACACAGTCTATACTGTCATGTTACTTTAAAGTGTTGCACAGACGTCTGCATGGTGAAAAAGAGGTCGCCACACACGTGTGTGTGTACAGGGCTACAGACCAAACCACAAGCTGCTGAACAGGAAGAAGATAAATATAAACTGTGACGTGTACAGGCTGCATACAGCTTAAAGCAGACACACCAGCCATTGCTTTATCCTTAACTACCCAGCACAGCATGGCAGGATGAACGCTGTTTCTATTCCACTTCTGATCATCTAAAGGATAATCATAGTTTTATGTTGTTAAGTTTAATAGAAAGACCTTGTGATTGTTTCAGAGAGAGGGACCCTCACTGACATTTTTATGTACCTTTCAGTTACAAAACTGGCACACTGAAGAACAAATATAGCTTAATTTTTATTTTTTATTTTTAAAGAAAATGGTTGTGTGTGTCCTCTCCTGATGGTTTGAATGTGCTGCACGCAAGTGTGAATAAAACAGGAAGAGGTGGACCTCACACTCTGCAGTGGACTGAACGCGATGCTAATCTACATGCTGGATGGGTTAAGGCTATAGCTAAATATAACAGAGAAGTGTATCCGCCACACACAGAGTGAGGTCAGACACCAGCCGCTGCATTTCTTTGGACTAAGCGACACACATACCCATCAAGAATGAAGTTTGTTCTACTTCTGTTGATTTTCTCAGGTAAGTTAAAGGTTTATGTTTATTTAGAATGCAATGGAATTGTCCTGTCAGTGTTTTAGAAAGACTAGCTGAGCACTAGCCTATCTGAAGCTTGGCTAACTACTAAGAACGTGGCTTGGGTTATACGGCATCATCTCTCCAAACCTCTTGTTTCCTGTGTGCACAGTCAAGCAGTCATTGAAATGGGTGTATGTGTGTACTACATACATACAGTATGTCTATATCTATGCACATATTGGTGTGTGTGTATCTGTTAATAGTATGTGTACTTGTGTCTTGTTTAGAGTAATTTGAGAGATATGCATATAATTAGTTTGTGCATGTGTGAATACATGCACATGAGTGTACTCAAATGCTGCTGTACCCTCTTGTGCTGGCCTGTATGACAAGACACCAAGTCTTCATGAGTGCTTGGGGTTATGTGGGTGTGCACTTACAGCTAGGACAGGGGGGAATACTATTGTGTGGTGGATAAAACAGACCCTAAGATCTCTACTGTCATACAGCTGGATGTCGAGGGAGGTTTGTAGATTTAGTTTACTGACTTCTATTAACCCTTTTAACCTTATTAAGAGAATAAGATAGAGATCAGATCCCAAGTACATTTTGAGTGAAGTGTATGAAAGTAAAAGAAAGTTTCTTCTACTGTAGCTTTGATAGGTGAGCAGGATCCTGCACCAATGACATACCCTAATGGTGGAAGCAGTGAGTTAAGCTGTGCTTTCCCTGAACCCCTCCAACACAGAACCCACTACCTCTGCCACCACCAAGCTATGTTAACATGCTCTATACTCACCCCATCTGGAACAATGAAGAGAAAAGTACAAAAAATATCCTCTGGCGGTAAAGCAAATTGGTCTGTGACACTAACCCAGCTGTCTGAAAGAGATGCTGGAGTGTACTGGTGTGGAGCAGGTGAAGTTAACGAAGCTGGCCGATCCATTACGCTTACAAAGAAAATTCAAATCTTTGTTGGTAAGTTAATTTATAGTTAAACACCAAGGATTTGGTGTGTCCCACAGTCAAGCAATCATTGAAATGGGTGTATGTGTGTACTACATACGTACAGTATGTCTATATCTATGCACATACTGGTGTGTGTGTGTGTCTGTTAATCGTATGTGTACTTGTGTCTTGGTTAGAGTGATTTGACAGATATGCATGTAATTAGTTTGCCATTCGTGTATACAGGGACATGAGTGTTCTCAAATGCTGCTGTACCCTCTTGTGCTGGTCTGTATGACAAAGATGGAAATCTTCACGAGTGCAAGGGGTTATGTGGGTGTACACTTACAGCTAGTGTGTGCTTCCTGCTTTGGTCAACAATGCTGTCGACACAAGAGCACAACTCGAGAACAGCACAGTCAGGACTTCCTGATGTACAAATGGAGCACAGCATCAGGGCCACGTCATGTACTTGTGTTGTGACCACAGTGTAACGTTAGACTCTGTATTCTCATGTGTGCACACCGTCTCTTCATTAACAGGTGGAGGTGATGCCTTTACTGTGACTGGACATGAAGGAGGGGCTGTCATCTTTAAGTGTGACTATAACAAGGCCTTATATGACAGTAACAGGAAGCATCTGTGTAAAGTGTCAAAGGCTAAATGTTCCAGCAACATAAAGGCAGATAGTACAGTTACCCCTGAATTTGGTCAGAAGTTCTCTCTCTATGACAACCCATCAGAGGGGAACTTCATGGTGTTGATCAGACAGCTGACTGCTGAGGACAGTGGAATATACCAGGGTATGGTGGGCAAACATTCTCCTGTGAAATGTATGGACATAAGGCTGGATGTTAAGAAAGGTTGGTGCATTTAGTTCACTGTCTGCTTTTAACCATCTTGTGCTGAACATTGTAACTTTTTGTTTTCTATTAAGAGAACATCATAGGGAACAGCGCCCAAGTTATTAATGCAGCATACCTTAGTATACTCTTTAAATCAAAAGTATTTAAATCACATCATCATTTCAATATTTTTCAGAGGGGTAGAAGGCTCTGCAAGTAAACAGTTATTCATTATTACAGATGTGGAAAGCAATTGGAATCATCAACCACAGAAACGCACTTCTGGGGGAGGTGCTGAGTTCAGCTGCCATTTTTCTAAATCCTACGAGAACAGAACTCCCTACATCTGCCACCTTCAGAGAAAGTTAACCTGCTCTGCACTCACACCACCTGGAACACAGAGGAGAAAAATAGAAAAATTATCCACTGAGAGCGATAAAGACATATTTTCTGTGATCCTTGAAGACCTGACTACACAAGATGCTGGAGAGTACTGGTGTGGAGTCAAAGCAAGTGTAGGTGAATCCATCACACTGATGAGGAGGTTTGGTAAGTTATGATTTATTTAGATTCCTTACAACTGCTGTGGACACTGTGGGCACATATATATATACATATATATATTTCCCAACTTGTGCACTTGCACTGCCATCTTCTTTAATGTATCTTGAATCTATTTATTTGAAATAAAACGTGTTGGTTTACAAGTGTTTTATTTGGTTAGCCAGGCATGTTTGTAATGGATGGGTAATCTCCTTTGTAAGGTCAAGTGTACGAACAATGGCAAACTTTTTTATGAATACTATGGGAGGTCAGTTACAAGCTGTCACATTTTCTGTATATAACACCTCCACTGGAGTCTTCATTGGACTGAATATTTTGTATGGAACCACAGGAACTAATACATTTATATATGATTATTACACAGAGCTGCAGGTGATACGTAAGGAAGAACCACCATCCTCATCTACATCACCATGCACAACATGCTCGCCACACACAACACCATCTTCATCTACATCACCATGCACAACATCCTCTCCACACACAACACCATCTTCATCTACATCACCATGCACAACATCCTCTCCAGGGTCACTGCCATCCTCCTACTCCACCTCCTCATCTACTCAACAGCGTGTGTCTACAGCATCTCCCCAGTCTCCCTCATCAGCATATGGTATGCACGTTAATATACAGTATGTCTATATGTACCTAGTGTGTCCTTACTTTTTTGTTTCGATAAATAGATTGTTGAAGAATATGAGTTAACCACATGACTCCAGTTTCTGATGTGCCAGGCGATATTTAAATATAACTAATTTGAATTGAATAGAATGTTGCCTGTTGACGTATTACTTTTCTTCCTCGTTACCCAGATAATGGTTATTGCTCCAGGTGATTATTATGTGCATATGCATATTTATTTATTTTGGGACAAAATACATTTCAAGTCATATGACTGCAATTCAATAAATTAGCCACCAGATGTCAGTCAACCTCTGAGCCTCTGAGCTGCATCACCATGTCCTGGTTATGGTTAAAAGCTATGCCAAAATACAACTTTTTTTGTGTCTTGTGATTGAGTTAAATTTTTAAATTTGAATTTAAATTTGAAATTTTACAATTTAAATGGAGAAGACATTTTAAGACGAATTATTCAGGCAGTGTGCAAACTTTTATTTATTTTGTTGGGTCAGAATAATTTAACAGCACTATAGGGCTGCAGCTCCATATTATAACTACCAGAGGTCAGTCTACTCCCCTCCTCTGCTTAACACAAAATGTATTTGCAATGAGCTGCATAATTACATAATCATAGTAGTTAATCCTGGTGGAGTCAAATGCTGTGGGTTAGAATCCAATAACAATGTCTCTCTGGTCTCTCCACTGTATTTACAGTCCATAGTACTTTCAGGTTAGGCTCAGTGTAATGCCACTGATAATAAGCATGTCCACCCTGTCACATAAAACTCCATGGCTGCTGTCTTTTGTGTTAGTGCTGCTAGTCAGGTGTGTGTTTAAATGCAGGAATATTTCCTTTCAGGTGTGTGTGTGTGTGTGCTTAAGGTTGGTCATTTCTTGTACAAGGCTTGTGTGAGGTTTGTGTGGGTGTGTAGAGTTGGCCATCTTCCCTTTTAGGTTCTACTGGTCGTGTGTGGTCTGTGTCTGGGTGTGTAAAGTTGGTCATCTTTCCTTGCAGGCTTTGCTGGTACTTTGCTGGTGTGTGTGTGTGTGTGTGTGTGTGTGTGTGTGTGTGTGTGTGTGTGTGTGTGTGTGTGTATGTGTGTGTGTGTTTGTGTGTGTGTGTGTGTAAAGTGTGTCATTTCTTATACCAGGTGCTATTGGTCAGGTGTGTGTGTGTGTGTGTGTGTTTGTTTAAAGTTGATGATCTCTCCTACAGGTGCTGTTGTAGCTGTATGGGTGGTCCTGGTTGGTAATTTCTTATACCAGGTGCTGTTCGTCAGCTGTGTGTGTGTGTGTGTGTGTGTGTGTGTGTGTGTGTGTGTGTGTGTGTGTGTGTGTGTGTGTGTGTATGTGTGTGTTTAAGGTTGATGATCTCTCCTACAGGTGCTGTTGTGGCTGTCTGTGTGGTCCTGGCTGCTGTTGCTCTGCTGCTGGGAGTCATTTTCTACATGCACAGGAGAAAGAGGACACAAGGTATATTGTAGTCTATAATATATATATATATAATCTATTCATACACACACACACACACACACACACACACACACACACACACACACACACACACACACATACATACACACACATGCACACATGCATGCAAACAAATGCTCACGCACACTCACACACACACACACACACACACACACACGAATGCAAACACATGCCCACGCACACACACACACACACACACAGACACACACACACATAGAAAGTGAAATGTTCTCTTCATTCTATGTTGTGTTTTACAGAGAGTTTAAACTACACTGGCAGAGATGGAACAGGTGGAATACAGGTAACAAACTCAAAAGAAACTTACAACTATGATCATGTGATGACAAATACAACTCAATGTACGACATGTCTCTTTCTCTCTCTCTCTCTCTCTCTCTCTCTCTCTCTCTGTCTCTCTCCTGCTGACAGATTCTTCTAACAACCAACACCTATGCAGACATTACAGACACCGGACATCTCCAGCCAACTGATTCTGCTAGTACGGCACCTAATACTGTTTATGCCATGGCTCAATTACCCATAATTCTCTCCGGTGACCCCACATGCCCCTCTGCTAATTCACCCACAATGCCCTCTGATGACCACATTTATTCTACTGCTTATTTACCTACAAACCCATGTGATGATGGTACATATTCGCTTGCTAAATTACCCTCAGGCTCCTCTGTTGAGCCCATTTACTCTCTTGCCCAGTTACCTAGAAGCCCTTGTGATGATCCAGCATATACCACTGCCAATTTACCCCCAAACCCTTTGAATGCTGGTACATATGCTTTAGCTAAGTTACCTGCAATCACCTGTGGTGATGACACTTATTCACTTGTGAAATTACCCACAAGTCCATGTGATTTTTCACTTCCTCACCCTGACCGCTCTATTGATGACCCAACCACAGGCTCTTCCGCCCTCCCACCCAAAACACCCTAAGATAGAGCATACTCCCTAATACAGGGCTAATATTAGATTAAAGCCACCCAAATGTATTGGCAAAAACTACATTTTTTAACTCTTAAGCATTGTTAACCATGGCCAACCACCCACCATCACTTTTCTGCAAAACCTTGTTGCACTTTTTTTTATTGTTTTATGTGTAAGTCGTTACAAGTGGCAGCTCAGGCCAGTCTTTTACCACCTTGATTGTCAAAAACTACTATTTTAAAACTCAGCGTAGTGCCACAGACAATACAGTAGCTGTGGTGTTCTCAGGGTTTCTGCAAGTGCATATTAGATAGCTATTTAATGTGAGAGACTTAGACCACAACAGTGCTTTCTTTATATTAATATGTATGCCATTTCTTGTTATTCTGACGTCATCTCTGTGTGGAATGAAGTAACACAATGTACATAACTCCTGTTTAAGCAAAATAAATGTGCATCTACCAAGCGAAAATTAGAAGCCCTGTACTCTGTTCTGCAGAAGCCCTCATTGTACGTGTCACAAGAGATGGTTGTTATTTATTTATCAGTAGTTTTAAAATATGTGGATGGTGGTGGGTTGTGGCGAAGGACGGTCTTGAAAGCCTGCACCGCAGGACTGAACAAAGTTGTATTTGTGGGGAGGTGTTGTTGCTGGTAAACACTTTGGATAGGGTACGTGCTGTAGGTACAGATTGGTTAAGCCAAGTGAGGATGCAGATCTACAGTTACTACACAAAGCAGTTCATATACAAGGTAAAGCACGAGGTGTAGAAGAAGAAGAAGAAGAAGAAGAAGAAGAAGAAAGTTGGAGAGTAGAACAGATTAAGGTTACATGTCATTTTAAAGGACGTTACAGTGTATCTACAGCATGAACCACAATCTAACAAAGTGTAACATATGTACTCTACATCAGCGTAAAGCTTGGTATTAGGGTTAGTGCATAATATTGCATGTATTTTATCCAATACTGGTTTTAGTCGTTATTTCAGGCCGTAAATTGTGTAGACTGTAAATGTTTATGACTATGGCCTGTAGAGGGTCACCAATAATCATTTACAAGGTAGGCCCAGCAGAAAGGAGTATATCTACATCAGAATGACATCACTTCAACACCCAACTTCACCATTGCAATTAATGGTTGAATTCCATAAGCCTTTCCCTGCCAAATATACAGACGAGGGATGAGGATGAGAGATGAACATGTGTCTGCACATATTTGCTAATAGCAACGCTAGTCACCTCTGGCCAGGCTATAGTTATAGAGCACTGCATTACTTTTAGGCTTTGCTACTAATCAGGCTAATAGATATAACAAAAAAATCTCCATGTTTTAGCAATAGAAGCATAGGTGGTTGTAAAATGCATTTTAAACATATCATTCTTGATTTATTTTTGTTGTTATTTCAAATGTAATGTAGCTGTAAATTAATTAGCAATACATATGTGACTCCATACTGGGCTCTTTTAAATTGTAAATTCTACACTTATCTGTGTCAAAGAGTTTGACTGAATGTGATAAGATATTGATAGTTGATTGACATTTTTACAGGTGTACCTATTTTTTTCTGTTCAGGTATGTCTATGATGTTTATATGGTTATGTAAGCTTCTATTTAAACCTGCTAAATAATCATGTACACACATGGCGTCATGCATATTTCTGCACTGTTTTGGTTTCCAAAATCAAAATAAAGATGACAATGAACATCTGCCATCACCTTCACCTTCTATCAAAACATCAATTTCCAGTAAGATGTTGTGTTTTGTATGTGGGTTTTAAGAAGGTAAACGTGTGAAATTATAATGGAGTAAACATGACAAGAATGATTCAGGCAGCATGCAGTTTAACAGCACCATTGGGCTGTCACTCCAAAGTACACCCACCAGAGGGCAGTCTACTCCCCTGTTCTGCTGGACACAGTTATATTATCCTATTGTTGTAAACCTCTGGACAAGTCAGATATAGAAAGCAAAACATAATAAATGACACAATCTATACTGTCATGTTACTTTAAAGTGTTGCACAGACATCTGCATGGTAAAAAAGAGGTCACCCCACACGTGTGTGTGTACAGGGCTACAGACCAAACCACAAGCTGCTGAACAGGAAGAGGATAAATGTTAACTGTGACGTGCACAGGCTGCATACAGCTTAAAGCAGACACACCAGCCATTGCTTTATTTTTAACTACCTAGCACAGCATGGCAGGAGGAAGGCTGTTTCTTTTCTACTTCTGATCATTTTCTAAAGGGTAATTATAGTTTTATGTTGTTAAATTTAATAGAAGGATCTTGTGATTGTTTCAGAGAGAGGGACCCTCTGTGGTATTGTCATTTACCATTCAGTTACACAACTGAAACACAGAAGAACAAATACATAAATAAATATTACATTTTAAGAGAATATTTGTGTCTGTCCTCCCCTGATGGTTTGAATGTGCTGCACGCAAGTGTGAATAAAACAGGAAGGGGTGGACCTCACACTCTGCAGTGGACTGAACGCGATGCTAATCTACACGCTGCATGAGTTAAGACTATAAATATAACGCTAAAGTGCATCCGCACGCACAGTGTGAGGTCAGACACCAGCCGCTGCATTTCTTTGGACTAAGCGACACACATACCCATCAAGAATGAAGTT
The DNA here is from genome assembly GCA_027475355.1 of Coilia nasus. Taxonomy (NCBI): domain Eukaryota; kingdom Metazoa; phylum Chordata; class Actinopteri; order Clupeiformes; family Engraulidae; genus Coilia; species Coilia nasus. The sequence goes on from CM050198.1 coordinate 7,174,699, forward strand.
TGTTCTACTTCTGTTGGTTTTCTCAGGTAAGTTAAAGGTTTATGTTTATTTAGAATGCAATGGAATTGTCCTGTCAGTGTTTTAGAAAGACTAGCTGAGCACTAGCCTATCTGAAGCTTGGCTAACTACTAAGAACGTGGCCTGGGTTATACGGCATCATCTCTCCAAACCTCTTGTTTCCTGTGTGCACAGTCAAGCAATCATTGAAATAGGTGTATGTGTGTACTACATACATACAGTATGTCTATATCTATGCACATATTGGTGTGTGTGTGTCTGTTAATAGTATGTGTACTTGTGTCTTGTTTAGAGTAATTTGAGAGATATGCATATAATTAGTTTGTGCGTGTGTGAATACATGGACATGAGTGTACTCAAATGCTGCTGTACCCTCTTTTGCTGGCCTGTATGACAAGACACCAAGTCTTCATGAGTGCTTGGGGTTATGTGGGTGTACACTTACAGCTAGTGTGTGCTTCCTGCTTTGGTCAACAATGCTGCCGACACAAGAGCACAACTCGAGAACAGCACAGTCAGGACTTCCTGATGTACAAATGGAGCACAGCATCAGGGCCGCGTCATGTATTTGTGACCACAGTGTAACGATAGACTCTGTATTCTCATGTGTGCACACCGTCTCTTTATTAACAGGTGGAGGTGATGCCTTTACTGTGACTGGACATGAAGGAGGGGCTGTCATCTTTAAGTGTGACTATAACAAGGCCTTATATGACAGTAACAGGAAGTATCTGTGTAAAGGGTCAAAGGCTAAATGTTCCAGCAACATAAAGGCGGATAGTACAGTTACCCCTGTATCTGGTCAGAAGTTCTCTCTCTATGACAACCCATCAGAGGGGAACTTCATGGTGTTAATTACACAGCTGACTGCTGAGGACAAGGGGGAATACTATTGTGTGGTGGATAAAACAGACCCTAAGATCTCTACTGTCATACAGCTGGATGTCGAGGGAGGTTTGTAGATTTAGTTTACTGACTTCTATCAACCCTTTTAACCTTATTAAGAGAATAAGATAGAGATCAGATCCCAAGTTTTTTTTGTTTGTTTTTGTTTTTTGAAATAAAAACAACTGAGTATCATTTTACATTTTGAGTGAAGTGTATGAAAGTAAAACAAAGTTTCTTCTACTGTAGCTTTGATAGGTGAGCAGGATCCTGCACCAATGACATACCCTAATGGTGGAAGCAGTGAGTTAAGCTGTGCTTTCCCTGAACCCCTCCAACACAGAACCCACTACCTCTGCCACCACCAAGCTATGTTAACATGCTCTATACTCACCCCATCTGGAACAATGAAGAGAAAAGTACAAAAAATATCCTCTGGCGGTAAAGCAAATTGGTCTGTGACACTAACCCAGCTGTCTGAAAGAGATGCTGGAGTGTACTGGTGTGGAGCAGGTGAAGTTAACGAAGCTGACCGATCCATTACGCTTACAAAGAAAATTCAAATCTTTGTTGGTAAGTTAATTTATAGTTAAACACCAAGGATTTGGTGTGTCCCACAGTCAAGCAATCATTGAAATGGGTGTATGTGTGTACTACATACATACAGTATGTCTATATCTATGCACATACTGGTGTGTGTGTGTATCTGTTAATGGTATGTGTACTTGTGTCTTGTTTAGAGTGATTTGAGAGATATGCATGTAATTAGTTTGTGCGTGTGTGAATACATGGACATGAGTGTACTCAAATGCTGCTATACCCTCTTGTGCTGGCCTGTATGACAAGACACCAAGTCTTCATGAGTGCTTGGGGTTATGTGGGTGTGCACTTACAGCTAGTGTGTGCTTCCTGCTTTGGTAAACAGTGCTGCCGACACAAGAGCACAACTCGAGAACAGCACAGTCAGGACTTCCTGATGTACAAATGGAGCACAGCATCAGGGTCACGTCATGTACTTGTGACCACAGTGTAACGTTAGACTCTGTATTCTCATGTGTGCACACCGTCTCTTTATTAACAGGTGGAGGTGATGCCTTTACTGTGACTGGACATGAAGGAGGGGCTGTCATCATTACTTGTAAATATAAGGCAGCATCATATAACAGCAACAGGAAGTATCTGTGTAAAGGGTCACAAACTGAATGTCCAGGCAACATAAAGGCAGACAGTACGGTTACCCCTGAATCTGGTCAGAAGTTCTCTCTCTATGACAACCCGTCAGAAGGGAACTTCATGGTGTTGATTACACAGCTGACTGCTGAGGACAAGGGGGAATACTATTGTGTGGTGGATAAAACACACCCTAAGATCTCTACTGTCATACAGCTGGATGTTGAGAGAGGTTTGTAGATTTAGTTTACTGACTTCTATTAACCCTTTTAACCTTATTAAGAGAATAAGATAGAGATCAGATCCCAAGTTTTTTTTGTTTGTTTTTGTTTTTTTTAAAAATAAAATCAACTGAGTATCATTTTACATTTTGAGTGAAGTGTGTGAAAATTAAACAAAGTTTCTTCTACTGTAGCTTTGATAGGTGAGCAGGATCCTGCACCAATGACATACCTCCATGGGGGAAGCAGTGAGTTAAGCTGTGCTTTCCCTGAACCCCTCCAACACAGAACCCACTACCTCTGCCACCACCAAGCTATGTTAACATGCTCTATACTCACCCCATCTGGAACAATGAAGAGAAAAGTACAAAAAATATCCTCTGGCGGTAAAGCAAATTGGTCTGTGACACTAACCCAGCTGTCTGAAAGAGATGCTGGAGTGTACTGGTGTGGAGCAGGTGAAGTTAACGAAGCTGGCCGATCCATTACGCTTACAAAGAAAATTCAAATCTTTGTTGGTAAGTTAATTTATAGTTAAACACCAAGGATTTGGTGTGTCCCACAGTCAAGCAATCATTGAAATGGGTGTATGTGTGTACTACATACGTACAGTATGTCTATATCTATGCACATACTGGTGTGTGTGTGTATCTGTTAATAGTATGTGTACTTGTGTCTTGTTTAGAGTGATTTGAGAGATATGCATGTAATTAGTTTGTGCGTGTGTGAATACATGGACATGAGTGTACTCAAATGCTGCTGTACCCTCTTGTGCTGGCCTGTATGACAAGACACCAAGTCTTCATGAGTGCTTGGGGTTATGTGGGTGTACACTTACAGCTAGTGTGTGGTTCCTGCTTTGGTAAACAGTGCTGCCGACACAAGAGCACAACTCAAGAACAGCACAGTCAGGACTTCCTGATGTACAAATGGAGCACAGCATCAGGGCCGCGTTGTGTACTTGTGACCACAGTGTAACGTTAGACTCTGTATTCTCATGTGTGCACACCGTCTCTTCATTAACAGGTGGAGGTGATGCCTTTACTGTGACTGGACATGAAGGAGGGGCTGTCATCTTTAAGTGTGACTATAACAAGGCCTTATATGACAGTAACAGGAAGTATCTGTGTAAAGGGTCAAGGGCTAAATGTTCCCGCAACATAAAGGCAGATAGTACAGTTACCCCTGAATCTGGTCAGAAGTTCTCTCTCTATGACAACCCGTCAGAGGGGAACTTCATGGTGTTGATCAGACAGCTGACTGCTGAGGACAGTGGAATATACCAGGGTATGGTGGGCAAACATTCTCCTGTGAAATGTATGGACATAAGGCTGGATGTTAAGAAAGGTTGGTGCCTTTAGTTCACTGTCTGCTTTTAACCATCTTGTGCTGAACATTGTAACTTTTTGTTCCCTATTAAGAGAACATCATAGGGAACAGAGCCCAAGCGATCCATGCTGCATATCTTAGTATACTCTTCAAATCAAAACTATTTAAATCACATCATATTGTCAGTGTTTACAGAGTGGTAGAAGGGTCTGCAGTAAACAGTTATTCATTATTACAGATGTGAAAAGCAATTGGAATGATCAAACACAGAAACGCACTTCTGGGGGAAGTGTTGATCTCAGGTGCCCTTTTCCTAAATCCTACGAGAAGGGATCTCCCTACATCTGCCACCTTCGGAGAAAGTTAACCTGCTCTGCACTCACACCACCTGGAACACAGAGGAGAAAAATAGAAAAATTATCCACTGAGAGCGATAAAGACATATTTTCTGTGATCCTTGAAGACCTGACTACACAAGATGCTGGAGAGTACTGGTGTGGAGTCAAAGCAAGTGTAGGTGAATCCATCACACTGATAAGGAGAATTGGTAAGTTATAACAGTGGTCCCTTGTTAATCGCCGAAATCCGCGAAGTAGTCAGCTTTATTTTTTAAAAGTATTACAGATGTTTTAAGGCAGTAAAACCCCTCACTAAACACTTTATACACTTTTCTCAGACAGGCAATGACATTTTCTCACGTTTCTCTCTCTTCTACTCCTGAAGTTCAAACTTCCAAACATACAGCACTTCAGAGTCACACGGCTAGCAATCAAAGATTTATGTAAATATTACAAGCTGAATTCATTCTGTACTGTAGAGGAGACATAGCACGGAGGAGATTGATTGACAGTGTTCTACAGCCAATCAGGGCGCAGAACACAATGCGCTGTAAAAAAAAAAAAAAAAAAAAAAAAAGGCTGCACTAAATTTTTTTTCGCAAAACAGCCGAGGCCGCGAAAGGTGAACCGCGTTATAGCAAGGGACCACTGTATTTAGATTCCTTACAGCTGCTGTGGACACTGCGAGCACATGCATGTATTTCCCAATGTGCTGGTTTACAAGTGCGTTTATTTGGTTAGCCAGGCATGTTTGTAATGGATGGGTAATCTCCTTTGTAAGGTCAAGTGTACGAACAATGGCAAACTTTTTTATGAATACTATGGGAGGTCAGTTACAAGCTGTCACATTTTCTGTATATAACACCTCCACTGGAGTCTTCATTGGACTGAATATTTTCTATGGAACCACAGGAAGTAATACATTTATATATGATTATTACACAGAGCTGCAGGTGATACGTAAGGAAGAACCACCATCCTCATCTACATCACCATCCACAACATGCTCTCCACACACAACACCATCTTCATCTACATCACCATCCACAACATGCTCTCCACACACAACACCATCTTCATCTACATCACCATGCACAACATGCTCTCCACACACAACACCATCCTCATCTACATCACCATCCACAACATCCTCTCCAGGGTCACTGCCATCCTCCTCCTCCACCTCCTCATCTACTCAACAGCGTGTGTCTACAGCATCTCCCCAGTCTCCCTCATCAGCATATGGTATGCACGTTAATATACAGTATGTCTATATGTACCTAGTGTGTCCTTACTTTTTTATTTTGATAAATAGATTGTTGAAGAATATGAGTTAACCACATGACTCCAGTTTCTGATGTGCCAGGCGATATTTAAATATAACTAATTTGAATTGAATAGAATGTTGCCTGTTGACGTATTACTTTTCTTCCTCGTTACCCAGATAATGGTTATTGCTCCAGATGATTATTGTGTGCATATGCACATTTATTTATTTTGGGACAAAATACATTTCAAGTCATATGACTGCAATTCAATAAATTTGCCACCAGATGTCAGTCAACCTCTGAGCCTCTGAGCTGCATCACCATGTCCTGGGGCCTCATGTACTAACACTTGCGTGGATTTCCTACTGAATCTGTGCGTACGCGAAAAATCTGGAAAGATGCGTACGCACAAAAAAAATCAGATGTATCAATCCGTGCGTAAGCAGGTTTCCACGCACATTCTCTTTGTACATGTGAAATCCAGCGCACATGCACGAGCCCGACTCTCCGCCTTGTCTCATCCCTCAAGTACCCCACATTGAATATGCTAATTAGTATAAATAGGTCTGTAGTAGTGCTCCGTTGAGAGAATGGATATGGAAAAAGGAAGGAAAAAAACTTTTCGGCATGCGAGGTGAATGTGCTGATTTTGGAGGTGGAGGCCAGACACAAAATCTTGTTTGGTTCACTTTCCACCGGAATCAGCACCAAAACAAAACAACTTGCCTGGACAAATGTGGCAAAGGCAGTAAGTGTGGTAAGGTCAGAAACACGGGCTGTGCTGATGTAAAAAAAAAATGGTCCGATATAAAAGTGGATGTGAAAAAGAAAGTCGCTGTCTCCTATGAGTGATCAGAATAATTACAGCATAAACTATACATCATGTGTATATTTTCCAGTACATTCACTTTAGGTGTTAAATTTCTTACCAAGTAGCCACCCATTACGCACTCTGCCAGCTTCCAGCCTATTCCCAACCACGCTGTTAGTCCGGATGAAGGAGTCATGGGTTGCCCCAGGCCACCTTGCTACGATATTTGTAAGGCGCATTTGGGCATCACATATTATTTGTACGTTTATTGAATGGAAATGTTTCCTGTTCACATACGCATATTTCCCCTCAGACGGCGCCTTTATAAATATGTGTGCAGTCGATCGCTACGATTACATTTGGAAAACCGGCTATCGCTGCAAATTCTGCTTTAATGTTTGATTGATTGATTTCATATTATGGTTACTCCACGCAACATCAACAACTCTAGTCTCATTATACTACTGTCAAGTATTGAGCGACAAACATCTCATGGGAGATATATTAGCATGAATGACATCCACAGTCCTGAAAATATGCAATGTTTAATAAGCAGTCATCCCTGAATATGATTTTACCGCGGCTTCCGATGTCCTTGATTCCAGTATAGCTATTATAGTTTTATGCATCTGTTAAAGTTAACCCAACAGTGTCACATTATGCGTGTAAACAATAACCCATGATTGAAGTGCGTTTAAAATCATGCATCCTGACGTTTAAAGCCACCTTTACCTAGCTGCAAATTGCAATATTATGTCATGACTCGTGAGTGAGTACACCTGAAGTTATTGCGCTGCATTGCCTCTATGTGCCGCCAACTGACCAAATGCACTAGAAACGTGCGTACGCCAGCCATGAAGTTTGCGTGGAGGCCCGCACTTTTTCACATCAAGTCAGTGTCTATACATCCGAACTCTGGCGTGGGAAGTGGCGTACGGAGCTTTTTTGTGCGTACGCAAGTTTTGTACATGAGGCCCCTGGTTATGGTTAAAAGCTATGCCAAAATACAACTTTACTTGTGTCTTGTGATTGAGTTAAATTTTTAAATTTGAATTTAAATTTGAAATTTTACAATTTAAATGGAGAAGACATTTTAAGACGAATTATTCAGGCAGTGTGCAAACTTTTATTGATTTTGTTGGGTCAGAATAATTTAACAGCACCATAGGGCTGCAGCTCCATATTATAACCACCAGAGGTCAGTCTACTCCCCTCCTCTGCTTAACACAAAATGTATTTGCAATGAGCAGCAGAATTACATAATCATAGTAGTTAATCCTGGTGGAGTCAAATGCTGTGGGTTAGAATCCAATAACAATGTCTCTCTGGTCTCTCCACTGTATTTACAGTACATAGTACTTTCAGGTTAGGCTCAGTGTAATGCCACTGATAATAACAATGTCCACCATCTCACATAAAACTCTATGGCTGCTGTCTGTTGTGTGTTTAAATGCAGGAATCTTTCCTTTCAGGTGTGTGTGTGTGTGTTTAAGGTTGGTCATTTCTTGTACAAGGCTTGTACGAGGCTTGTGTGAGGTTTGTGTGGGTGTGTAGAGTTGGCCACCTTCCCTTTAAGGTTCTACTGGTAGTGTGTGGTGTGTGTCTGGGTGTGTAAAGTTGGTCATCTTTCCTTGCAGGCTTTGCTGGTGCTTTGCTGGTGTGTGTATGTGTGTGTGTGTGTGTGTGTGTGTGTGTGTGTGTGTGTGTGTGTGTGTGTGTGTGTGTGTTTGTGTGTGTAAAGTGTGTCATTTCTTATACCAGGTGCTATTGGTCAAGTGTGTGTGTGTGTTTAAGGTTGATGATCTCTCCTACAGGTGCTGTTGTGGCTGTCTGTGTGGTCATGGCTGCTGTTGCTCTGCTGCTGGGAGTCATTTTCTACATGCACAGGAGAAAGAGGACACAAGGTCAGCAACACAATTAGATATATTCATACACACACACACACACACACACACACACACACACACACACACACACACACACACATACACATACATACACACACACGCATGCAAACACATGCCCACGCACACACACACACACACACACACATAGAAAGTGAAATGTTCTTTTCATTTTATGTTGTGTTTTACAGAGAGTTTAAACTATACCAGGAGAGATGGAACAGGTGAAATACAGGTAACAAGCTCAAAAGAAACTTACAACTATGATCCTGTGATGACAAATACAACTCAATGTACAAACATGTATTCTCTCTCTCTCTCTCTCTCTCTCTCTCTCTCTCTCTCTCTCTCTCTCTCTCTCCTGCTGACAGATTCCTCTAACAACCAACACGTATGAAGAGATTAAAGACACCGGACATCTCCAGCCAACTGATTCTGGGAGTACGGCACCTAATACTGTTTACGCCATGGCTCAATTACCCACAATTCTCTCCGGTGACCCCACATACCCCTCTGCTAATTCACCCACAATGCCCTCTGATGACCACATTTACTCCACTGCTGATTCACCTACGAACTCATGTGATGATGGCACATATTCACTTGCTAAATTACCCTCAGGCTCCTCTGTTGACCCCATTTACTCTCTTGCCCAGTTACCCACAAATCCTTGTGATGATCCAGCATATACCACTGCCAATTTACCCAGAAGCCCTTGTGATGATCCAGCATATACCACTGCCAATTTACCCAGAAGCCCTTTGGATGCTGGTACATATGCTTTAGCTAAGTTACCTGTAATCACCTGTGGTGATGGCACTTATTCACTTGTTAAATTACCCACAAGTCCATGTGATTCTTCACTTCCTCACCCCGACCGCTCTATTGATGACCCAACCACGGGCTCTTCCGCCATCCCACCCAAAACACCTTAAGATGGTGTATACTCCCTAGTAGAGGGCTGATGTTAGATTAAAGCCACACAGATGTACTGGCAAACACTTCTTATGAAATATTTACACCCTTTGTCTTTAGCAATGTTTACCATTGCCAACCCATCCATCATCACATTTCTGCAAAAGCTAAAATGTTACATATTTTTATTCTTATATGTGTAATTAGTTACAAGGGGCATAGCCAGGACATTTTTTTTCTGGGGGTTTGGGGGGGGGGGGGGGGGGGCTATCTAATGAAGCTGGCCTTGACCATACAAGAATATGACTGTTAAGGTAATTTGTTGTCATTCTGACCGTGTCTCTGCGTGGAACGAGGTAGCACAATGTACATATTGCTTTTTTTTAATTTTTTTTTTATAGTCTTACTTTTATATATTGCTATAAATCCAACTTATAATTTAATTCCACTTAGCTGTTTTTATCTATTTTATCTATTTCTATTCTTATTCTTCTTGTGCATTTGTTGGCTGCCTACATTCCTACAACATTTCACTATACTTTGTATCGTGACAATAAACATTTCGAGATCTAATTATACTTGTACATAACTTCTGTTCAAGAATAATAAATGATGTGCATCTACCAAACGAAAATTAGAAGCCCCGTACTCTGTTCTGCAGAAGCCCTCATTGCACTCGTTGAAAGATGGTTGTTATGTAACATATTTATATATTCATCACTGTTGCCTACGTTGTCATCATCGCGGATATCATCACCAGACACTTCAGCATGGCCCTTATCAGGATCTCAACTGGAAGAAACGAATCTGCCATCTTTAACCCCATCCTCACCATTGTTTCCACTATCGCCATACGGTAGGAAAACAGTTTTTGAGATAAGTCAAGTCAGTTATCTTAACCCTCTAGGCGCCACTGTCGACTTAAGTCGACAAGATGCCGCACTGAATAAAACGGTTGATTTTGTCAAATAGGGTGTCAAATTTGGTTTGAACTCCCTTCCACTAGGTGGTAGACATGTCATACTACGTCCCTGACTCAGAATTACGTTATGTTTCTATACAAAATAGTCGAGCTAGAGCATGTTGAATCAGTGTGAGCAAAAGCGAAGCTAGTTTGCGTGCGAGCCATATAATTAGAGCAATATTGTCAACGTCAGCGAGTGTTTGCCTTCGTTTTTCGTCTAATGGCATCAAAGAAGTTTATCTGCAATGAAGTGTTGGGTCTTCTATTCGCAGACCCTTATTCTGAAGGCGAATATCTGCCTCCAGAAGATGACGGGGATGCGTTTAGCGATGACGCTTCAGATGCGTCCCTGCCTTGCAGTGATGCAGCTGGACAAAGTGATTATTTAGCCCTACACCAAGCACAATCTTTGGATCATTTGGCCAAAGTAGATACTCATTTGCTCAATGTCAGCGATGGGAACAGTGTTTCATGGGGTGGGAATGTTTATCAGGGAGTAAGCAGGCGTGTTAGTAGTGTGGGGAACGAGGCTGGAAGTGAAGTCGGGGTCCAGTGTTTTTACTGCGCTAGCCATGTAGCTAATTTGTTTTCCGACTGTACCTTTCCCTAATCGCGGTGACAGTAACGTGGTGGAGACTTTGTCTAATGCCAATGGGTATGTTAGACGAGGTCAAAGTGTTTCTAGGAGAGCTAGGGGACAACGTAGAAGCAGGGTGAGGAGACGCAGTGAGAGTCCTACCCATGAAAATTCTCTCCACTCGGCACAAGTGCGTAGCAGATCTGCGTGTGCTGCTCGCAGCAGGAACAGTGGCGGTTTGGCACGGGGCAGAGGAGCTAATATGCTTGTTAGTTTATCTAGGCAAGATGATGGGAATGCCGGTGTATTGTCGCACCTGCTTTGAGTTGATCAATGAGGAGGGGTATCAAAATTGTCTCACGCCCTTTGATCAGCCAATTGGATATCTCCAATGCCAATTCGCCCCTAGATTTTCTGTCACTCTTTCTCTGATGATTTCTGGAATGTTCTTACAAATCTTTCAAATGTTACAAATGAGACAAATCGCTTTGCCCATCAGTTTTTAGCCTTTGTCAGCTCAAAAAAAAGCCCAACCAAAAAAACAAACAAACCTAAAAAAAAAAAAAAACTACTAACATTGTCTCTCGTCTCATCTTGTCATCTCACTCATGAGTTTTAAACTAAACAAGTCTTATGATATATATATATATATAGAATAACATATAAATGCCCCATATATGTAATCTGAGTGCCTCAGTAATAAATGGAAAATCTCTACAGCAAAAGGTCAACCTACTGCTACATGCATTCGGTTTGGTTCTGCCATTTATTAGTAAAGATTTACACTGTTTGGTTGCTATTTACTATTTATCTGAGCATTCAGTATTGTGCAATATAGCATACACAAGGTACATACACATTTTTTGGGGGGAGGGAGTACTGCATTTTATCTTTCAAACATGTGAATGGTGGTTGGTCATGGTCATTTACAGCCATTAAATCCTGCCCTCAACAACTGTGGGGAAGTGGCGAGGTGGAGTAGCCTGGTAAACCTGCCCCTCGTACTTCATTTCATTTCGTGCAGAGGGTCTGGAACAGAGACCGTCAGAAATGCTTTGCTGGAGGTCTGGACTCCTAGCTGCTGAAGTTTTTAAAAAGTGCATCTGCCTTTACCTAATCGCTAACGCCTGGTTATCACATGTGCAATTAGCCTACCTACATACTACAATTCAAATGTAGCACACAAGGTCAACATCACAGCTAACGAACACACCCTCTGTTCGCTGATTGGAGCGGTCGTGCTGGAACTTGCCAAATGCTCCCCAAGAGCGTCCGGTCCAGACCCTCTGCACAAAATGAAGTACGAGGGGCGGGTTTACCAGGCTAGAGGTGGAGGTGGTGACGTTGATAGTACAGCCATTAAGTCCTGCCCTGAACAACTGAGCATAGTTGTTTGTGGGAGGGTGGAGGTGGAGGTGGTAACATTGGTTGTAAACACTTTGGATAGGGTACGTACTGTAGGTACAGACTGGTTGAGTCAAGTGAGGAAGCAGATCTACAGTTACTAAACAAAGCAGTTCCTATACAAGGGGAAGCACAAGTTGAAGGCCTTCACAAAGGCATGATGCAAAATTCATGTCACACAAAAAGAGAGAGAGGGGTGGAGGGGGGTTGAAGAAGGAGAAGAAGAAGAAGAAGAAGAAGAAGAAGAAGAAGAAGAAGAAGAAGAAGAAGAAGAAGGTGGAGAGTAGAACAGATTAAGGTTACATGCTATTTTAAATGCCTCTGTTACAGTATATCTACATCATGATGCACAATGTAACACACTGTGTAACGACATTTAACACATATACTTATATATATATATATCACATGGTAAGGCTTAGTATTACAATTAGTGCATAATATTGCATATATTTTATCCAATACTGGTTGTAGCCATTATTCCAGGCCGTGAATGACTGTAAATGTCTATAACTATGGCCTGTAGAGTGTCACCAATAATCATTTACAAGGTAAGTCCAACAGAGGGCGATGTCTCCACAAGTTAACTCGATGCATGATGGGGTCAGTGTTCATGACCATTACTATGTCATTACTATGTGCGCACTCATCTATTTAAAAGAACCTTACTAGCTCTGAGTAATCTGTTAAAACAAAAATGGACGATTAAAAAAATATATTGTTGCAGATAATGGGAGGATTCAGTAAGTTTCTTAGTGA
>CM050198.1:7189761-7229761 GCA_027475355.1 Coilia nasus
CACAGCATATATTCTGTACAGTAAGTAGAATTAAGTTCTTGCATGGAAACTGTTTACAGAGAAGTTGTCAACTGTGTTTTGAGCTCATACACTGTACTTTTGTTTTTTTTTTTTTAAGGAACTAGGTGTAGCCATATTCAGCTGTGCTGTGTTGTTTTATGCTTTGAGGTGTGCTAAAACTGACATGCACTAGGACCCTGGGTAGCACAAAAGGCCTTGCTTCATGGAATCAGTCTGATGCAACTGTCTGTTTGCTGTCTTCATGACAGCTACAGAGAAACACTTCTCTTTTTTATACTTGCATCGTGAAGAAAAAAAAAAACATTGCTGAGGACAGTTTAAAAAAAAGTCTAAATGTGGATTTGGAGATTCCATGGGCTGATTTAGTTCTGACTGAGTGTGTGTTTAAAATAGAATGGGTTTGCTTGGGAGCTTTGTTGCTGGTATGTTGCGATATACTTGCATTTGCTATACTTCCTTTATTAATACATTTGTGGTCATTTGACAGGCTGCAAAAAATGCATTGTGTGCACACAAAGACATGCACAGGACTGCTTTTTCTGGCCTAATTCTTTCTTTACTAAGCTACCATGCTTATGATAGACCTCCAGATAGCTCAAGATGCCAGTTTGTTTTAAGTGTTGTGCATCGTCTCATTTCTGCATTCATGCTTTCAGTATTGACCTCAGGACAAAAGAGGCATTTTCCAGCAGTATCTTCTTCACCACTCCTCTCCTCCTCCTCTTCTGTCTCATCATCATCATCATCATCATCATCACCATCACCATCATTGACAATAACAACATTCCCTTACCATCAGTCCAACATTACCTTACCATCCCCCTCCCCCTCCTCGCTGTCGTCTTCTTCCTTCTCCCCGTCATCACCATCATCATCATCATCACCACCATCACCATCATCATCACTGTTGCCTACGTTGTCATCATCGCGGATATCATCACCAGACACTTCAGCATGGCCCTTATCAGGATCTCAACTGGAAGAAACGAATCTGCCATCTTTAACCCCATCCTCACCATTGTTTCCACTATCGCCATACGGTAGGAAAACAGTTTTTGAGATAAGTCAAGTCAGTTATCTTAATTTGTGAACCATATGGAATAAATCATCAGAACAGAAATTCAAGTCTTTTATTTAACTGAGATTTATCTTAGTTAATTAAGTGAGCATAGATGAAAAGTTAATCTGAAAAGCACCAAAATCTAACATATAGCTTGATATGGTATAGCTCACTGGTAGGTCATATCTGATGCTTTGAAACAAGCCGTGCTGTTTTGACGTGCCCCTGAGATTACATACAGATTATAGCCAGAGGCTTTCTTATATAGGAGAAGACAGAGCACTGAAGAAATCGTCCATAAAAAATACATGGGGACACTTCGTAACACCAAGATGGCCAGTGTCTGCAGATATCCCCGCCTGTTCCAAGCCAATCATCTGCCAAACTATACAATCTGAGGTCCAATCATGTTGCAGTATTGTGCTCCACTCGCCCACACTTGCCGTGTATTGAAGCGCTGCACATGTGCAGTTCAAATTCACCCGTGAGGAAAAGGGCTTTTAAAGCTTTATTTTGATACAAAGCAGCCAACATTCTCAGCAGTTCCATTCAAGTTTTCGTTGTGATTTTAGCCATGCATTTTGTATGTCCCTCAGTCATTGGACAGTGCATTTTCACATGTCTTACCATTCATTTAGGTAGGGCATGGTCTTATTAACCCGAAATAGATGCTCGAAGGCGTCGCCAATACGGCCGCCAAGTGCAGAGACTTTATGAGCCCCTATTGTCCCTATCTAACACCCACATCTATGATACAAGGTCTGCAGTGGAGTGCCAGTGTACTTCTGGATACGGAGCGATTACGGCCTGGAATAGGATGCCAAACTTCAATGACTAAAACAAACTCTAGGATCATTTTTTTTTTAAGTATTTGAGAAAGGCCTTTTTTCCGATAACTGGTTCATATTTTGTTAGGCATTTATTTATGATTGAAATATTTTGTGTCATAATGTATATTTTTATATAGTGTGTGTGATATTTTTTCGTGTTGTCTTTACGTCTTTAACCTCTGCAGTTGTACTTGATGAAATTTGATGGAATTATATTTTACTTACATAGGACCCCAGGAAGAATAGCTGGAGTATCTGCCCCAGCTAATAGGGATCCAATCAATCAATCAATCATTCATTCAATCATTCATTCAATCAATCAATCAATCAATCAATCAATCAATAAATCAATCAATCAATATTGTGACAGCAGCAACTTTCAGCTGCAAATTCCACCATATGTATTCAGCTTTTGTGTTCACTCTTCCTGCAGGCGTGACTGTGGTCACATCTATAGCACTGGTTGCAGTCGTGCTAATGGTGTGGCTCCCATTACTCTGTATCTACACGTTTAGGAGTAATAAAATACAAGGTGAGGCTTTTTTATGAAGTTTGAATAATAATAATAAATAAATAAACACATGACTAAGTTGCATTTTTGGAAAAGGGTCTGTTTGAGTTGAGTGTTGAGTAACCATGCCTGCTTCTGGCTATCCACAGGCCCCTCGACGTCATCAGAAAGCGCACGAATGAAGCACAGGAGCCGTGAAGAGGTAAACAAGAACAAGGAAGCAGACATGACTACACTCTCAGAAATAGGGAACAGTAGGGGTACAAATCTATATCTTAAGGTACAATGAGTATTCATGTACCCCCAAGGCTAATATTTGGACCTTAAGGGGCTGATGTGTACCTATTCAGCTCTGGAGAAGGTACAAACTGTGGTTAAAAGGTACAATTATGTGCCTTTGAGGGTACTGCCAGTGTGATAAGCCTTTGTACCCCTAAAAGTACAATTTCTATATCAAAAAGTTCTATACCTTTTTTTCTGAGAGTGTAACACATAGAGTTAGCTATTTAGCTGAGAGTGTAACACATACAGTTAGATATTTACCTTTTATATGACAATTTACAAATGCACTCCAGTTTCTCACTCTGCAGCTCCCTTTACATGTAACTGACAGCGCGTATCTTGTATTATTTCTTTCTCTCTCTCTCTATGTCTTTCTGTCTCTCTATGTCTCTATGTCTCTATGTCTTTCTGTCTGTCTGTCTCTCTCTCTCTCTCTCTCTCTGTCACTCTCTCTCTCACTGTCTTTGTCAGATCCCAGACTCGGTCTGTGACTACGAGGAGATAGGGAACTCCTCCGATGCCCTTCCCTCACAACGTCCAGGCCCCTCATCTGACCCTGACAACTGCAGCGTGACCTCTCGGTCACCTTTCTGCAACGCCCCCGGTGACTACACGTACGTCGCTGTCGATCCCACATCTGAGGAGCCCATATACACCTCTGCTGACCTTCCACTCAGCCCGTGCGATGAGCACCAAGACCCTGCTGCTGGTGGTGGGGAACCCCCCGTGAATTCCCCTGCCCATCGGGTGGACACAAACTCACTTGAAGACGCGGTTTACTCTACTGCAGACGCACCCACGATCGTCTCTGACGAGGACATATACTCCACTGCCAAGGTGGCCAACGACTGCCAGGACCCAATCTATCACCTCGCTCAGCTGCCCACGCGGTGCGATGGGGAATCCCTGCAAGCCTGGCCACAGGATGGCGATTACTCATTGGCTGACTCGCCTCCAAGCCTGTGCGATGACTCCACGCACTGTCTTGCACAGTTGGCCGCCACTCGGTCGGCTGACTCAGTCTACTCCTTGGTCTTGCGTCCAACCCCAGCGGAGGAGGAGCCTGTATACACAAATGCTGGATCTGCCACACAACCCGTAGAGGACCCTTCATCTCCTGCCGCAAATGTTCCCCAAATCGCCCCCAACCCACTATACTCGACTTTGGCGCCATCCACAAAACCTTCGGGTGAGCCCCTGTGTTCCAGCCCAGGGACACACGTTAAGCCACACATTACCCCTTTCCAGGCTGGGGCAGATGTACCCACAGCACTCTCTGATGAGCCCATTTACTCTACAGCAGATGAACCCTCTGACCCCCCTTCCTTCGGCCCCTCTCCTGAGTCCAGCCATGCATCCAAGAACCTCTCTGAGTGGCCCCAAGACATAAGTGAGGATTCAATCCATTCCGCCCAGGGTTCCTCACATGATACTTAAATAGTGCCTTTGTTAGTATGTGTGTGTGTGGTACCATCCCCACACACTGCTTCCCAGGCGCCATTGGCTGCCATTTGCTCACCTGTTTGATATGCTAAATGCAGAGTCAATTTTGCTGTGTGCTGTAGTGTGGTGTGCCGTGTAATTACAATGACACTGGGTGCTGTTTGTATGTTTGCAAAGTGTCTGCTAAGTATAATGTAATGTAATGTAATGTAATCCAACCCTGAGACCAACTCACAAGGGACAATGTCGTGTTCAGGTTGCCTCAGTTGCACTTCTGGGAGGATTTAACCTGTGACCCTCTGGTCATAGGTTCTTTACCTTAACCACCAACCGCAATAGACGAGTTTGGCCTAAAAAATCCCTCTTACTCTTAGTCTCATTGAAAAGATTTGTTTTCTGTATGCGTTAAAATGTTGTCATTATAATATGTTGTATATTAATTGTCTGCATAAGATAAATTATTTGTTATATACTGTATATAAATATACATGTAAAGCATAGAAGAAAAGAAACTGCACAAGGATGGAAGTCACCTTGTCTGTGCATAGCATTCCGATGTGCGTTTATGGTACAGTAATCCTGTGACATAACATGCATTATTAGCCATTAAGAGCTCATGCAAGTTGAAAGTGTTGTGATGACTTTCTTATATGGTTAAATTGCACACTGAAAAAGTAGAATGGAACCTTGCTTAATTATTAAATAACTTAAATGAATTAAGAGTGATTAAGAAATATGAATAAAATTATGTAATTTAGAAGTGTGTTTAGTTTGCCTTACTTCTTCCTATGTTGCTGCAGACAATTACACAGTATCTCTTTCTCTCTCTCTCTCTCTGTCTGTCTCTCTCTCTCTCTCTCTCTCTCTCTCTCTCTCTCTCTCTCTCACACACACACACACACACACACACACACACACGCACGCACACAAGAGTGTGTGTCCATGGATCTGGAACATCTGGTTAACAGTCTCTGTATTAGCCCCTGCTTCTCTCTATTTGCTTTCCCCTCGTTTTATCTCAGCCGTACACTCAGAGGAAATTGCCTAATGTTGGCTATTTCCTTAGAAGCGGAGGGCTCTAAAACGACAATAATATATATAGCAATGAAAAAAATCCCCTCCCAACCCAACCCTCCCTCCGCTAAACTACGAAGAGCAGAGCAAAGCAGATAGCCATCATATCCTTTTGCGAATGAGACAGACAAGACAGCCTTTCAGTGCACCTCTCTACACAACATAAAAAGCGGTAATTTCACCGACCTCTGTACCAAGAGGTTTCTGGAAGATGTTGGGCTACTTCTGTTCCCGGATGAGCTTCACGTCCTTCATCTACAGTCTTCTTTTGATCCCAGGTGGGTAAAACCGCAACATGCTAGCTAGCTGGGTCTTTAGCTAAATTAGGGAAACACAGGACACTGGGAAATATTGTTCAAATGGAATACAAGACGAATAGAATAAAATTTAATTAATCCATTCTGGAGATTCCCTTTAGGTAAATTTGGAATTAAGTAGTCTTCAATGGTGTCATCAAACCCAGTGTCAGTGTCAGTGTTAGTGTTTCAGTTATTCAGTTATTTGATTATGAATAGTCTATGTTATCACTTTGAGTTGTACCATCTTGTTTCTAGGGTTAACTTTTAAGCACATTTCTTATGCAACTAGCAGGGGATTTCCACCACAGTCAAAGTATGCACTCTTCATTTCTCTGACTGATTCTGTGCAACAGCACACAGCAGATGTGTATAAATAGGTCTGGGAGATTTTCTCTAGACCACCCACAAGAGCTGGGGGGTTACCTGGAGTTCACAGAATGGGCTGTGCAGGCAGGCCAGCGAGCATTAACTTGTAGTCAGGTGGTAACACAAACCCATCAGCAGAGAAGGCTTGGACTTTTCTGGAAAAGAGAGTGAATGTAAACAATGCAAAGGTCAGACTGCAAAGAATACCTGACACCTGAACACGTTTACCATGGACCAGTAAAAATACAAATAAAGTCACAAGGGGAAGGAATAATGGCAAGCAGAGGTCTTTAACACTGATGGACACAGCTGCAGTGCTGGAAATTTCAATTGCAACTTGCAGTGCAAAAATCAGTGTGTTTGATGTGTGCCATGGGACATAGTGGTTTTCTGTTTTTTTTTTTTTTTTTTTTGTCAATGATCTGAAGGGGTTATCCCATACTGAGGGAGATTTAAACTAAAGCCTTGGTGCGCTGTTGAAGCACCATTCGTTATCCATTTACAGTACATTTACATAAACAGTTTTTGTCCTTACTGCCACATAAACACTTGTACGTCATTGCAAGGCGTATGGAACCTCCTCAATCTGAAAACAACTATCTGAACACAGTAACTGCCACAGTGGGCACTTTACTGACACCTGCTAGTGGAAACACAAAATTAAAGATGACTGATTCACTTACCAATGCACTGTTACACTTAGAAATAAAGCTACAGTGGTTGGTTACTAACGACTGGTCAGGCCACTGTGAATATTTTAATGTTTTATTTACTTTTATATAGTTGTATTTATATGTAAATATATTTGTTATGGCTGAATTGCCTTTTGTCTAATATCTTGCCTTGCATCCATTTAGTGTGACTAGGTGGTGTAAAACAATTCTCAATGCTCATCACATGCATGTGATATGATACTTTGCCTTGTCAAACAAACACTAATGTTAAAACCATGTCGACTATACCCTATACCCCATTTGCCTGTAAAAACATTGTTGTAAAGGGGTTTGCTACCAAAAGCATTTTTAAACAAAAACGTTAAAATTCTAAAACATTACTCAACATGTAATATTTTCAAAGACCTATAGTGACACCTGAGGAAGGGTGAGTAAGCCCAAAACGTCACACGGTATAAAATAAATAATATTGGGAGCATAAACCTGGTTGAGTGGACTTTTTTTTTTTCTACTTATTACATTATGCTTAGCTGACGCTCTTATCGAGAGCAACTTACATTTTATTCACAGGGTTTCATTTACAGTCCCTGGAGCAGTGTGGGGTCAAATGTCTTGCTCAAAGGCATTTCCGCCATGGGCAGGGTAGGATTTCAACATGCAACTCTCTGATCCCAAGACCAACTCCCTAACCACTAGACCCCAACTGCCTCTGTATATATATTATGAAGACCTATAATGTGACATCAGATTTCTTTCTTTCCAAATCATGACAGGTTGCTACTGTCAGACGCCAAATGTTATAACAGTTTACATGGGCGAGGCTGCTCACGTTACGTGCAGATACCCTGAGAAGTACGCCAACAGCTCCAAGGCTCTTTGCAAAACCACCACTGACTGTGACGCCACTGTCCTCGCCAGCAGGAGAGGGCTACAGGGCGTCCGATCCCTACTGTCAGACAGGCCCAGCCAAAGCTTCTTCACAGTCAACTTAACCAGGTGGGTATTGCAAGTGAGTGGTTTGGTGATTAGACCAGATAATTTGACTCTGGGTTATAGCTGTAAATGCTTAGCTGAGTCATAGCTATAAAAGCTTTTACCAGAAGTGCTTCTGCCAGACCTGGACATCCTACTGCTAGATCCAGTTGTAGATTGGCTGAATTGAATTTAGAATAATAGTAAAAACTTAACTGTTTAACTAAGGGAGTTGGAAAACTGGTCTATTTCCCAAAAAAAAAAAACGGTAGAGTGTTCCTTTAACCCAGATAGGTTAACTCAGAATAAGCTGTAAAGCTCCTAATAGAAGACTCTCAAGGCATCATTGTCCCAGCAAGTACTGTAGCAAAAACAAAGCCACAGGGCAGTGCTATTCTGAGGTTTACCACTTGCTCTGAGTTAGCATATACACCAAGGCCAGTGACTAAGCCTGCTTTCTGCATCACCCCCCAGGCTAACGGGAGGAGACGGGGGGGAGTATCGCTGTGCAGTGCTGCTGTCCCCAACCAACCTGCGTCTCCTTGCAACAGTGCACCTGCAAAGTGAGTGTGGACAACACAAGGCTAGACATGTATGCCTTAACAATGTTAAAGCAGTGTCACTACTACTGCCAGTGAGAATAACAACAATAACAACAAGTAGTAGTAGTAGTAGTAGCAGTAGCAGTAGTAGCAGCAGTAGTAGTAGTAGCAGTAGTAGTAGCAGTAGTAGCAGCAGTAGTAGTAACAGTAATCGTAGTAGTAGTAGTAGTAGTAGCAGTAGTAATAGCAGTAGTAGTAGTAGCAGTAGTAGTAGCAGTAGTAGCAGCAGTAGTAGTAACAGTAATAGTAGTAGTAGTAGTAGTAGTAGTAGTAGTAGTAGTAGTAGTAGTAGTAATAGTAGTAGTAGCGGTAGTAATAGCATTAGTAGTAGTAGTAGTAATAACTAGAAAAGCATTCAACATCAAAACTAATCACTTCTAAGTTAGCCCATTTTTGACCTATCCTGAAAATTTCATTGAAATCCATCCATAATTTTTGAGTTATGATCCTAACTAACAAACGCTGATGATTACATAACCTCCGCTGGCAGAGGTACTACTACTACTACTACTACTAATAATAATAATAATAATAATAATAATAATAATAATAATAATAATTAGAAGAAGAACAAAAAAAGAAGAAGATATATATCATGTATCATATGTGAATATCAATAACAAGTATTTACCAAATAACACCTTTGGAAAAACAAAGTAATAAAAGCAGCACAAGGAAATACCAGCTACACTAAAGGGGAACAGATATTGCACAAGTGCTATTACTAATGCTTTGTTAAATTGTGTTACATCCCCAGCCCTTTATAGGGCACTCATTGAAATACTTAAAATTTCTGTGTTTCAACCCTAAATTCTTATAGGAGGATACTGTACTACTTTTTTTGCATTTGGAAGTTTAGTCAATTTTTTTCATTTTTATGTTGCAAATGAAGTTTGATGAAGTTACCATATATGGTTCCTTGCCGGTTTAGGGTAAAACATTTCCTAAGAGTTTATTCATATAAAAATATAAGAAAAACACATTTAAGCTACAAGAAACATTTTTGCAGTGTTTGTGAAGGAAAGTGGCAGTGAAATATACATATACTGAAAACAAAGAGCACTGGCATACAAAATTTAGTTATATGATAATAGGATACCATTATGCGTACTGGTGGTACTACCTAATTTTTCTTATAATCAAGTAAACCATACACTTACCAACCAAAAATACTGAATCAACTAAATCTATTTTAATAATAATGACCCTCAGAGTAAACCTAAAACAAAGAGCTTTGGCATACAAATTGTAATTATATAAGAGGTGAACAGTACAATTATGCGCCGTAGTAGTGCAACTTATTTTTTTTCTTATAATTAAGTAAAAAAAAATACATACAATGCAAAATACTTAAATACTTAATCTAATTTAATAGTAATAACCATCACAGTACAATGAAACAACAATATATGTCATTTAAGTATGATAGCATTTTTATAGTCCATTGGGCGCAGGTCTATAAATGGACATTACCATCAATGTCCAGAATAGGGCATATGATCAAATATGGTTTCCCTGTTTTTCATGACAAACATTTGACTAATTCCTAAAATCCTACACAAATAAAAACTCAATCAATATTTAGCACAACTATTCAACCATAAAATATGTGATTTTCATTAACTGACCATTTTTATGTTTGAAGTTATGATTGCACCTTTGGAGGAAGACAGGGGCAAAAAGACATAATTCTCAACTTCCGGGTGAACACTAAAGTTTGAAATGCTCCTTGCCACTGCTGATTGGTCAAATGTCATGATTTCACTATCTGAGTCAGAGCCTGATTTCCACTAATTGGCTGGGAACAACCCAAATGGTTGTACAGCTTTATAGAGAGGCATGGGAGGGGCATTTTCAACAGGTGGGGAAGTTACCAAATATGGTTACTTGCCCGATAAAGGGCTAGGGGTGTAGTACAAAGCTTGTTAGGTGATAAGTTAACCCACAGATAAACTGTACATTTCATAGTAGTAGAGCCCAGGACTTAACCTTCTTAACTACACAAATGCCATAAAGCTGTTTTTCTATCCTTAAGCTAACAATGCCAACAAGCTATTCTATGTTTGGGTTAACTAACTTAACCAGCTTTGTCATGTTCCCACGTTTGTAGTATACCACTAGCCTGGTAAACCAGCCCCTTGTATTTCTTTCCATTTTGTACAGAGGGTCTGGCCTTGCTGCCATTGACATTCATATATTCGGAACAAGCGAATCCAGGCCAATCAGTGAACAGAGGGAGTGTTTGTGAGCGATGACGTTGACTTTGTGACAACCTGAGGTTAGCAATTGGGTAAAGGCAGAGCCAGTTGTTTTAAACTTCAGCAGATTCCACACCTCCAGCAAGAAATTCTTTCTCAATGCAGCAAGGCCAGACCCTCTGTACAAAAGGAAATGAAGTACAAGGAGCCTATTTACCAGGCTAGTATACCCCCTGCTCTGTTAAACAGCCTCTTCACTTTGTGACTGTTAACTACCTCTTTTCCTCTTTCTTATTTTCATGTTGATGAAATGAAAGTTATTAAAATCATACCCACTGAAACGGAGGAGTCTGGGGATTTCTGCCCATTTGGAAGAGCATCCTGCCGAGGTTAGTAACACCCCCCCACCCCCCAACAAACATTGGGCAAATCCAAAATCTTCGCTCAGTTACTATTAAGCTAGGGATATACTCGCACTCAAGTGCGCTCAAGTGAACAAAATCCTAAAAGTTTTTAGTCAGTGTTTGTATTTCTTGTGAGTTTCCAGTAATATTAGCTGATTTGTAGCAATGGAAAATACATGTTTAGGCTGGTAGTTACTAGTTAGCTGAAACCAGACTAGCCATTGCCTATTGTTTTCAATGGGGCTGCCGCGCACAAGTTACAAAAAATCGGAGGTGCAGACACGGCAAATATGCGCTTGAGAACGCCGCGCCAGATGTGCATTGACGTCATTTTGACGTCACTTTTGTGCGCGGCGAGTATATCCAACACTTTAGTGCACTATGCAGTCAATCCAATGTAGCCAAAACAGCTCACACACTATATAAAGAAACATATATGGAATGAGTGGACACTTTACACATGGCCACCTTAAAGTGAAATAGGTAGTTATTGGGAAATAGGTGAGTATCTATTTTTCTGAAATGTTAATACACTAATGTGGGTATGTTTTTGAAATAAGGTAGGGCAGCATATTTAATTATTAGTCTCTCTCTCTCTCTCTCTCTCTCTCTCTCTCTCTCTCTCTCTCCCTCCCTGTGTGTGTGTGTGCGTGTGTGTTTGTATTTGTGTGTGTTTGTGTGTGCTTGTGTGTGTGTGTGTGTCTGTGTGTCTGTGTGTCTGTGTGTTTCTTTTCCACAGTGGTCAACATCACAGGTTACACAGGAGATTCTGTAACTGTGGTCTGCCCATATAATAATAAGACAAGCAAAGATAACGTCAAGTTCTTCTGTCAAGGACAAGACCCCATCGAATGTGTGGAGCGAGGCGTTAAAGTGGCATCCCACTTCCCTGGTCTAAGTCACTTCACTCTGAGGGAGGATGCCATGTCAGATTTGTTCACAGTGACCATCGATGGCCTGACAGCTGAGGATTCTGGGATATACTGGTGTGGGGAGCACAGTGGAGAGTACTACTTTACCAGTGCTGTTCTGTTAGGAGTTCATGACAGTGGTAAGCTTTGGATGATTAGCTTTGCCTTTGGGAACTTTCATTATTATTATTATTATTATTATTATTATTAGTAGTAGTAGTAGTAGTAGTAGTAGTAGTAGTAGTAGTAGTATAACTGTAGTAGTAGCATAAATGCAAATGCATGAGTTCATGACAGCAGTAAGCTTTGGACGATTAGCTTTGCATTTGGGAACTTTCATTATTATTATTATTATTATTATTATTATTATTATTATTATTAGTAGTAGTAGTAGTAGTAGTAGTAGTAGTAGTAGTAGTAGTATAACTGTAGTAGTAGCATAACTGCAAATGCATGAGTTCATGACAGTGGTAAGCTTTAGATGATTAGCTTTGCATTTGGGAACTTTCCAAGGAGGTTATGTTTTTGCCGGCATTGGTTTGTTCGTTTGTCTGTCCATTTGTGTGTTTGTTTGTTTGTTAATAGCATAACTCAGAATGTTCTGGATGGATTTCGATGAAAATTTTCAAGATAGATCAGAAGTTGGCTAACTTAGAACTGATTTGTTTTTGGTTTCTGTATCCAGGATTTTTTTTTTAAAGGATTCTTCACCATTGTGAGATAGGGCCAAATTGTTCCCCACAGAATTGTCACCCTCTTGTGGCTATCTTAAAAGTGATTAGATTTTGGTGGTGATCTGAGCTGTTCTGGCGGAGGTCAGCGCTCTCTGATTGCTTTTCTACTTATTATTATTATTAGTAGTAGTAGTATTACTGTTTTCTTATATTTGTAAAGACACCTTTACAGCATAACTGTAAATGCATATGTGCCATTTTCTTTCTTTCTTTCTTTCTTTCTTTCTTTCTTTCTTTCTTTCTTTCTTTCTTTCTTTCTTTCTTTCTTTCTTTCTATACCCACAGTTTGTGTGTCAGCGCAACCAAGTGATGTAACTTTGACATGTGAGATACCAACCACAGGTAAGCTGTTTCACATATCGACCAAGGTAGTCACTACCCACCAGCAGTTATAATCTCCCCCATCGCATCTCTCTCTCTCTCTTTCTCTCTCTTTCTCCAAAATCAGGAGAGACCACAGGCACCACTTAGGCCTGTTGAAGACATAATGTCTGAGATCTGTTAATAACATGGTTCCGTATACAACAAATGTTACCACTCAGATTTCAGATATTTTGTGAAATTTAGCAACAGTATAGTATAATATTTAAAAACTAATTGCACATAAAAAACAAATCCCTTAACTCTTCTCTTAGTTGATGAATACCTGATGAATAATCTTTGAGAGACTACTGAGCTAGTTATATTTTGTATGCCAACAGTTTCTTTTCCTACCTGGAGATTGGGTAGATGTTTGTGCTGCTGTGTCTCTCTCTGTCTCTCTCTTTCTCTGCCTGTCTGTCTGTCTGTCTGTCTGTCTGTCTGTCTGTCTGTCTGTCTGTCTGTCTCTCTCTCTCTCTCTCTCTCTCTCTCTCTCTCTCTATGTTATATTGATGATCCTTTTTTTGTATGGCAACAGTTTTCCTACCTGGACATTGGGTAGCTGTTTGTGCTGCTGTGGCTCTCTCTTTCTCTCTCTCTCCCTTTCTCTGTCTCTGTCTGTCTTGGTCTCTCTCTCTCTCTCTCTCTCTCTCTCTCTCTCTATATATATATATATATATATATATATATATATATATATATATATATATGTGTGTTATATTGATGATGTTTTTTTGTACGGCAACAGTTTTCCTACCTGGACATTGGGTAGCTGTTTGTGCTGCTGTGGCTCTCTCTTCCTCTCTCTTCCTCTCTCTCTCTCTCTCTCTCTCTCTCTCTCTCTCTCTCTCTCTCTCTGTTATATTGATGTGTGTTATATTGATGATGTTTTTTGTATGGCAACAGTTTTCGTACGTAGACATTGGGTAGCTGTTTGTGCTGCTGTGGCTCTCTCTTCCTCTCTCTTCCTCTCTCTCTCTCTCTCTCTCTCTCTCTCTCTCTCTCTCTGTTATATTGATGTGTGTTATATTGATGATGTTTTTTGTATGGCAACAGTTTTCGTACGTAGACATTGGGTAGCTGTTTGTGCTGCTGTGGCTCTCTCTTCCTCTCTCTTCCTCTCTCTCTCTCTCTCTCTCTCTCTCTCTCTGTTATATTGATGTGTGTTATATTGATGATGTTTTTTGTATGGCAACAGTTTTCGTACGTAGACATTGGGTAGCTGTTTGTGCTGCTGTGGCTCTCTCTTCCTCTCTCTTCCTCTCTCTCTCTCTCTCTCTCTCTCTCTCTCTGTTATATTGATGTGTGTTATATTGATGATGTTTTTTGTATGGCAACAGTTTTCGTACGTAGACATTGGGTAGCTGTTTGTGCTGCTGTGGCTCTAGTCATCTTGGTCATTGTATGCACCTGTGGAAAAGGTACAACTGCACATGAATGTATGTCTTGAACATAACAAACATAAGCATAATACAGACACAAACACATACACACACACACCACACACACACACATGCACGCACGCACACAGACTTTCACATACTGTACTCTCTCTGTCTCTCTCTCTCTCTCTCTCTCATACACACACACACACACACACATACACACACACACATACACACTCTCTCTCTCTCATACACACACATGCACACACACACATTCACAAACACACACACAAACACACACACACACACACACACACATTCACTCTCTCTCTCTCACACACACACACATGCACACACACACACACACACACACACACACACACACACACACACACACACACACACTCAAACACAGAATGAAAGTAAGATGACCATTGATAAAAAAAGGGAACAACAACAGTATCCTTTTACAGACAACTTGCCCTTAATCTCTACAGTCCGCAACAATTCTGCCAAGGCCCAGACTCCAGATGGAAACACCATGGAGCTGGACTCAGTGTACGAGTACATGAATCCAGTAACAGACCAACAGGAGACGCTACCCCAGAGCTTCGGCACAGAACCACAGTATGAGTTTGTCACGGACCACAGCATGTGCGACATGTCCTCAAACAACTCTGAGCAAACTCTCAAGCCGCACACTGCATGTAGCTCCCTGTACGCGACTCTAGATCCAAGGACCATGCAAGAGTCTGTGTATGAATGTTTGAACCCTAAGTTAAGAAAAGTGGACTCACCATATGAAAATATGAGCAAACCATCTAGTTGTGATTTGGACTTGACTCAAGACCCAGACCAAATGTTCCAAAAACAGCTCTAAACCCAGTTATTTGTGTCTCTTATTCTGATCAGATCATACATCCAGTGTAGGTAGTCAGTGGTGGTCCTAGAGTCTTTGGTACAGGGACGGACATGATCTCATCATCACAACGCAAATTCAGTTCACAGAAGCTGACTATGAGAGGGGTCAATATCCTAAAGCTAACTTGCTGTTTTATGTCCTTCTCACTTACCGGTACCTCTTCCTCCTCTGAAATTCCTGTTGCGGTCTGTCCCTCGTCATGACCACTGTCAGTATCATGTTGCGGGTTCAATTTTCACCTGGTTCTCAGTCTCGCTAGGTTACTCAGTAGGTACTCAATAAGACATTAGCTTAGTGTTGCTGCTGGCACTGCAGCCAAAAACATCTGTAAGCGTTTTACATCTGCTTACAGATCCGCTTGTCATATTTTTGAAACTAATGATTCACTCACTCTTCTTTGTTGGCTTTTAGGCCTATGTAATTTGTGCTTGACAAATGGTCAAAATATCGTATCATCGCCCCCTGCTGCTCTCTATTCAACAGGGCTGACCGACGGCCGTAGAGCTGAACCTGAACTTTTCCAGAATGCACAAATTGCCAGTCCGTCCCTGCCTTGGTGCCCAAACGGCTAACAAACGTAAACAGAAGTTATCTTGTTTCAGGATACATGTCATAATCCAATGAGACAGCTGCATACCTTTATTATTTGCTCATTTTTCCTCCTCTCTATTTCTCCTTTTCCTAAACTGAGCACCTGATAGCTTTGACCTTTTCTTGTCAAAGTCAAAGTCAAAGTCAAAGTCAGTTTTATTTGTCAATTTCTTCACATGTGCTTGACATACAAAGGAATCGAAATTACGTTTCTCACTATCCTATGCGTTTATATAGACGACAACAACAACAACAACAACAACAACAGTAAAGTGCAAGTGCACAAGACAAGACAAATCCTGAGCTAAGTTATTGCAGATAATAAATAAAGTGCAGTTGCTTAAGGCTACTGTTACCTAGTGTTAAAAACTAACCAGGTATGACAAGTCAAGACGACAAGACGGGACAAGACAAGACAACACTGAGTGTGTGCATGTAGAGGTAGTTGTTCTTGTGAAAGTGATGGCTAGTGCAATAAAAATATAAATATAAATATAACAGCAGTATGTGTGTGCAAAGTAATGGCTAGTGCAATAAAAATATAAATATGATAGCAGCATGTGTGTGCAATTTTGCATATGCAGAGTCTCAGTTTGGGTAAGGTGGGGGGTGAGAGTCCAATGTCGGGGGGGGTCCAATGGTCCAAGGGTGAGGGTGAGGGTGAGGGTGTGTAGGGGAGAGAGTTCAGCAGTCTGGGGCTGAGGGTGAGGGCAAGGGTGAGAGTCCAATGGTCCAAGGGTGAGGGGGAGGGTGAGGAGGGGAGAGAGTTCAGCAGTCTGGGGCTGAGGGTGAGGGTAAGGGTGAGGGGGGGAGAGAGTTCAGCAGTCTCACGGGTGAGGAGGGGAGAGTGTTCAGCAGTCTCACGGCCTGGTGGATGAAGCTGTTCGTGAGTCTGGTGGTGCGGGAGCGGAGACTCCTGTACCTCTTTCTGGAGGGCAGGAGGCTGAACAGACTGTGTGCAGGGTGACTTGTATCGTTGACTATTGTGATGGCTTTGCGGGTGAGGCGGGTGGTGTAAAGGTCTTGCAGGGATGGGAGTGGTACACCAATTATCCTTTCAGCTGTTCTCACGATGCGTTGTAGAGCCTTCCTGTTGTAGTCAGTGCAGCTTCCGCCCCACACGGTGATGCAGCTGGTGAGGATGCTTTCAATGGTTCCTCTGTAGAACGTGGTCATGATGGGTGGTTGAGCACTTGCCCGCTTCAGTTTGCGCAGGAAGTAGAGACGCTGCTGTGCTTTCTTGGCCAGTGATGCAGTGTTGGTGGTCCAGGAGAGGTCATCACTGATGTGCACCCCCAGGAACTTGGTGCTGCTCACCCTCTCCACTGCAGCACCGTCGATGGTCAGTGGGGGGTGTTGGGTGTGGTCTCTCTGGAAGCTGACAACAATCTCTTTGGTCTTGCTGACGTTTAGCAGGAGGTTGTTGTCTTTGCACCATCTGGTCAGAAGCTCCACCTCTTTCCTGTAGTGGGTCTCGTCGCCGTTGGAGATGAGGCCCACCAGTGTCGTGTCATCTGCAAACTTCACGAGGTGGTTGGAGCTGTGGGTTGGTGTGCAGTCATGTGTCCATCTTCCAGTGGTGTTAACCCTATGGGCCCTAGGCTATTTGCAGGGTATTTTTACTACCTTTACTTTTAAGCTCATATCTTGGTCATTGTGTAAGGGACATACATACATGCTATATCTTGTTTGTTTCCAGGACAGACTAGGCTATCCAGATATCGTTTCATTTGGTGAGCTATTTGCACTTATTTTATAAAAAATAGTAAACCACTAAAAAATCATGTTGCATATAAAAAAATGTGTATTCTTGCAAGTACCTGTCCATAGGATGCTGTCAGTAGGGACACCTTTTCATATGTGAGTAGAGGAGATTGTCTGAAATCTGTCAATATAAGAACCATTATGGTGGGATATTCAGTGCCTTATCAATGTTAATAAATATGTAGTGAGTGCCTGACGCAAACGAGGGCCTATTTTCCATGTAATGAAGGATGTTATATCAGGATTTTGCAGGGTTATGGATATTATGCAGAAATTTGCAGTAATTTCAAAACTGTATGAAACGTGTCTTGACAGAAATGCATGATAGCACGAAGTTTTGCTATTGTTTACATCATGCATTGACTGATAACCGCGAGTGTAAAATGGGTGTTGAAATTTGTCAAATCATTACTTGGCAAATATGTGATGCCTTGTTTTAACGTGATAAATTAACGTGATAATATGTGCTTTAACGTGATAAATTAACGTGATAATATGTGCTTTAACGTGATAAATTAATGTGATAATATGTGCTTTGCGTCATTGGAAAGCTTACATTCTGTACCTTCTTCTTATATGCGTGCCTTATCTATCCGCGTCTATTTGCGAGTAATTTGAACGAGGGTAATGCCTGTGCAAAGTGCTAATATGAGAGGTTTTGACTATTTTCAAATGTTTTATATCTCGCCGATACCTGAACACAAGTAAGTGTGCGGTCATGCTGTAAAGCCCTGATTCTGCTGTTTCGTTTGATATGAGTGTCATGTTGCTACAATGTACCGTTTCAGAGTAATTCAACAGAGAAGAATAGGTGTAAATTTGCCTGCACTTTGCGGGCATCGAACCCATAGGGTTAATTTGGCATTCCAGTAAAAGCAACTACTGGCATGATTTACTTAGCTAACTTACGGTATTAGTTCAGTTGCACTATTAGATGCATGCCTAGCCAGGCCTGAATCCCCCTCCCCCCTCCCCCCTCCCCTTTCCCCTACTTCCACAGGTTGTGTCACACAGCTTCTGTGCACGGCACTATCTCAGCAAGCAGAGGTGTTAGCAGCCAGAGGGGGCGCCAATTTGCCAATTCCCCACACAATGTTATGATTTGACATATAATAGATTTTTTTTTTTTATGGGCTCGTGCCGCCCCCTCCCCCTCAAAGTGTGTGTGTATGTGTGTGTATGTGTGTGTGAAAAGGAAGGGAGTCCACAGAGACTGCTTGTGTATAGAGCCTAGAGTTACTGTAAGTGTGTTAACTCACTCTAATGCAAAACAGTTCTTTTATGTACAAGTTCTGAAGATGTAATCGTAAACATGATAAACCTTTGGCTATTCATGGTGTTTTTAAAGACATAATAAAGAAATAATTGTGTGATGCCTCATCTGTTAATAATTGTATTAGTAGGATAAATGTTTGTCATTCTCTGAAAGT
Source organism: Coilia nasus (assembly GCA_027475355.1). Taxonomy (NCBI): domain Eukaryota; kingdom Metazoa; phylum Chordata; class Actinopteri; order Clupeiformes; family Engraulidae; genus Coilia; species Coilia nasus. Next base: position 7,208,595 of record CM050198.1, read on the forward strand.
TTCACAATTTCATCACTAGGTGACTGTGCACTTCATGTGAGCATACTGGACTAATGCCAAACCACTATCTCTCTCTTTCTCTCTCTCTCTCTCTCTCTCTCTCTCTCTCTCTCTCTCTCTCTCTCTCTCTCGCTCTCTCTCTTTCTCTCTCTCTCTCTCTCTCTCTCTCTTTCTCTCTCTCTTCTCTCTCTCTCTCTCTCGCTCTCTCTCTTTCTCTCTCTCTCTTCTCTCTCTCTGTCTCTCCCTTTCTCTCTCTCTCTCTCTCTCTCTCTCTCTCTCTCTCTCTCTCTCTCTCTCTCTCTCTTTCTCTCTCTTTCTCTCTTTCTGACACACACACAGTACACATCCAAACAAGCATGCATAATGACCCCTGTGACCCACACATAGCACTCTTATATGTAAATTACGACTCCATCAGAGTTGGAATCTCACTTGTGCCTCATCTTTACCCACGCATCAGCTACTCATTCATGAGTCATTAGTCCTACATCGTTAAATTCAGAATGATGCTGAAATCAACGTCACAACGGTGTTGTTTGTGTCCAAATTGGTAGGATGTCCATAGTAACAGAATGTCTGTCACATCTTATGTTGCCTAGCTACAAGGGACAGTGTGTGCGTGGGCAGTTGGCTGATTGTATGATGATAAGTTCACACTAACACTCCTGACGTGAGTCCCCCCCCCCCCCCCCTTCTCTTTCTCTCTCCTTCTTACCCAACTTTTTTTTATGCACACAACCACACACACACACACACACACACACACAAACACTCACACACACTCACACACACACACACACCAAGGTTTTCACAGAAAGGAGAAGTGGGTGGATCTAGCCGCTTTGAAGCATATAGGAAGTGCTCAGACAAACAGCTGTAATGACATGAAATAGACGTGTTTGTAATAGACCTGGTAAACGTGTTTGTAATAGACGTGTTTGTAATAGACCTGGTAAACGTGTTTGTAATAGACGTGTTTGTAATAGACCTGGTAAACGTGTGTAAATGTAGTACATAGGCGTAGTATATCTCATAGCAGTCTTCCAACTCAAACCCAGCCAGCAGAAGAGGAGCCATTTTGGACATTTATGTGTTTGTGATTAACTTTTTTTATTCACAAACATTTGGACCTGCATGACCTACAGTACAACTCAGCATGAAGACCCTGCTTATCCTCTGCCTCCACCTGACCTCATGTAAGTCCCCTCGTTTTGAGACTCATGGCTAACGACCTCATGTTCCTCTTTAATGTCCGCTGTCGGGGTTAACACATCTGAATCAGTCCAGGTGTTTTTAGCTTTTACATTACATGTTTTTTTCTGTGGTGTATCAAGATTAAGTCACTGTAATAGACAACAGCAATATTAAGCGCTGGCTTTACTCACAGTGTGGCCTGCATTATACTGCTCGTCTTACTTTGTTTACAGTGTAACTTTTTATTTTTTTTGAATCATGTTAAAGCAACACTAAGTAGTTTTCATCTTCGGCCGCCCTATAACTTGGAAGCGGAAATGTCTCTCATACAGAACTACAGAGAGACGGCCCGCTCCTCCAAACTTACTTAGTGTGGGTATAACCCATGCAGAGTGGCAAAGCCAATTCAGAATTGCCTTTCAACCTATTACAATATATAGAATGAACCACTGAAACGATTTTGGAAAAAGGTTGAAAAAACAGCTTAGTGTTGCTTTAATTTGGTGTAAAACACAAATATCTGCTTTCTGCTTCTCCTCTCCTACTTCTAAGAAACAGCCTTCGAGTCATGCATTCGACGCAATTAATCAACTTCCTTCCTCTATGCGTCGGGACGTTATTCGCCTCCTACAGTGTTGATTATTTCTGTCGAATGCACGCCTCTGCAGCGGTTATCCTTTACTCATACGCTCGTAATATACCACTCTGCTTCTCATGTGCTTTCTTGTGCTTTCTTTTTTAATCACACTCATCTGAGATGGGTGAACACTGAATGAATGTAAGTTCACATAATTAACAGAGGGGCTCACTGTTAGAAACCACCACCTCTGCTCCTCCTCCTCAGTTAAATACAAGTGCATTCTTATTGCTTCCTCTCTGCTGTTAAACTACTGTGTCTCCTCACTGCTCCTCTGCCTGTTAGACACATCCTCTCTACTCCTCTGCCTATTAGACACCTCCTCTCTACTCCTCTGCCTATTGGACACCTCCTCTCTACTCCTCTCCCTATTAGACACATCCTCTCTACTCCTCTGCCTATTGGACACCTCCTCTCTACTCCTCTGCCTATTGGACACCTCCTCTCTACTCCTCTCCCTATTAGACACATCCTCTCTACTCCTCTGCCTATTGGACACCTCCTCTCTACTCCTCTCCCTATTAGACACCTCCTCTCTACTCCTCTGCCTATTGGACACCTCCTCTCTACTCCTCTCCCTATTAGACACCTCCTCTCTCTACTCCTCTGCCAATTAGACACCTCCTCTCTACTCCTCTCCCTATTAGACACCTCCTCTCTCTACCCCTCTGCCTATTAGACACCTCCTCTCTCTACTCCTCTGCCAATGAGACACCTCCTCTCTCTACTCATCTGCATATTAGACACCTCCTCTTTCTACTCCTCTGCCAATGAGACACCTCCTCTCTCTACTCCTCTGCCTATTAGACACCTCCTCTCTCTACCCCTCTGCCTATTAGACACCTCCTCTCTCTACTCCTCTGCCAATAAGACACCTCCTCTCTCTACTCATCTGCATATTAGACACCTCCTCTTTCTACTCCTCTGCCAATGAGACACCTCCTCTCTCTACTCCTCTGCCTATTAGACACCTCCTCTCTACTCCTCTGCCTATTAGACACCTCCTCTCTACTCCTCTCCCTATTAGACACCTCCTCTCTACTCCTCCACTACCTATTAGACACCTCCTCTCTACTCCTCTCCCTATTAGACACCTCCTCTCTACTCCTCTGCCTATTAGACACCTCCTCTCTACTCCTCTGCCTATTGGACACCTCCTCTCTACTCCTCTCCCTATTAGACACCTCCTCTCTACTCCTCTGCCTATTAGACACCTCCTCTCTCTACTCCTCTGCCTATTAGACACCTCCTCTCTCTACCCCTCTGCCTATTAGACACCTCCTCTCTCTACCCCTCTGCCTATTAGACACCTCCTCTCTCTACTCATCTGCATATTAGACACCTCCTCTTTCTACTCCTCTGCCAATGAGACACCTCCTCTCTCTACTCCTCTGCCTATTAGACACCTCCTCTCTACTCCTCTGCCTATTAGACACCTCCTCTCTACTCCTCTCCCTATTAGACACCTCCTCTCTACTCCTCCACTACCTATTAGACACCTCCTCTCTACTCCTCTCCCTATTAGACACCTCCTCTCTACTCCTCTGCCTATTAGACACCTCCTCTCTACTCCTCTGCCTATTAGACACCTCCTCTCTACTCCTCTCCCTATTAGACACCTCCTCTCTACTCCTCTGCCTATCAGATACCTCCTCTCTCTACTTCACTGCCTATTAAAACACATACCCTTTCTACTTCTCACAAGGCTGTCAACACATATATATCCTCAAATACTTCCTTGGGACACACCTGTGGTCACCAATATATTCTCTGTGCACCTCACATGCCTACCAAACACAAAACCCTCACCTCTGCTCCTCTTAATCATACCTCCTCTCTCTCCTCCTCTATTAAATACCTCCTCTCTGCCCCTACTCTGTTTGTTAAAACACGTATACATTCCCTTGCTATACATGAGGCTGTTAAAGACTAACATTAAACACTTTCTCTTTGCCTGGGGCACATCTGTGGCCACCAATACCTCCTTTGTGCACCTCACATGCCTAACAAACACAAATACCTCCTCTCTCTCCTCCTCTGACTATTAAATACCTCCTCTCTCCTCCTCTGACTATTAAATACCTCCTCTCTCCTCCTCTGACTATTAAATACCTCCTCTCTACTCCTCTGCATATTAGACACCTCCTCTCTCCTCCTCTGACTATTAAATACCTCCTCTCTCCTCCTCTGACTATTAAATACCTCCTCTCTCTCCTCCTCTGACTATTAAATACCGCCTCTCTGCTCCTTCTCTGAATCATACCTCCTCTATGGTGCTTCTGATTTGGTTTAAAACATAAACATCCCCTATCTGCCCTCTCTGTGCCTATAATACTGTCAAGAAGACATCACTGTTCCTCCCATGCTGCCTCTTAAACACAGTTAGATTCTCACAACGTCTTGTCGTCTTCTTACCTGTAGCAGTTAGATGTCTTGGCGGCCTGATTTGCCTCAGTTTTTATCAATAGCTTAATCTTCACTGCACTGAGATAACTAAGTGGAATGGAATGTGTGTTGTTGATTTTACAGGTATTTGTAAAGATCCTGAAAAAATAACTGCATCATCAGGTGGATCTGTAAACATCAAGTGCTCATATGATCATCGGTTTTTACAGAGAAACAAATACTTCTGTAAGACCATCGGAGACACAGGATGTGACATCTTGGTGTCAAATGAAGACACCAGACAGCCAGTGTCTCCGAGGCTGAATCTAGCGGATCAGCAGCAGGACAGCTCCTTCATAGTGTCCATCACTAACCTGAGTGCTGAGGATGCAGGTGTGTACTGGTGTGCAGCTGGGGGATCATCACCGTCTGCAGGCCCTGAACTACTCACTGAGGTCCACATCCATGGTGAGGTTATGGGGAATAAGAAAAATCAGTTCACCACGAAATCATACGAACACATTTAATAACACACTTTCTTTCTTTCTTTCTTTCTTTCTTTCTTTCTTTTTTTCTTTCTTTCTTTCTTTCTTTCTTTCTTTCTTTCTTTCTTTCTTTCTTTCTTTCTTTCTTCTTCCTTCTTAATAAAAAGTGAGCCCAGTATATGCTGATGAAGACAATGAAGCTACATTCAAATGTCCATATGCAAAGGGGTATCAGAACAACAGCAAGCTACTGTGCAAAGGGGAATGCAATTCACGATGCAAAGACATTTTGATTAAAACTGAAGGCCAGAGCCATTCTAAGGCCGGGCGGTTCTCTGTGTACGATAATGCCACTGCCAGAGTCTTCAGTGTGACCATTGCCAACCTGACAGCAGAGGACTCTGGGAAATTATGGTGTGGCGTTAGAACTGGAGTTCCTGATGTATGCACTGAACAGCAGCTGCTTGTCAGAGACGGTGAGTGCTTGCAAACAGCTTTACATGCCTAATTTGGTAATACCTGTACTGTAAGTACTGGGATTATTCAGCAGTTGAGAAACAGGTATTATCTAGCAAAAAAAGCAATAGCTTTCTTTTTTTGACATCAGATTTGTCTGATGAAAACATAGAAACATTCCATTGTGTGGTACCAAAGCATACAGTATCTACCCTGGTGTGACACATGCGTATCCTAACAGATCTACAGGCATTGTTAAACAGGTCCAGGTAGGTCAGCACACTACAAAAGAGATCCCCCACAAGATGATGTCAAAGTGCTTTGAATCAGAGAGATCTTCTGATGTTTTAAAAGTCGTATCTACATTCATATAAGACACCTGGAATACGCCTTGTTGGGGTTCTTTCTAGTTATACACAATAGCAGGTGGTGTGTGTAGTATGATATGCTGTAATTACAAAACTCCTGTCTTAAATACTGTAGCATAATGCATATAACCAAGCCAGCAAGGTAAAATGACCAACTGTTCTAAAGATCTAAAGTACAATGTTCTAAAGGAGAGTTGATTTCCTCTCCTAGTGTAAATATTAACATTAATATGGCCTGTTCCAACTTCTAAAAGGCAACAGCAAGCTCATTTTGTCCTTCAGCAGGAGAGATAATTCACTGATTTTGGCATTAATATTTGCTTTACAGTAGTTAAAGGCGCTGAGGGAGGATCCGTCAACATCACCTGCAAATATAAAAAGGAAAAGGGAAGGCCTGATTTTCTCTATTTCTGTCGAGAAAAAGACACTGCCAAATGTGGGATCGAAAGCTCTCTGGTCACGTCAGCAGCTCCAAACCAGGGCCGGTATGTCTTAGATGAAGACAACCATTACAAACACACCAAGAAGGATTATGAAGTCTTTAGTGTGATGATCACTGGCCTGACAACAGGGGATTCTGGGATATACTGGTGCGGACGCTCGGGAGAAGAGAGACCGACTGTGGTGAAGCTGAAAGTCATCAAAGGTCAGCTCCAACAACCTTACATTCCTTAAACTTTGTGATGATCACTGTTTGTTACTAAGTGTTTAATGAACAGTAAAAATAGTAATTATTGGTGTTTATTAATAGGCATGAGTGACTTTTTTCACAACATCTTTCACAAGATAAAACATGTTTTTCATTTGTTGTGTCTTAGTTAATTTTTTATCTGTAACAAAGAATCCCAAAGAGAAAGACATGTATGATTATTTTCTGTAACTGCATGGAGAGCTTTTAACCGTGCACACACATGAAGTGTACAGTATACTTTATGTTTACCTCACTTTACAATTTTGTTCAGGGTTTATTTTAGTGCTTGTAGAATCTATGGCACTACTGCGTCTAGTATCTTAGTACTTTACCACCAAAAGGTGTTGATCATTTGATGACTTAAATGAATAAAGAAATAAAATAAAAAATGAACATCCATTTTGTGCCTTAAATGTTCTTTTTGTAAATGCTGTATGTGTGTATGTGTGTGTGTGTGTGTGTGTGTGTGTGTGTGTGTGTCAGGCAACATGTCCTCTACAGATGGTACTGCCCATATGTCCCTGAGTGTGATGGCAATAGGAGTATCAGCAGGTGGAATCCTGTTGCTGTGTCTCTTCGCCATCATCATTGTCCTACGCAGACGAAAGGCGTCCACAGGTACACATGTCTTTAGATCTGTTTACACATGGGAATGTGAACAGATGCACACACACATACACACACACACACACACACACACACACTCTCTCTCTCTCTCTCTCTCTCTCTCTCTCACACTCACACACACACACACATACACCATCAACATCATCATCATCCGTGCCACACACACACACCCACACACACCCCATCGACATCGTAAACATCTGTCACACACACACACACACACACACACACACAGACACACACACACACACACACACAAATTTGAGTATAACAGTCCTCTTGGGAGGTCCTTTGGGAGGTTCTGGATGTAGGGTGTGAAGGAGACTGATTTGGTGGTGACTTTAGGTACCATAGATTTCCACAGCATGACATGACAGTTTCATACACCAACCCACCCACCTCAAATACCGCAAGCAATATGTTATCTTTTTAATGTGACAGTCAGTTGAATCTATTTAAGAGGGCTATATGCTTGCCATTTTGGATACTACTAGTATTCCTGTAGTATTTTGAAAGGAATCTAAAGCCTCAAATAACCTAATCATCTTTCATTAGGTTTATTCCATGAGGACAGTTTATTAGTGATACGACCCAGCCAGTATCCTAGTATGATCCCAGCTCTGCCTTCTGCTCTGCACCATTCTCCCTTACTCCCCTAATTAGCAGGTGGATTGGTGGCCAGGTGTGGTGGGCATTCTACCTGATGGCCTGGCTTACAAAATGACTTTCTGGCCACAAGTATTCTCTCTCTCTTCGTCCTTTGGTTCTCTCTCTTCATCCTTTGGTCCTTTGGATCTTTGGTTCGACACTGCAACACTACACATACGCACTATATTTTTCTTTATTTCCACTACTGACTGTTTTTCTAAAGTCTTTGTTTAAAAAAAAATGTTGAAACTTGTAACGACATGTGGTCTCCCGCTCATGTTGCTCACGCTTTGAGCCAGTGTACAGTAACACTGGACATTTTTGCTGTCTCCCACACAGCCCAAGAGAACTCCAGTCCTACCAACCGGAATCCAGACCCAAACCCCATTCAGCTGGGTCAAGTGTACCAGTCTCTGAATCCTGCTACTGTGCAACACAATTCAGTTTATCAGAACCTGAACCCAAACCCATCCCAGCGCCAGGGTCGGGACCCAGGTCAGGAGTCCCCACATGATCCCGTGTACCAGAGCCTCGACCCACACACCATGGCCGAGTCAGTGTACCAGGATCTCAACACACAGCACTAAAAGATAGGAACTCTCCTTTGTTTGTGCCGCTGTTAATTTACTCAATTAGTACAGGTGATGTCACTGATGGATGTTACTATTTGTTTCTGTTCTGACCCTTATGCTTTCCCCACCCTCGCCACATTGTTAACTTGCACTGTGGCGTATTGTGTTCTGATCTGTGTTGTGTTGTACAGTATATGATATTGTATTGTATGGTGGATGGTCTGTTTTGTATTATGAAAGGGTTGGCCTTTATAGCCCTTATGCTGGTATTTGACTCCAGTGTTGAATCAATGTATTTGTTTATTTTTTCTGTGCTGTTTGTAATGCTTAGAGTAGTTCAACTTAATGTCCCCTGTTGGAACAATGAAGTGGACTTGAGTTGGGATGTAGTGCTTCTGCTCAGGCAGTCAGTCAGTGGTCACGACCAGGCAGGGGCACTGAAGGGGGTTGGACTGAATACCCAGGGTCCTAATGCTAGTAGGTGCCAGTCTCACCACATTGTTAACTTGCACTGTGGCGTATTGTGTTCTGATCTGAGTTGTGTTGTATATGATATTGTATTGTAGGTGGATGGTCTGTTCTGTGTTATGTACGGGGTGGTCATTACCCTCATGCTGATGTTTGACTCCAGTGCTGTATCAATGTATTTCCTTATTTTAGGCAGGGGCACTGAAGGGGGTTGGACTGAATACCCAGGGTCCTAATGCTAGTAGGTGCCCAGGCAGACCAGATTCATTACAAAGATAGCAAAGGAAGGGGGTCCACAGAGACTGCTTTTGTACAAGGCCTAGAGTTGTAAGTGCCTTCAGTCACTCAAATGCAGAACAGTTTTTATGTGCAAATTCTTAACATGCAATTCTGAACACAATAAACATTTGGCATTTCATTGTAATTTTAAAATATAATAAATAAATAATTTTACTGTAAATGTTCTGTAATTACGGTGGTGTCTGCTGTGTCATTTGTCAGTAATTGTATTAGCAGGATACATGTTTGTCAGTCTTTGAAAGTTCCACAGTTTCATCACTAGGTGGCTATGCAGGGATGGAAGCGCCTCATGTGTGTACAACATCTTCATGTTGTTTTATTATCAAAATGTGAATAATGTGTGTGTGTGTGTGTGTGTGTGTGTGTGTGTGTGTGTGTGTGTGTGTTTGTGTGTGTAAGAGTGTGTGTGCAGAGTTTTGTGTGTGTGTGTGTGTGTGTGTGTGTCTGTGTGTGTGTGTGTGTGTGTGTGTCTGTGTGTGTGTGTATGTGTGTGTGTGCATACTGGGCTAAATACAAACCCTCCTCTCTCTCTCTCTCTCTCTCTCTCTCTGACACACACACACATACACACACACACACACACACACACACACAATTAAAAACCCTCTCATGGTGTAACTTTGCCCTCTCTATGACTCTATGCATATAGAGCAGTCCAGTGTGTATGATGATGGAAAAAATCCTGACCACATGCAACGGTAAAAGGTGTAGGAAACGGTGCCACCCCCTTTCTCTCTCTCTCTCTCTCTCTCTCTCTCTCTCTCTCTCTCTCTCTCTCTCAATCTCTCTCTCTCTCTCTCTCTCTCTCTCTTTCTTTCTCTCTCTCTCTCACCTCGCCCACACAGATGCGCACGTCACACACGCATACAATAGCAATCTGGCAGCAGAGGCTAGTGTCACTGTGTCGTGCTGCTCTGGGGAAGCTGAGTTTACAGAGTCCCAGAATGCTCCTCCTGCTGCTGATGATGGTCACTGCCATCGGCCTGATCCCAGGTCAGTGAGTCTTTACTGCTCTAAAACCTCAGTTTGTTCTCACGCGTGTTAGATGCTGCCATCAGCCTGATCCCAGGTCAGTGAGTCTTTACTACTCTAAAGCCTCAGCTTGTTCTCACGCCTGTTAGATGCTGCCATGAACCAGATCCCAGGTCAGTGAGTCAGTACTACTCTAAAACCACAGCTTGTTCTCACGTGTTAGATGCTGTGTGGACTACATTATGTCGTACGACTCCACTTGCGTTGTCTTACTGTACTGTGTCTCTGCTTTTTGTGTCTTTTCCCCGACTAAGGTGGTATTTAGGATAAGTGCAGTGAGTAACAGCCCTGCCCTGTGTTGGTGTCGGGTGTGCAAATTACTCTCTGCTTTTTGTATGGTTTACCCTACTTGTTAGTTATTGAGCGTGCAGTAACAGCAGTTGTGTGTTGTTGGGTGGTGGCTTGATGGGGTACTGGGTGCACCAGGCACTCCTCTATCTGTTTGATCTTACTGCACTGTGTCTCTGCTTTTGTGCCATTTACCCCACTTGTGTGGTGTTCACTTAGCCTGGTAAACCAGCCCCTCGTACTTCATTTCTTTTTGTACAGAAGGTCTGCACCCAGCCTGGTAAACCAGCCCCTTGTACTTCATTTCTTTTTGTAGAGAGGGTCTGGCAGTGCTTCCATTGACATTGCTGTCTTAGGCAGAGTTTTGCCTAGAGAATCAGTGAACAGTGGGAGTGTTCGTGAGCGATGACGCCGACTTTGTCTGCTACATTTGAATTGTTGTACACAGGCAAGCTAATTGCATATGTCACGACCAAACGTTAGTAATTGGGTAAAGGCAGAGCCACTTGTTTTAAACTTCAGCAGGAAGAAAATGTTTCTCAATACAGCACTGCTAGACCCTCTGTACAAAATGAAATGAATTATATCTGAATTATATGATTGAGTAGCCATATGCATTTACAGTGCAGCTAAGTAGCATTCTGCAGGATTTTTTTTTACAATGCATATGACTGTGTAATGGCAAAAATGAAATTGCATGATGTATTGAGATTCGATATCACTATATATAGGCATGCATGTTTTCATAAACTCATAATACAGTCTTGATCATCCCATTGGTAGGTGAATGTAATCGAGACTTTATTAGCATAACAGGGCAGTTGGGGTCATCTCTAAACATCACCTGTGGATATCCTGAGGAGTACACAGTTTGCAGGGACTCTAGCGCAGCGCATGTGCGTGAAAGGGTTAATTGCTGAGACCCAACAGGACCTGTGGAAGGGATGTGTGTGTGTCACTAAGAAGGTCACCAACAAAATACTGCAATAATAAAAATAAACTCACCAATGACCATCTGTTTTAATGGATGTTTACCTTGCCTGCACACATTTGGATAGACAGAGTCAGTACTCATAACGGCCTTAAAGACAAACTCTCTACAGAAGTCATTTGTTTGGGAGTTGAACTGAGGCGTCTTACCAGTCAGACTACCAAAGATTGAAAACTTTACCGTGACTCTAGCGCAGGTGTGTGAAAGGGTTAATTGCTGAGACCTAACAGGGCCTGTGGAAGGGATGTGTGTGTGTCACAAAGGAGAATCAGCAAAGGGGATTTGTAATAGTGGGTGTTTACACTGCCTGCATATATGTGGGAGGTCACAGTCAGTACTCATGCTGGCCTCTCTCAACAGGAGTCATTTGTTTGGAGGGTGAACTGAGGCATCTTAAAGGTCAGGCTATCAGTGGTGGAGCATGTTACTGTTAGTCTACTGCAGGTCTGTGTAAGAGTTAATTGCTGCGTTGATGGGGTGTTTTTTTTTATGCCAGGCCTTGGGTTGTACGCCTGGTAAGATTTTCACACATGTTTTACTACCACGGCATTTGCATGTGCTGAGAAATGCTTTCTCTGAAAGGGCCCTTAACCACCGCCTACACACCTTCCGAAGGGGGGGAAATGTGTGTGTGTATGTGTGTGTGTGTGTGTGTGTGTGTGTGTGTGTGTGTGTGTGTGTGTGAGTGTATGTGTATGTGTGTGTGTATGTTTGTGGGTGTGTGTTGGTCTGAGTGTATGTATGTTTGTGGGTGTGTGTGGGTATGTTTGTGTGTATGTTTGTGGGTGTGTGTTGGTCTGAGTGTGTGTATGTGTATCTGTGTATGTTTGTGTGTGTGTGTGTGTGTGTGTTAGTGTTAGTGTGAGTGTATGTATGTTTGTGGGTGTGTGTGGGTATGTTTGTGGGTGTGTGTTGGTCTGAGTGTGTGTATGTGTATCTGTGTATGTTTGTGTGTGTGTGTGTGTGTGTGTGTTAGTGTGAGTGTATGTATGTTTGTGGGTGTGTTTGGGTGTGAATGTGTGTATGTGTATATGTGTGTATGTTTGTGTGAGTGTGTGCGTGTGTGCGTGTTTTAATACACTCCTGATAAACTAGTGATCATCCCATTCCCAGGTGAATGCAATCGAGACTTTATTAGGATAACAGGGCAGCTGGGGGCATCGTTAAACATCACCTGTGGATATCCTGAGGAGTACACAAATAACAGCAAAGTCTTCTGTGTTACCATGGGCAACGGTTGTGGGACTTTGGTGTCACTGAAAGCTTATGAAGAGGAGGCAAAGAGAGGCAGGTTTTCTCTGGTTTACGACAAGGAGGACAGGACTTTAAGGGTCAGCATTGATGGACTGATGGAGAATGAAACAGCACTTTACTGGTGTGGAGCCAGACGTGGTCTGTTTACAGACAGTAAGCCACCATCCTCAGTAAGCGTTGCAACAATCAGTGAGTATCTTTACTATCTTTACTAAATAACTTACTATAATTGTATCTTACTATCTGTGCTATCATTCATGTATGTATGCTATCATTCAACCTTACCAAATAACCAGGAAAAATAAAACAGTACATTTATTGCATAAAAATGTACCTATTCTGTACGTATAAGTGTCCTGTGTGTGTGCATTGGCGTGGTGGACGGGGCGTCGGGGTGTGTGAAAACTACAAAAAAAAAAATCTTTTTTCCTATTTTTATTTCTTTGTAGTTCTCCATGTGACTCCAGTGATTGGGCGTATAGGTGGAAGTGTAAAATTTAGATGCCCATATGCACTTGGACTTGAACCAAACCCAAAGTACTTTCTTCAGGGAGAACGTTTCCATGATCCTTCTCTGCAAACAGAAAACACTCTCATCAGATCCAAACAGGGAAACATCCTGGTCACTCATGGGAGATTCTCTCTCTATGACAACACCACATCCAGGGTCTTCACGGTGACCATCTCTAACCTGACCGCAGAGGATTCGGGGAAATACTGGTGTGTAGTGGAGAGAAACGCAACTCTGAACAGTATCCCCACTGAGCACTTGCTCAACGTTGAAGGAGGTACTGTTTGCCCTCATCATTCATTAGTGTTATTTTGTTTAGGCATATCTCTTAAAGCATGAGCATGGTGATGAGAATATTGAAATTAGTAACTCGTATGTGACTATATATATGTCTGATTATACTACAATCACACACACACACACATACACACATTTCAGTACATTTCAGCTTGTTTAATATCTGGAGTAAGGTTAATTAATGTTGATAAATGACACTGTGTGTGTGTGTGTGTGTGTGTGTGTGTGTGTGTGTGTGTGTGTGTGTGTGTCAGGCAACATGAGCTCATCTACAGACAATACTGGTGGCATGTCTATGAGTGTGATGCCAGTAGGAATAACGACAGGTGTAATCATCTTGCTGTCACTCCCCCTCATCTACATCATCCTCGCACGCAGTAAGGAAAGAGCCAACTGTAAGTCTCTCGTCAGCTCTGTTTGTGGCACACACACATGCATGCACACACATACAGTACACACACACACACAGGTACACATGCAAATATACACACACATGCATGCACACACACACACAGGTACACATGCAAATATACACCCACATGCATGCACACACAGACACACATGCAAATATACACACACATGCATGCACACACACACACAGGTACACATGCAAATATACACACACATGCAAATACACACACACATACAGTACACACACACACACAGGCACACATGCAAATATACACACACATGCATACACACACACACATACAGTACACACACACACACAGGCACACATGCAAATATACACACACATGCATACACACACACACATACAGTACACACACACACACAGGTACACATGCAAATATACACACACATGCATGCACACACACACACAGGTACACATGCAAATATACACACACATGCATACACACACACATACAGTACACACACACACACAGGCACACATGCAAATATACACACACATGCATACACACACACATACAGTACACACACACACACAGACACACATGCAAATATACACACACATGCATGCACACACACACACAGGTACACATGCAAATATACACACACATGCATACACACACACATACAGTACACACACACACACAGGCACACATGCAAATATACACACACATGCATGCACACACACACACAGGCACACATGCAAATATACACACACATGCATGCACACACACACAGGTACACATGCAAATATACACACACATGCATGCACTCACACACACGTACACATGCACACACAGGTAAACATGCAAACACACACACACATGCATGCACACACACATACAGTACACACACACACACAGGTACACATACAAACACACACACACATGCATGCACACACAGGTACACACACACAGGTACACATGCAAACATGCACACACATACATGCACACACACACGTACACACACACACAGGTACACATGCAAACACACACACATGCATGCAAACTCAAGTACACACACACAGGTGTGCAACTTCCATGCATGCACATACATGTACACACACACACACAGGTACACATGCAAACATACACACACATGCAGACACATAGAGGTACACACACACACACACACACACACACACACACACACACACACACACACACACAGGTACACATGCAAACATACACACACCTGCATGCGCACACAGGTACACACACACAGGTATACATGCAAACACACACACACACACACACACAAACACACACACACACACACAGGCAAACATACACACACATGCATGCACACACAGGTACACACACAGGAACACATGCAAACATACACACACATGCATGCATGCACTCATACACACACCAACACACTTGCACACACATGCACACTCACTCAAATGCATGCACACACACACACACACACACGAGCAAATTTCCCCCTTCCAGCGAAATATGTGTAGGCGGTGCTTAAGGGCCCTGTCAGAGAAAGCTTTATGTTTTAGACAGACTTATCGCCATGTCTCAGCACATGCAAATGCTGTGGCAGTGCAAAATGTGTGAAAATCTTTTCACGCATACAAGCCAAGGCCTGGCATAAAAAACACCTCAGCAATGCAGCAATTAACTCTTACACAGACCTGCAGTAGTGCCACAGTAAAGTGCTCACCCGCTGATAGTGTGACCTTTAAGATGCCTCAGTTCAACCTCCAAACAAATGACTTCTGTTGAGAGAGGCCAGCGTGAGGACTGACTGTGACCTCCCACATATGTGCAGGCAGTGTAAACACTCACTATTACAAATCCTCATTGCTGATCCTCTTTTGTGACACGCATACATCCCTTCCACAGGCCCTGTTAGCTCACAGTAATTAACCCTTTCACACACCTGCGCTAGAGTCATGGTAAAGTCTTCAACCTCTAGTGGTCTGACTGTTAAGACGCTTCAGTTCAACTTCCAAAGAAATTACTTTTGTTTATTGTTAAGGCCATTATGAGTCCTGACTCTGTCTATCCAAATGTGTGCAGGCAAGGTAAACATCCATTTAAACAGATGTTCATTGATGAGTTTAGTTTTATTAATATTTATTATTATTTGTTGGTGACCTCCTTTGTGACATGAACATATCCCTTCCACAGGCCCTGTTAGGTCTCAGAAATTAACCCTTTCACACATCTGTGCTAGAGCCACGGTAAAGTCTTTAATCTTTGGTAGTCTGACTCTTAAGATGCCTCAGTTCAACCTCCAAACAAATGTCTGCTGTTGAGCGTAATTTGTCTTTAGGCCATTATGAGTACTGACTCTGTCTACCTAAATGTGTGCAGGCAAGGTAAGCATTCATCATAACAGATGCTCATTTTATGTCAATTTTTATTAAGGGTTAATTGCTTTGTACCACGCACACATCCCTTCCACAGTCCTCGTAAGGTCTTAGCAATTAACCCTTTCACACACCTGCGCTGGAGTCACTGTAAACTGTGCAGTCCTCAGGATATCCACAGGAGATGTTTACAGATTATTACAGTATTTTGTTGGTGACCTCCTTTGTGACATGCACACATCCCTTCCACAGGCCGTGGCCCCATACTGACAAACAGGAAGTGGGCTGGCCAAAAAGAAGATAAGGTAAGGGGAGGGTGGGAAAGTCCCTGCAGTGTTATTTGTGTGCATCTCCCATGCATGCCTCTAGGCATCACCTACAGACATGCATACCTCTAGGATTCACCTACAGACATGCATGCCTCTAAGGATCACCTACAGACATGCATGCCTCTAGGCATCACCTACAGACATGCATACCTCTAGGATTCACCTACAGACATGCATGCCTCTAAGGATCACCTACAGACATGCATGCCTCTAGGCATCACCTACAGACATGCATACCTCTAGGGATCATCTACAGACATGCATGCCTCTGTGGATCAACTACAGACATGCATACCTCTAGGATTCACCTACAGACATGCATGCCTCTAAGGATCAACTACAGACATGCATTCCTCTAGGATTCACCTACAGACACGCATGCCTCTAAGGATCAACTACAGACATGCATGCCTCTAGGATTCACCTACAGACATGCATGCCTTTAAGGATCATCTACAGACATGCATGCCTCTAAGGATCATCTACAGACATACATGCCTCTAGGATTCACCTACAGACATGCATACCTCTAGGATTCACCTACAGACATGCATGCCTCTAAGGATCACCTACAGACATGCATGCCTCTAAGGATCAACTACAGACATGCATGCCTCTAAGGATCACCTACAAACACGCATGCCTCTAGGATTCATCTACAGACATGCATACCTCTAGGATTCACCTACAGACATGCATACCTCTAAGGATCAACTACAGACATGCATGCCTCTAGGATTCATCTACAGACATACATGCCTCTAGGATTCACCTACAGACATGCATACCTCTAGGATTCACCTACAGACATGCATGCCTCTAAGGATCAACTACAGACATGCATGCCTCTAAGGATCAACTACAGACATGCATGCCTCTAGGATTCACCTACAGACATGCATGCCTTTAAGGATCATCTACAGACATGCATGCCTCTAAGGATCATCTACAGACATACATGCCTCTAGGATTCACCTACAGACATGCATACCTCTAGGATTCACCTACAGACATGCATGCCTCTAAGGATCACCTACAGACATGCATGCCTCTAAGGATCAACTACAGACATGCATGCCTCTAAGGATCATCTACAGACATACATGCCTCTAGGATTCACCTACAGACATGCATACCTCTAGGATTCACCTACAGACATGCATGCCTCTAAGGATCACCTACAGACATGCATGCCTCTAAGGATCAACTACAGACATGCATGCCTCTAAGGATCACCTACAAACACGCATGCCTCTAGGATTCATCTACAGACATGCATACCTCTAGGATTCACCTACAGACATGCATACCTCTAAGGATCAACTACAGACATGCATGCCTCTAGGATTCATCTACAGACATACATGCCTCTAGGATTCACCTACAGACATGCATACCTCTAGGATTCACCTACAGACATGCATGCCTCTAAGGATCAACTACAGACATGCATGCCTCTAAGGATCAACTACAGACATGCATGCCTCTAGGATTCACCTACAGACATGCATGCCTTTAAGGATCATCTACAGACATGCATGCCTCTAAGGATCATCTACAGACATACATGCCTCTAGGATTCACCTACAGACATGCATACCTCTAGGATTCACCTACAGACATGCATGCCTCTAAGGATCACCTACAGACATGCATGCCTCTAAGGATCAACTACAGACATGCATGCCTCTAAGGATCACCTACAAACACGCATGCCTCTAGGATTCATCTACAGACATGCATACCTCTAGGATTCACCTACAGACATGCATACCTCTAAGGATCAACTACAGACATGCATGCCTCTAGGATTCATCTACAGACATACATGCCTCTAGGATTCACCTACAGACATGCATACCTCTAGGATTCACCTACAGACATGCATGCCTCTAAGGATCAACTACAGACATGCATGCCTCTAGGATTCACCTACAGACATGCATACCTCTAGGATTCACCTACAGACATGCATGCCTTTAAGGATCAACTACAGACATGCATGCCTCTAGGATTCACCTACAGACATGCATGCCTCTAAGGATCAACTACAGACATACATGCCTCTAAGGATCAACTACAGACATGCATGCCTCTAAGGATCACCTACAGACATGCATGCCTCTAGGCATCACCTACAGACATGCATACCTCTAGGATTCACCTACAGACATGCATGCCACTAGGGATCATCTACAGACATGCATGCCTCTAAGGATCAACTACAGACATGCATGCCTCTAAGGATCACCTACAGACATGCATGCCTCTAGGATTCACCTACAGACATGCATACCTCTAGGATTCACCTACAGACATGCATGCCTCTAAGGATCATCTACAGACGTGCATGCCTCTAGGATTCACCTACAGACATGCATACCTCTAGGATTCACCTACAGACATGCATGCCTCTAAGGATCAACTACAGACATGCATACCTCTAGGATTCATCTACAGACATGCATACCTCTAGGATTCATCTACAGACATGCATACCTCTAGGATTCATCTACAGACATGCATGCCACTAGGGATCAGGACCCAAGACCAACTTCCTAACACGTAGACAACAGCTGCCACACTTTATTTATTTATTTATTTATTTATTTATTTATTTATTTGTTTATTTGTTTGTTTGTTTGTTTGTTTGTTTATTTATTTATGGGATGTATGAAGGAATGACTGTGAAAACCTGACTGTGATCTTGGAGGAAGGCATTCTCATGTAATGACAATATATTTTGACTTGAACTTGAACAATGTATGTAAATATAAACAAAAATAGACAATAATGTAAAAATCTGTTTTTTTTTTATGAAGCTCCCACAACACGAGAAGCTGTTTAGTTGTGTGTTTTCATTGTGTGTGTGTGTGTGTGTGTGTGTGTGTGTGCGCACGAGCATCAGCAACAGTCCTTGGAAAAAATGACTCAATTTTAAACTCATATTTGTGTTCTTCCTTCTCTCTCTCTCTTCTCCTCTCTCTCTCTCTCTCTCTCTCTCTCTCTCTCTCTCTCTCTCTCTCTCTCTCTCTCTCTCTCTCTCGTTCTTTCCTGCCCCTCCCTCAGGTCTCTGATCCATATCATATAGACACTATCTACACTGAGGCCACATTCCCCAGAGCTACCCATGAGGACCCTCTCTATTCTCTGGTTCAGCTACCCAGGCAAGACCCCACAGAGAACATCTACTCCCTTCTGCAGTTGCCTAGGAACACCGCCAGCGAACTTAGCGACAGCTGCTGTGGGTCTGAGGCCCATGAAGGTTCCTCCTCCTTTCCCATTGGTCAGGGCGATAAATGCTTCTCCTCCCCCATTGGTAATGAATGTAAAGGTTCCTCCCCCATTGGTAATGCAGGTCTCTCCTGCCCCACTGGTAACACCTATGAAGGTTCCTGCCCCATTGGCAATGCCTCTGAAGGCTCCTCCACCTGCACTGCAGAAGTCCATGGAGGTTCCTCCACCCCCGTTGGTAATGTATTAGAAGGATCCTTCACCCCCATTGGTAATGGCCATGATAGCTCCAACCCCATTGGCAATGCCCATGATAGTTCCACTTCCATTGGCAATGCCCATGATAGCTCCTCCCCCATTGCTAATGCTTCTGAAGGGTCCTCCACCCCCATTGGTAATGTACATGAAGGGTCCTTCACCCCTATTGGTAACATCCAGGAAGGTTCTTCCTCCCCCATTAGTGAAGTCCATGGAGATTCCTCCTCCACCAGCGATACGCAGGAAGGTTCCTCGCCTATTGCTAATGAATGTAAAGGTTCCTTCCCCACTGGTAATGCAGGTCTCTCCTGGCCCACTGGTAACACCTATGAAGGCTCCTCCACCTCCACTGCTGAAGTCCATGGAGGTACCATGGCCATTGGTAATGTATATGAAGGGTCCTTCACCTCCATTGATAACTCACGTTAAGAATTCCCCACCCACTTTGATTATGAATAATAAGGGTTTCTCCCCCCTTGGTAACGGCCATGGAGGCTCCTCCAACCCCACTACTGGTAATACATACATATTCCTCCATCACCATTGGTAGTGCACAGGGTGATGTTCAAGCGTACCCAGTGCCTGTGAAGTCTGTGTATTACTGTATATAAATTGACTCATTTACAGCCTACTGTTTGAATACAAGCCTCACATATCCATTCCGGAGAACTTTGCTGGGGTTCTAAGATGTTTGTAGTTATTTTTTTACATCTCTTTAAAATTAAAACTTAGTGAAGTTTTGCCCGCACATGCTTACTGCATGTTTTGCAAGTTCTGTGTAATAGATACAGCGAGTAATACAAGACTTACTGCCTGTCAAGAAGCCTCATATATCTATTGTGTGAGAAAAGCTTTGTTGTTTGTTGTCTTCTGATAGTCCAAGTTGTTTATCTATGCCATTTCTAGACATTGAATCTGACTTTTAAGTCAGTCTGGCCAACCTGCCTATTCTCGGCTGTTCCTTTGCCCAAAAAATTAGGGCACCAATGAAAAACGAACGCTACGCATTCATCATCAGAATCAGTTGTCTGATTGGTTGTAGCTCTGCCCAGTAGTACACAGAGGCATTTGAAAGACACCTGTTGATGCCGCCTCTGAGAACTTCCTGTCTATGGGAGGTTTGCCAGACCAAGCTCCGTCTACAAGCTTGGTGCAACTGCCAAGCTAAACCACGTCTTTACTGCATGTATTACTGAACCCCTCCTGCTGTGACTTAGTAGCTTCAGTAACTAGGGGAGTGTCAGATATTTGTAAATGTAGCATTGATAATTGTATATCCAATGAGCTTTTTTAATTACTCTTTTTTGAGATTGCATTAGTGTGCATTATATATTCTTTATATATTTATATACATATATGTATACTATATTATACATATATTATA
>CM050198.1:7232261-7242261 GCA_027475355.1 Coilia nasus
GACTGCTGTGTGCCATTGGCCTGGGACTGGTACAGGGCCTGCTGCATGCCAGTGGCCTGGGACTGGTACAGGACCTGCTCATATGCTGGGTGCCAGTGGCCTGGGACTGGTACAGGACCTGCTCATATGCTGTGTGCCAGTGGCCTGGGACTGATATACAGTAGGGCCTGCTGGGTGCCAGTGGCCTAGGACTGGTACAGGGCCTGCTGCATGCCAGTGGCCTGGGACTGGTACAGGACCTGCTGCATGCCAGTGGCCTGGGACTGGCACAGGACCTTCTGCATGCCAGTGGCCTGGGACTGGTACAGGGCCTGCTGCATGCCAGTGGCCTAGGCCTGGTACAGGACCTGCTGTCTGCAGGTGGCCTGGGACTGGTACAGGGCCTACTGATATGCTGTGTGCCAGTGGGCTGGGACTGGTACAGGACTGCTGTGTGCCAGTAGGCTGGGACTGGTACAGGGCCTGCTTCATACCAGTGGCCTGGGACTGGTACAGGACCTGCTCATATGCTGTGTGCCAGTGGCCTGGTACTGATATACAGTAGGGCCTGCTGGGTGCCAGTGGCCTAGGACTGGTACAGGGCCTGCTGCATGCCAGTGGCCTGGGACTGGTACAGGACCTGCTGCATGCCAGTGGCCTGGGACTGGCACAGGACCTTCTGCATGCCAGTGGCCTGGGACTGGTACAGGACTGCTGCATGCCAGTGGGCTGGGACTGGTACAGGACTGCTGCATGCCAGTGGCCTGGGACTGGTACAGGACTGCTGCATGCCAGTGGCCTGGGACTGGTACAGGACTGCTGCATGCCAGTGGGCTGGGACTGGTACAGGACTGCTGCATGCCAGTGGCCTGGGACTGGTACAGGACTGCTGCATGCCAGTGGGCTGGGACTGGTACAGGACCTGCTGTCTGCAGGTGGCCTGGGACTGGTACAGGACTGCTGCATGCCAGTGGCCTGGGACTGGTACAGGACCTGCTGTGTGCCAGTGGGCTGGGACTGGCACAGGACCTGCTGCATGCCAGTGGGCTGGGACTGGTACAGGACTGCTGATATGCTGTGTGCCAGTGGCCTGGGACTGGTACAGGGCCTGCTGATATGCTGTGTGCCAGTGGCCTGGGACTGGTACAGGACTGCTGATATGCTGTGTGCCAGTGGCCTGGGACTGATACAGGACTGCTGTGTGCCACTGGCCTGGGACTGGTACAGGGACTGCTGATATGCTGTGTGCCAGTGGCCTGGGACTGGTACAGGACTGCTGATATGCTGTGTGCCACTGGCCTGGGACTGGTACAGGGACTGCTGATATGCTGTGTGCCAGTGGCCTGGGACTGGTACATGGCCTGCTGATATGCTGTGTGCCAGTGGCCTGGGACTGGTACAGGGCTGCTGATATGCTGTGTGCCAGTAGGCTGGGACTGGTACATGGCCTGCTGATATGCTGTGTGCCACTGGCCTGGGACTGGCACAGGGACTGCTGATATGCTGTGTGCCAGTGGCCTGGGACTGGTACTGGACTGCTGTGTGCCAGTGGCCTGGGACTGGTACAGGGCCTGCTGATATGCTGTGTGCCAGTGGCCTGGGACTGGTACAGGACTGCTGATATGCTGTGTGCCAGTGGCCTGGGACTGATACAGGACTGCTGTGTGCCACTGGCCTGGGACTGGTACAGGGACTGCTGATATGCTGTGTGCCAGTGGCCTGGGACTGGTACAGGACTGCTGATATGCTGTGTGCCACTGGCCTGGGACTGGTACAGGGACTGCTGATATGCTGTGTGCCAGTGGCCTGGGACTGGTACATGGCCTGCTGATATGCTGTGTGCCAGTGGCCTGGGACTGGTACAGGGCTGCTGATATGCTGTGTGCCAGTAGGCTGGGACTGGTACATGGCCTGCTGATATGCTGTGTGCCACTGGCCTGGGACTGGCACAGGGACTGCTGATATGCTGTGTGCCAGTGGCCTGGGACTGGTACTGGACTGCTGTGTGCCACTGGCCTGGGACTGGTACAGGGCTGCTGATATGCTGTGTGCCAGTAGGCTGGGACTGGTACATGGCCTGCTGCATACCAGTGGCCTGGGACTGGTACAGGACTGCTGATATGCTGTGTGCCAGTGGCCTGGGACTGGTACAGGACCTGCTGATATGCTGTGTGCCAGTGGCCTGGGACTGGTACAGGACTGCTGATATGCTGTGTGCCAGTGGCCTGGGACTGGTACAGGACTGCTGCATACCAGTGGCCTGGGACTGGACTGCTGATATGCTGTGTGCCAGTGGCCTGGGACTGGTACAGGACTGCTGATATGCTGTGTGCCAGTGGGCTGGGACTGGTACAGGACTGCTGATATGCTGTGTGCCAGTGGGCTGGGACTGGTACATGGCCTGCTGCATACCAGTGGCCTGGGACTGGTACAGGACTGCTGATATGCTGTGTGCCAGTGGCCTGGGACTGATACAGGACTGCTGTGTGCCAGTAGGCTGGGACTGGTACATGGCCTGCTGCATACCAGTGGCCTGGGACTGGTACAGGGACTGCTGATATGCTGTGTGCCACTGGCCTGGGACTGGTACAGGGACTGCTGATATGTTCATTCTGTGGGGAGCCACAGCGGCCTTTGCACAGAGAGGGAAGTAGCTGCTGAGGACACTGCTCTTTCTCTCTCTCTCTTTCTCTCTCTCTATCTCTTTCTGTCTCTCTTACTCTCTCTCTTGTTCTCTTTCTCTTTCACTTCCTCTCTCTCTCTCTCTCTCTCTCTCTCTTTTTACTCTCTATCTCTCTGTCTTTGAATCTCTTTTTTTCCCTCTCTCTATCTTTCTCTCTTTCTCTCTCTTTCTCTCTCTCCCTCTCTTTTTCTGTCTCTCTCACACTCATTCTCTCTCTCTCTCTGTGTCTCTCTCTCTCTCTGTCTCTGTCTCTCTCTCTCTCTTTCTCTCTCTCTCTTTCTCTCTCTCTATCTCTTTCTGTCTCTCTTACTCTCTCTCTTGTTCTCTCTCTCTTTCACTTCCTCTCTCTCTCTCTCTCTCTCTCTCTCTCTCTCTCTTTTTACTCTCTATCTCTCTGTCTTTGAATCTCTTTTTTTCCCTCTCTCTATCTTTCTCTCTTTCTCTCTCTTTCTCTCTCTCCCTCTCTTTTTCTGTCTCTCTCACACTCATTCTCTCTCTCTCTCTGTGTGTGTCTCTCTCTCTCTCTGTGTCTCTCTCTCTCTCTGTCTCTGTCTCTCTCTCTCTCTTTCTCTCTCTCTCTTTCTCTCTCTCTATCTCTTTCTGTCTCTCTTACTCTCTCTCTTGTTCTCTCTCTCTTTCACTTCCTCTCTCTCCCTCTCTCTCTCCCTCTCTCTCTCTCTCTGTGTCTCTCTCTCTCTCTCTGTCTGTCTCTGTCTCTGTCTCTCTCTCTCTCTCTCTCTCTCTCTGTCTCTCTCTCTCTCTGTTTGCACAGTCAAAAAGAGCAGTGTCTATTGGTGACGCCAGAGGAAGTGGCACCATCACGGCCCAAGAGTGAGAAACACACTCCCCACACAGGGTCATCAGCAGCACTGGCAGCGTGTGTGACGGCTCCTGTTCTCTCTCGCTTAAAGCAAAGGCACTGAGGAGACTGCTCCAGATCTGCAGGATGAAGATACTGCTCTTCCTCACCCTCACCCTCCACCTTAGCACAGGTAAGAGAGTCTGCTGCAGCGAAAGGGTACGAGTGTATGCAGCTGTTTTGGCCTCTAGTAGCGAGCCTCTCTCTCTCTCTCTCTATCTCTCTCTCTCTCTCTCTCTCTGTCTCTTCCTTTCTCTGACACACACAATACAAAACTCTCTCACAGGGTAACTTTGCTCTGTCTATCTATTTCTCTCTCTCTCTCTCTCTCTCTCTCTCTGTCTCTCTCTCTTTCTCTGACACATACACACACAATTCAAAACTCTCTCACAGTGTAACTTTGATCTTTCTACCACCCCCCCCCCCTCCCTCTGTCTCTTTCTTTCTCTGACACACACACACACACACACACACACACACACACACACACACACACACACACACACAACTCAAAACTCTCTCACAGTGTAACTTTGCTCAGTCTCTCTCTCTCTCTCTCTCTCTCCCTCTCTCTCTCTCTCTCTCTCTCTCTCTCTCTCTCTCCCTCTCTCTCTCTCTCTCTCAGCTATTTTGGCCTCTAGTAACCAGCCTGCTCAGTCTGGTGACAGCGTGTCACCCTCAGAGACAAGGGAAACGTATGCTAGTGAGGAGGCTAGCATGTTAGAAGAGCCATGTGGTTTTAGTGTTGATGAGACTGCACAGCATGCTAATGGCCTCATCTGATTCAATGGTTTATGCTAAGCTAATAGCTGAAGGGCTACTGCCAGATTCTGAGATCCTATTGCAGGTCTGGAGATCAGATAAATTGATTCAAAAACAATAACACTCAACTGTTTAACTCTAAGAGAGTTGGAAAGTGAACATATTTCACAAAAAAGTGTATTGTTCTTTTAGTTAACACAAGTGGTGAAACTATGTGCGTAAGCAGTAAGTGTCACATGTTGTCATCTGTAGGGTACAGCCTGCAAGTTGGTGTGTCCTTCTGATAGTCTATAAGTCATTCCATGGGCAGGCCCTTGCCTTGTATTTCAGATATGCTACAACCCCATTCTGCACCTAGGTCCCTTACCTCGACTGACCAAGGCACCCTTTCCCGCCTCAAACAAAAAAGTGACCAAGCCTGGACAGTAGTGGCTCCACGTCTGTGGAATGCTTTGCCCCCTTTATCTCCTCCTTTACAATGGGCATTGGGCAGTGGTGGCCTAGCAGTTAAGGTATCGGCCCTGTGACCGCAGGATTGCAGGTTCGAAATCCGGGTCGCCAGTAGCTCCACTGAGGTACCCTGAGCATGGTACCATCCCCACACACACACAAACACACACACACTCATGTACCCTGAGCATGGTACCATCCCCACACACACACAAACACTCATGTACCCTGAGCATGGTACCATCCCCACACACACACACACACTCATGTACCCTGAGCTTGGTACCGTCCCCACACACACACACACTCAGGTACCCTGAGCATGGTACCACCCCCCTACACACACACACACACACACACACACTCAGGTACCCTGAGCATGGTACCATCCCCACACACACACACACACACACACTCAGGTACCCTGAGCATGGTACCATCCCCACACACACACACTCAGGTACCCTGAGCATGGTACCGTCCCCACACACTGCTCCCTGGGCGCTGCTGTCATGGCTGCCCCCTGCTCACGTGTGTGATGGGTTAAATGCAGAGGTGGATTTCATTGTGTGCGCTGTGCCGTGTTATCACAATGACAAAAATTGGACTTTCAATTTACATCCAGGCTAAAAACCACCTCTACTCCTTAGCCTTTGCTGCCTTATAGCTCTCCATTTCTTAGCTCTTTTTGTAATCATGTGTGTCCTTCATTGTGGTCATGTATTTGTTGGTCTGTGTTGTTCGGTCTACCTTCTGGCTTCTCTGCCTGTTGTTAATCTGTGTGTCTTTTTCCTGCTACTCGTTTACAGTATGACTTGCTTTTCATTGTTTATGCTTTGAATATGATTATTTATGCTTTGAATATGATTATTTATGTGTTGAATATGATTATTTATGCTTTGAATATGATTATTTATGTGTTGAATATGATTATTTATGCTTTGAATATGATTGTTTATGCTTTGAATATGATTATTTATGCTTTGCATTTTATCTCTGTTCCTTTAGCCACCCTGTGCACAGCAGCACTTTGGTCTGTGTCAGCTGTTTTAACCCTTTAAGGTCTTTGGGTCTGTGGGACCCATTGTCAGTTTGTAGAGTAGTAAAAATGATACCAATAATGATTTTCTGAAACTGAGATTCATTGGCCTTGGCTCATTTTCTGTGAGGAACATAAATCAGATTTGTTGTGTTCCATTAATCACAAACATTTTCATTTACTCTTTTCCAGTTACAGTTTGTTTTCTGCTGCATTTCTCTGATTTGTTAATTAAAACAAAAAGATTGGAATATGTTGAATTGGAAGCCCGAACTGCAACGAGTCCTACAGACCCAGCAGGACTCCCTGTGTAACAAAAATACGAAAAACCTGTTAGGGTTAAATGTGCTTTATAAATTAAATTTACTTTCCTTTACTTTAAACACACACACACACACAATGACATTTGTATGCAACTACTGAGTCTGCATGTTAGTCGCAAGGTTAAAGTACTACTATCAGGCCAGCACAGGAAATGAACTGTGTGTTTTGTTTCATTGACAGGTGGTGTGTCTACATTTAAAGTAACAGGCTACAGTGGGGGAGCCGTTGTAATTAATTGTGAATATAAACATGAGCACATTGACAATGACAAATACTTCTGTAAAGATACAAGTCCATTAAAAAAATGTGATGACATGATAAAGACAAAGCTCAAAAATGAGTGGGTGAATACTGGGAGATTCTCTCTCTATGACAACACGACTGAACGGTTCTTCATCGTCATCTTCAAAGACCTCACCATAAAGGACACATCAAAATATTACTGTGCTGTGGACATATCTGGGAGCCGTGACGTATACATTGATGTGGACTTAACAATAAGGGATGGTAAGAAAACAATATTAATATTTCTATTATAAGCGTTTTTTACAAATCACATTGTTATTGTTATTGAATGTGTTTAATGGGGACAGCTATATTTTGGCTTACGTGCTCATACACTGATGTGGATTTGAATATAAGGGATGGTAAGCATTACTAGATACATTCATCAATATAAAAAACACAGTCTTTATTTAGTGTCTTTCTCTTAATTTACGTAACAAGAGCAACACACTGTGTGTGTGTTTTGTCAAAATTTTGTCATATGGTGAAATACATGTCTAAGTTTCTTTCTTCGCCATGGAAATGCACTGTACTTATGTAAAAATATATATACATTATGGTCAGTTTCTGTTGTTATACCATTCATCATTTTTACTCTTCCTGGATCAGATGCTTGTTGTGTGAAGCCCCATAAAGTGTCTGCCTTCGAGGGGAAAACAGTGAATACAAGCTGCAAGATCCCACAAGAGAGCAAAGACAAGCCCAAGTTTCTCTGTAAGGACTTTGGGGATCAGGGATGTAAGTACAAGCTGTCGACTCAAACGGACCAGTCCAGAGTTAGCGATAACAAGATCACTCTACTTGACAACAGAGAAGAGGGAGTGTTGGTCGTGTCCATCAACAGCTTCAGCAGCAGTGATGCAGGATCTTACTGGTGTGGAGTAGACATGGGCCAGTATGAGGCTTTGATCACAAATGTGACATTGACTTTAAGAGGTATGTTCAGTGTTTGCACATTCTACGATCACACTAACTAATCCATATAACACCTCTGTAATGTGGAATACTGGGTGACTTTATCTGTTGGTAAGTCATGACACCTTTGGCTAAATGTTTCACCTCAGAGTAACATGTTCAACTCCCTCATTTGTTGATGCACTGTAAATTTGGCTGGATATAGAACTTGTACAAGTTTTGTCTTGTTTGATGGTTTGATGTTTGAAGTAGTTGTTTTAGTCAAGACATGCGGCACAGACTTTTTAAACTCATTTTTAGAGCAAAGCCAGACAGTGCCCACCGACATCACTGAAACAACAGTTTGGAACGTTCAATCTTCATCACCACCATCCTCATCACGACCATCATCATCATCATCATCTCCTTCACCATCAGCAGCAACAACAACAAAGTCCTCATCATCTCCTTCACCATCATCAGCAACAACAAAAAAGTCCTCATCATCTCCTTCACCATCAGCAGCAACAACAACAAAGTCTCCACCAACCACAATGGCATCGCTCAGTAAAACTTTTTTATGTTGTTAAAAGTATATCAGGAATAAATCTGAAGTTTATAATGTTCATGTCTATACCTTCACTACACGCTGTCCCTTACTTAATTTTATTCACAGAATCTGGTGTAAACATCCTCCTCTCTGTGAGTGTAACTGTGATACTCATCATCATCATCATTACCATTATCATCACCGTCCTCATCTGCAGATGCAGGAGCAGAAAGGCACAGAGTATGGCACCATTTCAGTACTCTCAAACACAAACATACAGAGAGCAGAGTATGGGATCATTTCAGTACTTTCAAACACAAACATACACACAGCATAGTACGGGATCATTTCAGTACCCTCAAACACAAACACACAGAGAACAGAGTATGGCACCAAGCTTCAATCTTGTAATGTTCATATAAAACTTAGTTAATTATATTTTCTTAAGCTTAGTGTAACGCAATGGGCCAATTCATGTGTACATGCCTTGGGGTGCCTAATTGGCAATAATTTTCATTTTTTAACTTCCTGTTTGCTGTCCTCATCTGCCCACAGTGTCTGAATCAGCAGGTGCCACATCGCTGGGAGATCCCGATTCAGGCATTCAGGTCTGTCTGTCTGTCTACCTGTCTGTCTGTCTGTCTGCTTGTCTGTCTGTCTGCCTGTTTGTCTGCCTGTCTGTTTGTTTGTCTGTTTGTCTGTCTGTCTGTCTGTCTGTCTCTCTGTTTGTCTGTCTACCTGTCTGCCTGTCTACCTGCCTGTCTGTCTGTCTACCTGTCTGTCTGTCTGCCTGACTGTCTGTCTGCCTGTCTGTCTGTCTGCCTGCCTGTTTGTCTGCCTCACTGTTTGTCTGTCTGTCCGTCTGTCTGTCTCTCTGTTTGTCTGTCTACCTGTCTACCTGTCTGTCTACCTGTCTGTCTGTCTGCCTGTCTGCCTGCCTGTTTGTCTGTCTGTCCGTCTGTTTGTCTGTGTGTTTGTCTGTCTGTCTGCCTGCATGCCTGCCCGCCGCTGTGTCTGTCTGTCTGTCTGTCTGCCTGCCTGTCTGTCTGTCTGCCTGTCTGTCTGCCTGCACACCTGCCTGTTTGTCTATCTATCTATCTATCTGTCTGTCTGTCTGTCTGTCTGTCTGTCTGTTTGTTTGTCTGTCTGTCCATCTGTCTGTCTGCCTGTATGTCTGCCTGCCTCTCTGTCTGTCTGTGTACCTGTCTGCCTGCCTGTCTGTCTGTCTACCTGCCTGTCTGTCTTTATGTTTGTCTGCCTGTCTGTCTGTCTACCTGTCTGCCTGCCTGTCTGTCTGCCTGTTTGTTTGTCTGTCTGCCTGCATGCCTGCCTGCCTCTCTGTCTGCCTGTTTGTCTGTCTGCCCACCTGTCTGTCTATCTATCTATCTATCTATCTATCTATCTATCTATCTATCTATCTATCTACATGTTATGTTTATCATGTTATGTTTATCATTTGCTTCCTCTCTCAGTTTCCCAGCTCAGACAAGGACTATGAGGAGATTAAAGACATATGCCAAGCTCCTCCCACTGACACTGTCTACACCTTGGCCCAATTACCCACAAGCCCCTGTGATGATCCATCATACGCCAACATCCAGTCACCCGCCGGACCCCCCGACTCTGTTGCTTACGCCACCGTGTCTTTCCACAGAGGCCCAAATGGTTCAGACACGCAGTCTGCTGCAGTTGCCATGGATACGGATGGCACCTGTGACTATTCCACTATAAGGGAACGCATCAATCTAGGCTAAGATATGCTAATTAAGATCTGCTGTGGCCAAGGTCAGCTGTGGCCTAGTGGTTAGGGAGCTGGTCTTGCAATCGGAAGGTTGCTGGTTCGAGTCCAGCCCTACCCATAGTTGAGATGCCCTTGAGCAAGGCATCTAACCCCACACTGCTCCAGGGACTGCAACTGAAACCCTCTAAATATCTGTAAGTCGCTCTGGATAAGAGCGTCAGCTAAGTGTAATGTAAATGTAATCTAATTAGTATTGAGTGTGGGATAAATCAGTTATCAGCTAGATTGACATATGCTGTATCTCATTATTCATTTACTGTAGCTGTTTATGTCAGCTTCTACCTGGGTAGAGTTATATTTCAAATTATTGTAGAGTAGTAGAGTTACTTTATTGATCCTGAAGGAAATTTAGGAAACTGCACAGAGGTGTTGGG
>CM050198.1:7252261-7254761 GCA_027475355.1 Coilia nasus
GTCTTTAACTACAGCTGTAGTGGATAGGGGCTACGTTTTGTACTGGTATATGTCAATAATGCATTTCATGACTAATGGGGTACACTGTACACGGTTATTTTACAGCTCTGGAAACAATTTAAGAGACCACTGCAAATTTTCCTAAAATCAGTATATCTATATGTATGACAGCTATTCCATTCCAGTGTCAAGTGAATTTGGAATTTGGGATAAATGTTGTCAGTAGTTTACAGAATAAAACGAAAATCTTTGCTTTACTCACACATATACCTATACATAGGTAAATCAGAGAAACTCTTAACTTTACAGTGGTCTCTTTTTCCAGACCTGTATGTGTTTGCAAACCCCTGAGGTAACAAGCTTGTGTGTGTCTGCTGCACGGGCAGCAAAGCCTTGTGTATGTAGTATATTGTATGTGCTTTTATGTTTTTATGTCGCAAAGATACATTTACACGAGTGGACAATAAAAGATTTTCTTTTTTTCTCTTCTCTTCTCTTCTCTTCTCTTCTCTTCTCTTCTCTTCTCTTCTCTTCTCTTCTTGTCTCTTCCATTTACCCATAGCTGTGTACCACATGTCTCCCCTTCTTTTTTAATTATAGTTTACCCATAACCTCAATAATATAACAAAAATGTATTGGTTTATTTGTTCTTGGTACAAATGACAACACAATTGACACAATGCGTGCATTGTATGTACAATGCAGTCCACTGTGAGAAATACCTGTAGGCCTTGTATTTACTCATTGAAGGGATTCACCATCTTTAAGCTGCTGAAAGTTTCTCAAAAAAACAGAAGTGCTAATACTAAAAGCTACTACTAAAATGCTACGAATATTCATTTTTAACAGCAACAACAAGAATAAAAAAATAAAAATAAGAAAACCATAAACGTCACAAAATTACAGAAATAAAGTCAGGTTGAAAATGCTTTTTGAAACAATGCTGTCACAAAGCATATCATAATCAAAGCTGTTAATTGTTTAACTTGGTAGACTGAATATACCACTTTACAAGATGAAAAAATATGAGGTCTTTGACTTTGAAGTAAACAAGGCAAATGCCTGTGGAAACTAAGCTAAGTAAATGACAAGTGATTTGTTTTCCTCAGATGGAAGCATGGATACCAAGGACACTGACAAACATCAGGGAGCCCAGAGAGGAAAAACGCTTTGTTTTCGATATGTCCCTTAGTGTGACACCAGTGGGAATGGTGTCATTAGCCTGGTAAACCAGCCCCTCGTACTTCATTTCATTTTGTACAGAGGGTCTGGAGTCGAGGCTATTGAAATTCATGTCTGAGGACCGAGCAACTCCTAGCCAATCAGCAAACAGAGGGAGTGTTCTTGAGCCATGTGTGCTACATTTGAATTGTAGTGCGTAGGCAGGCTACTTGCAAAGGTGACGAACAGACATTAACGATTGGGTAAAGGCAGAGCCACTTGTTTTAAACTTCAGTAGAGTCCACACCACCAGGAAGAAATCGTTTCTCAATGCAGCAAGGCCAGACCCTCTGTACAAAATGAAATGAAGTATGAGCGCCTGGTTTACCAGGCTACAGTATCACACCAGTGTGAAGGGAATGTTTGGAGAATAACAATTCTAAAGAATGCTGGAGTCCATAGTTTATCATGTGGAATTACACAATCTTACATTGTTGCAGAACACATTCTTTTACAGCATGGTAAGACATCTCACACACTTAAAGATTTGGGGTTCTGCGTTTACCCTTCTTATCAATATGAATTAGCAGCTCAGTCTTCTCCATGTTGCTTCTTGAAAGTGATGGCCGGCGTGTCTGCGCCTTCATTGAAACTGACTGTGGAATAGTCTGAGTCAGCGCAAGGCTTTGTGGGTAATGTAGCCAAGGAGTACGTGGGCTCCTCAGACAGGACGCTGGGAAACTGGGCGGTGCTGTAGACAGTGGTGGTGTCAGGTGGTCCATTGTCTTGTTGATCCGTGTCATTAATCTCTTCGTACAAGTCCTCTGGGGGAGGAGCCTGTGTGAGAGAAACCACAAGCTAGCATTACATTACATTACATTATATTACACTTAGCAGACACTTTTATCCAAAGCGACTTACAAAAGGAGGACATAATAAGCTGACAGAGGTGTAGAGAACACTAAATGCACCTATACAAAGAGATGGTTAGTAGAGATTAGCTTTGTTGGGAAGGAAAGCAGTCTCGGAAGAGAAAGGTTTTCACTAGCCTTTTGAAGGTAGAGAGGGATATTGCTGCTCTTTTAGCGACTAACAGGTTGTTTCACCATTGTGGGACAACAATCGAGAAAAGTTTGGAGTGACCTCGCTTTGTCTTATTAGAGGGTACGGCCAGGCGCTTTGTGTTAGAGGATTGCAGTGATGTAAGTAGTATGACGTTGAGATAGGTAGGGGCAGATCCGGAAGTGACTTTGTAGGCCAGAGTCAAAGCTTTGTGTTGAATTCTGCCAGCCACCGGGAGCCAATGCAGGTTGATGAAGAGTGGAAGATAGAGCGAGAT
>CM050198.1:7259761-7269761 GCA_027475355.1 Coilia nasus
TTAAACTTGAATGAATAATGAATAAACATATACCTGGTTTTATTTTGTTTTGAAAATGCACCTACCACCCGTTTAGTTTTCCAATTTATTTTTCAATTTATTTAGACCTTAAAATGAATGATTTTAGTGCTTAAGTGTTTGCTGCCATAGACAATACAGGCAAATAAATCCTGAACAGAATTGTAAAGTATGTATAAAACATACACTTCTTGTGTGTGCAGGGTATAAAGCTCTTTGTGCAGTGACAGAAACTATATTCATACATACATTTGTCTAGTAATTCTCTGTTACAGTAGAGGAAATGAATGAGATACAGCAAGTACAATAGTGCAAATGAGTGAATTATGCTTATTAAGATATACACTGATCACTGATCACACAGTTTAAGGAATGTAAGGTTGTTGGAGCTGACCTTTGATGACTTTCAGCTTCACCACAGTCGGTCTCTCTTCTCCCGAGCGTCCGCACCAGTATATCCCAGAATCCCCTGTTGTCAGGCCAGTGATCGTCACACTGAACACTTCATAATCCTTCTTGGTGTGTTTGTAATGGTTGTCTTCATCTAAGACATACCGGCCCTGGTTTGGAGCTGCTGACGTGACCAGAGAGCTTTCGATCCCACATTTGCCAGTGTCTTTTTCTCGACAGAAATAGAGAATATCAGGCTTTCCCTTTTCCTTTTTATATTTGCAGGTGATGTTGACGGATCCTCCCTCGGCCCCTTTAACTACTGTAAAGCAAATATAATGTCAAAATCAGTGAATCAAACTGTATCTTTATCAAACTGTAATTACTGTATTCAGATTTATCTCTTCTGCTGTAGAAGCAGGGACAGGCCACACTAATGTTAATACTTATAATA
Organism: Coilia nasus; assembly: GCA_027475355.1. NCBI lineage: Eukaryota > Metazoa > Chordata > Actinopteri > Clupeiformes > Engraulidae > Coilia > Coilia nasus. The sequence goes on from CM050198.1 coordinate 7,260,624, forward strand.
GGAGAGAAAAACTTTCCTTTAGAACACCAACATTAGAACCTAAAGGATAACAGTTCTTTGGGGGGGAACGATCATTCATTTTATCTTGCTGCTTTGGTAACATGCTGTTATTGTGTTTTTATGCTGTAATTGTATTAGCATAAGACAGGAGTTTTGTTATTAGGCTACTATATACCGTACTACACATACTACCTGCTATTGTGTATAGCTAGACAAGCACTGACAATGTGTAATCCAGGTGCCTTTGATAAATGTCAATATGACTTTTGAAAACAGGCTAGATATATTCTGGTAGAACACAATGAAAAAAAAATGGCAAATGGCAAGGCAAATCTGATGTCAAAAAAAGAAAACTATTGCTTTTTTGCTAGATAATACCTGCTTCCTAACTGCTGAATAATCCCAATATTTACACGTATTACAAAATGAGGCATGTAAAGCTGTTTGCAAGCACTCACCGTCTCTGACATGCACCTGCTGTTCAGTGCATACATCAGGAACTTCAGTCACAGCACACCAGAATTTCGCAGAGTCCTCTGCTGTCAGGTTGGCAATGGTAACACTGAAGACTCTGGCAGTGGTATTATCATACACAGAAAACCGCCCGGCCTTAGAATGGCTCTGGCCTTCAGTTTTAATCAAAATGTCTTTGCATCGTGAATTGCATTCCCCTTTGCACAGTAGCTTGCTGTTGTTCTGATACCCCTTTGCATATGGACATTTGAATGTAGCTTCATTGTCTTCATCAGCATATACTGGGCTCACTTTTTATCAAGAAGGAGAGAAAAGAAAGAAAGAAAGAAAGAAAGAAAGAAAGAAAGAAAGAAAGTGTGTTATTAAATGTGTTCGTATGATTTCGTGGTGAACTGATTTTTCTTATTCCCCATAACCTCACCATGGATGTGGACCTCAGTGAGTAGTTCAGGGCCTGCAGATGGTGATGATCCCCCAGCTGCACACCAGTACACACCTGCATCCTCAGCACTCAGGTTAGTGATGGACACTATGAAGGAGCTGTCCTGCTGCTGATCCGCTAGATTCAGCCTCGGAGACACTGGCTGTCTGGTGTCTTCATTTGACACCAAGATGTCACATCCTGTGTCTCCGATGGTCTTACAGAAGTATTTGTTTCTCTGTAAAAACCGACGATCATATGAGCACTTGATGTTTACAGATCCACCTGATGATGCAGTTATTTTTTCAGGATCTTTACAAATACCTGTAAAATAAACAACACACATTCCATTCCATTTAGTTATCTCAGTGAAGTGAAGATTAAGCTATTGATAAAAACTGAGGCAAATCAGGCCGCCAAGACATCTAACTGCTACAGGTAAGAAGACAACAAGACGTTGTGAGAATCTAACTGTGTTTAAGAGGCAGTATGGGAGGAACAGTGATGTCTTCTGGACAGTATTATAGGCACAGAGAGAGCAGATGGGGGATGTTTGTATGGGAGGAACAGTGATGTCTTCTGGACAGTATTATAGGCACAGAGAGAGCAGATGGGGGATGTTTGTGTTTTAAACCAAAACAGAAGCACCATAGAGGAGGTAAGATTCAGAGAAGAAGCATAGAGGAGGTATTTAGTAGTCAGAGGAGTAGAGAGAGGAGTTATGATTCAGAGGAGGAGCAGAGACGAGGTATTTAATATTTAATAGAGGAGGAGAGAGAGGAGGTATGATTCAGAGGAGGAGCAGAGACGAGGTTTTGTATTTGGTAAGCATATGAGGTGCACAGAAGAGGTATTGGTGATCACAGGTGTGTAGAGAGGAGTAGAGAGAGTAGGTGTCTAATAGGCAGAGGAGTAGAGAGGAGGTGTCTAATAGGCAGAGGAGTAGAAAGAGGAGGTGTCTAATATGCAGATGAGTAGAGAGAGGAGGTGTCTCATTGGCAGAGGAGTAGAAAGAGGAGGTGTCTAATATGCAGATGAGTAGAGAAAGGAGGTGTCTAATATGCAGATGAGTAGAGAGAGGAGGTGTCTAATATGCAGATGAGTAGAGAGAGGAGGTGTCTCATAGGCAGAGGAGTAGAGAGAGGAGGTGTCTCATTGGCAGAGGAGTAGAAAGAGGAGGTGTCTAATAGGCAGAGGAGTAGAGAGAGGAGGTGTCTCATTGGCAGAGGAGTAGAAAGAGGAGGTGTCTAATATGCAGATGAGTAGAGAGAGGAGGTGTCTCATTGGCAGAGGAGTAGAAAGAGGAGGTGTCTAATAGGCAGAGGAGTAGAGAGGAGGTGTCTAATAGGTAGAGGAGTAGAGAGGAGGTGTCTAATATGCAGATGAGTAGAGAGAGGAGGTGTCTAATATGCAGATGAGTAGAGAGAGGAGGTGTCTCATAGGCAGAGGAGTAGAGAGAGGAGGTGTCTCATTGGCAGAGGAGTAGAAAGAGGAGGTGTCTAATAGGCAGAGGAGTAGAGAGAGGAGGTGTCTCATTGGCAGAGGAGTAGAAAGAGGAGGTGTCTAATATGCAGATGAGTAGAGAGAGGAGGTGTCTCATTGGCAGAGGAGTAGAAAGAGGAGGTGTCTAATAGGCAGAGAGAGAGAGAGAGGAGGTGTCTAATAGGTAGAGGAGTAGAGAGGAGGTGTCTAATATGCAGATGAGTAGAGAGAGGAGGTGTCTAATATGCAGAGGAGTAGAGAGAGGAGGTGTCTAATAGGCAGAGGAGTAGAGAGGAGGTGTCTAATAGGGAGAGGAGTAGAGAGGAGGTGTCTAATAGGGAGAGGAGTAGAGAGGAGGTGTCTAATAGGCAGAGGAGTAGAGAGGAGGTGTCTAATAGGTAGAGGAGTAGAGAGGAGGTGTCTAATAGGCAGGCAGAGGAGGTGTCTAATAGAGAGGAGTAGAGAGCAGAGGAGAGACACACTACCTCAGAAGCAGAGAACAGACACACTACTTTAGAAGCAGAGAACAGACACACTACTTTAGAGGCAGAGAACAGACACACTACTTTAGAAGCAGAGGAGAAACACACTACTTTAGAAGCAGAGAACAGGCACACTACTTTAGAAGCAGAGGAGAGACACACTACTTTAGAAGCAGAGGAGAAACACAACTTTAGAAGCAGAGAACAGACACACTACTTTACAGGCAGAGAACAGACACACTACTTTAGAAGCAGAGAACAGACACACTACTTTAGAAGCAGAGAACAAACACACTACTTTAGAAGCAGAGAACAGACACACTACTTTACAGGCAGAGAACAGACACACTACTTTACAGGCAGAGAACAGACACACTACTTTAGAAGCAGAGGAGAGACACACTACTTTAGAAGCAGAGGAGAGACACACTACTTTACAGGCAGAGAACAGACACACTACTTTAGAAGCAGAGGAGAGACACACTACTTTACAGGCAGAGAACAGACACACTACTTTAGAAGCAGAGGAGAGACACACTACTTTAGAAGCAGAGGAGAAACACAACTTTAGAAGCAGAGAACAGACACACTACTTTACAGGCAGAGAACAGACACACTACTTTAGAAGCAGAGAACAGACACACTACTTTAGAAGCAGAGAACAGACACACTACTTTAGAAGCAGAGAACAGACACACTACTTTACAGGCAGAGAACAGACACACTACTTTACAGGCAGAGAACAGACACACTACTTTAGAAGCAGAGGAGAGACACACTACTTTAGAAGCAGAGGAGAGACACACTACTTTACAGGCAGAGAACAGACACACTACTTTAGAAGCAGAGGAGAGACACACTACTTTAGAAGCAGAGAAGGAGCAGACAGGAAACCCAGTACTTCAGAAACAAAAAGATCTTGATAAACCAAAAACTCTTGATAATCTTGATACACCACAGAAAAAACATGTAATGTAAAAGCTAAAAACACTTGGGCTGATTCAGATGTGTTAACCCCGACAGCGGACATTAAAGAGGAACATGAAGTCGTTAGCCATGAGTCTCAAAACGAGGGGACTTACAGGAGGTCAGGTGGAGGCAGAGGATAAGCAGGGTCTTCATGCTGAGTTGTGCTGTAGGCCATGCAGGTCCAAATGTTTGTGAATAAAAAAAGTTAATCACAAACACATAAATGTCCAAAATGGCTCCTCTTCTGCTGGCTGGGTTTGAGTTGGAAGACTGCTATGAGATATACTATGCCTATATACTACATTTACACACGTTTACCAGGTCTATTACAAACACGTCTATTACAAACACGTTTACCAGGTCTATTACAAACACGTCTATTACAAACACGTTTACCAGGTCTATTACAAACACGTCTATTTCTTGTCATTACAGCTGTTTGTCTGAGCACTTCCTATATGTTTTAAGGCTGCTAGATCCACCCACTTCCCCTTTCTGTGGAAACCTTGTTGTGTGTGTGTGTGTGTGTGTGTGTGTGTGTGTGTGTGTGTGTGTGTGTGTCTGTGTGTTTGTGTGTGTGTGTGTGTGTGTGTGTGTGTGTGTGTATGTTTGTGAAAAAGTTAAGAAAGAGAAAGAAGGAGGGAGGGGGACACAAAGAGAGAGAGAAAGAGAAAGAGAGAGAGACAGAGAGGGAGAGAGAGAGAGAGACAGAGAGAGAGAGAGAGAGAGAGAGGGGTTTGGAATATGAATAATAATGTAAGATAGAAAATGGGACAGATAGAGAGAGATGAAAGAGGAGTGTGGAATGGAGAGTAAGATGGCTGAATATGATGTGGTTGTTACTGAAAGAGGAATTAGGAATGGAGAGGAAGATGGGTGAATATGGTGTGGTTGTTACTGAAAGAGGAGTGTGGGATGGAGAGGAAGATGGGTGAATATGATGTGGTTGTTACTGAAAGAGGAGTGTGGGATGGAGAGGAAGATGGGTGAATATGGTGTGGTTGTTACTGAAAGAGGAGTGTGGGATGGAGAGTAAGATGGGTGAATGCGAAAATGGAAGCTACAGTGGTGAAAAGGAGGATAGCTCCTGGCAATTCTGTTATTTATTTGTTCCAACTTACATGTTTGTTTCAACTTTTCACGTTTGTCATAATACATGATGTTAAAATGCATAAATGTCTCATTCTTGACGAAAGGCAAAAGATCTGTATGCATGCCCATATTTGAATATATCGGGCTACAAACGGGTTGGGGCTCAGAAAAACTGTCAAGCTCCGGGTCCGGGTCGGGCTCAGGCCGAATTCTATCGGGCTCGGGGCTTATCGGGCCTAACTTTTAAGGCCTGATTACAGCTCTAATGCACGCTGACCTGTCTCCTGTCATCCCCTCAGTCTCTCCTCTTTCATATCTTAACTGTCCATCAGAACCAAAATCACAATCACATTTATTGGTCAAGAATAATTACATTGGCTTACACAAGGGAATTTAAAATATTTAAAACCTTTCTGCTCAAAAAAGTTGTACAACATCGCCCCCTTTTGTCTGATGTAATTATTAATAATAATATTTGAATGTACATAATTAGAGTAAAACCACTGGTGCCTATAGAACCAGATTGCATGTAATTGCAATATGTGCATCGCTGTTGTATGTCCAAAATACCTAACCAATAATTTACTGTTGGTAGGCTGTTGTGTACATACAAATAGGTAGGAAATAATAATAATAATAATAATAATAATAATAATAATAATAATAATAATAAGACACAATAATACACATTGTTATTATTTTTATCATCATTATCATCATTATTATAATTATAATAATAATAATAATAATAATTATTATTATTATTATTGTTGTTATTATTATTATTATTATTATCATTATTCCCTTTCTCACCACTCCCTGTGGTCTGTAACACGGGGGCGCCGCAGGGGACCGTGTTGGCCCCCCTTCTCTTCACTATTTACACTGCTGATTTTACACATTACACTGCAAACTGTCACTTCTCAGATGACTCAGCCGTGGTCGGTCTCATTAATAACGGAGACGAGAGGGAGTTAGGGAATTAAACCAGAACTTTGTGGCATGGTGCCAACAGAACCAGCTCCAGATTAATGCGGGTAAAACAAAAGAACTAGTGGTGGACTTTCGCAGGTACAAAGATCACCCCCCTGTACCGGTGAACATCCAGGGTATAGACATCGAGATCGTGGACACCTACAAATACCTGGGTGTTCACCTTAAAAAGAAACTTGACTGGACTACTAACACACAAGCACTATACAAGAGGGGGCAGAGCAGACTCCACCTGCTACGGAGGCTGAGGTCTTTTGGGGTACAGGACTGCCTCCTGAGGACCTTTTATGACTCTGTGGTTGCCTCTGTTGTTATGTATGGTGTGGTGTGTTGGTGCAGCAGTATCACGGCAGCGGAGGCCAAGAAATTAAATAAACTGGTTAGGAGAGCTGGCTCTGTCCTGGGCTGTAACCTGGATTCTGTGGAAGTGGTGGGGGACAGGAGGGTTATGACAAAACTGTCATCAATCTTGGGTAATGTCCACCACCCCTTGCATGGAACAATGGCAGCCCTGGAGAGCCCACTGAGCAGTAGCAGGCTTATCCACCCCCTTTGAGAGGTACCGCAGGTCTTTTCTTCCTCATGCAGTAAGACTGTATAACAACTCTCTGCAGTAGCCATGGTGGTGATGGCGGCAGGGGGGGAATGACTGCTTGACTAACTGATTATTCTGTATGTAGCCAACTGCACTACCTCCTGGTATTTTTAACTTATTTTTAACCTTTTAACTTTTATATTTACTGATTTATTTTCTTATTTATTAGAACAAATGGGTATCACCTTTTGCACTTTTTTGTATATATCCCTTTCCTTTAACTCTGGTCTTGTATGTCTGTATGTATGTCAACTACTCATGTTGTTTGTGGAATATATGTTGCTGTTACTACTGCGACACATGAATTTCCCCACTGTGGGATAATAAAGGGCTTACTTACTTACTTACTTACTTACTTACTTACTTACTTAATAAAGCACTATGTATACAGTGTAGGTCCATGCGTTTTACAGTATTGTGAAAAGGGCACAAAACAATTTTATTTGTCATTAACATCAATCCCTTTTTCACTTAGCTTTTGTCTACCATACCCTTAGCTCAGTGGGATTGTCAGCAGTCATGGTCACCTTGACCTGCAGTTCTCCATTCCAGACAAAAGGGGACGGGAGGTGCTCAATTTACTATAGGGTAACACTTATTTCACAGTTCCGTCCTTATTTATATACAGTATTATGATCATACACTGGACATACCTTACACTAACAATAACCCGAATACCATTTTATTCTAATAATAATAATAATAATCTTTACTTGTATAGCACAAGCTATACAAGCAGTTAGGAGAAGGGAGGGTTTCTACTGGGTTTCGCTCGCATTTGTCTGGCTTCCATTTTGATTCTATTCTATTCTGTAATTTGGTACGTGCAGTCGAAACCCGGCCTTAATGTAGCACTGCTTCTTCTGGCCCTTGGTCGTTATGAGTCATCGGGGACGCTCGTTAACTTGGCAACACAATAGGTGGGGTCATCAGACGGTGTTGTGGGTAATTTGGCAGTGGAGTAGGTGGGGTCATCCAAGTGCGTTGTGGGTAACTGGGCCATGGCGTAAACACTGGTTGGTGCAGCGTGTGGAGGCCTTGAAGAGGAGGCATCGGTGTCTATAATCTCCTCATACATACAGTCTGATGGCTGACGCTGCATACATGGCGGAAAGAAGCAAGATGACATGAAGAGAACATATAAATATATAACAATTTTATATTTAGAGGTATCTGAAATGACAGACAGAGAGACTATAGATAGATAGATAGATAGATAGATAGATAGATAGATAGATAGATAGATAGATAGATAGACAGACAGACAGACAGACAGACAGACAGACAGACTCCTCTCAAACCTGATTGCTGTGTCCTGTGTTGGAACATCCTGTGGATCCTCGTCACATAACACAAAAATACATAAAAAGTAAAAATCACACCAGTGACAGGGAGGCACCAGTGTACACACACACACACACACAGATGTGCATGCATACATAAGAATGTGTGTGTGTGTGTGTGGGTGCATGTGTGTGTGCATGTGCGCATGTGTGTGTTTGAGTGTGTGTAAGTGTGTAAGTGTGTTAGTATTAACAAAACACCCTTGTGTTTTAAGAGCAGGACTACAGTTACCTGTTTTCTGTCTTCTGTGCCTGTAGAACATAAAGACTCCGATTCCCATCATCCCCAGCGCCACCACAACAGCCAGAGACACAGAGAGGATTGTGGGACTGGAACCTAATAAAAAATCATTGTATGTATGCCTATATTAGCACCCTACACACCCAGAGTATATACATATAACATATAACATACTGCATATTGTTGGCTTTTGTCAACTGGTTAAAGGTAGGGTAGGAGATCCTGGAAAAAGGGTTCGAGCAGGCTACATTTTAAAAGCCCAAACCCCTCCCCCAAAGTCACGCCTCCAGAATTGTGCAAGGGGGAGGGGGGAGGGACAAAAGGCAGTTTGAGTTTGACAGACATATTACCATTCAATCATTTTGAACGGGTCACTTAAAAATCATTGGATGGTGGGGTTTTTTAGTCTTGTCTGTCCCACAGGTGACTAAGATGTTTTATTTTAGTGTTAGAGTATTTAATTTAATTCAATTATTATTGTAGGGGATACAAAATATTCTCTTTTACATCATAAATTGGCCTCAACTTCAGGGATCTTCCCAGGTTTACTCAATACCTAGCTCTCGTTTACTCAATATCTAGCTCTCTTTTACTCAATACCTAGTTCTGGTTTACTTAAGACTTAGCTCTTGTTTACTCAATACCTAGCTTCTGTTTACTCATACCCAGCTCTGGTTTACTCAATACCTAGCTCGTTTACTCAATACCTACCTCTCGTTTACTCAATACCTAGCTCTTGTTTACATAATACCCAGCTCTCGTTTACATAATACCCAGCTCTCGTGTACTCAATACCTAGCTCTCGTTTACTCAATACTTAGCTCTTGTTTACTCAATACTTAACTTCTGTTTACTGAATACTTAGTTCTCATGTACGCAATACTTAGCTCTCGTGTACTCAATAACTAGCTCTCGTGGTGTCACTTGGTGCCTGACTCATTCCCTCCTCTTTTGGGTATCACTTCCTTTTTTGGCGTGTATTTGTGAAGATGAATCACACCCACACAGAATGCAGGCACCCTGCATTTGATGTCAGTGTGAGACTA
>CM050198.1:7274761-7279761 GCA_027475355.1 Coilia nasus
CGAAAAGGTTCAAAAAGTGCTCGTCTCCTAAAGAAATAGACGAACTTAGTTTTCTTCTGCAAAGTGTTCTGCGTTTTAGGACATATTTGGCGTCCGTCAAGCCGAAACGGCAGATATGAGTTGAACAGCAGATCATATAGGCTTCATTTAAATCGCTCTGCGTGCTGTAATTATCATTTATTTATTTTATATTATCACTGTAATCATGTGCACCAGTGTGTTACTGTATGCACTCTATCTGTTTACTGTTATCTGCTAATTATCAATTGCACTATAATATAAGGCAGTCCATCTGTTTCTTTAACTGCCTACTGCACATATTGGAATAGGTGGGTGAAAATGCCTTGATACCTCCATCTATTTATGCTGTCAGTCACACCAGTCACTCTATTGTCACCTGCTGCTGATATGTGCCTGCATGGTATGGTTACCCCCAGGCTTTGCACAAGTGTATGCACAGTCTATGCAACTTTTTACAGACAGTAGCTCATATTAGTTATTGTACAGTCTATGTTAATTCTTGTATTTAGTACTTTTTATAGTAGGTTTATTGTACATATCTCTCCTTGTTTATTTATGTGTGCACATTATGGGGATTGTAATGTCATTATACTTGTATAATGACAATAAAGGCATTCTATTCTATTCTAAATGCGGCAGATCGCAGTCAACGTTGCATAGGCTTTAGCCTACGCGATGTTCTCTGCATGCAGGATTGTGGGTTTGATGCCCGAATAAAGCAGCAGACGTTTAACTTCACAAAATAGGCCATTTTCAGTCCATCCATTAGGCTATAGGCCTATGTGACACATGCCAAAATGACAATGAAGTCTAAGTCCGCACAAATATCATCAAGCCTAAATGACATATTTGCCCCTGGTTGTTTTTAGGTCATTCAGGTGGTGAATGATAGGCATAATCCTCTTGAGTGTGTGTATGTGTGTCCAAAAATAACAAATCATAAAAACAAGATAGACCAAATGTTGAGGTTTGAACAACGTGTATTTACCTTGTGTCTTTGAAATACAAGTCAAAGAAGGCTCATTTAGCCATTTCAAACTTAAAGGCAGATTAAATGCAATAATAATTATTAATAATAATTTCATTGGTATAGCACAAATCATACAGCAGGTGCAGCTCAATGTGCTTAACAATTTGTTCAACGCGTAACAGACAGAAGGAAGAGGAAAGAGAGAAGAAAAGGAGCGAAATAAGCATAGCATCAACAGAACATGAAAAACTAGCCCCTGGAGGTAACAATATAACAGGGAACAACCCTGGACAGCTTGGAATAACCCTGGACAAGAAATAACAACAACAACTAACAAAATAACAAGAAATAACACGGGTGAGCAAGACATAGGCTTATACCTGGCGCAGGCTATTGATTTCAGAACCCAGCATACGCGTCCGTGTTTGTGGGGAGACAGGAATCCACCGAGGAACTGACAACTTCGAAGTGGGTGGAGTAAAGCTGAGTTTTGGTTGAAGAGTTTGATCTTTGGCACCCACAATAGTGTTAAATTCGGGTTTGGCTCATAGGCTAATTGACAATCCAGCAACACTACACACACGTTTTGTTGAAAATACAGCTCCGCCTGCGAGAGAAGTCTGGTTAATTTTTTGTAGACCTATATTCCCTTTCAAATAGAAATCGTAGGCTATGGCAATTTGCTTAAAGTAGCCAATGTGCATAGTAGCCTAATTTGCCTATTTATTTTATCCCCTTTTAATAACCCTACTTAGGCTATTTCACTGAGACGGAATTATTTAAGCAGAACAAGTTATTCGCAAACCAGTTTTGTAGGCTATGGATGAATGCGTCTTTGTTGACGTTATGTTGAAGTTACCACATACGCGTCACGTTTGTCCTACTTCGCTTTCCGTAGATTCAGATGTGTATGGGGGGATAACTATTCCTAGCCGGACGGGAAATCCTGCCACACCGGCATCAAATCGAGAGTGAACTTGTTCGTCTGTGGAAGGTGGAATCAATTGGTGGATGGTAGAGAAGCGAACCTAAAATCATGGAAAATGCGCACTGTAAGTAGAAATACTACCTGTTAAGCGTGAACTGTTATTAGTTTAGCTGTTGGCTTCTGTGCTGTGACAAAAAACTTCATTTCTTAGCCGTAAAACACAGAGAGAGTGCGCAGAAAGTTAGTCTACTTCGTCATGTGTCATCGAAGGCCTGAAAACATCGAACTATACCATGACGTTTTTGGTGTTAATGTTGAATTACACATGCCATTAAAGTAACGATGATTGATGAGTTTAATATTACGAGATTGTTGCCTTGCGTGTTGTCCTATATTGTAGCGTATGGAGGGAATGTTAATGACCAAAGTAAAGTTGGTGGGCCTGCGCCTAGCCCTGCGCAGTCCTTACCAGGCCAGAGACTTCTGTCATTTTGCCAAATAGGACCTAGTAAACGGCGACGGTGGGCACGCACAATGACTTCTAATCACTGTGGCCTCAGTGTTGTGTGGAATTTATAGCTGTTTCCTGATGAGAAATAATTTAGATAAAATATATGCGAATACACAGCCACGTGCGTGAGTGTGCGGTGCGCGTAGTAGAGCGAGAGGCAGGGAAGAGCAGTGGGTGCATGGCTGTGTAGCGTGTGCAAGACAGAACGGAACACCCAATCGACTGGTTGTGCTAAGTAGCCCAATCAGCTTTCAGTGTGGGCGAGCTTTCCTCCCGCAGTAATCAGAGCGGTTGGTGTAGGAACCATAGACATACTATATATAGTATGTCTATGGTAGGAACACGATCCGGTTAACTACACTATCTGTTCTGCACATGCGTGTAATGACGTATCAGGAAAAGGGCCGATTTGGCTGCACGTTCTGTACCAGATATAAGGCACTGAAATGTTTGACACCCTACACGCCGCGACAGTCAAATAAATTGTCGTATCTCAGCAGCATCCGCCGCCAAATCTTTGGTGACTTATTGTATGTACGTCGGTTTGGATAAAAGCGTCTGTGAAGAACAAATAAACATAACTGAAACGGTTTGTGTGCTTTCACTATGACTGTTGTCAAGGTCAGATATATATATATATATATATATATATATATATATATATATATATATATATATATATATATATATATATATATATGGTGCATCTGGTGCATCCATGAGCATCATGACAGGCAAGGTCCCCTAATAACGGCACCACAATCCACTTCGCTTAGACGCATTATTGATGATGATATTGATAAACTGATCATAATAAATCTTTAATTAATTAACAATTCTGAGGGTTCAGCAGGGCAGGGTTAAAATGCTTATGCATAATCACACCATTGCCAAAACCAATTAATTTGAAAAAAAAAGGTTAATAAATAAATAATTGATTATTGTTATTTCCTTTACTTAAGTAGCCATCAAGTAGTCACCATAGCATCAGCACTGCGGGGCCTATGACTGACTGTTTTGATTGGTTGGTTAGTATGGGTATTTAATTCACTCTTCCTGAGTCGGATAAGCGTTCTTCAAACTGTAACACATAATATGTTGGATTATTTATTTGATTATTTAGGGTTCTCTACAGCACCCTGAAGGAGTGTAGTGTCCAGTGGCCAGATGTCGTGGTGTGAAGACTTCAATTCATAATTCTGTCTGCTTCAACACAGTATCGCCCCATCCACATCCAATGGAGCCGCCTGATACACAGTGAGTTATCAGAGCTGCTGGAAGAAAATAGCCGTTTCTGGGTGGCAGTAAGCACATTTCTGAATCATCCACAACCACCTTATTTGTGCTGTCAACATTCAAAGTCCAGATAGACCTATATATCACATAGCTAACATATCAGGCCGATATTTTGCCATTTTTAAACATATCAGCATCATCCGATGTCATTGTAATATTAGGCCCATTTACAGAGATGCAGGTCTGTCAGCACAAAGTGAGGCAGAAGTGTTTTCTTAACGGGGCAATGACACTTGAGGACAACTTCAGGTCCACATGTGACTTAGTTAATGCTGCACCAAGGATGGCAGGACTAATAAGATTGCAGACAATGATTTATGGGACCATTAGTTAAAATGATTGCAATTAAAATGGAAATACTTAGGAAATGTATTATTATTATTATTATTTTTACTAGTAGTAGAAGTATGTTGTTGTTGTCGATAATAATAATAATACTAATGATAGTAATAATAATAATTACATACACGCCTATTCCAAAACAGTGAAAATACATCAAATACTCCTGAATAATATTAACAACAATAATAATAATTACATACACGCCTATTCTAGAACAGTACAAATACATTAAATCCTCCTTAATACTACTACTACTACTACTAACAAGAACAACAACAACAACAATAATAATAATGAGTATTTGATGTTTTTCCACTGTTTTGGAATAGACGTGTATGTATGACATGTAAAGGGTGTCCTTACTTGAAAAGAGTTGAAAGGTCCATATCATACCTTTGAGCTTTGCTGTTGCTTTTACAGTGACATTGCTAGTGGCTTATGTTGTTTTTGAAAGTTTTCTTTCAGCAAGTTGAGAATTTTTTTTCAAAATAATTGAACATTGATTTGTCAAAGTTGTTTTATATCTTGACACATGGTCAGGTGGCTGCATGTTAAACATTTCTAAATGTCACAGACTGACATGAAGACTGACCTATAGTGTTGTTTAACAAAAACAAAAAAAATTGAAATAAAATATTCAAAAATGGACTTAAAAGGGTTTTCTCCTGACAGCATATTATTATTATTATTATTATTATTTTTATTATTATTTTTATTATTAGTCAGTGTTATTTAAGCCTGTGAATATGCTGATATACTGACTATTACAATATTACAATATATTAATTACAATTAATTAATTAAAGTAAAACTAATACATAACATTTTACTATGCAAATATGTAATAAGTCCTAATATCAAAAAGGGACAGTTTGTATTCGCTTTAAAACGCCCATATAAGTTGACCTCTATTTCAAGGACACATGGCTGTT
>CM050198.1:7284761-7317261 GCA_027475355.1 Coilia nasus
CATGGCAACATCAGCTGTGGACAGTTCACTTTTGCACTCCCTCTGTGGTATCAAACAGTTGAATCAGTTTGGATATCATTGCTGATTGTCTGGTCTGCAATATAAAACTGACTCTTCAAAATAGACCTGAGGTCATCATTTGCTAAGCACTTTCATAATCTTGGGTGTTTAAATGTTGATCAATGATTTGGTATTTCTAGAAAGCATAGTGCCAGTTTTCCAAAGCAAACATAGTCTGAAGGTTGGGTAACTAAAACTGCTCCCAGTCACCGGCGTGTCATTCAGGGATATTTTCTGTAATTAATATTTTTCATTGTGCTAGTTTGGCTAGATTTACCATTTTACAGTCTGTCTAGAGACCCTTGATGTGAGAACTTTTTTTTTTATAAATAATAAAATTAATATGAGTTCATCCCAAGTGGACACGTCCACCACAGTATAATAATGAATCTGGAGGGAAAAGCAGGGAACGCATGAGTCACTACAAGGAACACATGCACTGAATCACTACAAGGAACACATAAATCACTACAAGCAACACATGAGTCACTACGAGAAACACATGCACTGAATCACTACAAGGAACACATGCACTGAATCACTACAAGGAACACACACTGAATCACTACAAGGAACACATGAATCACCACAACCAACACATGAGTCACTACAAGGAACATATGCACTGAATCACTACAAGGGCACATGCACTGAATCACTACAAGGAACACATGCACTGAATCACTACAAGGAACACATGCACTGAATCACTACAAGGAACACATGCACTGAATCACTACAAGGAACACATGAATCACTACAAGGGCACATGCACTGAATCACTACAAGGAACACGTACTGAATCACTACAAGAAACACATGCAAAGAATCACTACAAGGGCACATGTGAATGCTGGACCAAGTATTTACGCAAGAAAATAAAATACATTCTCATAAATATCAAAGCAACACACCAAATGGCACAATTATTAAAACAAATTTGTGCTGTTATTCTCTCACTCTCTGTCTCTCTCTCTCTCTCGTGCTCTCTTTCCCTTTAGCGGTGTAACCATCCTTGTCAGAAGGACCCAGGGTCAGTCTTGGTGTGGTGTGTGTGAGCAGCTACTGAGGGATCCAGTCATCACCACCTGTGGACACAGTTTCTGCAGGCAGTGCATCAGCAGCTACTGGAGCCAGTCTGCTCCATCAGGAGACTACAGCTGTCCCCAGTGCAGGAAGAGTTGCAGAACACAACCTGTTGTCAACCCTGACACAACCATGGCACAACCACTCTTATGTCCATATGACGTTGTAACGCAACCATATTTATACCCAAACACAACCATGGCACAACCTCCTGTATACCCATACACAACCATGGCACAACCTTTTTTATACCCAAACACAACCATTGCACAACCTCCGGTGAACCCATCTGCTGCCATGGCCCAACCTTCTTTGTACCAACACACAGAAATGGCAAAAGCACAACTAAGTCCTGCTACAGCCATGGCTCAAAGTTCTCCATCCCCACATACATACATGGGGCAACCTCACCTGCACTCAAAGCCACACACAGGACAGCCTTCAGTGACTGAGCACACAGAGGGCAGCAGCCATCTCCAATCTGAGGACCCTCCAGTCAAAAGGGCCAAACTAGCAGGTGAGTCATTGTACTACTGCAAGCTTGGTTTAAAGGGCTGCTTTTAACCCTTTAGGCGCCAGAGGTTTTTTCCTAAAACATTCGATTTTGACATCTTAATTTCAAAAGTCTATAACTTAAAAATGGTAAGAGATAGAGACTTACTGTAAATTAGAGAAATATTAAGGATGATCCAAAGTTTATGTAGGGATTAAATGTACCCATCTAATTTGCATATTATGATGTCACATGGCGGCGGCCATCTTGGATTATAGAATTTTTATAAATTGTCACGTTTGAAAGATAAAATGCAGTACTCCCTCCCCCAAAAAAATGTGTATGTACCTTGTGTATGCTATATTGCACAATACTGAATGCTCAGATAAATACTAAATAGCACCCAAACAGTGTAAATCTTTACTAATAAATGGCAGAACCAAACCGAATGCATGTAGAAGTAGGCTGACCTTTTGCTGTAGACATTTTCCATTTATTACAGAGGCACTCAGATTCCATATATGGGGCATTTATATGTTATTTATATGTTATTCTCTATATATATATATATATATATATACATATCATAAGACTTGTTTAGTTTAAAATCTCATGAGTGAGATGACAAGATGAGGCGAGAGACAATGTTAGTAGTTTTTTTTTTTTTTTTTTAGGTTTGTTTGTTTTTTTGGTTGGGCTTTTTTTTTGAGCTGACAAAGGCTAAAAACTGATGGGCAAAGCGACTTGTCTCATTTGTAACATTTGTAAGATTTGTAAGAACATTCCAGAAATCATCAGAGAAAGAGTGACAGAAAATCTAGGGGCGAATTGGCATTGGAGATATCCAATTGGCTGATCAAAGAGCGCGAGCCAATTTTGATACCCCTCCTCATTGATCAACTCAAAGCACGTGCGACAGTACACTGGCATTCCCATCATCTTGCCTAGATAAACTAACGAGCATATTAGCTTCTCTGCCCCGTGCCACACCACCTCTGTTCCTGCTGCGAGCAGCACGCACAGATCTGCTACGCACTTGTGCCAAGTGAAGAGAATTTTCATGGGTAGGACTCTCACTGCATCTTTTCACCCTGCTTCTACGTTGTCCCCTAGCTCTCCTAAAAACACGTTGACCCCGTCTAACATACCCAGTGGCATTAGACAAAGTCTCCACCACGTTACTGTCTCCACGATTAGGGAAAGGTACAGTCGGAAAACAAATTAGCTACATGGCTAGCGCAGTAAAAACACTGGACCCCGACTTCACTTCCATCCTCGTTCCCCACACTACTAACACGCCTGCTTACTCCCTGATAAACATTCCCACCCCATGAAACACTGTTGCCATCGCTGACATAGAGCAAATGAGTATCTACTTTGGCCAAATGATCCGAAGATTGTGCTTGGTGTAGGGCTAAACAATCACTTTGTCCAGCTGCATCACTGCAAGGCAGGGACGCATCTGAAGCGTCGTCGCTAAACGCATCACCACCATATTCTGGAGGCAGATATTCGCCTTCAGAATAAGTTTCTGCGAATAGAAGACCCACCACTTCATTGCAAGTATACTTCTTTCATGCCATTAGACGAAAAACGAAGGCAAACACTCGCTGACGTTGACAATATCGCTCTAATAATATGGCTCACACGCAAACTAGCTCCGCTTTCGCTCGCACTGATTCAGCATGCTCTAGCTCGACTATTTTGTATAGAAACATGGCGTAATTCTGAGTGAGGGACGTAGTATGACATGTCTACCACCTAGTGGAAGGGAGTTCAAACCAAATTTGACACCCTATTTCACAAAATCGACCGTTTTATTCAGTGCGGCATCTTGTCGACTTAAGTCGACAGTGGCGCCTAGAGGGTTAACAATCTGACTGCGCCTCAGTGAACTTTCCTTGTTCTAGCGCCTCTGGATTGCACGGACTGTTGACCTGTGTTTGGGCAACAGCCCGCATCTTCGTGGCATTGCGTCGTTCTACCACCTCTGGTTTACAAGGACTGTTTACCCGACTTCACGCAAGAGCCCACCTCAACGGGGCACTGCATTGTTGTGACATTGCATTATTACGCCTTGCAAGAGCCCGTATAAACAGGGCATTGTGTCATTGTGACATTGCATTATTGCGTCACGCAGGAGCCCGCATTAACAGGGCATTTCATCATTATGTCATTTAGTTATTGTGTTTGTCGGCTTCGGCGCCACTTGAATGCAAGAAATGTTGTCTTGTGGTTTTCTTGCCAAACTGTAAAGCACTTTGAGTTGCATCTTGTATGTATGAATTGTGCTATACAAGTAAAGATTATTATTTTATTTTTTTATTATATTATCTCCTCTAGTGTAAGGAGCTGGGTACCAGTGATCCACTGGGCAGTTTTGATGATGCATTGTAGGGCCTTCTTGTTGGCATAGGAGCAACTGTAGTACCAAGCCGTAATGCAGTATGTAATGACAGATTCAATTGTGCTCCAGTAAAAGTTGATGAGCAGTTTTGTGGTAGCTGAGCCTTCTTCAGGATCTGCAGGAAGTGTAACCTCTGGGCACCCTTTTTGGTCGCTGCAAGTGGTGGCCCAGGATGGGTCCTGGCTGATGTGCACTCCCAAGAACCTGAAGCTCTGTACCAACTCCACTGTCTCCCGTCTGATGCTCATGGGTTGATGGTTGCCCTGTCGTTGCCGTCTGAAGTCCAGGATCATCTCCTTTATCTTCTTGGAGTTCAGGGCCAGGTGCTCCTGCTCTTCTCTGTAGGCGGTCTCATTGTTGTCTGAGATCAGACATATTACAGTGGTGTCATCAGCAAACTTCACAATTGTCTTTAGGAACACAGTCGTGTGTGAAGAGGGAGTAGAGGAGTGGACTGAGCACGCACCCCTGTGGAGCACCCGTGTTCAGGGTAATGGATTCTGAGCAAAGTTTGCCCATGCGCACAGACTGAGGTCTGTTGGTCAGAAAGTCCAGGATCCATCTGCAAAGTTGTGAGCTGAGACCAAGCTTGTTCAGCTTAGTGGCCAGCTTGAGGTGGGGGGATGGTGTTAAAAGCAGAGCTGTGCTTGATGAACAGCATCCGCACATAGCTGTTGGGTTCCTCCAGGTGTGAAAGGGCAATGTAAAGAGCCAGTGAGATGCCTGCAAATTGGTGTGGGTCTAGGGTTGTGCGCCAGCACCAGTCGTTCAAAGCACTTCATCACAATGAGCGGGAGCGCCACTGG
This sequence comes from Coilia nasus, assembly GCA_027475355.1. Taxonomy (NCBI): domain Eukaryota; kingdom Metazoa; phylum Chordata; class Actinopteri; order Clupeiformes; family Engraulidae; genus Coilia; species Coilia nasus. The sequence continues at coordinate 7,289,614 of CM050198.1, forward strand.
ACGATAGTCATTTGAAGACTTCATGGCTGCCTGCTTGGGGACTGGTTTTGGAGCTATGGTGCTGGTTTTCAGGCAGGTAGGGACTGTGGCTTGTTCAAGGGAGATGTTGAACAGGCTTGTGAAAACTGCACTCAGTTGGCTAGCGCAGAGTTTCAGAACCCGCCCAGGAATGCCATCCGGTCCTGGTGCTTTCAGAGAGTTGATGCTGCAGAGCACCTAACCTCATGTTCACTTAATACCAGAATGCATGATGTGATCTCTGTAAGTCCAGTGGGATGGTGGGGGATGGGTCCCTTGTCGAAACATGCAAAGAATTTGTTGAGGTTGTCATGAAGGATTGGGAGAGCTGGGCAGACAGGGGTTGGTGCTTTTGTAGTCAGATTTGATGCCCTGCCACATGCATCTACAATGAGTCTACGAAGCAGGGCTTTGATCCAGAATTTTTTGCCAATTGGTTTGTTCTGAACAGAAACAATATTTTAACGTTTCCAGTTTTGAGTTCCACCCTAAAATTGACATTCCTGAGCCGGTTAGAATGCAAAAATAAAGTTCCTGAACCGGTCAATAATGTTCTATGTCAGCTGTGAGACATACAAACATTTACGGTTGGCTTAGCTTCACAACTTTGCAGGACTAAAAGACAGGGTTATTTCAATTAAATCTGCTCTTCACCAAGGATTTATGACGGGTCTGCAAAATTCTATAAACCAGCAACTGCCTGCAATTTGAGCATTTACACTAGCAACTTTACCTATATTACTACAACAATCGTCCCTAAGGCAATCCACATACAGTATAAGCTGTGTGATATCACAGCCAGGACATAAAACAAAATTAAGGTTTCCAGGTTACACCATCAAGGGAATAGTATCGTACAACATGTGTGATCTGAAAACAGTTACCTGAAGCTACAAGAATTGCTAGATCATGCATAGGAGCTATTTGGAAATATAATGACTAAGAACACTTTGTTGGCCTACTGTTGCTAAAATTAGAAACACATTCTACAGTGAACAGCTGTTTGCTAGCAGTAGGCCAGGACTCTATGAAAGCATCACTGTAGTTATTATGCCAACATTTGTATATTGTAGTCTACACTAATTAAAAGCCAAATAATTTCTGCAGTGTCATTTATTGACAAATAGCAGGCCTCCCTTAAGCTTTTTACAGACTCAGCAACCACCTTTAAAAACATAAGAAATGGCTAGACCAAAGACGGTTGATTAAACAGCAGAAACCTATAGATAGAATGCTTCATCTTGGGTTTAAACGATCTTGGGCTAGACCTTCTCAGTTTAAATAATAGAAACATGATGGGCTAACGCTGCCATTCATGACAACAATGTTTACCTCTTATAAGAGACTGGGAGACTGCATAGTCCTTTCAAATGCATGCTGTCTGTATTCGTATTCTCTAGGCTATCTCTACGCACTGAGTGAATGACAGGAAGTGGACTTTATGGGGTGAATTGTAGGCTATAAGTACAAAACTTTAAAAGTATGATAAAAAACAGTATTAACCACTATGGACCCTAGGCTATTTTGCAGGGTATTTTTTACTACCTTTACTTTTAAGCTCATATCTTGGTCATTGTAAGGGCCATACATTATCTTGTTTCTTTCAGGACAGTCTAGGCTATCCAGATCTGGTTTCATTTGGTGAGCTACTATTTGCACTGATTTTATAAAAAAATACTAAACCAATAAAAAATTATATTGCGTATAAAAAAATCTTGTATTCTTAAAAGTACCTGTCCATAGGATGCTGTAGGGATATCATTTCATATGCGAGTAGAGGAAATTGTCTGGAATCTGGCAATATAAGAACCATGATGGTGGGATATTTAGTGGCTTATCAATGTTGATAAATATGTAGTCTGTGCCTAACGAAAATAAGGGCCTATTTTCCACGTAATGAAGCGTGTTACTGAATATCGGGATTATGCAGGATTATGGATATTATGGAGAAATTTGCAGTAATTTCAAAACTGTATGAAATGTCTCTTGACAGAAATGCACGATAGCAGTAGAATGGGTAAGTTCTGATATTGTTTACATTATGCATTGACTGATAACCGTGAGTGTACAATGGGTAAATTGAAACTGTGTCAAATCATTCCTTGGCAAATATTTGATCCCTTGTTTTATAATAATGATTTATGATAATATGTGCTTGGTGTCGTTGGAAAGCTGAGATTCTGCACTTTCTTCTGATCTGCGTTCCTTGTCTATCCGATCATGGGTTCGCAAGTAATTTCAACGAGAGTAATGCCTGTGCAAAGCGCTAATATGAGAGATTTTGCCGATTTTTAAAAATGTAATATCTCGCCGATACTTGATCACAAATATTAGCGGGAAGACACGTTGTAAAGCCCTGGTTCTGCTTTATTTGGCATAAGAGTCATTTCTCTACGATGTACCGTTCCGGAGTAATTCAACAAAGAAGAATTGGTGTAAATGTGGACGCATTTTGCGTCCATCGGGCTCATAGGGTTAACCAGTTACCATTATTTTAAATTGACGTTTCTGTTCTGGAACATGAAAATATATAAAGTTTCTGGTTTCGTTTCTGTTTCTAGCAAAATTCCATGTTCCTGGTTTTCGTTTTTTGATCCCTGAATCGGTTCAAAGCCTACAAAGTGTCAAAGCTCTATCTTTCCTTTATAGGAGCGCTTTGCTTCTCTGATTCCCCTCTTCAGGTTGACCCTGGCTGTTGAGTAGGCTACCTGGTCGCCCGAGTGAAAGGCATCATCTCTGAGTGTCAGCAAGCTCTGAACTTCCCTGTTCATCCAGGGCTTGCAGTTAAGAAAAGTGCAGAAGTTTTGTGTGTAGTGACATTGTCCACACAGAAGCTGATGTAATCCAGCACAGAAGAAGCAAAGGTGTTTAAACCTGAGTGCCTGTCTGAAGTGGGGCTCTGATTAAATAGGTCCCAGTCAGTGTCTTCAAAACAGTCCTGCAGGCTTTCAATAGCGGGGTTCCCATTACCGGGCCAAACCCGAGCCGACACGGGTGTACCGGTGCTAAGTGGTTTCACACCTTCAGGGGGAGGTGCTAACACGGGCCTACAGGGGCTGTCCTGGGTGCTAGTAGCCCGCGATTTCTGGCCCAACTCAAACGATGGTCCTAGAGGGGCTAAAGGGGGTATAGAGGCGGTGTCAAGGTCGGGGCGGCGTCAACATTTGGAAGCAAAATAAAGCGAAGATAGCATGAGTATTATCTGCACCTGTATTACCGTTGTTACTGAAGAATATGAAAAAGATGGATCACCAGTTCTGGTCAGCTGAACATATCCGTGCTCTCTCCGTGGTCTGGGCAGAAGACGACATGAATAAAAAAAAAACGACGAGGTTTGCAGAAACGAGGAAGTTGGACATTCAGCAACAACAGCCCGGCAAATTCGCGAGAATATAAAACTACGGATATAAAGACATGGTATAACAAACCAATCCCCCTTCCCCACATAAAATAAATCTGAATTGCCTTTACTCACACGAGCTTAATCCTACATTCTCTGTATGTCTCGTGGCTGGTGGTGAATGCTTGGCTGGTAACATTTCAATTGCCCACCGTGATGCGGTGGATTAAATGACTCCTTGTCAAATTAATTGGAGGAAACAAATGACTAGGTCTATAACATTGCCTTGTGTCATTTTAGGCTACTGTTTAAATGCAGTTTCGCAGTGCTGAAGTGTGCAGCTGCCGACATAAGATCCCAACTTGCCAGTGTCTCTCTAGGCTATGCCTGCATGGTAACGTGGTTCTCCGCGGCGACTTCGCAGTTAACTGTTCTAAACGTGTGTGTCAAGCCAATAGGTCAAAATCACTTGTTTTTCTATTAAAGTGATATATATTTGCCATTTCCGACCGTTTGGGCTGACGGTAGTGGTACCGTAGGTTTAAAACGAGACTTTTCTTCCTTTAGCAACCGTTGCCATCAGTAAACAAAAGTAGACTCTCTACAATATAGATGACCTAGCTCATATTTGGCTGATAAAAAATTGCAAGTTGTTGATCTAATTAGTATTAAAATTAACTGTTTCGGTCATTGTTATACCTTAAAGTAGCAGTAAATTGTGTAAGTTGGCTACGTTTTGTTGGCAGCACTGTGTGGAAATATCCGAATGTGAGACGCATGAGATGTGAGATGCATGGTGGTTCTCCGCGGTGACACAGTTAACTGTTCTAAACGTGTGTGTCAAGCCAATAGGTCAAAATCACTTGTTTTTCTATTAAATTGATATATATTTGCCTTTCCGACCGTTTGGGCTGACGGTGGTGGTACCCTTGGTTTAAAACAAGATTTAATTTCTTCCTTTAGCAACCGTTGCCATCGGTAAACAAAAGTAATGCAATATAGATGACTCATATTATTTGGCTGATAAAAATTGCACGTTGTTGATCTAATTAGTATTAAAATTAACTGTTTCGGTCATTGTTATACCTTAAAGTAGCAGTAAATTGTGTCATTTGGCTGTTTTGTTGGCAGCATTGTGTGGAAATATATGTGAGACACATTCCCTGGCTAACAAGCATTTGACGCTCCGTGGCCGTCGGTCTTGTTCCATTAAAACATAGGGACGGTGTATTTTTGCTTTATAGCCGATAGTAATATAGGCTATAGAAATATATTTGAACATGAACAAAAAGGAGGACGATCTGCGACAGCAGAGGTTCCATGGCGTCTATTATGCTCCAAAGAAGTATTTTCAGTCAGAGATATCGACAGTAGTTATAATCGTCTTCTACTTTCTTCTACTGATGCTACTGAATTGCCCGCCTATCCTGTTTGAAAATGGGCTGTATCAGTGACGTTTTCGCAAACGAGGGCGTAACCCAGAGGGTCTAGTAGCCAGGGAGTGGGAACACAACAGCTCTCAGGTCATGGGGCTAGTGCCCTGGGTCTGCAAGCACCGAGGGTAGCCCCTATAGGCCAGGGCCGGCACCGGCCCCTGAATGGGAATGCGGCTAGTAGCTCCTTCAGGCCAGACAATGACGATATGGCTTGTAGGCTTTGACCTGGCAATGAGAGGTTTGTACGCCGGGGTCAATAACAAAGGAATGTGGTCACAGCATCCAAGGTGGGGGGAGGGGGATGCTTTGTAGGCTTTGGCTATGTTGCAGTATACTAGATCCAGTGTGTTCTTCTCTCTGGTTGGAAAGTCCACAAACTGATAGAATTTAGGCAAAACTGTTTTCTGGTTAACAAGGTTAAAGTCTCCAGCGATAATAAACACGGCGTCAGGGTGTGCGTTCTGCAGGTCAGTGATGCAGTCATGTAGCTTAGCTAGTGCTAGCTTAGCGTTAACTTGGGGAGGGATGTAAACAGTAAAAAGAAACACTGTGGTGAATTCCCTCGAGAGATTAAATGGTCTGCAGTTCAGTGAGATGAATTCCAAGTCTGGAGAGCAGTATTGTTCTAAAATAGCAACTAAGATGCAGCAGGAGTTACTCACATATGTACACACACTGCCGCCTTTGTCCTTGCCCGAGTTTGCAGTACCATCAGCCCAAAATACAGTCCAGCCAGCAATCTGAATAGCTGAGTCAGGGATGTTAGCACTTAGCCAGGTTTCGGTGAAAATTACACAGCTGTACCATTTCTGCACCAAAATCCTTAATCTCAGCTCGTCAGTCTCGTTGATTATGGACTGGGTGTTTGTGAGGACCAACTGGCGAGAGGAGGTTTGTGCAGGCAGTTTCTGAGCCTCAACTGAATGCCGGGTCTCCTGCCCTGCTTCTGTCTCTCCTCCGACGTTGATGTCTCTTGGCTCGGATAATTATCCAGGCAAGCACAGTGGTTCTGAGTAACTCCTCTGGGATGTTCGGGGGAGGTGGTGGAATAAAGCCTTCGAGTCCAATGTTGATGAGTTTTCCTGGACTGTTGGACATGCACTGACAAACTGTTGACAATAGCTAATTCTGACTAAAACGAGGTTGATGACAATAAAGTAAAAGAAAAAGTTGCATCTGTTTTGGGAGCTCTGGGCCACTGCGTCTCTGCGCGTTGCCATCTTAGTAACTACTTGAAGGAATGTCTGTGCAGATTCTCATTCATGGAGGTCATGGTAGTTAAAGGACCTAAGTTGTAGGCAACTGGACTTCTTTTTGGATCTTGAAGATGTTTCACCTTTCATCCAAAAGGCTTCTTCAGTTCTGGCCTGATTTTGGAAAACCAGGAGCTATATCTCTGTATCACTGGAGGTGGATCTGTAGACAACATCCCTCATTTCATGACAAAGGGTCACATGAGTCACTCGTCAAGGTGTGAATTAGAGTAGCCGCATTCGAGTTATAAACCCCTCTGTCTGTGTATGTCTGCATACGTCAACAAGAACTGCTGGTCACAGCAGGGTTGAGCATTAAAATACAGACATGAAGTCGCACACAAGTCTTAAATGGGACTGAGCTCGCACATTCCCGATCTCAATAGAAGATACCATAGAAGTTATGTGTTGTGTATGGTGCACAGGGGGGGTTGTAGTGGGGTGCACTGAGATTTCAAGTCGAGTCTTTTTTATTTTTATAGCACATTTAAGCAAAAACAACAGAGTTGCCCCAACATGCTACACAACACAAGCATAAAAAAGATCCTAAATAGGTATATAATACTGACAGGGTAATGCAATAAAATAAGATTAACAAATAAATGCCTTGTTGAAGCAACTGCAAAGGTCTGTAAGATTTGTCTACAAGCCTTTTGCTCCCGTGACTTTTCAGGTCATATGACATGGTCGCATTTTGGTGACATCCTTACACCTTTCGAGCAAGTTTTGACAAAAATTCTAACCATAATTTTTAGCCCAGAATGCATCCCTGACTACAGATGGCTGCAAATATTTTTTCTAAAGTTTTATGCACCTAGTGAGAGTCGTTGTGGTGAAAATAGGGCTGATGAGGGTGAAAATAGGGCTGATGGTGAAGAGCAGTTAAACTTCCTGGGATGAGCCATAAATGGCCTTCTTCACCTCTCTCAAACCACCTGTCTTCTTGGCCAAAATATTCACATCAGTGTCTTTAAAAGAGTGTCCCTTCTCCTTTAGATACTGCCGAGTCCTCTCCTGGTGCATTTGCCCTGCTGTGTTGAGCCATGCATCTCTGAAGAAGTGCTTAGTTTCTCCAATATACAGATCTGGGCACTCTTCACTGAATTGTACTGCGTACACTACATTGTTGAGCTTGTGTCTTGGAGTTTTGTCCTTGGCAGTGAAAAGTGTATGTATTGCAGTTGTTTTAAAACAACACTATGCAGTGTTTTAAGTTAATTAATCATCTTTGGTAGATGGTTAAATTAGTTATTACCAGGTGAATGAAGACTTTCCCCCACTGTCTGTATATCACAAGAAGCAGGATCACGTTAAACTCTGAAGAAATTCTGACTTTACCTTGGTCGACATGACTACTTTTGTTTTCACTGGTTATTTTGATCAGTTGGGTTTGAAAACACATGCACAGGGTGAGGGGAATAGAAAACAGTCCATTTTTATGAGTGTGTCCATTTACTTTGAGACACTAGGAGAAGCACCATTGAGAAAAAGGGGCTCACAGGGGCTAAGTTCAAGAGGTTCAAGCACCGTCTGCAGGATGAGGGACAGATTGCATGGGGAAGGCTGGAGAAGGCTAGCCTGGTAAACCCGCCCCTTGTACTTCATTTCATTTTGTGCAGAGGGTCTGGACCGGAATCTCTTGAGGAGCATTTGGCAAGTTGCAGAACGTACGATCCAATCAGCGAACAGAGGGTGTGTTCGTTAGCTGTGACGTTGACCTTGTGTGCTACATCTGAATTGTAGTGCATAGGTAGGCTAATTGCATACGTGACGACCAGGCGTTAGCGATTGGGTACAGGCAGAGGCACTTTTTAAAAACTTCAGCAGAGTCCACACCTCCAGCAAATCGTTTCTGACGGCCTCTGTTCCAGACCCTCTGCACGAAATGAAATGAAGTACGAGGGGCGGGTTTACCAGGATAGGAGAAGGCTGACACAGATGACACGGTAGACCTGATGGTGCAGGTGTACATGGTGCATGGGGACTGGGGACATCATGGTGACCATCCTGCAGAAGATGAACCACAACCACCTGGTCATGGACTTGGAGACAGAACTGTGAAAATGTGTGAAGCATGCAGTCTTGAATTAGGTGTCTGTATTAGGTGTCTGTATGTATTCATGTATTCTATTCTGTTGCACCTAATGTTTTCTCTGTCTTGCTCTCTCTGACTACATGTGTCTTGTTAATGTTTCTCGCCCCCACTTTTTCCTCTACCTCTCATCTCTCTTTGACTCTCCTCTCACTCTTCCTATTTCTCTGTCTGCTCTTTCTCTTTCTCTCCTGTACCCTCCATCAAGTCATCCTGTCTGTTTGTGTGAATCTTTTTCTTTCCGCCGTCCTCATATCTCTCTCTCTCTCCCTATGTCTCCCCATCTTTGTCTCTCTGTCTCTCTCTCTCTTGTTCTCTGTCTCCCCATCTCTCTCTTGCTCTCTCTGTCTCTCTGGGTTTCTGTGAATGCCACAGCTGTCTCTGGAGGGAGGACCATGAGCAATAATCTAAGTGGCAGCACCTTCAACGGTCCGGTCACCTTTGGAGACGGCTCACATGGTAATGCCACTCAGCACCATAGTATTTAACACACAAACACACACACACACACACACACACACACACACAGCACACACTATCCATGGCCACAGCACATTGTCCATCTTTCTGTCTGTTTCTGTCCCTCCCCCTCTTCCCATCTCTTTCCCTCTCTCTAATTCCATCTCAATCTCTCTCTCTCTCTCTCTCTCTCTCTCTCTCTCTCTCTCTCTCTCTCTCTCTCTCTCTCTCTCTCTCAGTGGGTTGTTGGCAGTATTCTTCAAGACTGTCTGGAGAGGCCAACAGGCACACCACTGGTCACTCTGAAGGTATGATGAGTGCGCCAGCCTTGAGTCACTGCACCTTCAGTGTCTGCTCTGTCTGCCCCAGCCTATAGTGTCTGCTCTATCTGCCCCAGCCTAGAGTTTCTGCTCCATCTTTTCCCCCAGCCTAGAGTGTCTGCTCCATCTTTTCCCCCAGCCTAGAGTGTCTGCTCTATCTGCCCCAGCCTAGAGTGTCTGCTCCTTCTATTGCCCCAGCCTAGAGTGTCTGCTCCTTCTATTGCCCCAGCCTAGAGTGTCTGCTCCTTCTATTGCCCCAGCCTAGAGTGTCTGCTCCTTCTATTGCCCCAGCCTAGAGTGTCTGCTCCTTCTTTTGCCCCAGCAGTGAACACAGAATGACCAGTACCGGCTACAGCGCTCCATCTGTTTGGCCAAATATTTTTTATTTCTGTATTTATTCTTTGTGTATTTGTTTGTTGTAGATACGCTTGTGTTGTGATATGTATATTGCACATGGTAATGTTTTGATATTGTATTATTTTGAGCATGGTATAATAATATTGACCTTTTTAGAGTCACTGGTTAATTGGTTAACTGGCCTCGTCTTGATTCTTTTCTGCATGCAGGGCATATTCAGCTAGCGAGCCTTCTGTCAGAGCACAAGGAGAAAATGAAGGCGCGAGTTGAGTATATCCATGAAGGTGGGAAGAAGACAAAGACTCAAGCTTCAATCAAAAAGATCTACACAGAGCTCTACATCACAGAGGGGAAGACGGAGGAGGTGAATAATGAGCATGAGGTTTGGCAGATAGAAGCAACCGCCAGAGCACAAACCACAGAAGAAAGAGCAATCAGCTGCAATGACATATTCAAGCCCTTACCTGGGCAAAGCAAAAACATCAGAACTGTACTAACAATGGGCATAGCTGGAATTGGAAAAACCGTCTCTGTGAAAAAGTTTATTCTTGACTGGTCCGAAGGTGAAGCCAATCAGGATGTAGGCTTCATGTTTATGTTGCCTTTCCGAGAGCTAAATCTAGTTCAGGGGGAAAAAAGTTTACATGAGCTGCTGTGTATCTTTTGCCCTGAACTTAAAAAGTTACATGACAAGAGTGTGTATGATGAGGGCAAAATTGTAATCATTTTTGATGGTCTGGATGAGGGCAAAATTGAGTTGGATTTCGAAAAGAAGATCATAGCCTCTGTAACTGAGGTGTCGACAGTGGATGTTTTGGTCACAAACATCATCAGAGGCAAGCTTCTCTCATCTTCTCACGTGTGGATCACCTCTCGACCAGCAGCCATTAATCAGATTCCATCAGACCAGTTCATTGACCGAGTCACCGAAGTTCGTGGATTTAATGACGTGCAGAAGGAGGAATACTTTCACAGGACAATTGACAGTAAAATTCACGCAAACCAAATTGTCTCACACATGAAGTCATCACGGACTCTTTACATCATGTGCTACATTCCAGTCTTCTGCTTGATTGTGGCCACTGTACTTCAAAAGATGCTAAAGAACAATGAAAAAGAAATGCCCAAAACTATCACAGAAATGTACATATATTTTCTCCTCATTCAAACCCAAATGAAAAATCTGAAGTATCATGGAGGAAATGAGACAAACAAACAAAATCTCCTGGATTGCCACAAGGACGGCATTTTAAAACTAGCTCAATTGGCTTTCAAGCATCTGAATAACAGAAGCATCCTATTTAACACGGAAGATCTGGAAAAGTGTGCCATTGATGTCCATGATGGTTCAGTTTACTCTGGGATGTTCACTGGGATCTTCAAGGAGGACTCTGTGTTCTTTGAAGAGAAGATGTTTTGCTTTGTGCATTTGAGCATCCAGGAGTTTCTTGCAGCGCTTCATGTGTTCATCTCCTATCTGAATAAGAACGAGGAGGCCTTGGCACCATTTCTCAGGAGAAAGCACAGGGCCTCACCAAATTCAGATTTGTCTCTGGATGAGCTGCTGAAAAGTGCAGTGAACAAAGCTTTGGAAAGCAAGAATGGGCACCTTGATTTGTTTGTACGCTTCCTTCATGGCATTTCTCTAGAGTCAAATCAGAGACTTCTGCTTGGCCTCCTGACACACACCCACAGCAGCCCAGAGAGTGTGAAGAAAACAATCAAGAACCTGAAGGGGATGCAGAGACAAAACATCTCCCCTGAGAGGTGCATCAATCTCTTCCACTGCCTGGTGGAAATGCATGACTCCTCTGTTCATGATGAAATCCAGGCTTTCCTCAGGGCAGAGAAGGGTTCAGTGAAACAGCTTTCACTGGCTCACTGTTCTGCCTTGGCTTATGTGCTTCTGATGTCTGATGAGGTACTGGATGAGTTTGATCTGAACAAATACAAAACTTCTCCAGAAGGTCGCAGGAGACTGGTTCCAGCTGTCAGATGCTGCAGAAAGGCACGGTGAGTTAAACCAACAGCAGTGGGAGAGTTTGGCTGTTTGCAGTTTTATTGTATCAGAAAATGTAAACAATAAGGATGTTTGCATTATTTTCTCATTCTTCTGTTGTACAGTAGCTTTATGAATTAAATGTGCTTTAACAATTTAAGCATTTATATGAGGCTATCGGAATGGGTTTTGAATTTGTAGACACAGCATTGTATGGGCAGTAATTGGCAGAAAAATGACCACAGAAAAGAAATAATTTTCTTAGAAGGACATATATGGCCACTCTTCAGCTTTTCATTGACCTGTTATTGTAGTTTAGCATTGATTAGAAATGGAATGTCATCAAGAAAAAAATATGTTGTGAACATTTTTGTCACTCTGATATGATTTAAATATTCTGTCTGTAGACTTGCTGGCTGTGGACTAACAGAGACGTCTTGTGAGATTGTGGCCTCAGCTCTGCAGTCTGCAAACTCCCCCTTAAGAGAGCTGGATCTCAGTCACAATGACCTGCAGAAGTCTGGCGAGAAGCTGCTGTCTGCTCTTCAGAGTCCACACTGCAAACTAGAGACACTGAGGTCTGTAATCATTGTAGAAGTGCAAAGAGAGGATGTGCATAGATGTTTGTCAGGTCTTTTTTAGCTACATTTATATCCAGGGCCAAAATAAGTCATTCAGTACATCACTGGAATTATATGTAACATTGTAATAAAATAAGTATCACATTTAACCTCTCCCAAGTACTCACTGTGAAGTGCAGGTTAGCGATGAAACGATTACAGATTTTGATTGTATGATTATTCTGCTCGACAAAGGAAAAGTGCATTAACTATGTGAACATTGAAAGTGAGAGAAATGCCTTTAAAGTTGCCATAATGCGCAGTAAAACAAGTTGTAGGTATAGTAGTGGCGATGCTTTTATGTACTTTCCTAATGGGAAGAAGGAGGAGATTTGGTCACAAGACAAACAGGTGTTATAAAGTAATTTCCATTCTAAACTCAAACTACATACAAAATATGTAGTTACTGCCTTTTGGCTTTGTAGGGTAGTATTGTCTAAGAAATAATCACAATTATATCATTATTAAAATTATTAAACTTTACCAAAAAAATACCGGACATCATAGCAACAATGTACGGTTTCTTATGTTTGTTGCTTACTGAAAGTAAACATAAAAATTAAATATTTTTCAATTTGAAAGAATCCACTGACACCACTGTCATTTTTGGAATAACCCAAAACTGCCACAGCGGTGATTTGAGTGGCTTTTTCTGAGGAAATAAATCTGCTGTCGTCGTTGCCTCTGCCGTAGTCACAGCAGTTGTCCTGACTCTGCCGACAGTAGTGCTGCAAGCCACAGCCAAAAACAATGGCCGCACGTGTGTGTGCGTGTGTGTGTGCGCGTGTGTGTGCGCGTGTGTGTGCGCGTGTGTGTGCGCGTGTGTGTGTGCGCGTGTGTGTGTGCGCGTGTGTGTGTGTGTGTATGTGTGTGTGTGTGTGTGTGTGTGTGCACGCGCTGCATGTGTAACTTTATTTTCACTCTGTGCGAGTTGCAGCAACCCTAATAATACATAATGTAATAGTCGTGACGATGTTGGGGAGCTTTTACAATTATTTAATTGTGACATGTTTGACCTGGTTAAGAAATACTCCGGGGGATTGTGGGGGAAAGCTGTGCTCTGAAGCACTGAATCCACACTGTAAGCTGGAGACAGGTATTAGTGGCTGAATACTGATTCATACAGGCTTTACTGGTGATGTTAACAGTGCATAATGTGTGTATTTGTTTGTTTAATTATGTATTCTTGTTTCATATTTGAAATGAAGCATGCTGTTTCCCCTCCATTGACTTGCAGGCTTGCTGGTTGTAAGCTGACAGAGAAGCAGTGTGAGGTTGTAGCCTCTGCTGTGCAGTACATGGACTCCCTGACAGAGTTGGACCTGAGTGGCAATCACATGAGCATCACTGGAGTTCAGCTCCTGAATGCAGGGATGAGTCACCCCAGCTGTAAACTGCAGATCTTACGGTTGGCTTTTAACTTTTACTGTACCTCTTTCTTCTGAGCTCTGTCTGATATATGGGCTATGCGTATCTCCTGCACAGCAAACACATTTATTTCATTCATTTAGCATCAATCTAAATTATTTAGAATCTGTTACCTAACATATTTTACTCAAGGAAATAACATATTTAGAATCTGTTACCTAACACATTTTACTTGTTTACAACGACAATTTTTTTAAGCCCTTGGAGATTGAGCTGAACATCATTTTTTCAGACACAATGCACTCCTTTCACAAAAAGGCTTGTTGTGTCATTATATTACATGCCAAAGATAAAATTTACCCACCAAATTAATCGGGAAATAGACCTTTTAAATGATATAACATGCCATAAATAAATTTGAATATAAGACACATTATTTTTAAATAATATATTAACAAGTACCCACAATTTGCATTAAAAACACTTTTTTTTCACATATTTTCACATATTTCTGTTGTAGTTACAAAAGAGTATATAAAAGATTCAGAATTTTGTGATCTACACATAGAAAAAATCAGAATAAATTTGTGATCTGTTGTTTAGAAGTTATGATGAATTTACTGATGGTACCTTTTGCCGTAACAAATAGAATGTTATGAAAACCGAATGAGCCATTAAACCATCTGACCTTTTTTACCTACAGTACATAGATACTAATGTAATTTATTAAAATAGGTGAATTTATTAATCTTAACATGATAAATGACTACATGCTTCCATATATTTGTACACTAAAGGTGATGCTATGACTTCATAACAACAAATTTGAAAACGAGGTATAGACTTGCTGATGGTGATTGCTTGTCCGCATTCTTTTTTTTTTTACTTCAAAACCAAAATAACAGAGAATAATACATGATTTAAGTTTTAGAAGGACCAAAAGAACATTTATTTTTAATGAATACCTTACAAAATCTAATAAACAGGAATAAGTTCTTTGGTAAATACCATAAACATTTACAGACATATCAGGATCACCATTACAATATTAATAAGATAACAAAATTTGAACAGTTGAACAAAAGATCTGAACTGTCAGCACCACCCATGTTTTTTATTGTAGTCATTATAGCATGTCCCATGACATATCCTTCCTTACTAATCTATGTACCTATGTAGGCTATAGTTATTTACATTGAGGAAATTAGACAGGCACCTGACTGCACATAGGTGTGTCCACTCGGCCACTAAAAGGCCTCCAACTATGTGACAGAATCTCATGTCTCCACATCCTACCCTTCATTGGCACCTCTTCACATGTGTAAATCATAACACTCTGCAGACAGCAAATTCCTCACGGCTTTTCTTTTCTCCTCTTCCCTTGACAATTGCACTTTAAGTTCGGCAACGTCTCTTAACATGTTAAAAATAATGATCATATCTCCACCCCCGAACACTACGGTAGATGGCTTTGTCATTTCCCTGAATTTAACAATCACCGACAGTTGCGCATGTCTCGCGACTAATGTGCAAGCGTGCACCTGAGGATTTTGGGGGAGAGTCAGGGAATCCGTCTCAGATATCTGTGGTCAGACTGTCCACGGGAGGAGTCCAGTAATCAGCATATGCACTATTAGTAACTGTAGTGCGATTAATGAACTTATAACAGTAACGCCTTACACTACTATGTTACCGACAAATGTAATGTGAGTACAGTAAGGCATTACTTACTAACGCGTTACACCCATCTCTGCTCACAACCACATTTTTGGTTTGCCTGACCTGAAATAAAGCTCATTTCCTCAAAATCCAAAAAGTAACAATTTTTCAGTATTAGGCTTGGCATAATTACAAATAGTTGCGGATTGACACAAATAGTTCAAAAAAAATTTCAACAACTCCAGAAAGATCTTGTGATCGATTTATTAGTTAAATTCTACACGTGTCCCATTGATTTGAATGAAATGAGGCTTGCCCCTGGTCTGCATATAAGGGGATTTTTCCCCTCTCTAGCATGAGAGTATTTTCATTTTATCACTTTTCATTTTAGCTGCCAGGAGATCAGAATTGTTCTGGCTAATTTCTCCATTTATTATGGAACTGTAGACACATCAGTCTCACAGTCATACAGTTAGGCACTCACTGAAAAAAACACTTAACTACGGCAAGTCTATTTGAACATAATGAACGTAATAAAATGAATATGACACACTCGCCTTCAGCAGCCTGCGCTGGAGTGCCTCCCCATGGCATAAACATCTACTAACACAGAATATACAAATGATAGACAACTGAGGACATACTGGTCATTAACACATTTTTGTACAAACAAAATTTGTACATTTGTTTATTTGAGAATATTTTATTTAACTTATTACTTATTTATTTAACTTATTATCATTACACCCCTACTATATAACCACATTATTATTATTACTACTATTTAGCCCCAGTTTCTATTTTTTATTTTTGCGTTGGTGTTTGTAATGTATATAAAAACCAAAACAAGTGCATATTTGTAAATGTGTATTGAATCCACAGACGAGACACTTTTTGCAAAGTTGCACTGAAAATTCAGTCATTCCGTTCAGTTCATTCAAGATGTTTGTTAATCCAGACATTTATTCAATGTGTTAGCTGTGGAACACAAGTCAACTGGAATTGGTAAAGAAAAATATCTGTATCTTAAAAATATCTTAATTTGATTAAAACTACACTAAAACATGACTAACAAAAAATATGTGAATGACTAAGTGTGACTGAGACTGAGAATGAACTTTGACAAAATACTAAGACTAAGACTAAATTGAAAAATGGGTGACAAAATTAACAATGCTTTTGTTAATCTGATCATTAAAATGTAAATTGTTACAGAATAATAATTATCTATGGTATATTATTGGGTTAACCTACACAGTGGGAGTTGTACCTGCTATAATGTGCAATGCTATGCCTGTTGTGATAACATTGTCCTTTCTGCCTTGTCCTCTCTGTGTGACGTTGTGTAGACTTGCTGGCTGTAAGCTGACTGATGAATCCTATGAGGTTGTAGCCTCTGCTCTGCAGTCTTTGGTCTCCTTGTCAGAGCTGGATCTGGGTCATAATCACATGAGCATGCGTGGAGTTCAGCTTCTGCATACAGCATTAAGTCATCCTAACTGCAGACTGCAGACATTAAGGTTGGTGTTTGACTTTCCTTCTATTTCCAAACATCTGTTGTAATGGTTTAATAATAGCGTAGTCGTCATGCTTCGTCTGAGGGCACCTACCACTTCCATTGTTGGCCTTCTGGGACAAACGATAAAAAATAGTTAAACTCTGAATGCAACAGGCTAAATCAGATTTGCTCCCCAGTACACATACCAACTCGGTATGATGTTTTAACATGCCAATTTTCATGCCAAAGTTCTCCTTTAAGTGATGTATATTGTTCTACACATGAGCTAGTTTATATTCAGTAGCTCACTACAAACAGGGATACAAGGATATTTATTTGTAGCATGCATAGACATACTGGGTAGAGTAGGACATGCAGTGAAACTGCTGATTGTTAGTCTAAACTGTGCATGGGGAGGGGGGAGTAAACAGTGATGGTGATGGGCTGTGTGTATGGGGTGGGGTAGCTCTGCGTTTGCAGCCAACAGTGCCAAGAGGGATGGCGCATACTCGGGTGGGTGGTGGGGGGGTGTCAGGATGGGAGGGGTGCAGGCTAATGGGGCATACAATCCTGTGTAGTCAATGGAGGATGGTGGGGCTCCGATTACATCTAGTGTGTGTGTGTGTGTGTTTGTTTGTTTGTGTGGTGTAGTGTAATGTGTTAGGGTGTGTGCGCTGAGTGGTGGATGTGTGCAAAGTCAGTAGGGTGTGTTTAGAAACCTGTGGATCCACCTGTAGGCCTGTGGATAGAAACTCCTCCTGAGGATTTTGGTTTGGTTTATTTTTCAGTCCCTGTTGCAAAGTGTGTAATAGCATGTGACATCAGGTGCTTACATTGTACCTTAGGGTTAGGGTAAGGATTAGGATTAGGGTAAGTGTTAGGTATGTACAGTGTTAATGCAAGAAGTTACATGTTGTTACATTTAGACACACTGCAACCTGGACCATTAAAAATCCCACTTCTGACAGGAATTGTATAGCCTGGCTCTTTGACGTTGCAGTCAGAGGGCATGTTTGGTACCCCAGAGACCTGGGTTTGAAGCTGCTCTCACCCTTCGCTTCATTACATTACATTACGTTACATTTAGCTGACGCTCTTATCCAGAGTTATTTAGGGTACAGGATTTCAGTTCCAGTCCTCGGAGCAATATGGGGTTAGATGCCTTGCTCAAGGGCACTTCAGCCATGGAGGAGGGTGCAGGAGAAGGCTAGTTGTTTACTCCTCCACCCCCATTCTTCCTACTAGAACGGGATTTAAACCTGTGACCCTCCGACCCCAAGACCAACTCTCTGGCCGCTAAGCCACACAAACAGTGTTACCAAACGTTTTGTCTTTGTCCTTGTTTTGTGCACGACCTGAAGAGTCTCATGCACAGGGATGTCAAGTAGTCTGTGCACTGGTGTAGGTGCACAGCTTAGAGGCAGCATAGCTGGTGTTGTTAAGGTATTATGAAACAAAGTATATAATCTTAAAAAGTGACTTGATACAGAAAAATAATCTATGTCATTTTTGTTTGTAGCCTACTTTAATCTGAACATTGGGAGCTGCACCTGTTATAAAGTGAAATGTTATGCCGTCTGTAATTGTCTTTTCTGCCTTTTTTACTCTTTGTGACTCTGTGTAGACTTGCTGGCTGTAAGCTGACTGATGAATCCTATGAGGTTGTAGCCTCTGCTCTGCAGTCTTTGGTCTCCTTGTCAGAGCTGGATCTGGGTGATAATCACATGAGTGTGCGTGGAGTTCAGCTTCTGCATACAGCATTAAGTCACCCCAACTGCAGACTGCAGACATTAAGGTTGGTGTGTTTGACTTTCCTTCTATTTTCATCAGGCTTGCAGTGTCCTTAAGTGATAGTTTAAATTCTACACACCTACAGCATGATTGTGTTGTTACCAGTGAATGCTCTGTTGCTGTATGTATCATTTGAATGTCTGTATATTGTTCTACATCTGAGCTAGATTGTAATCAGTAGTTCACTAATAGTAGTGTACTATTCAAATCCAAAAAACATAAATCATATGGCTTAAACAACACTAGAGACACCCTGTAAGAGAAATGTAAGATTACGAGAATTATGATATCAGTAGAGTTTTATAACAGACATCACCAATTAAACATTCAAATGTAGTTAACACTAATCAGGTATAATTGAATACATAGTGTTATGTGTTATGTTAGTTATAGAGGAAAATGACAGATTAGTATTTAAAGGTGTACTTCCACGAGAAACCGTTTAGTACTTGCTCTTTTGAAATATGATAGGTCACCCCGAGTTGCATATGCATGCTGCATATCAAAATGTTTTTCTATCCCCGTTTTCTATATCAGTCAAAAGAAGACAATAGGCGGAAAAACGACCCAATGCTAAAAGGGCCTTCGGCGTGATGTAGACGTGGAAATACATATAAGAGAAACTGATCGAATGGGCTTTAAATAATGTTAGCCTGTGACTGACTCGATTAGCAGAAGATTAGCAGGCTAGTTGAATGACTGAACTGCATTTAGCCGGGCACTTGCACTGTTTTGTCATGCAAATATTACCATTCTGAAACGTTCATTGACAAACGGTCAGGAAGCGACTGTGCTTGTGCTATCTCTCCTTCCTCTTCGGATTCAGGATCAAACACATAAGGCTGTATCTCCGTAGACATTATGTGTGCAGTTTTAGCGCTGTCAAGTTGACTTTTCCCCTTTACCTTACTCTGCTATCAAGTTGACTGTGGGGCAAAGGAAGCTGCAGGGAGCGTGCCTCTGGTGAAATCGTGTCGTTCTCCCGGCCCCACCCCCTCCACGAAACTAAAACAGCCTGAAACAGAAGCACTAGAACATTGTTTTTATTAAAACCAGTGCACAGGGCAATTACTATAAAATACTAGAAAACACCGCAAAATTAATGAAAACACGATGGAAGTACACCTTTAATGACATTGTAGTAGTGTTAAAACCAAAAAATGCTTTATAGGAGATAAGTCATTCAGTCAGTCAGACAGCTTTCATAAATTAGAAGACCATGTGAAATGGTCAGCAGAATGAATAGTAGAGCACAAGCAGAATAGATATAAATCATCTTTCTCTGTCTGTCTGTCTGTCTGTCTGTCTCTCTCTCTCTCTCTCTCTCTCTCTCTCTCTCTTTCTCTCTCTCTCTCTTTCAGACTCTCCCCTAAGAGTATCTCAGTTGATGGTTGTGTGTGGCTGGCCTCTGCTCTGATGTCAAACCCCTCCTGTGTGAAAAAGCTGCATATGGACAGCAGTTCAGCTGAAGGATCAGCACAGAAGCTCTTATTGGACACATTCAAGGATCCTCACCGTAAAGTTGAAGCTATTCGGTATGTTTCATGCATTCCAAACAAAGCATAGCCTGTTTAACTTAATTTAGAAGAACCAAAGATGTCTCGTGTTCAATATTGTGGAACAACAATTTCGTTTTAAAGGAATACGTCACCCCCAGATGAAATTGAGTCTGTCCCCACAGTCCCTGGAGTTGGATACGTGGACAGAAGCGTTTTCTAGCAGACCCAGCCATTGTCTGAATCTGGCAGCACTGACCTTAGCTTACCAAAGTCGCTGTAATCTAGTGTTACCAACTAGCACACTGTGGCAAAAGTGAATTAATTCACTCAAATTTATTTGTAATTACTAATCGTGACCTGTGCATTCAGATGGAGTACAAATGACGATGCAAATTAACACAAAGGGATTGACCAAGCGGCATTAAGATGGGGGACTATATTCCGCGGAAGCACAGGCGAAGCACAGGCAAAGCGCCACTGAAAGGCACAAAGACACCACGCAGCAGGGTATTGATTTATTTTCTCCTCCGGTGTTGTCGATGGAATGCCGAGGGCTGCAAGCCACAGACTTCTTCGGTCCACGGGTTTTGGAACTCTGTGAAACATTGTGTTGGTGTATGTCCTCTGCTTGTTCTCGCAGCCCTTTGCTACACAGCAAACAACCATTTTTACTGTATATGACAAAAACTTCTAAACACTGTAATAGTCTCACTGTCTACCAGTAACAACTCCACGCTTGTGTGCTGACAGAAGTCGACAGATGGGGGTTTCCAGGTGCTGCGTGGTGTCTTTGCGCCTTCCAGTGGCGCTATGCCTGTGCTTCGCCTGTGCTTCCGCGGAATATAGTCCCTCTTCTAAATGCCGCTTGGTCAATCCCTTCGTGTTAATTTGCATCGTCATTTGTACTCCATCTGAATGCACAGGTCACAAGAAGTAATTACTAACAAATTTGAGAGAATTAAATCACTTTTGCCACAGTGTGCTAGTTGTCAACTCTAGATTACAGCAACTACGCTAAGCTAAGCTAAGGTCAGTGCTGCCAGATTCGGACAATGGCTGGGTCTGCTATAAAAATGCGTCTGCCCACTTATCCAACTCCAGGGACTGTGGGGACAGACTCAATTTCATCTGGCGTTGGCATATTGATTTAAAGGTGCATATACGTAAATGTTGTTCTTACACCTGAAACAATAACATGAACTTAATTAAAAGATTCATCACATTTAGACAAGATTTGGTAAATATAAAATAATGTGTGAGGTGGTGTGCCATGTTGTCCACATAGAATCATACTACAAATCATTTAAATATGACAATCTGATACTGATGGCAGGAGACCCAGGGAGTAATAGACTTTTGTCACATTTGTGTCTAACGATGAGGTGTTCTGTGCTATTCTGTCCTGGACTGACTGTATTATATTGTTTTACAGACTCGCTAGTGCCAAACTTGGTGATGGATCCTGTGAGATTGTGGCAGGTGTTCTGCAGTCAGAAAACTCCTTGATAGAGCTGGACCTCAGTGACAATGAGCTGGGAGATTCTGGAGTTGAGATTGTCTCTAAGGGACTGACTAGTCCTCACTGTAAGCTGCAAATATTAAGGTTGGTGATATTTCTACGCAGAATTTTGGGCACTTTGGTGAATTTCATGTAGGATTGTTGTTTTTCAGTCACTAGAACATCTCAGCACCACCATCTATAAGTGTTATGCAAAGGAACGTTGTTTACATGTGATGTTAAATCTCCTAATATGAACTATTGACAATGAAGAAAGAATGACTTAAGTTATACCACAGATCAGTAGCGGCTCCTGAGCATAAATATTGGTGGGGCAGACACTGACTTCTTCCTGAATCCCTACCCTGACCAAATGTTATAGAATAATGGCCTATTATAGCCTATTAAAAACCTAATTAATGTAGTAACCAGTAAGCTGGTCTATAATAAATCTGTCTGCAAGCAGCACCATAAAGCATGCATTTCAGAGTTCTTTTTTTTTTTTTTAAATATTAACATTAATGTAGCGCTATGATTAACAAAGACCAATGAAATGCCCAATGCACTAAAAGCAAACAATGCAACAGCCTCATATAATAAGCACAACGACACATTTTGCCTCTCTAATTGATTTCGAATGCTTACATGATAGCCCTCATCGAGGTGTGCTGTGATGTTAACTTGACCTAGCATGGGTAGTTTTATAGCACACTGTAAATGTGCTTTGCTTGAGAGTGCTTTTTTGCTACTTCAGAAAAGTATTTCACATCGCTAACTTCTGTAATCCCTATGTCCCCTTGTCCTAAGCATGATCTGAACAGTAGACATGGAAAGCAAAATACTGTATTCCTTATGGAGCAACCACACAGCCATTTCATTTTCATCATACCATGTTCGTGAAAATGTTCGGTTGTGCCTTCCCTTTGTCCTTAGTTTTCTGTTATACTGACGTCTGGTCTGTCTGGGCCAAGCTGGTTGATCACTAACTTATCTTCTAATATCAGTCCATCAAATGCATTTTTAACAGAAAGTCCATGCTGTTTGACAAGGCAGGTTCTGTGCTGCAGGCCATCACTGCATTTTACACGATTGGGAACATTACTAGAGGAGTACTGATTTGTGAGCTGCTAGAAGGTAAAAAATAGGCAGGTGGGGCAGACTTGCTCCTGCCCATATTGGACTCTATTAGCGCTGCTTGCAATTCCGACAACTGACACCAGGCGAATAGGAAAAATCAACAGATGAATGTGGGCAGTGACCGGTCCTGCCCCATAACTGCAGTCAACAAAAGTATTTGAGATTCAATTCCACAGTGCTAAATAAATAGTTATAAAAAAACACAGACACAAACCATATACGACAGAGTAGTTAAATAGGTAGCAAGCACGTCAGTTACGTAGGTAACATTATTTATTAGGAGGAACTATGTTTTGGGGTGGATGTTTTTTGGGAGGGCGCTGCCCCACCTGCCCATATTGACGAGCCGCGCCTGCCACAGATTGTACTAAACGTTTTAACTATCATATAAACTGTATTTTCCAGACTTGTTGGCTGTGGAGTCACTGAGGAGTCTGGTGGTATTTTGGCCTTTGCTCTGCAGTCAGTAAACTCCCACCTGAGAGAGCTGGACCTCAGTAAGAATACTCTGGGGGATTGTGGGGGAAAGCTGTGCTCTGAAGCACTGAATCCACACTGTAAGCTGGAGACACTCAGGTTGGTATTAGTGGCTGAATACTGATTCATACAGGCTTTACTGGTGATGTTAGCAATGCATGTGTGTTTATATTTGTTTATTTATTTATGTTCCATATTTGAAATGAATCATGCTGTTTGCCCTCCATTCACTTGCAGGCTTGCTGGTTGTAAGCTGACAGAGAAGCAGTGTGAGGTTGTAGCCTCTGCTGTGCAGTACATGGACTCCCTGACAGAGTTGGACCTGAGTGACAATCACATGAGCATCACTGGACTTCAGCTCCTGAATGCATGGATGAGTCACCCCAGCTGTAAACTGCAGATATTACGGTTGGCTTTTAACTTTTACCTCTTTCTTCTGAGGTCTGTCTGATAAATGGGCTATGCTTATCTCCTGCACAGCAAACACATTTATTTCATTTATTTAGCATCAGTCTAAATTATTTAGAGTCTGTCACCTAACCTGTTGTCCTCATGAGTAACGGTAAACAAGTGTATGTTTTAATAGCCAGTGGCATAAAATTGATGATTATGCATGACTATGATGATGATGATGATGATGATGATCTGTTTAATAATTTCAGTGGGATTGTGAGCTGTGCAGTAAAGGTATTGTGTAATATCTGTGTTGACATCACATCTAGCCTGCCTGCCTCTTTGACTTTGTTCACTTTAGACTTGCTGGTTGTAACCTGACAGAGAGACCCTGTGAGGTCATAGCCTCTGCTGTGCAGTCCTGCGTCTCCCTGACAGAGCTGGATCTGAGTGACAATTACATGAGTTTATCTGCAATTCAGCTTCTGAATGCAGGATTAGGTCACCTCAAACTGCAGATGCCAAGGTTGGTGTTTAAATGATTTTGTACAATGTGGTGTTTTTGAGAAGTGTAATATTTTATACAGGTTTAAGATTTTATTCAGTCTAATCAATGTCAGATCGCTTGGTGTTGATAAACCTGTTGATGGATGTTTTTGTAGGCTGTTATCAAATGTGTGTATTGATGACTGTAAATGTTAACATACAACCCCAATTCCATAAGAGTTGGGACATTGTGTTAAATGTATATAAAAATAATTGCTATAGTTCTCAAATTATACAAGCAAAATATTTATTTGAGAATAGTCCAATGGCTTTTAACCTGCACTGCAATTCAAATGTAGCACACTAAGTCGATGCCATCACTCACAAACACTCACTCTATTTGCTGATTGGTTAGGCACAATTCTGCCTGAGACAACCATGACAATGGAAGCACATCCAGACCCTCTGTACAAAATGAAATGAAGTGTGAGGGGCTGGTTTAGCAGGCTACTGATCCCCACCCTTGGCACCTCAGGCTGTGTAATAAAGCTCCTAAGATTCATCAGAAAACTACATACTGATGTGGACACCACACTCAATGTTGATACAGAACAGACAGACTTATTTAGATAGCATTGCCATTACGCTTGTCCATTGGCATGTAAACAGGCATTAACACTCT
This sequence comes from Coilia nasus, assembly GCA_027475355.1. Taxonomy (NCBI): domain Eukaryota; kingdom Metazoa; phylum Chordata; class Actinopteri; order Clupeiformes; family Engraulidae; genus Coilia; species Coilia nasus. The sequence continues at coordinate 7,313,996 of CM050198.1, forward strand.
CTGTAACATAAACAGCAGTCTTACTTTGGCTTGATCTCAATGGAGAAAATAGTTTACTAATCAAAATGACAAATTATGATAATCTATTCAGTCTGTGCAGACTTTTAGCCAGAGTTTCTTTCAGGGTTCATTAGAGAGGCTCAGTATGCTGTTGACTCTGCAGTTATCAGTGACACCTCAAAGCCTGCAGTCACTATTGCCTTCTTCCAAATGACCCAGCTAAGGACCCGGCTCTCCACATTAACACAGCAGAAACAGAGACAACATACTTTAGTAATACAGCTGAGTTCTCATAGCTGCTACAACATTAGCTGTGTCATACAGTGCAAGCATTTGCGTCTAGCATCAAACAGGATCACTGGCATCACTACCCAGCATCCAGACAGAGCTGAAAGTGATGAGAAATAGTTTATGCTGCTTGGAAACATCAGTGGGATGGATAATAAGAGAATGTTGAGAAAAGGTTTGTTTTGGGAGTTGACCTCATGTCAGCTGAAGTGTGGGCTTGTCCTTAATGTTTGGCAATCATCTGGAAACAGCAGACAGGAGAGCAGACTATTGACTGTGGCAGTTTCTGCAGTGGGATTTTATTGTTGAGCCGCACACTGACTACTCATCTATTCTTTCTTTCTTTCTTCATTCTGAAGGTATCGCCATGGAGAAAATGGCAGAATCAAACCAGAACTGAGAGAGTGTGAGTAATGATTTATCAATATCATCTTATGATCAGTGCAGTATTCATTGCCAATATGTATCTGTTACTATTATGACTTTAGCTGTGGAAATGGTTTGATGTTGGACAGGCCAAGCAGCAACATTCTAAGCCAATCAATGAAGCCAAAACTAAACATTCTAAAGTTGCCCAGGTAACAGGTAAGGGCCAAGCAGCAACATTCTAAGCCAGACATTCTAAAGACATTCTAAGCCAAACATTCTACATTTGCCTAGGCAATAGGTAAGGGCCAAGCAGCAACATTCTAAGCCAAATAGTTCTAAAGACATTCTAAGCCAAACATTCTAAAGTTGCCCAGGCGACAGATAAGGGCCAAGCAACAAGATTCTAAAACAGTAAAAGTAAAGATTCCAAAAGTAAAGATGCTGTACTACTAATGAAAACCTGCACCTCATACAATATCAGCTTATGAGAAGAATATATTAGTGTAAATCCAGAGTAGACAAATGTGGCCCTTCCCTATAGGCTAGAAGGCTCTTTTTTCCTCTTTGCTTTCCAAAAAGTTCATTTTAAAAGAGTAGAGACACACAGGCCGCGTCCCTGCAGGAATGGAAGGGATTGATGAAGTACTATTTAAATGTAGAGAAAGCAGTGTATGAAGAGCAGAATAAAAGCAGCAGTATAATATAGTGTGGCAAGATATACACAAGTAGTTATGCGCGGGTCAAGGATTTGGAACACCCGCACCAACCCCACCCATGATCACAGCCGACCCGCTCCGTCCGACCCGCAAAATTACACACTGATTTTTAACCCACTGACTCAACCCGCTAAGAATTTGGAGCTGTACCCAAAAGCTGTACGGATATCAGTTAGGGGAAAACTACTCTAAAATGACGAACGACTAAAACACAAACACATTTTATGGAAAATACCAAATTAGGCCCAATGCCATAGCGTAAATATATTTTAAAGCTACAAGCTGAAGATAGTTCACTATTATAGCACTGCTTGCTGGAGTTTCCCATTGTGAAGTGCTGTTTATAACAGGTTAAAGTTTTGGCGTGTGTTGACCGTAATAAAAATATCACTCAGTGTGTAAGAGGGAGGGAGAGAGGGAAATGAGTCTATTGCCTAATTCTACCCTGTTTTACTCAGTTTCTGCACTTTGTTGTACAGACAGACAGCCTGTAGGATGTGTGTTAAATGGTAAGTGTGAGTGCGTGGCAGGCTATTATTTTGGCTACACAAATGATTGCTAGGAGGCTGTATGGGCGGGAGATCCTGCAGTCTCTGACGTGCGGCCTGCGTGCATGTGAGACAGAGCGGGGAAGAGACAACAACATTTCATCCTCACACAAAACACAAACCAATCAACTGATACATGTCACTCCAATAGCTCAAATTATTCCCATTTTGACCCAAGCCGCCCGCAACCCGCATTTTCCTCCAGAAACAACCCACACCGCCCAACGGGCCCCGCGGGCTTTGGGTCGACCCACACATCACTAATATGAAGCAACCAATATGGAAACCTCATATAGAGGTGTGTGTGTGTGTGTGTGTGTGTGTGTGTGTGTGTCTGTTTGTGTTTCAATGTAAGTGTGTTTTTGGAAAGGAATTCAAGTATAGGTCATTGTCATTGTGGATGTATGTGTACATTTGATGTTGTGATTTTAGTTAGGATGTATAAACTTCTGTGATGTGGAAATGTGTGTAAATTAGTGTGTGTGTGTGTGCGTGTGTGTGTGTAAATGTGTGTGGATGTTTGTGTGTGTAAATGAGTGTGGGTGTTTGTGTAAAGGAGTGTGTGGATGTGTGTGTCAATGTGTTTGTGTGTGTGAGGAGTGTGTGTAGAGATGGGGCTGTTACTGCTCTACACAAGTTTTGTGTGTAAGTTTGGCCAATATGTACTGCTGGTCTAAGCCTGTTATCTCTCATATAACTCTACATTTTAATAATCAGAATTATTCACTAAAACTAAACTAAACATTCTAAAGTTGCCTAGGAGACAGCTAAGGGCCAAGCAGCAACATTCTAAACCAAACGATGAAGCCAAAACTCAACATTCTAAAGTTGCCCAGGCAACAGATCAGGGTTAGCAGTATTCTAAACCAAACAATAAACTGACACATTCTAAACCAAAACTGAACATTCTAAAGTTGCCTTGGCAACAAATAAGAGCAAAATGTTAACATTCTAGCCACACAGTGAAGCCAAACCTGAACATTCTAAAGCTGTGTTGATGTTTGTGTGTGAGTAAGAGAGTGTGTGTGATTATGCTTGTGTGTGTGTGTGTGTGTGTCTGTGTGTGTGTGTGTGTTTCACTGTGTGAAAGGTAATTAAGATAGGAAAAGGGTGTGTGTGTATGTGTGTGTGTGTGAGAGAGAGAGAGAGAGAGAGAGAGAAAGGTAATCAACATTCTAAACCAAACAATGAAGTTAGAACTCAACATTCTCAAGTTGCCCAGGCAACAGGTGTGGGCCAAGTGGCAACATTCTAAACCAAATAATGAACTTAAACATTCTAAACCAAAACTGAACATTTTAACGTTGCCTCGGCAACACATCAGGGAAAACTAACTAAAACTATT
>CM050198.1:7322261-7354761 GCA_027475355.1 Coilia nasus
GAGCTGTAGTCAGTCTGTGTTTGTGTGTATGTGTCTTACTGCAGGGAGAGCTGTAGTCAGTCTGTGTTTGTGTGTGTGTGTCTTACTGCAGGGAGAGCTGTAGTCAGTCTGTGTGTGTGTGTCTTACTGCAGGGAAAGCTGTAGTCAGTCTGTGTGTGTGTGTGTGTGTGTGTGTCTTACTGCAGGGAGAGCTGTAGTCAGTCTGTGTGTGTGTGTGTGTGTGTCTTACTGCAGGGAGAGCTGTAGTCAGGCTGTGTGTGTTTGTGTGTGTGTGTCTTACTGCAAGGAGAGCTGTAGTCTGTTGTCTAGAGTAATCAGGGAGCTGTAGTTTGTGATCTGGAGGAAAGAGGCTTGCACATTGGCACATTGGCAAACACCTGTCACACAGCTTTACAATTAGCTATCAGAGCTTTGGGAAAGGCAGAGCCACAGCTAGAGGAGTGAGAGTAAGAGGAGAAGGACGGGGAGGACCCGAACGAGGATGAGAAAGGACTGTAATCTCTGATGAGATCAGAGCCATTTTGGTTGACCATTTGCTCAACGAAATTATTTTACAGTAGTTGTTTAGTTGTTTACGTATCTCTCTCCATATTCTGCAATCCTCAACCCAATTGAGGATTTTGTTTTGACTTGAGATGAAAGTGTATGACCAAAATCCACAAATGCGTGTACCCTTTCTCTAAGCTATGGAAGACGCATTTGTAAATATAGCAACTGATGCTTTTCATGGATGGATTCGCTGCTAGGCCAGGAAAAACATTGCATGTGATGTGGAAGAGGTGCTGTGGCCACACCAAAACAGAAGAAAGGATGCAGCATAATTTTTTTTGTAACTGTATAGGCTACAGTAAACTCTTCTGTTGTGTTTTATGTAGACCACTGTAGGTGCAGCTTTGTGTTGATTGGGATGCACAGTCTGTACACTGTTTTTGTGGGAAAAAATAAAATATATTTGTATCGATGTATATGTGCGTTCTGAGTATAAAAACAATATTCTAAAATATAACACACTTATGTATGTACTGTATGTAGCAAGTGTAACCCTGAACAAAAAAGGCCTAAATCATTATGATGAATGTATAAGAAGTGTTTTCCATTTATCATAGTGTTTTACATTAAGCACATCAGGGTTCAACTGGTTGTTATTCATGTCTATTCATATGATGGTTTGTGTGTGTCATTTGACAACAAAATAGCATTTTGAGAATAAATAATACTGTTTTGAATGCAAAGTTTCATTTTGCAGGAGAAGTGAGGGGTTTAGCCCATTGTGTGTGTGTTTTTTTGACTTGTGTGCAGAGTTCTGAGAGTATGAGGCATGTTTTCAGAAAATGTGTTTACGCAATTGAGAAAAACTGTAAAATGACACACAGACTCAGCCAGAAAGCTGAAATAAATATAAGAGAATGTACCAGAGTGTGACCATATGGAGCTGATGTCTCCACACTGGCTCAGGCCTGCTTAGTGACAGTAAGGTGACACTTTGAAAGCCATGTGTGGCTGAAGAGGTGAGCGGCCTGAAGCTCAGAGGCTTCCAGGAGGAGGAAGAGAAGCAGCTCGGCCACCCAGCTGAAGAGGCATCAGGGAAGATGTGAGTGTGCAGCTTACAGTGCTGACGGCTGCTTGCTGCTCTCTGGGAAACTGCTTGTGTCTACGTCATGGACACACTGAAGAGTTCACATGCAAAACCCTTTCAGTCCATTTGCCATGAAGTTACACAAATATATTTCTATCATTTTGATAAGCTTTATCATCAGTCCACCTCTAATTGGATTGTTTTGGCTTGATTCCTTTTTACTAACATTTAAATTGCAGTTTGATAGAGATGGAAATTAATATTAAAACAAGTGAAATTGTGCACATTTGTGAAAATGGACTGAGAGGGTTTTGCATCTGAACTCTTGAGTTGTTTGTTTGTCCTTCTGTCTCTGGTGCTGTCTGTCCTGCTGCTTTCTTTCTCTGAGCTGTTTCCCTTCATCCCGTCCTCCTGTTTTTCTCCTCCATGTCTCCCTCCTTACCTGTTCCCTCTCCAATGTCTCCACTTTTTCAATGTCATATTTCCATCCCTCACTCCCCCTTTCCTCTCTCTACTTCTATGACTTTTCACTCTCCATTTTACATACTGTGTGTGTGTGTGTGTGTGTGTGTGTGTGTGTGTGTGTGTGTGTGTGTGTGTGTGTGTGCGCGTGTGTGTGTGTGTGGGCATGCATGTGTGTGTGTATGTGTTTGTGTGTGTGTGTGTGTGTGGGTGTGCATGTGTGTGTGTATGTGTTTGTTTGTGTGTGTGTGTGTGTGTGTGTGTGGGTGTGCATGTGTGTGTGTATGTGTTTGTGTGTGTGTGTGTGGGCGTGCATGTGTGTGTGTATGTGTTTGTGTGTGTGTGTGTGTCTGTGGGGGCGTGCATGCCTGTGTGTGTGTGTGTGTGCACGTGTGTGTGTGTGTGTGTGTGTGTGTGTGTGTGTGTGTGTGTGTGTGTGTCTGTCTGTGTGGGCGTGCATGCCTGTGTGTGTATGTGTGTGTGTGCGTGCGTGTGTGTGTGTATGTGTGTCAGTGGGAGACTAGCAGTATTCTCCAGGTCCCTGCCCTGAGTTCTTGAAGTGGGATCACCATGAGCATCACTGCTCCCTCTGAGGGGAAGGGGACTGTGTGTGCGTGTGTGTGTGTGTGTGTGTGTGTGTGTGTGTGTGTGTGTGTGTCAGTGGGGCTAGCAGAAGCAGGACCACCATGAGCATCACTGCTCCCTCTGAGGGGAAGGGGACTGTGTGTGTGTGTGTGTGTGTGTGTGTGTGTGTGTGTGTGTGTGTGTGTGTGTGTGTGTGTGTGTGCGCGTGTGTGTGTGTGGGCATGCATGTGTGTGTGTATGTGTTTGTGTGTGTGTGTGTGTGGGTGTGCATGTGTGTGTGTATGTGTTTGTTTGTGTGTGTGTGTGTGTGTGTGTGTGTGGGTGTGCATGTGTGTGTGTATGTGTTTGTGTGTGTGTGTGTGGGCGTGCATGTGTGTGTGTATGTGTTTGTGTGTGTGTGTGTGTCTGTGGGGGCGTGCATGCCTGTGTGTGTGTGTGTGTGCGTGTGTGTGTGTGTGTCTGTCTGTGTGGGCGTGCATGCCTGTGTGTGTATGTGTGTGTGTGCGTGCGTGTGTGTGTGTATGTGTGTCAGTGGGAGACTAGCAGTATTCTCCAGGTCCCTGCCCTGAGTTCTTGAAGTGGGATCACCATGAGCATCACTGCTCCCTCTGAGGGGAAGGGGACTGTGTGTGTGTGTGTGTGTGTGTGTGTGTGTGTGTGTGTGTGTGTGTGTGTGTGTGTGTGTTAGGGGAAGGGGACTGCTCCAGCCTTAAGCTGCTCAGGAGGGGACATCAGGGACGTCACCGTCACTGTGCTCTCTATGGGGGAGGTGACGCCCCATCCCTCTGCACCTCCAGTGGGCTCCACAGCAACGTCACTGCTTTCTCCAGAGGGACGCTCAGTGCTCCAGCTTTCAGTGCCTCTGCTCAGGTCAACATGGACGCCACTGCTTTCCCTGAAGGCACGTGAACGCGCTAGGCTGGAGTGGCTGCAACAGGGTCAAGATGGACCTCAGTGCTTTCTCTAAAGGGACAGGGGACGCCCCAGCCATGAGGGGGTCACCGTGGAGCTCAGTGCAGACTCCCCATCCTTGAGCATCAACATGGACATCACCGGCTACTCTGGAGGAGGACACCCCATCTTTGAGCATCAACATGGACATCACCGGCTACTCTGGAGGAGGACACCCCATCTTTGAGCATCAACATGGACATCACCGGCTACTCTGGAGGGGGACACCCCATCCTTGAGCATCAACATGGACATCACCGGCTACTCTGGAGGGGTCGTGAACTCCTTGAGTGAGGTCACTCTCTGTGGTAACTTTGAAGGGCTGGCCAAAACACAGCAAACAAAGGAAGTGACACCTACTATCAGCGCACACACACACACACACACACACACACAGTAGCAGCACTGTTAACTTTGAAGGGATGGCCAATACACAGCAAATAAAGGAAGTGGTCACCTACTATCAGCACACACACACACACACACATTACATTACACTTAGCAGACTTACAAAAGGAGGAAAGGAGGAAAGGACACACACACACACACATACAGTAGCAGGACTGTGAACTTTGGACTACTAACTCCTTTCCAATCTGCATGCAGTGGAATGTTAACAGCAGCAGACAGCTGCAGAGAAAGTAAATGTTATATGAACTAAGAACTCTGTTATATATGCACATATTACAAGAGCCACAATACACTTTCCCCACAAACATTACACTTTTATTAGCATGGCATTTCCATTCATTCTAAACAGCTACTGACACTATTATGGGAAGTGAAAGTCCCAGGGTTGTTATTGTGATCACATGGCACAGCACACAGTGCACACAACCAAATTCAGCTCAGCATTTAAGCCACCACACACCTGAGCAGGGGGCAGCCATGACAACGCCGCCTGGGGAGCAGTGTGTGGGGACGCTACCATGCTCAGGGTACCTCAGTGTGTGTGTGTGTGTGTGTGGGGACGCTACCATGCTCAGGGTACCTCAGTGTGTGTGTGTGTGGGGACGCTACCATGCTCAGGGTACCTCAGTGTGTGTGTGTGTGTGTGTGTGTGTGTGTGTGGGGACGGTACCATGCTCAGGGTACCTCAGTGTGTGTGTGTGTGTGTGTGTGTGTGGGGACGGTACCATGCTCAGGGTACCTCAGTGTGTGTGTGTGTGGGGACGCTACCATGCTCAGGGTACCTCAGTGTGTGTGTGTGTGGGGACAATACCATGCTCAGGGTACCTCAGTGTGTGTGTGTGTGGGGACGGTACCATGCTCAGGGTACCTCAGTGTGTGTGTGTGTGGGGACGCTACCATGCTCAGGGTACCTCAGTGTGTGTGTGTGTGGGGACGGTACCATGCTCAGGATACCTCAGTGTGTGTGTGTGTGGGGACGGTACCATGCTCAGGGTACCTCAGTGTGTGTGTGTGTGGGGACGCTACCATACTCAGGGTACCTCAGTGTGTGTGTGTGTGGGGACGGTACCATGCTCAGGGTACCTCAGTGTGTGTGTGTGTGGGGACGGCATCCTAATCAGGGTACCTGAGTGGCACTACTGGAGACCCGGGATTCAAACCTACAATCCTGCAGTCACAGGGCTGAGACCTTAACCGCTAGGCCACCACTGCCATTATTATTGTTATTGTTGTTGTTGTTGTTGTTGTTGTTATTGTTATTATTATTATTGTTGTTGTTGTTATTGTTATTGTTGTTGTTGTTGCTGTTGCTGTTGTTGTTGTTGTTGTTGTTGTTGTTATTATTATTATTATTATGTTTTTTATTGCATGTGTATCCTAACACCTGTGTGTGCCAGGTCCCCCCAGATTCTCTATTTCTGGGTCACACTCCTCCCCAAGGCCTTGCGTATGTTTAGGGAGCACAGCTTTACAAATGGCCTGTAGCCAACACAGCAAAGGAGAGAAGACATCAGTTTGCCACCTTTGACCATCCTGCAAGCCACACTGTAAGCAGCGCTGCATAGAATGAGTTCAAAGCATGAAGGCAGCGTGCTGTGAGGGTGTTTTTACATTGCTTTGACTTAGCAATGCTCCGTACATTATGGACATACATGGCATTGTGCAGCTAAACCAGTGTGACAAGATGCCAGCATATTATCTTTATTTTTTAAGATGATTCTGCATGGCCACTGTGTGTGTGTGTGTGTGTGTCTGTGTGAGTGTGTGTGTGTGAGAGAGTGTGTGTGTGTGTGTGTGTGTGTGTGTGTGTGTGTGTGTGTGTGTGTGTGTGAGAGAGAGAGAGAGAGAGGTAGAGGGAGAGAGAGAGAGACATAGCCACCAAGTAACTACAGACGTCCCTGGCACATACTATATTCCCATAATTTAGGCTAGTTTCCCGTAATTTAGGCTTAGTTTTGTGTGTGTGTGTGTGTATGCATGTGTGTGTGTGTGAGAGAGACTCTGGTCCAGGCCCACCTAGACCAGGACAGGGACACACTGGGCTTTTTTAGGCCAACGTAGACCAGGACAGGGACACTCTGGTCCAGGCCCACTTAGACCAGGACAGGGAGGCTCTGGACTAGGCCCACATAGACCAGGACAGTGAGACTCTGGTCCAGGCCCACTTAGACCAGGACAGGGACACTTTGGTCCAGGCCCACTTAGACCAGGACAGGGACACTCTGGTCCAGGCCCACTTAGACCAGGACAGGGACACTCTGGGCTTTTTCTTTGATGTGGGCTCCAGGCCGGCAGAGACGAGCTTAGAGGCCTTGACCTACATTCTCTGTAATTTCGTTGTTCTTGCAGCATGTCTCGCTTTTGTATCATGACAACAAAGGTTTTCTATTCTATGTTATTTACAGATGGCTGTGAGCTGACACTGGACCAGAACCCGGCCCACAGAAGCCTACAGGTGTCTGAGGACAAGCAAAGGGCCAGCGGCCAACACCGGTCTTTGGGTCGCCCCGACCACCTCCACAGGTTGGAGCACTGTTGCTAAACAATGTTGTTCCAATGTTTCCAGTGTCCAATGGAACCATTAACTTAGTTCACCTCACAATTTATTATATACTTGAGCCTTTCTAAATATGAGCATAAAGATTATCATAATATGTTAGATATTTATCCATTCTTGGAGACAAAAGCTAATACAGCTAGTGAGATGTTTTCTTTTATAAAGACTTTAGATGACAGACATTTCACTGTAGAAAGCTTAAGTGTTATTGAGGCATGTAGTTAGCTAGCAGTAGCTAACGTGTGGGTGCCTCGACAGGTTTGAGCACTGCTAGCTGGTACTCTGCTGGGAAGCTCTGACAGGTCGCTGCTACTGGGAAGTGGAGTGGAGCATGTATGCTATCGTTGGAGTGACGTACAGAGAAATCTTTCAGAAAGGCAGAGACGACGACTGCAACCTCGGTATTAATGACAAGCCGTGGAGCCTGAGCTGTGACCTAAGGGCCAAACGGCGTGCCACCGGAGCAAGAGTGTGGTGTTGTCTCAGTGCGTCTGCAAGGCGAGCAGACTGGGTGGCTGCTTGGACTGGCCGGCTGGTGTGTGGAGGGACGGCGCGAACCACTTGCTGCACACGTTCAAGAGAACCTTCACCGAACCCCTGTACCCCGGCTTCAGAGCCAAAGGCCACTCCAGCAGTTGGGAGATTTTAGGATGGGTGATAACACTGATGTGTTTTTTAACCCACAAGTCAGTTAGGGGAATGATCAGGCGGGTGTTCTGAGTAGGTGGTTTATTGACTGACTCAGATAAGTTAACTGCAAGTAAGTAATACATCTTCTAAGGGAAGAGCCATATGGCTGTCTTGTACTGAGAGAATTAAGCCATGAGTCTCTTCTATCAGGAGATTTACAACTTGTTCAGAGTTAAATGTATAATGTGCGGCATAATGTGCAAGCAGCCTATGAGAAGGTCCTTGTTTTCATTAGTTGGAAGGAGAAAAGCGTTAATGTGCATAACATGTATGTCCTGACTGTTCTTGTAAGAAAACAGCCCAATCTGTATTTTGAATCTACAATCTATAATACATGTTTTGTTCATGCACCACATTTAAAGGCACACCAGGCAAAGTTTTGAGTTAATTATCATCTCCATAAGTCGGTAGATGATTAAATGGCTCATTACAGAGCCAGTGAAGGTTCCCTCTGCCGCCACTAGTGGTCTGTAGGGGAACAAACCACACTTACAAGTTAAGGAGGCCTTGGCTAGCACTGGGTTACAGCACGCATGGCAAAGAGTACAGCAGCTACCGATAGTGAACATTTATTCCCAGCCTATAGGGGGCCCTAGCGTGCCTTTAACAGGCAATGTTTCCTGCAGCAGCACTGTAATGACTGACCATTTAACGTTCTGTATGTAGTGGCCAAAACTGGTACTGCAACCAGTTTCAGAATACTGTCAAGTGTTACTCTGCCCTCTATGGGCAAGAAGCAAAACAACATTAAACAGAAAAATCGAATCATAGTTTGTGCTGTAAATTAAATAATAAAATCTGCATATTATGACTGCACTATTGTTGTCAGTGAAATCTGTTACTTGCTTTTCTTTATTTCTGGTGACATAGCAGCATAGTGTTGTGATCACTAGCAGTACATTTCTTGCTTACAGCTCCTTGAATGAAGCAGTGTTGTCATGCACGCTGGAATAGTCGAAGAGAGAGTGGCTGCTGAGGTTCTGGGCCCTTCTCTGTTGGGCTGCTGTCAAAATAACAGCAGACTGCGAGAGTGAAAACCACACACACATCCTGTTTTTCAACAGACTGTTTCCTGTCACCCTCTATCAAACAGCCGTCAGACCCCTTCTGCAGTCTTTGTCTTCATTTTCCTACGCCAGCGCCCTGATCGGTGGTCGCGTGCTACCAGCAGTGAGGAGGGTTGGTCCACACAGGATGACAGGAGGATGGTGGACAGCAGGGATGTTATGGATGAGACACGATGGGTGATGTCACGACCAATGGTGAGTGAGGAATCAGTGATATTACATCCGAATGGCTCACGGTATTGACTCTCTCAGGGACTCACTCTCTCTCAGGGTTGAGTTAAGTCGCTCCAGTGACTGGTTGCTGCAGATCATAAAATGTGGGACTAAGTCTTGTATAGGATGTCTATGAAGTTAGAGAAGAGAAGACAGGCGTGAAGCTGCCACGACTCGCACTTCCTGCCAATGATTTCCGGATAAAAGGCCTCCTTCACCTTAAGAGTCTGGTCCGTAGCTGTCCGTAGCTGTTAAAACAATTTAGTTTATTATTCGTTGCTATCATTTACATTTATTTTGACTTCGGAAATATGATTTACTTACCTTTATCTTTATTTTGAATTGACTTGTGGTCATGTCTTTTGAATGTTGTAAATAGTAGTTTAGTCTCCGTCTTGTATGTGTTTTTAGTCTGATCAGCCAGTATAAGTGTTCCCCCGTGTGTCGTTTGGGAGGTCAGTTCTTTGTAGTTCAGTTCTGTTTGGTTTAGCTCCTTAGTTTTGTTTGCGTACTGTTTATTTGACCTCTTTTAGGCTTATGACTATTTAGTTGATTTAGTCTTTCTGTAATTATTTTGTTATTTATGTGGAATTCAAAAACATTGTGTCTCTCCGTGCCTGCCACCTGGTCCCTCACAGAGGGCTGCCAAACGCATCCTTTTCATGCTGGCAAAGACAAATGACCATCTGCAGTCAACTATAATAACTAGGAAGACACCCATTAGCCATCAAGATGGAAACGTGCTAAAAATCATTTAACCAAATATTAGTGGGGATATATTTGGGCCTGTTTATTGGCCTATATTTTTGGCCTTTGTGAATTAAAAAAAAAAAAAATCCAAACTTGCGCGCCCTTGTTTTTTCCAAAATTATTAAAATTGTATATTTTGAAAAAAAAAGGTTCAAATGCATTGTGAAAAGCCCAAAATATATTTGACATTAATTTCTGCTTATGTGTATGTCTCTCTCTCTCTCTCTCTCTCTCTCTCTCTCTCTCTCTGTCCTCCACTCTCTCTCTCTCTCTCTCTCTCTCTCTCTGCCTGCCTGCTTGTTCTAGGGGTACAGCATAGGTGTTACACATTTACTTTCATGCACTCTCGGGCTCAGTGAAGAGGAGTTTCTTCATCTATGTCAGCACAGGACAATTCTCCTCTGGCAGGCCAAGGCTTTTACAAGTTCACTATATGAACAGTAGATGGCAGAAGCACCCTATTAATGAAGTGATCAGGGACAAGAACACGGAAACTGTTCTGGTGAAATCGGAAGTATAAGGTACTCGTTCGCCTGTGGAAGGTGGAATCAACGGGTACGGATAAAACCGAAGCTAATAATCTGGAAAAGTGCGCACTGTGAGTAGAAAGACTACCCGTTGAGCGTTAACTGTTATTTAGTGTTATTAAGTTATTGGCTTCTGTGCTGGGACGAAAACAAACATCATTTCTCAGTCGCTAAGCACTGCGATAAAGTGCGTAGTTTGTTTGTCGTGTGGTGTAGTGTAGTGCATGTGTAATGGGAAACCTGAAAACCTAGAACTAATTAAATTTTCTTGTTAACGTCAAATTGCCGCAACTATTACTATAATAATGATCGATTTGTTGCATATTACTAGACTACAAATTGTTCTGTATACTAGACTGCGTAGGGAAAGTGAATAGCCTAAGTTAAGTGTGTGGGCCTAGGCCTTTGCCGCGTCGTGTAGACTTAGTTAATGCGTCATCGGAGACCTAAAGACTTAGAACTATATAATAAAGTTTTTGGTCAGTCTTAAATTACATATGCCACTGTAGTAATGGTGATGTACGAGATTGTTATCTTACATGTTATAACTTATGGAATCAAAACGGTAGGCCTAGGCCTAGCCGTGCCCAGTCCAGATACTGTACTGTCATGTATGAGCGTCATCATGACAAAGGCAGACTGTAGTATCTGTGCTGGTTCAGATCGTGCAGGCAAATCTGCCTCTTTCCTGAAACGTCATTATGCGCCTGTGCAGAACAGATCGTATAGCTGGCCGGATCGTGTAACTACATCCATCTTCGTCTCAGACGCGAAAATGTGTTTGTCTATTAAGGGCAAAAAACAATGGCAGTGTTGTGGGGAAATATTCTGCTTTTTTAAAGAAAAACAGGTTATTAAACAGTTAAGAATATTGACTCCTGAAATGTAAATAGTCCTTATCACACATTGTTCTGTTATAATCATGTGTATGTTAGTATATAGGTGAAACAATGGTTTGTGGTGCAACTGCATTCTATGTATCGTTTATTTTGTGGACAGGGCTGGGAGAATATCTCCCTGAGATGTCTTTTTGCAGGTTGGGGATGTATTATTGCAGACCCATTGGGTTAAATTGCTCGTTTGTGTGTTTCTTAAGAGAAAAAATAAACCTTGGATGAATTATTGATCACAATAGGTTAGCTAATTAAAATAGATATTTTATTAATCAACAATCCCAGGGTTTCAGTATGGCAGGCCCATATTACATCTGTGTGCATAACCATATCATTGCTAAAAACAGTTCATTAAAAAAGAAGGCAATAAATAATTGTGATGATAGTATTTCCCATACATAGTGCAGTAGCTTCAGTTGCCATAGTAACAGCACTGTAGGGCCTATGGTATAACAGGAATTTATTTCACTCTTTCTGAGTAGAATATTGGTCATTTATGTGAAGCAGAATCACTGTAACACATAATATGTTTGCTGTTGCTTTCCTCTACAGCACCCTGAAGGAGTGTAGTGTCCAGTGGCCAGATGTCGTTGTGTGAAGACTTCAATTCATAATTCTGTCTGCTTCAACACAGTATCGCCCCATCCACATCCAATGGAGCCGCCTGATGCACAGTAAGTTATCAGAGCTGCTGGAAGAAAATAGCCGTTTCTGGGTGGCAGTAAGGATGTCATTTCATTTATCAGATTTCTAAACCATCCACATCCAGCAGCAGTTTTGTATTGGCCACATTCTGAATGGCATGGTGGCTCCTGTACAGCATGACAGGCGGCCCTCCAGTTCCCTGTTCCAGAGTCAGTGTTGACTTTATTGACCAAGTGTCTTGATACGCGTGTGTGCGTGCGTGTGTGTGCGCGCGTGTGTGTGTGTGGGTGTGTCAGAGGTGGACAGTTACTAAGTAAATTTACTCAAGTACTCTACTTAAGTACAATTTTCAAGTATCTGTACTTTACTTGAGTGTTAAACATTTTGGCAACTTGTAACTTTCAGTTCACTACATTTTCAAGACAAATATCGTACTTTTTACTCCACTACATTTGACATGTGGGCATGAAGTACTCATTACATTGATGAGAGGTGGACGCGCTTAACTCCTGTTTAAAAAGTATAATCAATACAGTTCCAGTACAAGTTGCATTAAAACATGGCTTTGAAGTGACTTTGCAATAATGTGATAGATCATATCGAAGTCTGAAGTGTCTTTACATTCAGTCATTGATTTTGAACTTGCAGTGATCATGATGGCAATGGCAGACAATGACAATTCTTTGTCAAACATCCGTGGATATGATAAAGTTGGAATGAAAAAGGATAATCACTTGACGTTCACCACACATCTTTGCAACTAAACACACCTCCATTTGAGTTATTATGTTTGTGTTCAGATGCTTCAGATTTGTTAGTAGAGACCTGTTTTCACAGGTGGTTTTTAGAGATAGTATGTGAGGTAATGATTCTCTGTCTGTATTTACCTTACCTGTGTGTGTGTGTGTCCTTGTGTATCAGAGCACAGACAGCCAGAGCAGTGTCTCCAGTGCCCAGCTGTGTGTCCATGAAGAGTGACTGCTCTATGGGGGAACCCCCACTATTCAGCAGTGGACCTCCACAGTCTGACCCAAAGTGAGATATCAGCATTACACACATTAAAACTTCAACATGAACAGACACAAGATACAGTCAGTGTGTGCGTGCATGTGTGTGCGTGTGTGTGTGTGTGTGTGTGTGTGTGTGTGTGTCTGTGTATGTGTATGTGTGTGTGTGTGTGTGCGTGTGTGTGTGTGTGTGTGTGTGTGTGTGTCTGTGTATGTGTATGTGTATGTGTGTGTGTGTGTGTGCGTGTGTGTGTGTGTGTGTGTGTATGTGACAACCACATCCTGACCCAAAGTAACAACAGCAGCAATGACACACGTTAGAACTTCAACATGGGCAGACAGAAGACACAGCTCTGCATTTAAACACCAGAAGACGTGTGTGCATATGTGTGTGTGTGTGTGTGTTTGTGTGGATGCATGTGTGCGTGCCTTTGTGTGTGTTTGTTTAGACACACATTACCTTCATAAGATCTTTTTTTTGTCATGATGCATGAGCATTCACACGTATGTGTTTGTGACTAATGTGTTTATAAATGTTTGTTTCCTACACAGACTTTACTTTCACATGGTCTGTTTTCACAGGTGGTTTTTAGAGATAGTATGTGAGGTAATGATTCTCTGTCTGTATTTACCTTACCTGTGTGTGTGTGTCCTTGTGTATCAGAGCACAGACACCCAGAGCAGTGTCTCCAGTGCCCAGCTGTGTGTCCATGAAGAGTGACTGCTCTATGGGGGATCCCCCACTATTCAGCAGTGGACCTCCACAGTCTGACCCAAAGTCAGATATCAGCATTACACACATTAAAACCTCAACATGAACAGACACAAGATACAGTGTGTGTTTGTGTTTGTGTGTGTGTGTGTGTGTGTGTGTGTGTGTGTGTGTGTGTGTGTGTGTGTGTGTGGTGTGTGTGTGTGTGTGAGACCATCACAGTCTGACCCAAAGTGACACAGTCTAAACCATTTAGGCAGTGGACCATCACAGCCTTATCCAGAGTGACAACATTTGGGCAGGGAACCATCACAGCCTTAACCAGAGTGAGGTGTCAGGTTTTAAGTAGGAGTGAAACTATTTTACTTGCTGGTAGACATGACCATGACTACTCAGGACTGTGAGTTTCACAGGCCACTTGACAGACTTTGGGAGATGTTTCACCACTCTTTGAGGGCTACACCAGCCTGCCCCAGCCCCAGCCCCAGTCACTTCTGGGTTTTAATGTTTACAAAAGTAATTAAAGGCCTTTGGTTAATAGTCATTCACTACATTTGTAAAATGTAACTAGCAAAACAAAAAGACATAAATTAACTCAGATGAGCTCCCTGACTGAAAATGGGAATTAAAATATGATAAACGGCAAAGTAAGATATCAAATAACACTACCTTTGCCATTTCTAGTTTTTATTTTACAGAAGAAATTTTTGTGTTTGTGTTATGGTGTTTCTATCTCTCTTTCTCTCTCTCTCTCTCTCTCTCTTTTTCTCTCTATCGCATGCTCTCTCTCTCTAAATCTCTAACTATCCTTGTCAGGAGGACCCAGGATCAGTGTTGGTGTGGTGTGTGTGAGCAGCTACTGAGGGATCCAGTCATCACCACCTGTGGACACAGTTTCTGCAGGCAGTGCATCAGCAGCTACTGGAGCCAGTCTGCTCCATCAGGAGACTACAGCTGTCCCCAGTGCAGGAAGAGATGCAGAACACAACCTGTTGTCAACCCTGACACAACCATGTCACAACCACTCTCAGTCAAAAGGGCCAAACTAACAGGTAAGTGGTAAGGTGTTCCTTTTTAGCTTGGTTTAAAGGCCTGTTTTTAAGAGCAGGTCTTAGGTCATCAGAATCAGAGGTCTGATTGGTCATAGCCCTGTCCGGTAGTATACAGAGGCATTTCATAGACGCCTGTTGATCCTGCCTCTGCAAACTTCCTGTCTATGGTAGTATTGTCGGACCAAGGTCCACCAACAAGCTTGGTGTGACAGCCAGGCAAGAACTTTCAGGCACTGTATGGCAAAACTGTTCAGGAAGCTAAATTAATTAGAAATCATTGTCTTGTTATATTTTATTGTTCAAAATAGTAATGGGTTAACTTAGGTAGCCTGGGCCCACCCATACTGCCTGTGACACTTCATTGAAGTTTGGGTTCAAGTCAGTCTGACCAACCTGCCTATTCTCAGTTTTTCCTGGTCCAGAAAAATCTGCATAGGTCATCGGAATCGCTGGTCTGATTGGTTGTAGCTCTGTCCGGTAGTATACAGAGGCATTTGATAGATGCCTGTTGAGCCCACCTCTGAGAACATCCTGTGTATAGTAGGTTTGACCGACCAAGCTCCGTCTATGAACTTGGTGCGACAGCCAGGCTAGAACTTTGTTTGACGGAAATATTCATTGACCAAAATAAATTTGATTTTTTTGTGTTGTTATATTTCGCTTTGCAAAATAGTAATTGTTTAACTATATTTAAAACAGATATTTTTCTTTGTTTGCTCACAGACAACCATGTCCTGTATGAAGTACTGATGAGCCACAAAGCCAGCATGAAGAGGAGGTTTGAGAGCATATCTGAGGGCATCATAAGGCCAGGGGCTCAAACACTCCTGAACAAGATCTACACAGAGCTCTACATCACAGAGGGAGAGAGTGAAGGGGTGAATAATGAACATGAAGTTTGGCAGGTAGAATCTGCATCCAGACCACAAACTACAGAGGACACAGCCATCAACTGCAATGACATCTTCAAGCCCTTACCAGGACAGGAGAGACGCATCAGAACTGTCATGACCAAGGGGATTGCTGGCATCGGAAAAACCGTCTCAGTGCAGAAGTTCATCCTTGACTGGACAGAGGAGAAAGCCAATCAGGATGTAGACTTCATGTTTGTGCTTCCATTCCGTGAGCTGAATCTGGTTAAACACGTCCAATACAGTCTTCATAAGCTCCTGCTTGACTTCCACCCTGAGCTTAGGGAGTTAGAGAATAGTGAGTACAGAGATTGCAATATGGTGTTCATTTTTGATGGTCTGGATGAGAGTCGACTACCACTGAATTTCCAAGAGAACCAGAAGTTGTTTGATGTGACACAAACAGCATCAGTGGATGTGCTGATGACGAGCCTCATTCAGGGAACTCTGCTACCCTCAGCCCTCATCTGGATAACCTCCAGACCAGCAGCAGCCAGTCAGATCCCTTCCCAGTGTGTCGATCTGGTGACAGAAGTACGAGGGTTCAGTGACCCACAGAAGGAAGAGTACTTCAGGAAGAGGATCAGTGACCAAAATAAAGCCAACAGAATCATCACACACATCAAGTCTACCAGGAGCCTCCACATCATGTGCCACATGCCAGTCTTCTGTTGGATTGCAGCCACTGTCCTTCAGCTGATCCTGGAACAGGATGATGGGAAGGAAGCTCCTAAAACTCTGACGGAGATGTTCATACATTTCCTGCGTATCCAGACCACCAGGAAGAACCAGAAGTACCAAGAGGATAGTGCGACAGATGGGCTCCTGGAGTCACATAAGGGTGTCATACTGAAACTGGCAGAGCTGGCTTTCACACATCTAGAGAATGGTAACCTCATGTTCTACGAGGAAGACCTGAGAGAGTGTGGCCTTGATGTCAGTGAAGCATCAGTGTACTCTGGCATGTGCACTGAGATCTTCAGGGAGGAATGTGTGTTCGACCACAAGAAGGTCTACTGCTTTGTCCATCTGAGCATCCAGGAGTTTCTTGCTGCACTACACGTGTTCGCCTCTTATCTGAATAAGAATGTCAAAGCCTTAGGACACTTTCTGAAAAGAAAGACCAAGGTTACAGCAGATGCAGGCGTGCCTCTTGATGAGCTGCTGAAGGGTGCAGTGAACAAAGCTTTGGAAAGCAAGAATGGACACCTTGATTTGTTTGTTCGCTTCCTTCATGGCATTTCTCTGGAGTCAAATCAGACACTTCTGCTTGGCCTCCTGACACACACCCACAGCAGCCCAGAGAGTGTGAAGAAAACAATCAAGAACCTGAAGGTGATGCAGAGACCAAACATCTCCCCTGAGAGGTGCATCAATCTCTTCCACTGCCTGGTGGAAATGCATGACTCCTCTGTTCATGATGAAATCCAGGCTTTCCTCCAGGCAGAGAAGGGTTCAATGAAACAGCTTTCACTGGCTCACTGTTCTGCCTTGGCTCATGTGCTTCTGACATCTGATGAGGTGCTGGATGAGTTTGATCTGAACAAATATAAAACTACTCCAGAAGGTCGCAGGAGACTGGTTCCAGCTGTCAGATGCTGCAGAAAGGCACGGTGAGTTGAACCAACAGCAGTGGGAGAGTTTGGCTGTTTGCAGTTTTATTGTATCAGAAAATGTAAACAATAAGGATGTTTGCATTATTTTCTCATTCTTCTATTGTACAGTAGCTTTATGAATTAAATGTGCTCCAACAATTTAAGCATTTATATGAGGCTATCGGAATGGGTTTTGAATTTGTAGACACAGCATTGTATGGGCAGTAATTGGCAGAAAAATGACCACAGAAAAGAAATGATCTACTCTTTTGCTTGGAAGGACATATATGGCCACTCTTCAGCTTTTCATTGACCTGTTATTGTAGTTTAGCATTGATTAGAAATGGAATGTCATCAAGAAAAAATTATGTTGTGAACATTTTTGTCACTCTGGTATGATTTAAATATTCTGTCTGTAGACTTGCTGGCTGTGGACTAACAGATAAGTCTTGTGAGATTGTGGCCTCAGCTCTGCAGTCTGCAAACTCCCCCTTAAGAGAGCTGGATCTCAGTCACAATGACCTGCAGAAGTCTGGCGAGAAGCTGCTGTCTGCTCTTCAGAGTCCACACTGCAAACTAGAGACACTGAGGTCTGTAATCATTGTAGAAGTGCAAAGAGAGGATGTGCATAGATGTTTGTCAGGTCTTTTTTAGCTACATTTATATCCAGGGCCAAAATAAGTCATTCAGTACATCACTGGAATTATATGTAACATTGTAATAAAATAAGTATCACATTTAACCTCTCCCAAGTACTCACTGTGAAGTGCAGGTTAGCGATGAAACGATTACAGATTTTGATTGTATGATTATTCTGCTCGACAAAGGAAAAGTGCATTAACTATGTGAACATTGAAAGTGAGAGAAATGCCTTTAAAGTTGCCATAATGCGCAGTAAAACAAGTTGTAGGTATAGTAGTGGCGATGCTTTTATGTACTTTCCTAATGGGAAGAAGGAGGAGATTTGGTCACAAGACAAACAGGTGTTATAAAGTAATTTCCATTCTAAACTCAAACTACATACAAAATATGTAGTTACTGCCTTTTGGCTTTGTAGGGTAGTATTGTCTAAGAAATAATCACAATTATATCATTATTAAAATTATTAAACTTTACCAAAAAAATACCGGACATCATAGCAACAATGTACGGTTTCTTATGTTTGTTGCTTACTGAAAGTAAACATAAAAATTAAATATTTTTCAATTTGAAAGAATCCACTGACACCACTGTCATTTTTGGAATAACCCAAAACTGCCACAGCGGTGATTTGAGTGGCTTTTTCTGAGGAAATAAATCTGCTGTCGTCGTTGCCTCTGCCGTAGTCACAGCAGTTGTCCTGACTCTGCCGACAGTAGTGCTGCAAGCCACAGCCAAAAACAATGGCCGCACGTGTGTGTGCGTGTGTGTGTGCGCGTGTGTGTGCGCATGTGTGTGCGCGTGTGTGTGCGCGTGTGTGTGTGCGCGTGTGTGTGTGCGCGTGTGTGTGTGTGTGTATGTGTGTGTGTGTGTGTGTGTGTGCACGCGCTGCATGTGTAACTTTATTTTCACTCTGTGCGAGTTGCAGCAACCCTAATAATACATAATGTAATAGTCGTGACGATGTTGGGGAGCTTTTACAATTATTTAATTGTGACATGTTTGACCTGGTTAAGAAATACTCCGGGGGATTGTGGGGGAAAGCTGTGCTCTGAAGCACTGAATCCACACTGTAAGCTGGAGACAGGTATTAGTGGCTGAATACTGATTCATACAGGCTTTACTGGTGATGTTAACAGTGCATAATGTGTGTATTTGTTTGTTTAATTATGTATTCTTGTTTCATATTTGAAATGAAGCATGCTGTTTCCCCTCCATTGACTTGCAGGCTTGCTGGTTGTAAGCTGACAGAGAAGCAGTGTGAGGTTGTAGCCTCTGCTGTGCAGTACATGGACTCCCTGACAGAGTTGGACCTGAGTGGCAATCACATGAGCATCACTGGAGTTCAGCTCCTGAATGCAGGGATGAGTCACCCCAGCTGTAAACTGCAGATCTTACGGTTGGCTTTTAACTTTTACTGTACCTCTTTCTTCTGAGCTCTGTCTGATATATGGGCTATGCGTATCTCCTGCACAGCAAACACATTTATTTCATTCATTTAGCATCAATCTAAATTATTTAGAATCTGTTACCTAACATATTTTACTCAAGGAAATAACATATTTAGAATCTGTTACCTAACACATTTTACTTGTTTACAACGACAATTTTTTTAAGCCCTTGGAGATTGAGCTGAACATCATTTTTTCAGACACAATGCACTCCTTTCACAAAAAGGCTTGTTGTGTCATTATATTACATGCCAAAGATAAAATTTACCCACCAAATTAATCGGGAAATAGACCTTTTAAATGATATAACATGCCATAAATAAATTTGAATATAAGACACATTATTTTTAAATAATATATTAACAAGTACCCACAATTTGCATTAAAAACACTTTTTTTTCACATATTTTCACATATTTCTGTTGTAGTTACAAAAGAGTATATAAAAGATTCAGAATTTTGTGATCTACACATAGAAAAAATCAGAATAAATTTGTGATCTGTTGTTTAGAAGTTATGATGAATTTACTGATGGTACCTTTTGCCGTAACAAATAGAATGTTATGAAAACCGAATGAGCCATTAAACCATCTGACCTTTTTTACCTACAGTACATAGATACTAATGTAATTTATTAAAATAGGTGAATTTATTAATCTTAACATGATAAATGACTACATGCTTCCATATATTTGTACACTAAAGGTGATGCTATGACTTCATAACAACAAATTTGAAAACGAGGTATAGACTTGCTGATGGTGATTGCTTGTCCGCATTCTTTTTTTTTTTACTTCAAAACCAAAATAACAGAGAATAATACATGATTTAAGTTTTAGAAGGACCAAAAGAACATTTATTTTTAATGAATACCTTACAAAATCTAATAAACAGGAATAAGTTCTTTGGTAAATACCATAAACATTTACAGACATATCAGGATCACCATTACAATATTAATAAGATAACAAAATTTGAACAGTTGAACAAAAGATCTGAACTGTCAGCACCACCCATGTTTTTTATTGTAGTCATTATAGCATGTCCCATGACATATCCTTCCTTACTAATCTATGTACCTATGTAGGCTATAGTTATTTACATTGAGGAAATTAGACAGGCACCTGACTGCACATAGGTGTGTCCACTCGGCCACTAAAAGGCCTCCAACTATGTGACAGAATCTCATGTCTCCACATCCTACCCTTCATTGGCACCTCTTCACATGTGTAAATCATAACACTCTGCAGACAGCAAATTCCTCACGGCTTTTCTTTTCTCCTCTTCCCTTGACAATTGCACTTTAAGTTCGGCAACGTCTCTTAACATGTTAAAAATAATGATCATATCTCCACCCCCGAACACTACGGTAGATGGCTTTGTCATTTCCCTGAATTTAACAATCACCGACAGTTGCGCATGTCTCGCGACTAATGTGCAAGCGTGCACCTGAGGATTTTGGGGGAGAGTCAGGGAATCCGTCTCAGATATCTGTGGTCAGACTGTCCACGGGAGGAGTCCAGTAATCAGCATATGCACTATTAGTAACTGTAGTGCGATTAATGAACTTATAACAGTAACGCCTTACACTACTATGTTACCGACAAATGTAATGTGAGTACAGTAAGGCATTACTTACTAACGCGTTACACCCATCTCTGCTCACAACCACATTTTTGGTTTGCCTGACCTGAAATAAAGCTCATTTCCTCAAAATCCAAAAAGTAACAATTTTTCAGTATTAGGCTTGGCATAATTACAAATAGTTGCGGATTGACACAAATAGTTCAAAAAAAATTTCAACAACTCCAGAAAGATCTTGTGATCGATTTATTAGTTAAATTCTACACGTGTCCCATTGATTTGAATGAAATGAGGCTTGCCCCTGGTCTGCATATAAGGGGATTTTTCCCCTCTCTAGCATGAGAGTATTTTCATTTTATCACTTTTCATTTTAGCTGCCAGGAGATCAGAATTGTTCTGGCTAATTTCTCCATTTATTATGGAACTGTAGACACATCAGTCTCACAGTCATACAGTTAGGCACTCACTGAAAAAAACACTTAACTACGGCAAGTCTATTTGAACATAATGAACGTAATAAAATGAATATGACACACTCGCCTTCAGCAGCCTGCGCTGGAGTGCCTCCCCATGGCATAAACATCTACTAACACAGAATATACAAATGATAGACAACTGAGGACATACTGGTCATTAACACATTTTTGTACAAACAAAATTTGTACATTTGTTTATTTGAGAATATTTTATTTAACTTATTACTTATTTATTTAACTTATTATCATTACACCCCTACTATATAACCACATTATTATTATTACTACTATTTAGCCCCAGTTTCTATTTTTTATTTTTGCGTTGGTGTTTGTAATGTATATAAAAACCAAAACAAGTGCATATTTGTAAATGTGTATTGAATCCACAGACGAGACACTTTTTGCAAAGTTGCACTGAAAATTCAGTCATTCCGTTCAGTTCATTCAAGATGTTTGTTAATCCAGACATTTATTCAATGTGTTAGCTGTGGAACACAAGTCAACTGGAATTGGTAAAGAAAAATATCTGTATCTTAAAAATATCTTAATTTGATTAAAACTACACTAAAACATGACTAACAAAAAATATGTGAATGACTAAGTGTGACTGAGACTGAGAATGAACTTTGACAAAATACTAAGACTAAGACTAAATTGAAAAATGGGTGACAAAATTAACAATGCTTTTGTTAATCTGATCATTAAAATGTAAATTGTTACAGAATAATAATTATCTATGGTATATTATTGGGTTAACCTACACAGTGGGAGTTGTACCTGCTATAATGTGCAATGCTATGCCTGTTGTGATAACATTGTCCTTTCTGCCTTGTCCTCTCTGTGTGACGTTGTGTAGACTTGCTGGCTGTAAGCTGACTGATGAATCCTATGAGGTTGTAGCCTCTGCTCTGCAGTCTTTGGTCTCCTTGTCAGAGCTGGATCTGGGTCATAATCACATGAGCATGCGTGGAGTTCAGCTTCTGCATACAGCATTAAGTCATCCTAACTGCAGACTGCAGACATTAAGGTTGGTGTTTGACTTTCCTTCTATTTCCAAACATCTGTTGTAATGGTTTAATAATAGCGTAGTCGTCATGCTTCGTCTGAGGGCACCTACCACTTCCATTGTTGGCCTTCTGGGACAAACGATAAAAAATAGTTAAACTCTGAATGCAACAGGCTAAATCAGATTTGCTCCCCAGTACACATACCAACTCGGTATGATGTTTTAACATGCCAATTTTCATGCCAAAGTTCTCCTTTAAGTGATGTATATTGTTCTACACATGAGCTAGTTTATATTCAGTAGCTCACTACAAACAGGGATACAAGGATATTTATTTGTAGCATGCATAGACATACTGGGTAGAGTAGGACATGCAGTGAAACTGCTGATTGTTAGTCTAAACTGTGCATGGGGAGGGGGGAGTAAACAGTGATGGTGATGGGCTGTGTGTATGGGGTGGGGTAGCTCTGCGTTTGCAGCCAACAGTGCCAAGAGGGATGGCGCATACTCGGGTGGGTGGTGGGGGGGTGTCAGGATGGGAGGGGTGCAGGCTAATGGGGCATACAATCCTGTGTAGTCAATGGAGGATGGTGGGGCTCCGATTACATCTAGTGTGTGTGTGTGTGTGTTTGTTTGTTTGTGTGGTGTAGTGTAATGTGTTAGGGTGTGTGCGCTGAGTGGTGGATGTGTGCAAAGTCAGTAGGGTGTGTTTAGAAACCTGTGGATCCACCTGTAGGCCTGTGGATAGAAACTCCTCCTGAGGATTTTGGTTTGGTTTATTTTTCAGTCCCTGTTGCAAAGTGTGTAATAGCATGTGACATCAGGTGCTTACATTGTACCTTAGGGTTAGGGTAAGGATTAGGATTAGGGTAAGTGTTAGGTATGTACAGTGTTAATGCAAGAAGTTACATGTTGTTACATTTAGACACACTGCAACCTGGACCATTAAAAATCCCACTTCTGACAGGAATTGTATAGCCTGGCTCTTTGACGTTGCAGTCAGAGGGCATGTTTGGTACCCCAGAGACCTGGGTTTGAAGCTGCTCTCACCCTTCGCTTCATTACATTACATTACGTTACATTTAGCTGACGCTCTTATCCAGAGTTATTTAGGGTACAGGATTTCAGTTCCAGTCCTCGGAGCAATATGGGGTTAGATGCCTTGCTCAAGGGCACTTCAGCCATGGAGGAGGGTGCAGGAGAAGGCTAGTTGTTTACTCCTCCACCCCCATTCTTCCTACTAGAACGGGATTTAAACCTGTGACCCTCCGACCCCAAGACCAACTCTCTGGCCGCTAAGCCACACAAACAGTGTTACCAAACGTTTTGTCTTTGTCCTTGTTTTGTGCACGACCTGAAGAGTCTCATGCACAGGGATGTCAAGTAGTCTGTGCACTGGTGTAGGTGCACAGCTTAGAGGCAGCATAGCTGGTGTTGTTAAGGTATTATGAAACAAAGTATATAATCTTAAAAAGTGACTTGATACAGAAAAATAATCTATGTCATTTTTGTTTGTAGCCTACTTTAATCTGAACATTGGGAGCTGCACCTGTTATAAAGTGAAATGTTATGCCGTCTGTAATTGTCTTTTCTGCCTTTTTTACTCTTTGTGACTCTGTGTAGACTTGCTGGCTGTAAGCTGACTGATGAATCCTATGAGGTTGTAGCCTCTGCTCTGCAGTCTTTGGTCTCCTTGTCAGAGCTGGATCTGGGTGATAATCACATGAGTGTGCGTGGAGTTCAGCTTCTGCATACAGCATTAAGTCACCCCAACTGCAGACTGCAGACATTAAGGTTGGTGTGTTTGACTTTCCTTCTATTTTCATCAGGCTTGCAGTGTCCTTAAGTGATAGTTTAAATTCTACACACCTACAGCATGATTGTGTTGTTACCAGTGAATGCTCTGTTGCTGTATGTATCATTTGAATGTCTGTATATTGTTCTACATCTGAGCTAGATTGTAATCAGTAGTTCACTAATAGTAGTGTACTATTCAAATCCAAAAAACATAAATCATATGGCTTAAACAACACTAGAGACACCCTGTAAGAGAAATGTAAGATTACGAGAATTATGATATCAGTAGAGTTTTATAACAGACATCACCAATTAAACATTCAAATGTAGTTAACACTAATCAGGTATAATTGAATACATAGTGTTATGTGTTATGTTAGTTATAGAGGAAAATGACAGATTAGTATTTAAAGGTGTACTTCCACGAGAAACCGTTTAGTACTTGCTCTTTTGAAATATGATAGGTCACCCCGAGTTGCATATGCATGCTGCATATCAAAATGTTTTTCTATCCCCGTTTTCTATATCAGTCAAAAGAAGACAATAGGCGGAAAAACGACCCAATGCTAAAAGGGCCTTCGGCGTGATGTAGACGTGGAAATACATATAAGAGAAACTGATCGAATGGGCTTTAAATAATGTTAGCCTGTGACTGACTCGATTAGCAGAAGATTAGCAGGCTAGTTGAATGACTGAACTGCATTTAGCCGGGCACTTGCACTGTTTTGTCATGCAAATATTACCATTCTGAAACGTTCATTGACAAACGGTCAGGAAGCGACTGTGCTTGTGCTATCTCTCCTTCCTCTTCGGATTCAGGATCAAACACATAAGGCTGTATCTCCGTAGACATTATGTGTGCAGTTTTAGCGCTGTCAAGTTGACTTTTCCCCTTTACCTTACTCTGCTATCAAGTTGACTGTGGGGCAAAGGAAGCTGCAGGGAGCGTGCCTCTGGTGAAATCGTGTCGTTCTCCCGGCCCCACCCCCTCCACGAAACTAAAACAGCCTGAAACAGAAGCACTAGAACATTGTTTTTATTAAAACCAGTGCACAGGGCAATTACTATAAAATACTAGAAAACACCGCAAAATTAATGAAAACACGATGGAAGTACACCTTTAATGACATTGTAGTAGTGTTAAAACCAAAAAATGCTTTATAGGAGATAAGTCATTCAGTCAGTCAGACAGCTTTCATAAATTAGAAGACCATGTGAAATGGTCAGCAGAATGAATAGTAGAGCACAAGCAGAATAGATATAAATCATCTTTCTCTGTCTGTCTGTCTGTCTGTCTGTCTCTCTCTCTCTCTCTCTCTCTCTCTCTCTTTCTCTCTCTCTCTCTTTCAGACTCTCCCCTAAGAGTATCTCAGTTGATGGTTGTGTGTGGCTGGCCTCTGCTCTGATGTCAAACCCCTCCTGTGTGAAAAAGCTGCATATGGACAGCAGTTCAGCTGAAGGATCAGCACAGAAGCTCTTATTGGACACATTCAAGGATCCTCACCGTAAAGTTGAAGCTATTCGGTATGTTTCATGCATTCCAAACAAAGCATAGCCTGTTTAACTTAATTTAGAAGAACCAAAGATGTCTCGTGTTCAATATTGTGGAACAACAATTTCGTTTTAAAGGAATACGTCACCCCCAGATGAAATTGACTGTGTCCCCACAGTCCCTAGAGTTGGATACGTGGACAGAAGCGTTTTCTAGCAGACCCAGCCATTGTCTGAATCTGGCAGCACTGACCTTAGCTTACCAAAGTCGCTGTAATCTAGTGTTACCAACTAGCACACTGTGGCAAAAGTGAATTAATTCACTCAAATTTATTTGTAATTACTAATCGTGACCTGTGCATTCAGATGGAGTACAAATGACGATGCAAATTAACACAAAGGGATTGACCAAGCGGCATTAAGATGGGGGACTATATTCCGCGGAAGCACAGGCGAAGCACAGGCAAAGCGCCACTGAAAGGCACAAAGACACCACGCAGCAGGGTATTGATTTATTTTCTCCTCCGGTGTTGTCGATGGAATGCCGAGGGCTGCAAGCCACAGACTTCTTCGGTCCACGGGTTTTGGAACTCTGTGAAACATTGTGTTGGTGTATGTCCTCTGCTTGTTCTCGCAGCCCTTTGCTACACAGCAAACAACCATTTTTACTGTATATGACAAAAACTTCTAAACACTGTAATAGTCTCACTGTCTACCAGTAACAACTCCACGCTTGTGTGCTGACAGAAGTCGACAGATGGGGGTTTCCAGGTGCTGCGTGGTGTCTTTGCGCCTTCCAGTGGCGCTATGCCTGTGCTTCGCCTGTGCTTCCGCGGAATATAGTCCCTCTTCTAAATGCCGCTTGGTCAATCCCTTCGTGTTAATTTGCATCGTCATTTGTACTCCATCTGAATGCACAGGTCACAAGAAGTAATTACTAACAAATTTGAGAGAATTAAATCACTTTTGCCACAGTGTGCTAGTTGTCAACTCTAGATTACAGCAACTACGCTAAGCTAAGCTAAGGTCAGTGCTGCCAGATTCGGACAATGGCTGGGTCTGCTATAAAAATGCGTCTGCCCACTTATCCAACTCCAGGGACTGTGGGGACAGACTCAATTTCATCTGGCGTTGGCATATTGATTTAAAGGTGCATATACGTAAATGTTGTTCTTACACCTGAAACAATAACATGAACTTAATTAAAAGATTCATCACATTTAGACAAGATTTGGTAAATATAAAATAATGTGTGAGGTGGTGTGCCATGTTGTCCACATAGAATCATACTACAAATCATTTAAATATGACAATCTGATACTGATGGCAGGAGACCCAGGGAGTAATAGACTTTTGTCACATTTGTGTCTAACGATGAGGTGTTCTGTGCTATTCTGTCCTGGACTGACTGTATTATATTGTTTTACAGACTCGCTAGTGCCAAACTTGGTGATGGATCCTGTGAGATTGTGGCAGGTGTTCTGCAGTCAGAAAACTCCTTGATAGAGCTGGACCTCAGTGACAATGAGCTGGGAGATTCTGGAGTTGAGATTGTCTCTAAGGGACTGACTAGTCCTCACTGTAAGCTGCAAATATTAAGGTTGGTGATATTTCTACGCAGAATTTTGGGCACTTTGGTGAATTTCATGTAGGATTGTTGTTTTTCAGTCACTAGAACATCTCAGCACCACCATCTATAAGTGTTATGCAAAGGAACGTTGTTTACATGTGATGTTAAATCTCCTAATATGAACTATTGACAATGAAGAAAGAATGACTTAAGTTATACCACAGATCAGTAGCGGCTCCTGAGCATAAATATTGGTGGGGCAGACACTGACTTCTTCCTGAATCCCTACCCTGACCAAATGTTATAGAATAATGGCCTATTATAGCCTATTAAAAACCTAATTAATGTAGTAACCAGTAAGCTGGTCTATAATAAATCTGTCTGCAAGCAGCACCATAAAGCATGCATTTCAGAGTTCTTTTTTTTTTTTTTAAATATTAACATTAATGTAGCGCTATGATTAACAAAGACCAATGAAATGCCCAATGCACTAAAAGCAAACAATGCAACAGCCTCATATAATAAGCACAACGACACATTTTGCCTCTCTAATTGATTTCGAATGCTTACATGATAGCCCTCATCGAGGTGTGCTGTGATGTTAACTTGACCTAGCATGGGTAGTTTTATAGCACACTGTAAATGTGCTTTGCTTGAGAGTGCTTTTTTGCTACTTCAGAAAAGTATTTCACATCGCTAACTTCTGTAATCCCTGTGTCCCCTTGTCCTAAGCATGATCTGAACAGTAGACATGGAAAGCAAAATACTGTATTCCTTATGGAGCAACCACACAGCCATTTCATTTTCATCATACCATGTTCGTGAAAATGTTCGGTTGTGCCTTCCCTTTGTCCTTAGTTTTCTGTTATACTGACGTCTGGTCTGTCTGGGCCAAGCTGGTTGATCACTAACTTATCTTCTAATATCAGTCCATCAAATGCATTTTTAACAGAAAGTCCATGCTGTTTGACAAGGCAGGTTCTGTGCTGCAGGCCATCACTGCATTTTACACGATTGGGAACATTACTAGAGGAGTACTGATTTGTGAGCTGCTAGAAGGTAAAAAATAGGCAGGTGGGGCAGACTTGCTCCTGCCCATATTGGACTCTATTAGCGCTGCTTGCAATTCCGACAACTGACACCAGGCGAATAAGAAAAATCAACAGATGAATGTGGGCAGTGACCGGTCCTGCCCCATAACTGCAGTCAACAAAAGTATTTGAGATTCAATTCCACAGTGCTAAATAAATAGTTATAAAAAAACACAGACACAAACCATATACGACAGAGTAGTTAAATAGGTAGCAAGCACGTCAGTTACGTAGGTAACATTATTTATTAGGAGGAACTATGTTTTGGGGTGGATGTTTTTTGGGAGGGCGCTGCCCCACCTGCCCATATTGACGAGCCGCGCCTGCCACAGATTGTACTAAACGTTTTAACTATCATATAAACTGTATTTTCCAGACTTGTTGGCTGTGGAGTCACTGAGGAGTCTGGTGGTATTTTGGCCTTTGCTCTGCAGTCAGTAAACTCCCACCTGAGAGAGCTGGACCTCAGTAAGAATACTCTGGGGGATTGTGGGGGAAAGCTGTGCTCTGAAGCACTGAATCCACACTGTAAGCTGGAGACACTCAGGTTGGTATTAGTGGCTGAATACTGATTCATACAGGCTTTACTGGTGATGTTAGCAATGCATGTGTGTTTATATTTGTTTATTTATTTATGTTCCATATTTGAAATGAATCATGCTGTTTGCCCTCCATTCACTTGCAGGCTTGCTGGTTGTAAGCTGACAGAGAAGCAGTGTGAGGTTGTAGCCTCTGCTGTGCAGTACATGGACTCCCTGACAGAGTTGGACCTGAGTGACAATCACATGAGCATCACTGGACTTCAGCTCCTGAATGCATGGATGAGTCACCCCAGCTGTAAACTGCAGATATTACGGTTGGCTTTTAACTTTTACCTCTTTCTTCTGAGGTCTGTCTGATAAATGGGCTATGCTTATCTCCTGCACAGCAAACACATTTATTTCATTTATTTAGCATCAGTCTAAATTATTTAGAGTCTGTCACCTAACCTGTTGTCCTCATGAGTAACGGTAAACAAGTGTATGTTTTAATAGCCAGTGGCATAAAATTGATGATTATGCATGACTATGATGATGATGATGATGATGATGATCTGTTTAATAATTTCAGTGGGATTGTGAGCTGTGCAGTAAAGGTATTGTGTAATATCTGTGTTGACATCACATCTAGCCTGCCTGCCTCTTTGACTTTGTTCACTTTAGACTTGCTGGTTGTAACCTGACAGAGAGACCCTGTGAGGTCATAGCCTCTGCTGTGCAGTCCTGCGTCTCCCTGACAGAGCTGGATCTGAGTGACAATTACATGAGTTTATCTGCAATTCAGCTTCTGAATGCAGGATTAGGTCACCTCAAACTGCAGATGCCAAGGTTGGTGTTTAAATGATTTTGTACAATGTGG
Organism: Coilia nasus; assembly: GCA_027475355.1. Lineage (NCBI taxonomy): Eukaryota > Metazoa > Chordata > Actinopteri > Clupeiformes > Engraulidae > Coilia > Coilia nasus. The sequence continues at coordinate 7,351,369 of CM050198.1, forward strand.
TGTTTTTGAGAAGTGTAATATTTTATACAGGTTTAAGATTTTATTCAGTCTAATCAATGTCAGATCGCTTGGTGTTGATAAACCTGTTGATGGATGTTTTTGTAGGCTGTTATCAAATGTGTGTATTGATGACTGTAAATGTTAACATACAACCCCAATTCCATAAGAGTTGGGACATTGTGTTAAATGTATATAAAAATAATTGCTATAGTTCTCAAATTATACAAGCAAAATATTTATTTGAGAATAGTCCAATGGCTTTTAACCTGCACTGCAATTCAAATGTAGCACACTAAGTCGATGCCATCACTCACAAACACTCACTCTATTTGCTGATTGGTTAGGCACAATTCTGCCTGAGACAACCATGACAATGGAAGCACATCCAGACCCTCTGTACAAAATGAAATGAAGTGTGAGGGGCTGGTTTAGCAGGCTACTGATCCCCACCCTTGGCACCTCAGGCTGTGTAATAAAGCTCCTAAGATTCATCAGAAAACTACATACTGATGTGGACACCACACTCAATGTTGATACAGAACAGACAGACTTATTTAGATAGCATTGCCATTACGCTTGTCCATTGGCATGTAAACAGGCATTAACACTCTCTGTAACATAAACAGCAGTCTTACTTTGGCTTGATCTCAATGGAGAAAATAGTTTACTAATCAAAATGACAAATTATGATAATCTATTCAGTCTGTGCAGACTTTTAGCCAGAGTTTCTTTCAGGGTTCATTAGAGAGGCTCAGTATGCTGTTGACTCTGCAGTTATCAGTGACACCTCAAAGCCTGCAGTCACTATTGCCTTCTTCCAAATGACCCAGCTAAGGACCCGGCTCTCCACATTAACACAGCAGAAACAGAGACAACATACTTTAGTAATACAGCTGAGTTCTCATAGCTGCTACAACATTAGCTGTGTCATACAGTGCAAGCATTTGCGTCTAGCATCAAACAGGATCACTGGCATCACTACCCAGCATCCAGACAGAGCTGAAAGTGATGAGAAATAGTTTATGCTGCTTGGAAACATCAGTGGGATGGATAATAAGAGAATGTTGAGAAAAGGTTTGTTTTGGGAGTTGACCTCATGTCAGCTGAAGTGTGGGCTTGTCCTTAATGTTTGGCAATCATCTGGAAACAGCAGACAGGAGAGCAGACTATTGACTGTGGCAGTTTCTGCAGTGGGATTTTATTGTTGAGCCGCACACTGACTACTCATCTATTCTTTCTTTCTTTCTTCATTCTGAAGGTATCGCCATGGAGAAAATGGCAGAATCAAACCAGAACTGAGAGAGTGTGAGTAATGATTTATCAATATCATCTTATGATCAGTGCAGTATTCATTGCCAATATGTATCTGTTACTATTATGACTTTAGCTGTGGAAATGGTTTGATGTTGGACAGGCCAAGCAGCAACATTCTAAGCCAATCAATGAAGCCAAAACTAAACATTCTAAAGTTGCCCAGGTAACAGGTAAGGGCCAAGCAGCAACATTCTAAGCCAGACATTCTAAAGACATTCTAAGCCAAACATTCTACATTTGCCTAGGCAATAGGTAAGGGCCAAGCAGCAACATTCTAAGCCAAATAGTTCTAAAGACATTCTAAGCCAAACATTCTAAAGTTGCCCAGGCGACAGATAAGGGCCAAGCAACAAGATTCTAAAACAGTAAAAGTAAAGATTCCAAAAGTAAAGATGCTGTACTACTAATGAAAACCTGCACCTCATACAATATCAGCTTATGAGAAGAATATATTAGTGTAAATCCAGAGTAGACAAATGTGGCCCTTCCCTATAGGCTAGAAGGCTCTTTTTTCCTCTTTGCTTTCCAAAAAGTTCATTTTAAAAGAGTAGAGACACACAGGCCGCGTCCCTGCAGGAATGGAAGGGATTGATGAAGTACTATTTAAATGTAGAGAAAGCAGTGTATGAAGAGCAGAATAAAAGCAGCAGTATAATATAGTGTGGCAAGATATACACAAGTAGTTATGCGCGGGTCAAGGATTTGGAACACCCGCACCAACCCCACCCATGATCACAGCCGACCCGCTCCGTCCGACCCGCAAAATTACACACTGATTTTTAACCCACTGACTCAACCCGCTAAGAATTTGGAGCTGTACCCAAAAGCTGTACGGATATCAGTTAGGGGAAAACTACTCTAAAATGACGAACGACTAAAACACAAACACATTTTATGGAAAATACCAAATTAGGCCCAATGCCATAGCGTAAATATATTTTAAAGCTACAAGCTGAAGATAGTTCACTATTATAGCACTGCTTGCTGGAGTTTCCCATTGTGAAGTGCTGTTTATAACAGGTTAAAGTTTTGGCGTGTGTTGACCGTAATAAAAATATCACTCAGTGTGTAAGAGGGAGGGAGAGAGGGAAATGAGTCTATTGCCTAATTCTACCCTGTTTTACTCAGTTTCTGCACTTTGTTGTACAGACAGACAGCCTGTAGGATGTGTGTTAAATGGTAAGTGTGAGTGCGTGGCAGGCTATTATTTTGGCTACACAAATGATTGCTAGGAGGCTGTATGGGCGGGAGATCCTGCAGTCTCTGACGTGCGGCCTGCGTGCATGTGAGACAGAGCGGGGAAGAGACAACAACATTTCATCCTCACACAAAACACAAACCAATCAACTGATACATGTCACTCCAATAGCTCAAATTATTCCCATTTTGACCCAAGCCGCCCGCAACCCGCATTTTCCTCCAGAAACAACCCACACCGCCCAACGGGCCCCGCGGGCTTTGGGTCGACCCACACATCACTAATATGAAGCAACCAATATGGAAACCTCATATAGAGGTGTGTGTGTGTGTGTGTGTGTGTGTGTGTGTGTGTCTGTTTGTGTTTCAATGTAAGTGTGTTTTTGGAAAGGAATTCAAGTATAGGTCATTGTCATTGTGGATGTATGTGTACATTTGATGTTGTGATTTTAGTTAGGATGTATAAACTTCTGTGATGTGGAAATGTGTGTAAATTAGTGTGTGTGTGTGTGCGTGTGTGTGTGTAAATGTGTGTGGATGTTTGTGTGTGTAAATGAGTGTGGGTGTTTGTGTAAAGGAGTGTGTGGATGTGTGTGTCAATGTGTTTGTGTGTGTGAGGAGTGTGTGTAGAGATGGGGCTGTTACTGCTCTACACAAGTTTTGTGTGTAAGTTTGGCCAATATGTACTGCTGGTCTAAGCCTGTTATCTCTCATATAACTCTACATTTTAATAATCAGAATTATTCACTAAAACTAAACTAAACATTCTAAAGTTGCCTAGGAGACAGCTAAGGGCCAAGCAGCAACATTCTAAACCAAACGATGAAGCCAAAACTCAACATTCTAAAGTTGCCCAGGCAACAGATCAGGGTTAGCAGTATT
>CM050198.1:7359761-7392261 GCA_027475355.1 Coilia nasus
TGTGTGTGTGTGTGTGTGTGTCAGTGTGTGTGTGAACAGAGAGAGAGAGAGTAAGGTAAGACATTGTGTGTGTGTGTGTGTGTGTGTGTGTGTGTGTGTGTGTGTGTGTGTGTGTGTGTGTGTGTGTGTGTGTGTGAACAGAGAGAGTAAGGTAAGTGAATGCAGAGAGTAAAACTCCTTGAAGACATGTGGTTCTCAGCATCTCTTAACCACCCCCCCCCCCCCCACACACACACACACACACACACACTCACACATATACACACACAGCAGTGCTCATGCGAGGTGAGTGTGTGTTGTAGTGGTGTGTGTGTAGACAGGAGTACAACTCCTTTAAATGCATGTAGTTCTCAGTACTGACACACTGACACACACACACACACACACACACACACACACACACACACAGCAGTGTTCATGAGAGCCTTAGTCTGCATTGTCAGGTCTAGGGGAGAGATTTAGTCTGCTATATTACTCTATGGGAGAGCTGTAGTCAGTCTGTGTTTGTGTGTATGTGTCTTACTGCAGGGAGAGCTGTAGTCAGTCTGTGTTTGTGTGTGTGTGTCTTACTGCAGGGAGAGCTGTAGTCAGTCTGTGTGTGTGTGTCTTACTGCAGGGAAAGCTGTAGTCAGTCTGTGTGTGTGTGTGTGTGTGTGTGTCTTACTGCAGGGAGAGCTGTAGTCAGTCTGTGTGTGTGTGTGTGTGTGTCTTACTGCAGGGAGAGCTGTAGTCAGGCTGTGTGTGTTTGTGTGTGTGTGTCTTACTGCAAGGAGAGCTGTAGTCTGTTGTCTAGAGTAATCAGGGAGCTGTAGTTTGTGATCTGGAGGAAAGAGGCTTGCACATTGGCACATTGGCAAACACCTGTCACACAGCTTTACAATTAGCTATCAGAGCTTTGGGAAAGGCAGAGCCACAGCTAGAGGAGTGAGAGTAAGAGGAGAAGGACGGGGAGGACCCGAACGAGGATGAGAAAGGACTGTAATCTCTGATGAGATCAGAGCCATTTTGGTTGACCATTTGCTCAACGAAATTATTTTACAGTAGTTGTTTAGTTGTTTACGTATCTCTCTCCATATTCTGCAATCCTCAACCCAATTGAGGATTTTGTTTTGACTTGAGATGAAAGTGTATGACCAAAATCCACAAATGCGTGTACCCTTTCTCTAAGCTATGGAAGACGCATTTGTAAATATAGCAACTGATGCTTTTCATGGATGGATTCGCTGCTAGGCCAGGAAAAACATTGCATGTGATGTGGAAGAGGTGCTGTGGCCACACCAAAACAGAAGAAAGGATGCAGCATAATTTTTTTTGTAACTGTATAGGCTACAGTAAACTCTTCTGTTGTGTTTTATGTAGACCACTGTAGGTGCAGCTTTGTGTTGATTGGGATGCACAGTCTGTACACTGTTTTTGTGGGAAAAAATAAAATATATTTGTATCGATGTATATGTGCGTTCTGAGTATAAAAACAATATTCTAAAATATAACACACTTATGTATGTACTGTATGTAGCAAGTGTAACCCTGAACAAAAAAGGCCTAAATCATTATGATGAATGTATAAGAAGTGTTTTCCATTTATCATAGTGTTTTACATTAAGCACATCAGGGTTCAACTGGTTGTTATTCATGTCTATTCATATGATGGTTTGTGTGTGTCATTTGACAACAAAATAGCATTTTGAGAATAAATAATACTGTTTTGAATGCAAAGTTTCATTTTGCAGGAGAAGTGAGGGGTTTAGCCCATTGTGTGTGTGTTTTTTTGACTTGTGTGCAGAGTTCTGAGAGTATGAGGCATGTTTTCAGAAAATGTGTTTACGCAATTGAGAAAAACTGTAAAATGACACACAGACTCAGCCAGAAAGCTGAAATAAATATAAGAGAATGTACCAGAGTGTGACCATATGGAGCTGATGTCTCCACACTGGCTCAGGCCTGCTTAGTGACAGTAAGGTGACACTTTGAAAGCCATGTGTGGCTGAAGAGGTGAGCGGCCTGAAGCTCAGAGGCTTCCAGGAGGAGGAAGAGAAGCAGCTCGGCCACCCAGCTGAAGAGGCATCAGGGAAGATGTGAGTGTGCAGCTTACAGTGCTGACGGCTGCTTGCTGCTCTCTGGGAAACTGCTTGTGTCTACGTCATGGACACACTGAAGAGTTCACATGCAAAACCCTTTCAGTCCATTTGCCATGAAGTTACACAAATATATTTCTATCATTTTGATAAGCTTTATCATCAGTCCACCTCTAATTGGATTGTTTTGGCTTGATTCCTTTTTACTAACATTTAAATTGCAGTTTGATAGAGATGGAAATTAATATTAAAACAAGTGAAATTGTGCACATTTGTGAAAATGGACTGAGAGGGTTTTGCATCTGAACTCTTGAGTTGTTTGTTTGTCCTTCTGTCTCTGGTGCTGTCTGTCCTGCTGCTTTCTTTCTCTGAGCTGTTTCCCTTCATCCCGTCCTCCTGTTTTTCTCCTCCATGTCTCCCTCCTTACCTGTTCCCTCTCCAATGTCTCCACTTTTTCAATGTCATATTTCCATCCCTCACTCCCCCTTTCCTCTCTCTACTTCTATGACTTTTCACTCTCCATTTTACATACTGTGTGTGTGTGTGTGTGTGTGTGTGTGTGTGTGTGTGTGTGTGTGTGTGTGTGTGTGTGTGCGCGTGTGTGTGTGTGTGGGCATGCATGTGTGTGTGTATGTGTTTGTGTGTGTGTGTGTGTGTGGGTGTGCATGTGTGTGTGTATGTGTTTGTTTGTGTGTGTGTGTGTGTGTGTGTGTGGGTGTGCATGTGTGTGTGTATGTGTTTGTGTGTGTGTGTGTGGGCGTGCATGTGTGTGTGTATGTGTTTGTGTGTGTGTGTGTGTCTGTGGGGGCGTGCATGCCTGTGTGTGTGTGTGTGTGTGTGTGTGTGTGTGTGTCTGTCTGTGTGGGCGTGCATGCCTGTGTGTGTATGTGTGTGTGTGCGTGCGTGTGTGTGTGTATGTGTGTCAGTGGGAGACTAGCAGTATTCTCCAGGTCCCTGCCCTGAGTTCTTGAAGTGGGATCACCATGAGCATCACTGCTCCCTCTGAGGGGAAGGGGACTGTGTGTGCGTGTGTGTGTGTGTGTGTGTGTGTGTGTGTGTGTGTGTGTGTGTCAGTGGGGCTAGCAGAAGCAGGACCACCATGAGCATCACTGCTCCCTCTGAGGGGAAGGGGACTGTGTGTGTGTGTGTGTGTGTGTGTGTGTGTGTGTGTGTGTGTGTGTGTGTGTGTGTGTGTGTGTGTGCGCGTGTGTGTGTGTGGGCATGCATGTGTGTGTGTATGTGTTTGTGTGTGTGTGTGTGTGGGTGTGCATGTGTGTGTGTATGTGTTTGTTTGTGTGTGTGTGTGTGTGTGTGTGTGTGGGTGTGCATGTGTGTGTGTATGTGTTTGTGTGTGTGTGTGTGGGCGTGCATGTGTGTGTGTATGTGTTTGTGTGTGTGTGTGTGTCTGTGGGGGCGTGCATGCCTGTGTGTGTGTGTGTGTGCGTGTGTGTGTGTGTGTCTGTCTGTGTGGGCGTGCATGCCTGTGTGTGTATGTGTGTGTGTGCGTGCGTGTGTGTGTGTATGTGTGTCAGTGGGAGACTAGCAGTATTCTCCAGGTCCCTGCCCTGAGTTCTTGAAGTGGGATCACCATGAGCATCACTGCTCCCTCTGAGGGGAAGGGGACTGTGTGTGTGTGTGTGTGTGTGTGTGTGTGTGTGTGTGTGTGTGTGTGTGTGTGTGTGTGTTAGGGGAAGGGGACTGCTCCAGCCTTAAGCTGCTCAGGAGGGGACATCAGGGACGTCACCGTCACTGTGCTCTCTATGGGGGAGGTGACGCCCCATCCCTCTGCACCTCCAGTGGGCTCCACAGCAACGTCACTGCTTTCTCCAGAGGGACGCTCAGTGCTCCAGCTTTCAGTGCCTCTGCTCAGGTCAACATGGACGCCACTGCTTTCCCTGAAGGCACGTGAACGCGCTAGGCTGGAGTGGCTGCAACAGGGTCAAGATGGACCTCAGTGCTTTCTCTAAAGGGACAGGGGACGCCCCAGCCATGAGGGGGTCACCGTGGAGCTCAGTGCAGACTCCCCATCCTTGAGCATCAACATGGACATCACCGGCTACTCTGGAGGAGGACACCCCATCTTTGAGCATCAACATGGACATCACCGGCTACTCTGGAGGAGGACACCCCATCTTTGAGCATCAACATGGACATCACCGGCTACTCTGGAGGGGGACACCCCATCCTTGAGCATCAACATGGACATCACCGGCTACTCTGGAGGGGTCGTGAACTCCTTGAGTGAGGTCACTCTCTGTGGTAACTTTGAAGGGCTGGCCAAAACACAGCAAACAAAGGAAGTGACACCTACTATCAGCGCACACACACACACACACACACACACACAGTAGCAGCACTGTTAACTTTGAAGGGATGGCCAATACACAGCAAATAAAGGAAGTGGTCACCTACTATCAGCACACACACACACACACACATTACATTACACTTAGCAGACTTACAAAAGGAGGAAAGGAGGAAAGGACACACACACACACACATACAGTAGCAGGACTGTGAACTTTGGACTACTAACTCCTTTCCAATCTGCATGCAGTGGAATGTTAACAGCAGCAGACAGCTGCAGAGAAAGTAAATGTTATATGAACTAAGAACTCTGTTATATATGCACATATTACAAGAGCCACAATACACTTTCCCCACAAACATTACACTTTTATTAGCATGGCATTTCCATTCATTCTAAACAGCTACTGACACTATTATGGGAAGTGAAAGTCCCAGGGTTGTTATTGTGATCACATGGCACAGCACACAGTGCACACAACCAAATTCAGCTCAGCATTTAAGCCACCACACACCTGAGCAGGGGGCAGCCATGACAACGCCGCCTGGGGAGCAGTGTGTGGGGACGCTACCATGCTCAGGGTACCTCAGTGTGTGTGTGTGTGTGTGTGGGGACGCTACCATGCTCAGGGTACCTCAGTGTGTGTGTGTGTGGGGACGCTACCATGCTCAGGGTACCTCAGTGTGTGTGTGTGTGTGTGTGTGTGTGTGTGTGGGGACGGTACCATGCTCAGGGTACCTCAGTGTGTGTGTGTGTGTGTGTGTGTGTGGGGACGGTACCATGCTCAGGGTACCTCAGTGTGTGTGTGTGTGGGGACGCTACCATGCTCAGGGTACCTCAGTGTGTGTGTGTGTGGGGACAATACCATGCTCAGGGTACCTCAGTGTGTGTGTGTGTGGGGACGGTACCATGCTCAGGGTACCTCAGTGTGTGTGTGTGTGGGGACGCTACCATGCTCAGGGTACCTCAGTGTGTGTGTGTGTGGGGACGGTACCATGCTCAGGATACCTCAGTGTGTGTGTGTGTGGGGACGGTACCATGCTCAGGGTACCTCAGTGTGTGTGTGTGTGGGGACGCTACCATACTCAGGGTACCTCAGTGTGTGTGTGTGTGGGGACGGTACCATGCTCAGGGTACCTCAGTGTGTGTGTGTGTGGGGACGGCATCCTAATCAGGGTACCTGAGTGGCACTACTGGAGACCCGGGATTCAAACCTACAATCCTGCAGTCACAGGGCTGAGACCTTAACCGCTAGGCCACCACTGCCATTATTATTGTTATTGTTGTTGTTGTTGTTGTTGTTGTTATTGTTATTATTATTATTATTGTTGTTGTTATTGTTATTGTTGTTGTTGTTGCTGTTGCTGTTGTTGTTGTTGTTGTTGTTGTTGTTATTATTATTATTATTATGTTTTTTATTGCATGTGTATCCTAACACCTGTGTGTGCCAGGTCCCCCCAGATTCTCTATTTCTGGGTCACACTCCTCCCCAAGGCCTTGCGTATGTTTAGGGAGCACAGCTTTACAAATGGCCTGTAGCCAACACAGCAAAGGAGAGAAGACATCAGTTTGCCACCTTTGACCATCCTGCAAGCCACACTGTAAGTAGCGCTGCACAGAATGAGTTCAAAGCATGAAGGCAGCGTGCTGTGAGGGTGTTTTTACATTGCTTTGACTTAGCAATGCTCCGTACATTATGGACATACATGGCATTGTGCAGTTAAACCAGCGTGACAAGATGCCAGCATATTATCTTTATTTTTTAAGATGATTCTGCATGGCCACTGTGTGTGTGTGTGTGTGTGTCTGTGTGAGTGTGTGTGTGTGAGAGAGTGTGTGTGTGTGTGTGTGTGTGTGTGTGTGTGTGTGTGTGTGTGTGAGAGAGAGAGAGAGAGAGGTAGAGGGAGAGAGAGAGAGACATAGCCACCAAGTAACTACAGACGTCCCTGGCACATACTATATTCCCGTAATTTAGGCTAGTTTCCCGTAATTTAGGCTTAGTTTTGTGTGTGTGTGTGTGTATGCATGTGTGTGTGTGTGAGAGAGACTCTGGTCCAGGCCCACCTAGACCAGGACAGGGACACACTGGGCTTTTTTAGGCCAACGTAGACCAGGACAGGGACACTCTGGTCCAGGCCCACTTAGACCAGGACAGGGAGGCTCTGGACTAGGCCCACATAGACCAGGACAGTGAGACTCTGGTCCAGGCCCACTTAGACCAGGACAGGGACACTTTGGTCCAGGCCCACTTAGACCAGGACAGGGACACTCTGGTCCAGGCCCACTTAGACCAGGACAGGGACACTCTGGGCTTTTTCTTTGATGTGGGCTCCAGGCCGGCAGAGACGAGCTTAGAGGCCTTGACCTACATTCTCTGTAATTTCGTTGTTCTTGCAGCATGTCTCGCTTTTGTATCATGACAACAAAGGTTTTCTATTCTATGTTATTTACAGATGGCTGTGAGCTGACACTGGACCAGAACCCGGCCCACAGAAGCCTACAGGTGTCTGAGGACAAGCAAAGGGCCAGCGGCCAACACCGGTCTTTGGGTCGCCCCGACCACCTCCACAGGTTGGAGCACTGTTGCTAAACAATGTTGTTCCAATGTTTCCAGTGTCCAATGGAACCATTAACTTAGTTCACCTCACAATTTATTATATACTTGAGCCTTTCTAAATATGAGCATAAAGATTATCATAATATGTTAGATATTTATCCATTCTTGGAGACAAAAGCTAATACAGCTAGTGAGATGTTTTCTTTTATAAAGACTTTAGATGACAGACATTTCACTGTAGAAAGCTTAAGTGTTATTGAGGCATGTAGTTAGCTAGCAGTAGCTAACGTGTGGGTGCCTCGACAGGTTTGAGCACTGCTAGCTGGTACTCTGCTGGGAAGCTCTGACAGGTCGCTGCTACTGGGAAGTGGAGTGGAGCATGTATGCTATCGTTGGAGTGACGTACAGAGAAATCTTTCAGAAAGGCAGAGACGACGACTGCAACCTCGGTATTAATGACAAGCCGTGGAGCCTGAGCTGTGACCTAAGGGCCAAACGGCGTGCCACCGGAGCAAGAGTGTGGTGTTGTCTCAGTGCGTCTGCAAGGCGAGCAGACTGGGTGGCTGCTTGGACTGGCCGGCTGGTGTGTGGAGGGACGGCGCGAACCACTTGCTGCACACGTTCAAGAGAACCTTCACCGAACCCCTGTACCCCGGCTTCAGAGCCAAAGGCCACTCCAGCAGTTGGGAGATTTTAGGATGGGTGATAACACTGATGTGTTTTTTAACCCACAAGTCAGTTAGGGGAATGATCAGGCGGGTGTTCTGAGTAGGTGGTTTATTGACTGACTCAGATAAGTTAACTGCAAGTAAGTAATACATCTTCTAAGGGAAGAGCCATATGGCTGTCTTGTACTGAGAGAATTAAGCCATGAGTCTCTTCTATCAGGAGATTTACAACTTGTTCAGAGTTAAATGTATAATGTGCGGCATAATGTGCAAGCAGCCTATGAGAAGGTCCTTGTTTTCATTAGTTGGAAGGAGAAAAGCGTTAATGTGCATAACATGTATGTCCTGACTGTTCTTGTAAGAAAACAGCCCAATCTGTATTTTGAATCTACAATCTATAATACATGTTTTGTTCATGCACCACATTTAAAGGCACACCAGGCAAAGTTTTGAGTTAATTATCATCTCCATAAGTCGGTAGATGATTAAATGGCTCATTACAGAGCCAGTGAAGGTTCCCTCTGCCGCCACTAGTGGTCTGTAGGGGAACAAACCACACTTACAAGTTAAGGAGGCCTTGGCTAGCACTGGGTTACAGCACGCATGGCAAAGAGTACAGCAGCTACCGATAGTGAACATTTATTCCCAGCCTATAGGGGGCCCTAGCGTGCCTTTAACAGGCAATGTTTCCTGCAGCAGCACTGTAATGACTGACCATTTAACGTTCTGTATGTAGTGGCCAAAACTGGTACTGCAACCAGTTTCAGAATACTGTCAAGTGTTACTCTGCCCTCTATGGGCAAGAAGCAAAACAACATTAAACAGAAAAATCGAATCATAGTTTGTGCTGTAAATTAAATAATAAAATCTGCATATTATGACTGCACTATTGTTGTCAGTGAAATCTGTTACTTGCTTTTCTTTATTTCTGGTGACATAGCAGCATAGTGTTGTGATCACTAGCAGTACATTTCTTGCTTACAGCTCCTTGAATGAAGCAGTGTTGTCATGCACGCTGGAATAGTCGAAGAGAGAGTGGCTGCTGAGGTTCTGGGCCCTTCTCTGTTGGGCTGCTGTCAAAATAACAGCAGACTGCGAGAGTGAAAACCACACACACATCCTGTTTTTCAACAGACTGTTTCCTGTCACCCTCTATCAAACAGCCGTCAGACCCCTTCTGCAGTCTTTGTCTTCATTTTCCTACGCCAGCGCCCTGATCGGTGGTCGCGTGCTACCAGCAGTGAGGAGGGTTGGTCCACACAGGATGACAGGAGGATGGTGGACAGCAGGGATGTTATGGATGAGACACGATGGGTGATGTCACGACCAATGGTGAGTGAGGAATCAGTGATATTACATCCGAATGGCTCACGGTATTGACTCTCTCAGGGACTCACTCTCTCTCAGGGTTGAGTTAAGTCGCTCCAGTGACTGGTTGCTGCAGATCATAAAATGTGGGACTAAGTCTTGTATAGGATGTCTATGAAGTTAGAGAAGAGAAGACAGGCGTGAAGCTGCCACGACTCGCACTTCCTGCCAATGATTTCCGGATAAAAGGCCTCCTTCACCTTAAGAGTCTGGTCCGTAGCTGTCCGTAGCTGTTAAAACAATTTAGTTTATTATTCGTTGCTATCATTTACATTTATTTTGACTTCGGAAATATGATTTACTTACCTTTATCTTTATTTTGAATTGACTTGTGGTCATGTCTTTTGAATGTTGTAAATAGTAGTTTAGTCTCCGTCTTGTATGTGTTTTTAGTCTGATCAGCCAGTATAAGTGTTCCCCCGTGTGTCGTTTGGGAGGTCAGTTCTTTGTAGTTCAGTTCTGTTTGGTTTAGCTCCTTAGTTTTGTTTGCGTACTGTTTATTTGACCTCTTTTAGGCTTATGACTATTTAGTTGATTTAGTCTTTCTGTAATTATTTTGTTATTTATGTGGAATTCAAAAACATTGTGTCTCTCCGTGCCTGCCACCTGGTCCCTCACAGAGGGCTGCCAAACGCATCCTTTTCATGCTGGCAAAGACAAATGACCATCTGCAGTCAACTATAATAACTAGGAAGACACCCATTAGCCATCAAGATGGAAACGTGCTAAAAATCATTTAACCAAATATTAGTGGGGATATATTTGGGCCTGTTTATTGGCCTATATTTTTGGCCTTTGTGAATTAAAAAAAAAAAAAATCCAAACTTGCGCGCCCTTGTTTTTTCCAAAATTATTAAAATTGTATATTTTGAAAAAAAAAGGTTCAAATGCATTGTGAAAAGCCCAAAATATATTTGACATTAATTTCTGCTTATGTGTATGTCTCTCTCTCTCTCTCTCTCTCTCTCTCTCTCTCTCTCTGTCCTCCACTCTCTCTCTCTCTCTCTCTCTCTCTCTCTGCCTGCCTGCTTGTTCTAGGGGTACAGCATAGGTGTTACACATTTACTTTCATGCACTCTCGGGCTCAGTGAAGAGGAGTTTCTTCATCTATGTCAGCACAGGACAATTCTCCTCTGGCAGGCCAAGGCTTTTACAAGTTCACTATATGAACAGTAGATGGCAGAAGCACCCTATTAATGAAGTGATCAGGGACAAGAACACGGAAACTGTTCTGGTGAAATCGGAAGTATAAGGTACTCGTTCGCCTGTGGAAGGTGGAATCAACGGGTACGGATAAAACCGAAGCTAATAATCTGGAAAAGTGCGCACTGTGAGTAGAAAGACTACCCGTTGAGCGTTAACTGTTATTTAGTGTTATTAAGTTATTGGCTTCTGTGCTGGGACGAAAACAAACATCATTTCTCAGTCGCTAAGCACTGCGATAAAGTGCGTAGTTTGTTTGTCGTGTGGTGTAGTGTAGTGCATGTGTAATGGGAAACCTGAAAACCTAGAACTAATTAAATTTTCTTGTTAACGTCAAATTGCCGCAACTATTACTATAATAATGATCGATTTGTTGCATATTACTAGACTACAAATTGTTCTGTATACTAGACTGCGTAGGGAAAGTGAATAGCCTAAGTTAAGTGTGTGGGCCTAGGCCTTTGCCGCGTCGTGTAGACTTAGTTAATGCGTCATCGGAGACCTAAAGACTTAGAACTATATAATAAAGTTTTTGGTCAGTCTTAAATTACATATGCCACTGTAGTAATGGTGATGTACGAGATTGTTATCTTACATGTTATAACTTATGGAATCAAAACGGTAGGCCTAGGCCTAGCCGTGCCCAGTCCAGATACTGTACTGTCATGTATGAGCGTCATCATGACAAAGGCAGACTGTAGTATCTGTGCTGGTTCAGATCGTGCAGGCAAATCTGCCTCTTTCCTGAAACGTCATTATGCGCCTGTGCAGAACAGATCGTATAGCTGGCCGGATCGTGTAACTACATCCATCTTCGTCTCAGACGCGAAAATGTGTTTGTCTATTAAGGGCAAAAAACAATGGCAGTGTTGTGGGGAAATATTCTGCTTTTTTAAAGAAAAACAGGTTATTAAACAGTTAAGAATATTGACTCCTGAAATGTAAATAGTCCTTATCACACATTGTTCTGTTATAATCATGTGTATGTTAGTATATAGGTGAAACAATGGTTTGTGGTGCAACTGCATTCTATGTATCGTTTATTTTGTGGACAGGGCTGGGAGAATATCTCCCTGAGATGTCTTTTTGCAGGTTGGGGATGTATTATTGCAGACCCATTGGGTTAAATTGCTCGTTTGTGTGTTTCTTAAGAGAAAAAATAAACCTTGGATGAATTATTGATCACAATAGGTTAGCTAATTAAAATAGATATTTTATTAATCAACAATCCCAGGGTTTCAGTATGGCAGGCCCATATTACATCTGTGTGCATAACCATATCATTGCTAAAAACAGTTCATTAAAAAAGAAGGCAATAAATAATTGTGATGATAGTATTTCCCATACATAGTGCAGTAGCTTCAGTTGCCATAGTAACAGCACTGTAGGGCCTATGGTATAACAGGAATTTATTTCACTCTTTCTGAGTAGAATATTGGTCATTTATGTGAAGCAGAATCACTGTAACACATAATATGTTTGCTGTTGCTTTCCTCTACAGCACCCTGAAGGAGTGTAGTGTCCAGTGGCCAGATGTCGTTGTGTGAAGACTTCAATTCATAATTCTGTCTGCTTCAACACAGTATCGCCCCATCCACATCCAATGGAGCCGCCTGATGCACAGTAAGTTATCAGAGCTGCTGGAAGAAAATAGCCGTTTCTGGGTGGCAGTAAGGATGTCATTTCATTTATCAGATTTCTAAACCATCCACATCCAGCAGCAGTTTTGTATTGGCCACATTCTGAATGGCATGGTGGCTCCTGTACAGCATGACAGGCGGCCCTCCAGTTCCCTGTTCCAGAGTCAGTGTTGACTTTATTGACCAAGTGTCTTGATACGCGTGTGTGCGTGCGTGTGTGTGCGCGCGTGTGTGTGTGTGGGTGTGTCAGAGGTGGACAGTTACTAAGTAAATTTACTCAAGTACTCTACTTAAGTACAATTTTCAAGTATCTGTACTTTACTTGAGTGTTAAACATTTTGGCAACTTGTAACTTTCAGTTCACTACATTTTCAAGACAAATATCGTACTTTTTACTCCACTACATTTGACATGTGGGCATGAAGTACTCATTACATTGATGAGAGGTGGACGCGCTTAACTCCTGTTTAAAAAGTATAATCAATACAGTTCCAGTACAAGTTGCATTAAAACATGGCTTTGAAGTGACTTTGCAATAATGTGATAGATCATATCGAAGTCTGAAGTGTCTTTACATTCAGTCATTGATTTTGAACTTGCAGTGATCATGATGGCAATGGCAGACAATGACAATTCTTTGTCAAACATCCGTGGATATGATAAAGTTGGAATGAAAAAGGATAATCACTTGACGTTCACCACACATCTTTGCAACTAAACACACCTCCATTTGAGTTATTATGTTTGTGTTCAGATGCTTCAGATTTGTTAGTAGAGACCTGTTTTCACAGGTGGTTTTTAGAGATAGTATGTGAAGTAATGATTCTCTGTCTGTATTTACCTTACCTGTGTGTGTGTGTGTCCTTGTGTATCAGAGCACAGACAGCCAGAGCAGTGTCTCCAGTGCCCAGCTGTGTGTCCATGAAGAGTGACTGCTCTATGGGGGATCCCCCACTATTCAGCAGTGGACCTCCACAGTCTGACCCAAAGTCAGATATCAGCATTACACACATTAAAACCTCAACATGAACAGACACAAGATACAGTGTGTGTTTGTGTTTGTGTGTGTGTGTGTGTGTGTGTGTGTGTGTGTGTGTGTGTGTGTGTGTGTGTGTGTGTGGTGTGTGTGTGTGTGTGAGACCATCACAGTCTGACCCAAAGTGACACAGTCTAAACCATTTAGGCAGTGGACCATCACAGCCTTATCCAGAGTGACAACATTTGGGCAGGGAACCATCACAGCCTTAACCAGAGTGAGGTGTCAGGTTTTAAGTAGGAGTGAAACTATTTTACTTGCTGGTAGACATGACCATGACTACTCAGGACTGTGAGTTTCACAGGCCACTTGACAGACTTTGGGAGATGTTTCACCACTCTTTGAGGGCTACACCAGCCTGCCCCAGCCCCAGCCCCAGTCACTTCTGGGTTTTAATGTTTACAAAAGTAATTAAAGGCCTTTGGTTAATAGTCATTCACTACATTTGTAAAATGTAACTAGCAAAACAAAAAGACATAAATTAACTCAGATGAGCTCCCTGACTGAAAATGGGAATTAAAATATGATAAACGGCAAAGTAAGATATCAAATAACACTACCTTTGCCATTTCTAGTTTTTATTTTACAGAAGAAATTTTTGTGTTTGTGTTATGGTGTTTCTATCTCTCTTTCTCTCTCTCTCTCTCTCTCTCTTTTTCTCTCTATCGCATGCTCTCTCTCTCTAAATCTCTAACTATCCTTGTCAGGAGGACCCAGGATCAGTGTTGGTGTGGTGTGTGTGAGCAGCTACTGAGGGATCCAGTCATCACCACCTGTGGACACAGTTTCTGCAGGCAGTGCATCAGCAGCTACTGGAGCCAGTCTGCTCCATCAGGAGACTACAGCTGTCCCCAGTGCAGGAAGAGATGCAGAACACAACCTGTTGTCAACCCTGACACAACCATGTCACAACCACTCTCAGTCAAAAGGGCCAAACTAACAGGTAAGTGGTAAGGTGTTCCTTTTTAGCTTGGTTTAAAGGCCTGTTTTTAAGAGCAGGTCTTAGGTCATCAGAATCAGAGGTCTGATTGGTCATAGCCCTGTCCGGTAGTATACAGAGGCATTTCATAGACGCCTGTTGATCCTGCCTCTGCAAACTTCCTGTCTATGGTAGTATTGTCGGACCAAGGTCCACCAACAAGCTTGGTGTGACAGCCAGGCAAGAACTTTCAGGCACTGTATGGCAAAACTGTTCAGGAAGCTAAATTAATTAGAAATCATTGTCTTGTTATATTTTATTGTTCAAAATAGTAATGGGTTAACTTAGGTAGCCTGGGCCCACCCATACTGCCTGTGACACTTCATTGAAGTTTGGGTTCAAGTCAGTCTGACCAACCTGCCTATTCTCAGTTTTTCCTGGTCCAGAAAAATCTGCATAGGTCATCGGAATCGCTGGTCTGATTGGTTGTAGCTCTGTCCGGTAGTATACAGAGGCATTTGATAGATGCCTGTTGAGCCCACCTCTGAGAACATCCTGTGTATAGTAGGTTTGACCGACCAAGCTCCGTCTATGAACTTGGTGCGACAGCCAGGCTAGAACTTTGTTTGACGGAAATATTCATTGACCAAAATAAATTTGATTTTTTTGTGTTGTTATATTTCGCTTTGCAAAATAGTAATTGTTTAACTATATTTAAAACAGATATTTTTCTTTGTTTGCTCACAGACAACCATGTCCTGTATGAAGTACTGATGAGCCACAAAGCCAGCATGAAGAGGAGGTTTGAGAGCATATCTGAGGGCATCATAAGGCCAGGGGCTCAAACACTCCTGAACAAGATCTACACAGAGCTCTACATCACAGAGGGAGAGAGTGAAGGGGTGAATAATGAACATGAAGTTTGGCAGGTAGAATCTGCATCCAGACCACAAACTACAGAGGACACAGCCATCAACTGCAATGACATCTTCAAGCCCTTACCAGGACAGGAGAGACGCATCAGAACTGTCATGACCAAGGGGATTGCTGGCATCGGAAAAACCGTCTCAGTGCAGAAGTTCATCCTTGACTGGACAGAGGAGAAAGCCAATCAGGATGTAGACTTCATGTTTGTGCTTCCATTCCGTGAGCTGAATCTGGTTAAACACGTCCAATACAGTCTTCATAAGCTCCTGCTTGACTTCCACCCTGAGCTTAGGGAGTTAGAGAATAGTGAGTACAGAGATTGCAATATGGTGTTCATTTTTGATGGTCTGGATGAGAGTCGACTACCACTGAATTTCCAAGAGAACCAGAAGTTGTTTGATGTGACACAAACAGCATCAGTGGATGTGCTGATGACGAGCCTCATTCAGGGAACTCTGCTACCCTCAGCCCTCATCTGGATAACCTCCAGACCAGCAGCAGCCAGTCAGATCCCTTCCCAGTGTGTCGATCTGGTGACAGAAGTACGAGGGTTCAGTGACCCACAGAAGGAAGAGTACTTCAGGAAGAGGATCAGTGACCAAAATAAAGCCAACAGAATCATCACACACATCAAGTCTACCAGGAGCCTCCACATCATGTGCCACATGCCAGTCTTCTGTTGGATTGCAGCCACTGTCCTTCAGCTGATCCTGGAACAGGATGATGGGAAGGAAGCTCCTAAAACTCTGACGGAGATGTTCATACATTTCCTGCGTATCCAGACCACCAGGAAGAACCAGAAGTACCAAGAGGATAGTGCGACAGATGGGCTCCTGGAGTCACATAAGGGTGTCATACTGAAACTGGCAGAGCTGGCTTTCACACATCTAGAGAATGGTAACCTCATGTTCTACGAGGAAGACCTGAGAGAGTGTGGCCTTGATGTCAGTGAAGCATCAGTGTACTCTGGCATGTGCACTGAGATCTTCAGGGAGGAATGTGTGTTCGACCACAAGAAGGTCTACTGCTTTGTCCATCTGAGCATCCAGGAGTTTCTTGCTGCACTACACGTGTTCGCCTCTTATCTGAATAAGAATGTCAAAGCCTTAGGACACTTTCTGAAAAGAAAGACCAAGGTTACAGCAGATGCAGGCGTGCCTCTTGATGAGCTGCTGAAGGGTGCAGTGAACAAAGCTTTGGAAAGCAAGAATGGACACCTTGATTTGTTTGTTCGCTTCCTTCATGGCATTTCTCTGGAGTCAAATCAGACACTTCTGCTTGGCCTCCTGACACACACCCACAGCAGCCCAGAGAGTGTGAAGAAAACAATCAAGAACCTGAAGGTGATGCAGAGACCAAACATCTCCCCTGAGAGGTGCATCAATCTCTTCCACTGCCTGGTGGAAATGCATGACTCCTCTGTTCATGATGAAATCCAGGCTTTCCTCCAGGCAGAGAAGGGTTCAATGAAACAGCTTTCACTGGCTCACTGTTCTGCCTTGGCTCATGTGCTTCTGACATCTGATGAGGTGCTGGATGAGTTTGATCTGAACAAATATAAAACTACTCCAGAAGGTCGCAGGAGACTGGTTCCAGCTGTCAGATGCTGCAGAAAGGCACGGTGAGTTGAACCAACAGCAGTGGGAGAGTTTGGCTGTTTGCAGTTTTATTGTATCAGAAAATGTAAACAATAAGGATGTTTGCATTATTTTCTCATTCTTCTATTGTACAGTAGCTTTATGAATTAAATGTGCTCCAACAATTTAAGCATTTATATGAGGCTATCGGAATGGGTTTTGAATTTGTAGACACAGCATTGTATGGGCAGTAATTGGCAGAAAAATGACCACAGAAAAGAAATGATCTACTCTTTTGCTTGGAAGGACATATATGGCCACTCTTCAGCTTTTCATTGACCTGTTATTGTAGTTTAGCATTGATTAGAAATGGAATGTCATCAAGAAAAAATTATGTTGTGAACATTTTTGTCACTCTGGTATGATTTAAATATTCTGTCTGTAGACTTGCTGGCTGTGGACTAACAGATAAGTCTTGTGAGATTGTGGCCTCAGCTCTGCAGTCTGCAAACTCCCCCTTAAGAGAGCTGGATCTCAGTCACAATGACCTGCAGAAGTCTGGCGAGAAGCTGCTGTCTGCTCTTCAGAGTCCACACTGCAAACTAGAGACACTGAGGTCTGTAATCATTGTAGAAGTGCAAAGAGAGGATGTGCATAGATGTTTGTCAGGTCTTTTTTAGCTACATTTATATCCAGGGCCAAAATAAGTCATTCAGTACATCACTGGAATTATATGTAACATTGTAATAAAATAAGTATCACATTTAACCTCTCCCAAGTACTCACTGTGAAGTGCAGGTTAGCGATGAAACGATTACAGATTTTGATTGTATGATTATTCTGCTCGACAAAGGAAAAGTGCATTAACTATGTGAACATTGAAAGTGAGAGAAATGCCTTTAAAGTTGCCATAATGCGCAGTAAAACAAGTTGTAGGTATAGTAGTGGCGATGCTTTTATGTACTTTCCTAATGGGAAGAAGGAGGAGATTTGGTCACAAGACAAACAGGTGTTATAAAGTAATTTCCATTCTAAACTCAAACTACATACAAAATATGTAGTTACTGCCTTTTGGCTTTGTAGGGTAGTATTGTCTAAGAAATAATCACAATTATATCATTATTAAAATTATTAAACTTTACCAAAAAAATACCGGACATCATAGCAACAATGTACGGTTTCTTATGTTTGTTGCTTACTGAAAGTAAACATAAAAATTAAATATTTTTCAATTTGAAAGAATCCACTGACACCACTGTCATTTTTGGAATAACCCAAAACTGCCACAGCGGTGATTTGAGTGGCTTTTTCTGAGGAAATAAATCTGCTGTCGTCGTTGCCTCTGCCGTAGTCACAGCAGTTGTCCTGACTCTGCCGACAGTAGTGCTGCAAGCCACAGCCAAAAACAATGGCCGCACGTGTGTGTGCGTGTGTGTGTGCGCGTGTGTGTGCGCGTGTGTGTGCGCGTGTGTGTGCGCGTGTGTGTGTGCGCGTGTGTGTGTGCGCGTGTGTGTGTGTGTGTATGTGTGTGTGTGTGTGTGTGTGTGCACGCGCTGCATGTGTAACTTTATTTTCACTCTGTGCGAGTTGCAGCAACCCTAATAATACATAATGTAATAGTCGTGACGATGTTGGGGAGCTTTTACAATTATTTAATTGTGACATGTTTGACCTGGTTAAGAAATACTCCGGGGGATTGTGGGGGAAAGCTGTGCTCTGAAGCACTGAATCCACACTGTAAGCTGGAGACAGGTATTAGTGGCTGAATACTGATTCATACAGGCTTTACTGGTGATGTTAACAGTGCATAATGTGTGTATTTGTTTGTTTAATTATGTATTCTTGTTTCATATTTGAAATGAAGCATGCTGTTTCCCCTCCATTGACTTGCAGGCTTGCTGGTTGTAAGCTGACAGAGAAGCAGTGTGAGGTTGTAGCCTCTGCTGTGCAGTACATGGACTCCCTGACAGAGTTGGACCTGAGTGGCAATCACATGAGCATCACTGGAGTTCAGCTCCTGAATGCAGGGATGAGTCACCCCAGCTGTAAACTGCAGATCTTACGGTTGGCTTTTAACTTTTACTGTACCTCTTTCTTCTGAGCTCTGTCTGATATATGGGCTATGCGTATCTCCTGCACAGCAAACACATTTATTTCATTCATTTAGCATCAATCTAAATTATTTAGAATCTGTTACCTAACATATTTTACTCAAGGAAATAACATATTTAGAATCTGTTACCTAACACATTTTACTTGTTTACAACGACAATTTTTTTAAGCCCTTGGAGATTGAGCTGAACATCATTTTTTCAGACACAATGCACTCCTTTCACAAAAAGGCTTGTTGTGTCATTATATTACATGCCAAAGATAAAATTTACCCACCAAATTAATCGGGAAATAGACCTTTTAAATGATATAACATGCCATAAATAAATTTGAATATAAGACACATTATTTTTAAATAATATATTAACAAGTACCCACAATTTGCATTAAAAACACTTTTTTTTCACATATTTTCACATATTTCTGTTGTAGTTACAAAAGAGTATATAAAAGATTCAGAATTTTGTGATCTACACATAGAAAAAATCAGAATAAATTTGTGATCTGTTGTTTAGAAGTTATGATGAATTTACTGATGGTACCTTTTGCCGTAACAAATAGAATGTTATGAAAACCGAATGAGCCATTAAACCATCTGACCTTTTTTACCTACAGTACATAGATACTAATGTAATTTATTAAAATAGGTGAATTTATTAATCTTAACATGATAAATGACTACATGCTTCCATATATTTGTACACTAAAGGTGATGCTATGACTTCATAACAACAAATTTGAAAACGAGGTATAGACTTGCTGATGGTGATTGCTTGTCCGCATTCTTTTTTTTTTTACTTCAAAACCAAAATAACAGAGAATAATACATGATTTAAGTTTTAGAAGGACCAAAAGAACATTTATTTTTAATGAATACCTTACAAAATCTAATAAACAGGAATAAGTTCTTTGGTAAATACCATAAACATTTACAGACATATCAGGATCACCATTACAATATTAATAAGATAACAAAATTTGAACAGTTGAACAAAAGATCTGAACTGTCAGCACCACCCATGTTTTTTATTGTAGTCATTATAGCATGTCCCATGACATATCCTTCCTTACTAATCTATGTACCTATGTAGGCTATAGTTATTTACATTGAGGAAATTAGACAGGCACCTGACTGCACATAGGTGTGTCCACTCGGCCACTAAAAGGCCTCCAACTATGTGACAGAATCTCATGTCTCCACATCCTACCCTTCATTGGCACCTCTTCACATGTGTAAATCATAACACTCTGCAGACAGCAAATTCCTCACGGCTTTTCTTTTCTCCTCTTCCCTTGACAATTGCACTTTAAGTTCGGCAACGTCTCTTAACATGTTAAAAATAATGATCATATCTCCACCCCCGAACACTACGGTAGATGGCTTTGTCATTTCCCTGAATTTAACAATCACCGACAGTTGCGCATGTCTCGCGACTAATGTGCAAGCGTGCACCTGAGGATTTTGGGGGAGAGTCAGGGAATCCGTCTCAGATATCTGTGGTCAGACTGTCCACGGGAGGAGTCCAGTAATCAGCATATGCACTATTAGTAACTGTAGTGCGATTAATGAACTTATAACAGTAACGCCTTACACTACTATGTTACCGACAAATGTAATGTGAGTACAGTAAGGCATTACTTACTAACGCGTTACACCCATCTCTGCTCACAACCACATTTTTGGTTTGCCTGACCTGAAATAAAGCTCATTTCCTCAAAATCCAAAAAGTAACAATTTTTCAGTATTAGGCTTGGCATAATTACAAATAGTTGCGGATTGACACAAATAGTTCAAAAAAAATTTCAACAACTCCAGAAAGATCTTGTGATCGATTTATTAGTTAAATTCTACACGTGTCCCATTGATTTGAATGAAATGAGGCTTGCCCCTGGTCTGCATATAAGGGGATTTTTCCCCTCTCTAGCATGAGAGTATTTTCATTTTATCACTTTTCATTTTAGCTGCCAGGAGATCAGAATTGTTCTGGCTAATTTCTCCATTTATTATGGAACTGTAGACACATCAGTCTCACAGTCATACAGTTAGGCACTCACTGAAAAAAACACTTAACTACGGCAAGTCTATTTGAACATAATGAACGTAATAAAATGAATATGACACACTCGCCTTCAGCAGCCTGCGCTGGAGTGCCTCCCCATGGCATAAACATCTACTAACACAGAATATACAAATGATAGACAACTGAGGACATACTGGTCATTAACACATTTTTGTACAAACAAAATTTGTACATTTGTTTATTTGAGAATATTTTATTTAACTTATTACTTATTTATTTAACTTATTATCATTACACCCCTACTATATAACCACATTATTATTATTACTACTATTTAGCCCCAGTTTCTATTTTTTATTTTTGCGTTGGTGTTTGTAATGTATATAAAAACCAAAACAAGTGCATATTTGTAAATGTGTATTGAATCCACAGACGAGACACTTTTTGCAAAGTTGCACTGAAAATTCAGTCATTCCGTTCAGTTCATTCAAGATGTTTGTTAATCCAGACATTTATTCAATGTGTTAGCTGTGGAACACAAGTCAACTGGAATTGGTAAAGAAAAATATCTGTATCTTAAAAATATCTTAATTTGATTAAAACTACACTAAAACATGACTAACAAAAAATATGTGAATGACTAAGTGTGACTGAGACTGAGAATGAACTTTGACAAAATACTAAGACTAAGACTAAATTGAAAAATGGGTGACAAAATTAACAATGCTTTTGTTAATCTGATCATTAAAATGTAAATTGTTACAGAATAATAATTATCTATGGTATATTATTGGGTTAACCTACACAGTGGGAGTTGTACCTGCTATAATGTGCAATGCTATGCCTGTTGTGATAACATTGTCCTTTCTGCCTTGTCCTCTCTGTGTGACGTTGTGTAGACTTGCTGGCTGTAAGCTGACTGATGAATCCTATGAGGTTGTAGCCTCTGCTCTGCAGTCTTTGGTCTCCTTGTCAGAGCTGGATCTGGGTCATAATCACATGAGCATGCGTGGAGTTCAGCTTCTGCATACAGCATTAAGTCATCCTAACTGCAGACTGCAGACATTAAGGTTGGTGTTTGACTTTCCTTCTATTTCCAAACATCTGTTGTAATGGTTTAATAATAGCGTAGTCGTCATGCTTCGTCTGAGGGCACCTACCACTTCCATTGTTGGCCTTCTGGGACAAACGATAAAAAATAGTTAAACTCTGAATGCAACAGGCTAAATCAGATTTGCTCCCCAGTACACATACCAACTCGGTATGATGTTTTAACATGCCAATTTTCATGCCAAAGTTCTCCTTTAAGTGATGTATATTGTTCTACACATGAGCTAGTTTATATTCAGTAGCTCACTACAAACAGGGATACAAGGATATTTATTTGTAGCATGCATAGACATACTGGGTAGAGTAGGACATGCAGTGAAACTGCTGATTGTTAGTCTAAACTGTGCATGGGGAGGGGGGAGTAAACAGTGATGGTGATGGGCTGTGTGTATGGGGTGGGGTAGCTCTGCGTTTGCAGCCAACAGTGCCAAGAGGGATGGCGCATACTCGGGTGGGTGGTGGGGGGGTGTCAGGATGGGAGGGGTGCAGGCTAATGGGGCATACAATCCTGTGTAGTCAATGGAGGATGGTGGGGCTCCGATTACATCTAGTGTGTGTGTGTGTGTGTTTGTTTGTTTGTGTGGTGTAGTGTAATGTGTTAGGGTGTGTGCGCTGAGTGGTGGATGTGTGCAAAGTCAGTAGGGTGTGTTTAGAAACCTGTGGATCCACCTGTAGGCCTGTGGATAGAAACTCCTCCTGAGGATTTTGGTTTGGTTTATTTTTCAGTCCCTGTTGCAAAGTGTGTAATAGCATGTGACATCAGGTGCTTACATTGTACCTTAGGGTTAGGGTAAGGATTAGGATTAGGGTAAGTGTTAGGTATGTACAGTGTTAATGCAAGAAGTTACATGTTGTTACATTTAGACACACTGCAACCTGGACCATTAAAAATCCCACTTCTGACAGGAATTGTATAGCCTGGCTCTTTGACGTTGCAGTCAGAGGGCATGTTTGGTACCCCAGAGACCTGGGTTTGAAGCTGCTCTCACCCTTCGCTTCATTACATTACATTACGTTACATTTAGCTGACGCTCTTATCCAGAGTTATTTAGGGTACAGGATTTCAGTTCCAGTCCTCGGAGCAATATGGGGTTAGATGCCTTGCTCAAGGGCACTTCAGCCATGGAGGAGGGTGCAGGAGAAGGCTAGTTGTTTACTCCTCCACCCCCATTCTTCCTACTAGAACGGGATTTAAACCTGTGACCCTCCGACCCCAAGACCAACTCTCTGGCCGCTAAGCCACACAAACAGTGTTACCAAACGTTTTGTCTTTGTCCTTGTTTTGTGCACGACCTGAAGAGTCTCATGCACAGGGATGTCAAGTAGTCTGTGCACTGGTGTAGGTGCACAGCTTAGAGGCAGCATAGCTGGTGTTGTTAAGGTATTATGAAACAAAGTATATAATCTTAAAAAGTGACTTGATACAGAAAAATAATCTATGTCATTTTTGTTTGTAGCCTACTTTAATCTGAACATTGGGAGCTGCACCTGTTATAAAGTGAAATGTTATGCCGTCTGTAATTGTCTTTTCTGCCTTTTTTACTCTTTGTGACTCTGTGTAGACTTGCTGGCTGTAAGCTGACTGATGAATCCTATGAGGTTGTAGCCTCTGCTCTGCAGTCTTTGGTCTCCTTGTCAGAGCTGGATCTGGGTGATAATCACATGAGTGTGCGTGGAGTTCAGCTTCTGCATACAGCATTAAGTCACCCCAACTGCAGACTGCAGACATTAAGGTTGGTGTGTTTGACTTTCCTTCTATTTTCATCAGGCTTGCAGTGTCCTTAAGTGATAGTTTAAATTCTACACACCTACAGCATGATTGTGTTGTTACCAGTGAATGCTCTGTTGCTGTATGTATCATTTGAATGTCTGTATATTGTTCTACATCTGAGCTAGATTGTAATCAGTAGTTCACTAATAGTAGTGTACTATTCAAATCCAAAAAACATAAATCATATGGCTTAAACAACACTAGAGACACCCTGTAAGAGAAATGTAAGATTACGAGAATTATGATATCAGTAGAGTTTTATAACAGACATCACCAATTAAACATTCAAATGTAGTTAACACTAATCAGGTATAATTGAATACATAGTGTTATGTGTTATGTTAGTTATAGAGGAAAATGACAGATTAGTATTTAAAGGTGTACTTCCACGAGAAACCGTTTAGTACTTGCTCTTTTGAAATATGATAGGTCACCCCGAGTTGCATATGCATGCTGCATATCAAAATGTTTTTCTATCCCCGTTTTCTATATCAGTCAAAAGAAGACAATAGGCGGAAAAACGACCCAATGCTAAAAGGGCCTTCGGCGTGATGTAGACGTGGAAATACATATAAGAGAAACTGATCGAATGGGCTTTAAATAATGTTAGCCTGTGACTGACTCGATTAGCAGAAGATTAGCAGGCTAGTTGAATGACTGAACTGCATTTAGCCGGGCACTTGCACTGTTTTGTCATGCAAATATTACCATTCTGAAACGTTCATTGACAAACGGTCAGGAAGCGACTGTGCTTGTGCTATCTCTCCTTCCTCTTCGGATTCAGGATCAAACACATAAGGCTGTATCTCCGTAGACATTATGTGTGCAGTTTTAGCGCTGTCAAGTTGACTTTTCCCCTTTACCTTACTCTGCTATCAAGTTGACTGTGGGGCAAAGGAAGCTGCAGGGAGCGTGCCTCTGGTGAAATCGTGTCGTTCTCCCGGCCCCACCCCCTCCACGAAACTAAAACAGCCTGAAACAGAAGCACTAGAACATTGTTTTTATTAAAACCAGTGCACAGGGCAATTACTATAAAATACTAGAAAACACCGCAAAATTAATGAAAACACGATGGAAGTACACCTTTAATGACATTGTAGTAGTGTTAAAACCAAAAAATGCTTTATAGGAGATAAGTCATTCAGTCAGTCAGACAGCTTTCATAAATTAGAAGACCATGTGAAATGGTCAGCAGAATGAATAGTAGAGCACAAGCAGAATAGATATAAATCATCTTTCTCTGTCTGTCTGTCTGTCTGTCTGTCTCTCTCTCTCTCTCTCTCTCTCTCTCTCTTTCTCTCTCTCTCTCTTTCAGACTCTCCCCTAAGAGTATCTCAGTTGATGGTTGTGTGTGGCTGGCCTCTGCTCTGATGTCAAACCCCTCCTGTGTGAAAAAGCTGCATATGGACAGCAGTTCAGCTGAAGGATCAGCACAGAAGCTCTTATTGGACACATTCAAGGATCCTCACCGTAAAGTTGAAGCTATTCGGTATGTTTCATGCATTCCAAACAAAGCATAGCCTGTTTAACTTAATTTAGAAGAACCAAAGATGTCTCGTGTTCAATATTGTGGAACAACAATTTCGTTTTAAAGGAATACGTCACCCCCAGATGAAATTGACTGTGTCCCCACAGTCCCTAGAGTTGGATACGTGGACAGAAGCGTTTTCTAGCAGACCCAGCCATTGTCTGAATCTGGCAGCACTGACCTTAGCTTACCAAAGTCGCTGTAATCTAGTGTTACCAACTAGCACACTGTGGCAAAAGTGAATTAATTCACTCAAATTTATTTGTAATTACTAATCGTGACCTGTGCATTCAGATGGAGTACAAATGACGATGCAAATTAACACAAAGGGATTGACCAAGCGGCATTAAGATGGGGGACTATATTCCGCGGAAGCACAGGCGAAGCACAGGCAAAGCGCCACTGAAAGGCACAAAGACACCACGCAGCAGGGTATTGATTTATTTTCTCCTCCGGTGTTGTCGATGGAATGCCGAGGGCTGCAAGCCACAGACTTCTTCGGTCCACGGGTTTTGGAACTCTGTGAAACATTGTGTTGGTGTATGTCCTCTGCTTGTTCTCGCAGCCCTTTGCTACACAGCAAACAACCATTTTTACTGTATATGACAAAAACTTCTAAACACTGTAATAGTCTCACTGTCTACCAGTAACAACTCCACGCTTGTGTGCTGACAGAAGTCGACAGATGGGGGTTTCCAGGTGCTGCGTGGTGTCTTTGCGCCTTCCAGTGGCGCTATGCCTGTGCTTCGCCTGTGCTTCCGCGGAATATAGTCCCTCTTCTAAATGCCGCTTGGTCAATCCCTTCGTGTTAATTTGCATCGTCATTTGTACTCCATCTGAATGCACAGGTCACAAGAAGTAATTACTAACAAATTTGAGAGAATTAAATCACTTTTGCCACAGTGTGCTAGTTGTCAACTCTAGATTACAGCAACTACGCTAAGCTAAGCTAAGGTCAGTGCTGCCAGATTCGGACAATGGCTGGGTCTGCTATAAAAATGCGTCTGCCCACTTATCCAACTCCAGGGACTGTGGGGACAGACTCAATTTCATCTGGCGTTGGCATATTGATTTAAAGGTGCATATACGTAAATGTTGTTCTTACACCTGAAACAATAACATGAACTTAATTAAAAGATTCATCACATTTAGACAAGATTTGGTAAATATAAAATAATGTGTGAGGTGGTGTGCCATGTTGTCCACATAGAATCATACTACAAATCATTTAAATATGACAATCTGATACTGATGGCAGGAGACCCAGGGAGTAATAGACTTTTGTCACATTTGTGTCTAACGATGAGGTGTTCTGTGCTATTCTGTCCTGGACTGACTGTATTATATTGTTTTACAGACTCGCTAGTGCCAAACTTGGTGATGGATCCTGTGAGATTGTGGCAGGTGTTCTGCAGTCAGAAAACTCCTTGATAGAGCTGGACCTCAGTGACAATGAGCTGGGAGATTCTGGAGTTGAGATTGTCTCTAAGGGACTGACTAGTCCTCACTGTAAGCTGCAAATATTAAGGTTGGTGATATTTCTACGCAGAATTTTGGGCACTTTGGTGAATTTCATGTAGGATTGTTGTTTTTCAGTCACTAGAACATCTCAGCACCACCATCTATAAGTGTTATGCAAAGGAACGTTGTTTACA
This sequence comes from Coilia nasus, assembly GCA_027475355.1. Taxonomy (NCBI): domain Eukaryota; kingdom Metazoa; phylum Chordata; class Actinopteri; order Clupeiformes; family Engraulidae; genus Coilia; species Coilia nasus. The sequence continues at coordinate 7,386,237 of CM050198.1, forward strand.
TGTGATGTTAAATCTCCTAATATGAACTATTGACAATGAAGAAAGAATGACTTAAGTTATACCACAGATCAGTAGCGGCTCCTGAGCATAAATATTGGTGGGGCAGACACTGACTTCTTCCTGAATCCCTACCCTGACCAAATGTTATAGAATAATGGCCTATTATAGCCTATTAAAAACCTAATTAATGTAGTAACCAGTAAGCTGGTCTATAATAAATCTGTCTGCAAGCAGCACCATAAAGCATGCATTTCAGAGTTCTTTTTTTTTTTTTTAAATATTAACATTAATGTAGCGCTATGATTAACAAAGACCAATGAAATGCCCAATGCACTAAAAGCAAACAATGCAACAGCCTCATATAATAAGCACAACGACACATTTTGCCTCTCTAATTGATTTCGAATGCTTACATGATAGCCCTCATCGAGGTGTGCTGTGATGTTAACTTGACCTAGCATGGGTAGTTTTATAGCACACTGTAAATGTGCTTTGCTTGAGAGTGCTTTTTTGCTACTTCAGAAAAGTATTTCACATCGCTAACTTCTGTAATCCCTGTGTCCCCTTGTCCTAAGCATGATCTGAACAGTAGACATGGAAAGCAAAATACTGTATTCCTTATGGAGCAACCACACAGCCATTTCATTTTCATCATACCATGTTCGTGAAAATGTTCGGTTGTGCCTTCCCTTTGTCCTTAGTTTTCTGTTATACTGACGTCTGGTCTGTCTGGGCCAAGCTGGTTGATCACTAACTTATCTTCTAATATCAGTCCATCAAATGCATTTTTAACAGAAAGTCCATGCTGTTTGACAAGGCAGGTTCTGTGCTGCAGGCCATCACTGCATTTTACACGATTGGGAACATTACTAGAGGAGTACTGATTTGTGAGCTGCTAGAAGGTAAAAAATAGGCAGGTGGGGCAGACTTGCTCCTGCCCATATTGGACTCTATTAGCGCTGCTTGCAATTCCGACAACTGACACCAGGCGAATAAGAAAAATCAACAGATGAATGTGGGCAGTGACCGGTCCTGCCCCATAACTGCAGTCAACAAAAGTATTTGAGATTCAATTCCACAGTGCTAAATAAATAGTTATAAAAAAACACAGACACAAACCATATACGACAGAGTAGTTAAATAGGTAGCAAGCACGTCAGTTACGTAGGTAACATTATTTATTAGGAGGAACTATGTTTTGGGGTGGATGTTTTTTGGGAGGGCGCTGCCCCACCTGCCCATATTGACGAGCCGCGCCTGCCACAGATTGTACTAAACGTTTTAACTATCATATAAACTGTATTTTCCAGACTTGTTGGCTGTGGAGTCACTGAGGAGTCTGGTGGTATTTTGGCCTTTGCTCTGCAGTCAGTAAACTCCCACCTGAGAGAGCTGGACCTCAGTAAGAATACTCTGGGGGATTGTGGGGGAAAGCTGTGCTCTGAAGCACTGAATCCACACTGTAAGCTGGAGACACTCAGGTTGGTATTAGTGGCTGAATACTGATTCATACAGGCTTTACTGGTGATGTTAGCAATGCATGTGTGTTTATATTTGTTTATTTATTTATGTTCCATATTTGAAATGAATCATGCTGTTTGCCCTCCATTCACTTGCAGGCTTGCTGGTTGTAAGCTGACAGAGAAGCAGTGTGAGGTTGTAGCCTCTGCTGTGCAGTACATGGACTCCCTGACAGAGTTGGACCTGAGTGACAATCACATGAGCATCACTGGACTTCAGCTCCTGAATGCATGGATGAGTCACCCCAGCTGTAAACTGCAGATATTACGGTTGGCTTTTAACTTTTACCTCTTTCTTCTGAGGTCTGTCTGATAAATGGGCTATGCTTATCTCCTGCACAGCAAACACATTTATTTCATTTATTTAGCATCAGTCTAAATTATTTAGAGTCTGTCACCTAACCTGTTGTCCTCATGAGTAACGGTAAACAAGTGTATGTTTTAATAGCCAGTGGCATAAAATTGATGATTATGCATGACTATGATGATGATGATGATGATGATGATCTGTTTAATAATTTCAGTGGGATTGTGAGCTGTGCAGTAAAGGTATTGTGTAATATCTGTGTTGACATCACATCTAGCCTGCCTGCCTCTTTGACTTTGTTCACTTTAGACTTGCTGGTTGTAACCTGACAGAGAGACCCTGTGAGGTCATAGCCTCTGCTGTGCAGTCCTGCGTCTCCCTGACAGAGCTGGATCTGAGTGACAATTACATGAGTTTATCTGCAATTCAGCTTCTGAATGCAGGATTAGGTCACCTCAAACTGCAGATGCCAAGGTTGGTGTTTAAATGATTTTGTACAATGTGGTGTTTTTGAGAAGTGTAATATTTTATACAGGTTTAAGATTTTATTCAGTCTAATCAATGTCAGATCGCTTGGTGTTGATAAACCTGTTGATGGATGTTTTTGTAGGCTGTTATCAAATGTGTGTATTGATGACTGTAAATGTTAACATACAACCCCAATTCCATAAGAGTTGGGACATTGTGTTAAATGTATATAAAAATAATTGCTATAGTTCTCAAATTATACAAGCAAAATATTTATTTGAGAATAGTCCAATGGCTTTTAACCTGCACTGCAATTCAAATGTAGCACACTAAGTCGATGCCATCACTCACAAACACTCACTCTATTTGCTGATTGGTTAGGCACAATTCTGCCTGAGACAACCATGACAATGGAAGCACATCCAGACCCTCTGTACAAAATGAAATGAAGTGTGAGGGGCTGGTTTAGCAGGCTACTGATCCCCACCCTTGGCACCTCAGGCTGTGTAATAAAGCTCCTAAGATTCATCAGAAAACTACATACTGATGTGGACACCACACTCAATGTTGATACAGAACAGACAGACTTATTTAGATAGCATTGCCATTACGCTTGTCCATTGGCATGTAAACAGGCATTAACACTCTCTGTAACATAAACAGCAGTCTTACTTTGGCTTGATCTCAATGGAGAAAATAGTTTACTAATCAAAATGACAAATTATGATAATCTATTCAGTCTGTGCAGACTTTTAGCCAGAGTTTCTTTCAGGGTTCATTAGAGAGGCTCAGTATGCTGTTGACTCTGCAGTTATCAGTGACACCTCAAAGCCTGCAGTCACTATTGCCTTCTTCCAAATGACCCAGCTAAGGACCCGGCTCTCCACATTAACACAGCAGAAACAGAGACAACATACTTTAGTAATACAGCTGAGTTCTCATAGCTGCTACAACATTAGCTGTGTCATACAGTGCAAGCATTTGCGTCTAGCATCAAACAGGATCACTGGCATCACTACCCAGCATCCAGACAGAGCTGAAAGTGATGAGAAATAGTTTATGCTGCTTGGAAACATCAGTGGGATGGATAATAAGAGAATGTTGAGAAAAGGTTTGTTTTGGGAGTTGACCTCATGTCAGCTGAAGTGTGGGCTTGTCCTTAATGTTTGGCAATCATCTGGAAACAGCAGACAGGAGAGCAGACTATTGACTGTGGCAGTTTCTGCAGTGGGATTTTATTGTTGAGCCGCACACTGACTACTCATCTATTCTTTCTTTCTTTCTTCATTCTGAAGGTATCGCCATGGAGAAAATGGCAGAATCAAACCAGAACTGAGAGAGTGTGAGTAATGATTTATCAATATCATCTTATGATCAGTGCAGTATTCATTGCCAATATGTATCTGTTACTATTATGACTTTAGCTGTGGAAATGGTTTGATGTTGGACAGGCCAAGCAGCAACATTCTAAGCCAATCAATGAAGCCAAAACTAAACATTCTAAAGTTGCCCAGGTAACAGGTAAGGGCCAAGCAGCAACATTCTAAGCCAGACATTCTAAAGACATTCTAAGCCAAACATTCTACATTTGCCTAGGCAATAGGTAAGGGCCAAGCAGCAACATTCTAAGCCAAATAGTTCTAAAGACATTCTAAGCCAAACATTCTAAAGTTGCCCAGGCGACAGATAAGGGCCAAGCAACAAGATTCTAAAACAGTAAAAGTAAAGATTCCAAAAGTAAAGATGCTGTACTACTAATGAAAACCTGCACCTCATACAATATCAGCTTATGAGAAGAATATATTAGTGTAAATCCAGAGTAGACAAATGTGGCCCTTCCCTATAGGCTAGAAGGCTCTTTTTTCCTCTTTGCTTTCCAAAAAGTTCATTTTAAAAGAGTAGAGACACACAGGCCGCGTCCCTGCAGGAATGGAAGGGATTGATGAAGTACTATTTAAATGTAGAGAAAGCAGTGTATGAAGAGCAGAATAAAAGCAGCAGTATAATATAGTGTGGCAAGATATACACAAGTAGTTATGCGCGGGTCAAGGATTTGGAACACCCGCACCAACCCCACCCATGATCACAGCCGACCCGCTCCGTCCGACCCGCAAAATTACACACTGATTTTTAACCCACTGACTCAACCCGCTAAGAATTTGGAGCTGTACCCAAAAGCTGTACGGATATCAGTTAGGGGAAAACTACTCTAAAATGACGAACGACTAAAACACAAACACATTTTATGGAAAATACCAAATTAGGCCCAATGCCATAGCGTAAATATATTTTAAAGCTACAAGCTGAAGATAGTTCACTATTATAGCACTGCTTGCTGGAGTTTCCCATTGTGAAGTGCTGTTTATAACAGGTTAAAGTTTTGGCGTGTGTTGACCGTAATAAAAATATCACTCAGTGTGTAAGAGGGAGGGAGAGAGGGAAATGAGTCTATTGCCTAATTCTACCCTGTTTTACTCAGTTTCTGCACTTTGTTGTACAGACAGACAGCCTGTAGGATGTGTGTTAAATGGTAAGTGTGAGTGCGTGGCAGGCTATTATTTTGGCTACACAAATGATTGCTAGGAGGCTGTATGGGCGGGAGATCCTGCAGTCTCTGACGTGCGGCCTGCGTGCATGTGAGACAGAGCGGGGAAGAGACAACAACATTTCATCCTCACACAAAACACAAACCAATCAACTGATACATGTCACTCCAATAGCTCAAATTATTCCCATTTTGACCCAAGCCGCCCGCAACCCGCATTTTCCTCCAGAAACAACCCACACCGCCCAACGGGCCCCGCGGGCTTTGGGTCGACCCACACATCACTAATATGAAGCAACCAATATGGAAACCTCATATAGAGGTGTGTGTGTGTGTGTGTGTGTGTGTGTGTGTGTGTCTGTTTGTGTTTCAATGTAAGTGTGTTTTTGGAAAGGAATTCAAGTATAGGTCATTGTCATTGTGGATGTATGTGTACATTTGATGTTGTGATTTTAGTTAGGATGTATAAACTTCTGTGATGTGGAAATGTGTGTAAATTAGTGTGTGTGTGTGTGCGTGTGTGTGTGTAAATGTGTGTGGATGTTTGTGTGTGTAAATGAGTGTGGGTGTTTGTGTAAAGGAGTGTGTGGATGTGTGTGTCAATGTGTTTGTGTGTGTGAGGAGTGTGTGTAGAGATGGGGCTGTTACTGCTCTACACAAGTTTTGTGTGTAAGTTTGGCCAATATGTACTGCTGGTCTAAGCCTGTTATCTCTCATATAACTCTACATTTTAATAATCAGAATTATTCACTAAAACTAAACTAAACATTCTAAAGTTGCCTAGGAGACAGCTAAGGGCCAAGCAGCAACATTCTAAACCAAACGATGAAGCCAAAACTCAACATTCTAAAGTTGCCCAGGCAACAGATCAGGGTTAGCAGTATTCTAAACCAAACAATAAACTGACACATTCTAAACCAAAACTGAACATTCTAAAGTTGCCTTGGCAACAAATAAGAGCAAAATGTTAACATTCTAGCCACACAGTGAAGCCAAACCTGAACATTCTAAAGCTGTGTTGATGTTTGTGTGTGAGTAAGAGAGTGTGTGTGATTATGCTTGTGTGTGTGTGTGTCTGTGTGTGTGTGTGTGTTTCACTGTGTGAAAGGTAATTAAGATAGGAAAAGGGTGTGTGTGTATGTGTGTGTGTGTGAGAGAGAGAGAGAGAGAGAGAGAGAGAAAGGT
>CM050198.1:7397261-7404761 GCA_027475355.1 Coilia nasus
TGTGTGTGTAGACAGGAGTACAACTCCTTTAAATGCATGTAGTTCTCAGTACTGACACACTGACACACACACACACACACACACACACACACACACAGCAGTGTTCATGAGAGCCTTAGTCTGCATTGTCAGGTCTAGGGGAGAGATTTAGTCTGCTATATTACTCTATGGGAGAGCTGTAGTCAGTCTGTGTTTGTGTGTATGTGTCTTACTGCAGGGAGAGCTGTAGTCAGTCTGTGTTTGTGTGTGTGTGTCTTACTGCAGGGAGAGCTGTAGTCAGTCTGTGTGTGTGTGTCTTACTGCAGGGAAAGCTGTAGTCAGTCTGTGTGTGTGTGTGTGTGTGTGTGTCTTACTGCAGGGAGAGCTGTAGTCAGTCTGTGTGTGTGTGTGTGTGTGTGTCTTACTGCAGGGAGAGCTGTAGTCAGGCTGTGTGTGTTTGTGTGTGTGTGTCTTACTGCAAGGAGAGCTGTAGTCTGTTGTCTAGAGTAATCAGGGAGCTGTAGTTTGTGATCTGGAGGAAAGAGGCTTGCACATTGGCACATTGGCAAACACCTGTCACACAGCTTTACAATTAGCTATCAGAGCTTTGGGAAAGGCAGAGCCACAGCTAGAGGAGTGAGAGTAAGAGGAGAAGGACGGGGAGGACCCGAACGAGGATGAGAAAGGACTGTAATCTCTGATGAGATCAGAGCCATTTTGGTTGACCATTTGCTCAACGAAATTATTTTACAGTAGTTGTTTAGTTGTTTACGTATCTCTCTCCATATTCTGCAATCCTCAACCCAATTGAGGATTTTGTTTTGACTTGAGATGAAAGTGTATGACCAAAATCCACAAATGCGTGTACCCTTTCTCTAAGCTATGGAAGACGCATTTGTAAATATAGCAACTGATGCTTTTCATGGATGGATTCGCTGCTAGGCCAGGAAAAACATTGCATGTGATGTGGAAGAGGTGCTGTGGCCACACCAAAACAGAAGAAAGGATGCAGCATAATTTTTTTTGTAACTGTATAGGCTACAGTAAACTCTTCTGTTGTGTTTTATGTAGACCACTGTAGGTGCAGCTTTGTGTTGATTGGGATGCACAGTCTGTACACTGTTTTTGTGGGAAAAAATAAAATATATTTGTATCGATGTATATGTGCGTTCTGAGTATAAAAACAATATTCTAAAATATAACACACTTATGTATGTACTGTATGTAGCAAGTGTAACCCTGAACAAAAAAGGCCTAAATCATTATGATGAATGTATAAGAAGTGTTTTCCATTTATCATAGTGTTTTACATTAAGCACATCAGGGTTCAACTGGTTGTTATTCATGTCTATTCATATGATGGTTTGTGTGTGTCATTTGACAACAAAATAGCATTTTGAGAATAAATAATACTGTTTTGAATGCAAAGTTTCATTTTGCAGGAGAAGTGAGGGGTTTAGCCCATTGTGTGTGTGTTTTTTTGACTTGTGTGCAGAGTTCTGAGAGTATGAGGCATGTTTTCAGAAAATGTGTTTACGCAATTGAGAAAAACTGTAAAATGACACACAGACTCAGCCAGAAAGCTGAAATAAATATAAGAGAATGTACCAGAGTGTGACCATATGGAGCTGATGTCTCCACACTGGCTCAGGCCTGCTTAGTGACAGTAAGGTGACACTTTGAAAGCCATGTGTGGCTGAAGAGGTGAGCGGCCTGAAGCTCAGAGTCTTCCAGGAGGAGGAAGAGAAGCAGCTCGGCCACCCAGCTGAAGAGGCATCAGGGAAGATGTGAGTGTGCAGCTTACAGTGCTGACGGCTGCTTGCTGCTCTCTGGGAAACTGCTTGTGTCTACGTCATGGACACACTGAAGAGTTCACATGCAAAACCCTTTCAGTCCATTTGCCATGAAGTTACACAAATATATTTCTATCATTTTGATAAGCTTTATCATCAGTCCACCTCTAATTGGATTGTTTTGGCTTGATTCCTTTTTACTAACATTTAAATTGCAGTTTGATAGAGATGGAAATTAATATTAAAACAAGTGAAATTGTGCACATTTGTGAAAATGGACTGAGAGGGTTTTGCATCTGAACTCTTGAGTTGTTTGTTTGTCCTTCTGTCTCTGGTGCTGTCTGTCCTGCTGCTTTCTTTCTCTGAGCTGTTTCCCTTCATCCCGTCCTCCTGTTTTTCTCCTCCATGTCTCCCTCCTTACCTGTTCCCTCTCCAATGTCTCCACTTTTTCAATGTCATATTTCCATCCCTCACTCCCCCTTTCCTCTCTCTACTTCTATGACTTTTCACTCTCCATTTTACATACTGTGTGTGTGTGTGTGTGTGTGTGTGTGTGTGTGTGTGTGTGTGTGTGTGTGTGTGTGTGTGTGCGCGTGTGTGTGTGTGTGGGCATGCATGTGTGTGTGTATGTGTTTGTGTGTGTGTGTGTGTGTGGGTGTGCATGTGTGTGTGTATGTGTTTGTTTGTGTGTGTGTGTGTGTGTGTGTGTGGGTGTGCATGTGTGTGTGTATGTGTTTGTGTGTGTGTGTGTGGGCGTGCATGTGTGTGTGTATGTGTTTGTGTGTGTGTGTGTGTCTGTGGGGGCGTGCATGCCTGTGTGTGTGTGTGTGTGCACGTGTGTGTGTGTGTGTGTGTGTGTGTGTGTGTGTGTGTGTGTGTGTGTGTCTGTCTGTGTGGGCGTGCATGCCTGTGTGTGTATGTGTGTGTGTGCGTGCGTGTGTGTGTGTATGTGTGTCAGTGGGAGACTAGCAGTATTCTCCAGGTCCCTGCCCTGAGTTCTTGAAGTGGGATCACCATGAGCATCACTGCTCCCTCTGAGGGGAAGGGGACTGTGTGTGCGTGTGTGTGTGTGTGTGTGTGTGTGTGTGTGTGTGTGTGTGTGTGTCAGTGGGGCTAGCAGAAGCAGGACCACCATGAGCATCACTGCTCCCTCTGAGGGGAAGGGGACTGTGTGTGTGTGTGTGTGTGTGTGTGTGTGTGTGTGTGTGTGTGTGTGTGTGTGTGTGTGTGTGTGCGCGTGTGTGTGTGTGGGCATGCATGTGTGTGTGTATGTGTTTGTGTGTGTGTGTGTGTGGGTGTGCATGTGTGTGTGTATGTGTTTGTTTGTGTGTGTGTGTGTGTGTGTGTGTGTGGGTGTGCATGTGTGTGTGTATGTGTTTGTGTGTGTGTGTGTGGGCGTGCATGTGTGTGTGTATGTGTTTGTGTGTGTGTCTGTGGGGGCGTGCATGCCTGTGTGTGTGTGTGTGTGCGTGTGTGTGTGTGTGTCTGTCTGTGTGGGCGTGCATGCCTGTGTGTGTATGTGTGTGTGTGCGTGCGTGTGTGTGTGTATGTGTGTCAGTGGGAGACTAGCAGTATTCTCCAGGTCCCTGCCCTGAGTTCTTGAAGTGGGATCACCATGAGCATCACTGCTCCCTCTGAGGGGAAGGGGACTGTGTGTGTGTGTGTGTGTGTGTGTGTGTGTGTGTGTGTGTGTGTGTGTGTGTGTGTGTGTGTGTGTTAGGGGAAGGGGACTGCTCCAGCCTTAAGCTGCTCAGGAGGGGACATCAGGGACGTCACCGTCACTGTGCTCTCTATGGGGGAGGTGACGCCCCATCCCTCTGCACCTCCAGTGGGCTCCACAGCAACGTCACTGCTTTCTCCAGAGGGACGCTCAGTGCTCCAGCTTTCAGTGCCTCTGCTCAGGTCAACATGGACGCCACTGCTTTCCCTGAAGGCACGTGAACGCGCTAGGCTGGAGTGGCTGCAACAGGGTCAAGATGGACCTCAGTGCTTTCTCTAAAGGGACAGGGGACGCCCCAGCCATGAGGGGGTCACCGTGGAGCTCAGTGCAGACTCCCCATCCTTGAGCATCAACATGGACATCACCGGCTACTCTGGAGGGGGACACCCCATCCTTGAGCATCAACATGGACATCACCGGCTACTCTGGAGGAGGACACCCCATCTTTGAGCATCAACATGGACATCACCGGCTACTCTGGAGGAGGGGGACACCCCATCTTTGAGCATCAACATGGACATCACCGGCTACTCTGGAGGGGTCCAGGGGTCCAACTCCTTGAGTGAGGTCACTCTCTGTGGCAACTTTGAAGTTATGGCCAATAACAAAGGAAGTAATCAGCTACTGTCAGCACACACACACAGACACACACACACACACACACACACACACACACACACAGACACACACACACAGACAGACACACACACACACACACACACACACACACACACATACATACACAGTAGTCAAAGTTAAAGTCAAAGTGTACTTTATTGTCAATTCACTAACAAGCATTACACCAAGGACTGAAATTGCGTTTCACCAGACACCAAATTTGCAATTTAAACTAGGAACACACACACATACGCACACACACACACACACACACACACAGCTACACTCATGGACATGAAGTGTATACAGACATCAACAGTAAATAGACATAAGACATACAGGTAAACATATGCGCTTCCAACAAGAAGGAAAGTTCGAAGTAGCTCTCCTTGGTAGCGGGTGTAGGTGAAAAAATGAAACGTGCAATATGTAAGCTGCAATAAGTGAAGGTGCAATTGGTAAAGTGCAAGAGTGCTGAAAGCAGCATGGACATCAGTGTGTGTAAGGTTGTTGTTTTTTTTTGGATGTCAGTAACATGTTCATGGAATGTTCATGGAATCTTCTTTTTTGTGTTGATTAGCCTGATGGCTTGTGGGACGAAGCTGTTTCTCAGTCTATTGGTGTGACACCGTATGCTGCGGTAGAAGGACTGTCAACTTTGGACCACTTCAAATCTGCATGCAGTGGAATGTTAACAGCAGCAAACAGCTGCAGAGAAAGTAAATGTTATATGAACTAAGAACTCTGTTATATATGCACATATTACAAGAGCCACAATACACTTTCCCCACAAACATTACACTTTTATTACCATGGCATTTCCATTCATTCTAAACAGCTACTGACACTATTATGGGAAGTGAAAGTCCCAGGGTTGTTATTGTGATCACATGGCACAGCACACAGTGCACACAACCAAATTCAGCTCAGCATTTAAGCCACCACACACGTGAGCAGGGGGCAGCCATGACAACGCCGCCTGGGGAGCAGTGTGTGGGGACGCTACCATGCTCAGGGTACCTCAGTGTGTGTGTGTGTGTGTGTGGGGACGCTACCATGCTCAGGGTACCTCAGTGTGTGTGTGTGGGGACGGTACCATGCTCAGGGTACCTCAGTGTGTGTGTGTGTGGGGACGCTACCATGCTCAGGGTACCTCAGTGTGTGTGTGTGTGGGGACGCTACCATGCTCAGGGTACCTCAGTGTGTGTGTGTGTGGGGACGGTACCATGCTCAGGGTACCTCAGTGGTGCTACTGGAGACCTGGGATTCAAACCTGTAATCCTGCAGTCACAGGGCGGAGACCTTAACCGCTAGGCCACCACTGCCATTATTATTATTATTATTATTATTATTATTATTATTATTATTATTATTATTGTTATTGTTATTGTTACTATTATTGTTACTATTATTATTATTATGATTATTATGTTTTTATTGCATGTGTATCCTAACACCTGTGTGTGCCAGGTCCCCCCAGATTCTCTATTTCTGGGTCACACTCCTCCCCAAGGCCTTGCGTATGTTTAGGGAGCACAGCTTTACAAATGGCCTGTAGCCAACACAGCAAAGGAGAGAAGACATCAGTTTGCCACCTTTGACCATCCTGCAAGCCACACTGTAAGCAGCGCTGCATAGAATGAGTTCAAAGCATGAAGGCAGCGTGCTGTGAGGGTGTTTTTACATTGCTTTGACTTAGCAATGCTCCGTACATTATGGACATACATGGCATTGTGCAGTTAAACCAGCTTGACAAGATGCCAGCACATTATCTTTATTTTTTAAGATGATTCTACATGGCCACTGTGTGTGTGTGTGTGTGTGTGTGTGAGTGTGTGTGTGTGTGTGTGAGAGAGAGAGAGAGAGAGAGAGAGAGAGAGAGAGACATAGCCACCAAGTAACTACAGACGTCCCTGGCCTTGACCTACATTCTCTGTAATTTCATTGTTCTTGCAGCATGTCTCGCTTTTGTATCATGACAACAAAAGTTTTTTATTCTATGTTATTTACAGATGGCTGTGAGCTGACATTGGACCAGAACACAGCCCACAGAAGCCTACAGGTGTCTGAGGACAAGCAAAGGCCCAGCGGCCAACACCGGTCTGTGGGTCGACCCGACCACCTCCACAGGTTGGAGCACTGTTGTGGAACAATGTTATTCCAATGTTTCCAGTGTCCAATGGAACCGCTAACTTAGTTCGCCTCACAATTTATTATATACTTGAGCCTTTCTAAATATCACCATAAAGATTATCATAATATGTTAGATATTTATCCATTCCTGGAGACAAAAACTAATACAGCTAGTGAGATGTTTTCTTTTAAAACGACTTGAGATGACATATGTTTGACTGTAGAAAGCTTAAGTGTTATTGAGGCATGTAGTTAGCTAGCAGTAGCTAACGTGTGGGTGCCTCGACAGGTTTGAGCACTGCTAGCTGGTACTCTGCTGGGAAGCTCTGACAGGTCGCTGCTACTGGGAAGTGGAGTGAAGCATGTATGCTATCGTTGGAGTGACGTACAGAGAAATCTTTCAGAAAGGCAGAGACGACGACTGCAACCTCGGTATTAATGACAAGCCGTGGAGCCTGAGCTGTGACCTAACGGCCAAATGGTGTGCCAGCGAAGCAATAATAATAATAATAATAATAATAGTTATTTTTACTATTGTAATTGTAAATATAATACATTTAATTTGGCAACAACCAAATGCAATATTAATAGTTGGATGAGGTGATGTCCATATGCTGTGGTTTTTAAAGCATTTTTAGAGGTGGAGGTGGAAGAGGCCAGAGCAGGGAGGTGTGTGTGTATGTATGTGTGTGTGTGTGTGTGTGTGTGTGTATGTGTGTGTGTGTGTGTGTGTGTGTGTGTGTGAGGGGAGCGGCATAATGTGCAAGCAGCCTATGAGAAGGACTTTGCTTCCATCAGTTTTCAGTCTGAGTCTGACTATTGTCAGTTAGTAACTGTCATTTCATTGCAGGAAAGCATTAATGTACATAACACGTATGTCCTGACTGTCCTTGTCAGAAAATAGCCCAATCTGTATTTTGAATCTACAATCTATAATAAATGTTTTGTTCATGCACCACATTTAAAGGCACACCAAGCAACATTTTTTAGTTAATTAATCATCTCTATAAGTTGGTAGATGGTTAAATGACTCATTACAGAGCCAGTGAAGGTTCTCTCTACAGCACGCATGGCAAAGAGCTAGCGACCGACAGTAAACATTTATTCCCGGCCTATAGGGGGCCCTAGTGTGCCTTTCACAGGCAATGTTTCCTGCAGCAGCACTGTAATGACTGCCCATTGAAGGTTCTGTATGTAGTGGCCAAAACTGGTACTGCAACCAATTTCAGAATACTGTCAAGTGTTACTCTGCCCTCT
>CM050198.1:7409761-7417261 GCA_027475355.1 Coilia nasus
TATTATTATTGTTGTTGTTATTGTTATTGTTGTTGTTGTTGCTGTTGCTGTTGTTGTTGTTGTTGTTGTTGTTGTTATTATTATTATTATTATGTTTTTTATTGCATGTGTATCCTAACACCTGTGTGTGCCAGGTCCCCCCAGATTCTCTATTTCTGGGTCACACTCCTCCCCAAGGCCTTGCGTATGTTTAGGGAGCACAGCTTTACAAATGGCCTGTAGCCAACACAGCAAAGGAGAGAAGACATCAGTTTGCCACCTTTGACCATCCTGCAAGCCACACTGTAAGCAGCGCTGCATAGAATGAGTTCAAAGCATGAAGGCAGCGTGCTGTGAGGGTGTTTTTACATTGCTTTGACTTAGCAATGCTCCGTACATTATGGACATACATGGCATTGTGCAGTTAAACCAGCGTGACAAGATGCCAGCATATTATCTTTATTTTTTAAGATGATTCTGCATGGCCACTGTGTGTGTGTGTGTGTGTGTCTGTGTGAGTGTGTGTGTGTGAGAGAGTGTGTGTGTGTGTGTGTGTGTGTGTGTGTGTGTGTGTGTGTGTGTGAGAGAGAGAGAGAGAGAGGTAGAGGGAGAGAGAGAGAGACATAGCCACCAAGTAACTACAGACGTCCCTGGCACATACTATATTCCCGTAATTTAGGCTAGTTTCCCGTAATTTAGGCTTAGTTTTGTGTGTGTGTGTGTGTATGCATGTGTGTGTGTGTGAGAGAGACTCTGGTCCAGGCCCACCTAGACCAGGACAGGGACACACTGGGCTTTTTTAGGCCAACGTAGACCAGGACAGGGACACTCTGGTCCAGGCCCACTTAGACCAGGACAGGGAGGCTCTGGACTAGGCCCACATAGACCAGGACAGTGAGACTCTGGTCCAGGCCCACTTAGACCAGGACAGGGACACTTTGGTCCAGGCCCACTTAGACCAGGACAGGGACACTCTGGTCCAGGCCCACTTAGACCAGGACAGGGACACTCTGGGCTTTTTCTTTGATGTGGGCTCCAGGCCGGCAGAGACGAGCTTAGAGGCCTTGACCTACATTCTCTGTAATTTCGTTGTTCTTGCAGCATGTCTCGCTTTTGTATCATGACAACAAAGGTTTTCTATTCTATGTTATTTACAGATGGCTGTGAGCTGACACTGGACCAGAACCCGGCCCACAGAAGCCTACAGGTGTCTGAGGACAAGCAAAGGGCCAGCGGCCAACACCGGTCTTTGGGTCGCCCCGACCACCTCCACAGGTTGGAGCACTGTTGCTAAACAATGTTGTTCCAATGTTTCCAGTGTCCAATGGAACCATTAACTTAGTTCACCTCACAATTTATTATATACTTGAGCCTTTCTAAATATGAGCATAAAGATTATCATAATATGTTAGATATTTATCCATTCTTGGAGACAAAAGCTAATACAGCTAGTGAGATGTTTTCTTTTATAAAGACTTTAGATGACAGACATTTCACTGTAGAAAGCTTAAGTGTTATTGAGGCATGTAGTTAGCTAGCAGTAGCTAACGTGTGGGTGCCTCGACAGGTTTGAGCACTGCTAGCTGGTACTCTGCTGGGAAGCTCTGACAGGTCGCTGCTACTGGGAAGTGGAGTGGAGCATGTATGCTATCGTTGGAGTGACGTACAGAGAAATCTTTCAGAAAGGCAGAGACGACGACTGCAACCTCGGTATTAATGACAAGCCGTGGAGCCTGAGCTGTGACCTAAGGGCCAAACGGCGTGCCACCGGAGCAAGAGTGTGGTGTTGTCTCAGTGCGTCTGCAAGGCGAGCAGACTGGGTGGCTGCTTGGACTGGCCGGCTGGTGTGTGGAGGGACGGCGCGAACCACTTGCTGCACACGTTCAAGAGAACCTTCACCGAACCCCTGTACCCCGGCTTCAGAGCCAAAGGCCACTCCAGCAGTTGGGAGATTTTAGGATGGGTGATAACACTGATGTGTTTTTTAACCCACAAGTCAGTTAGGGGAATGATCAGGCGGGTGTTCTGAGTAGGTGGTTTATTGACTGACTCAGATAAGTTAACTGCAAGTAAGTAATACATCTTCTAAGGGAAGAGCCATATGGCTGTCTTGTACTGAGAGAATTAAGCCATGAGTCTCTTCTATCAGGAGATTTACAACTTGTTCAGAGTTAAATGTATAATGTGCGGCATAATGTGCAAGCAGCCTATGAGAAGGTCCTTGTTTTCATTAGTTGGAAGGAGAAAAGCGTTAATGTGCATAACATGTATGTCCTGACTGTTCTTGTGAGAAAACAGCCCAATCTGTATTTTGAATCTACAATCTATAATACACGTTTTGTTCATGCACCACATTTAAAGGCACACCAGGCAAAGTTTTGAGTTAATTATCATCTCCATAAGTCGGTAGATGGTTAAATGGCTCATTACAGAGCCAGTGAAGCTTCCCTCTGCCGCCCCTAGTGGTCTGTAGGGGAACAAACCACACTTACAAGTTAAGGAGGCCTTGGCTCGCACTGGGTTACAGCCATAGACTGTATATAAAAGAACAGCACGCATGGCAAAGAGTACAGCAGCTACCGATAGTGAACATTTATTCCCAGCCTATAGGGGGCCCTAGCGTGCCTTTAACAGGCAATGTTTCCTGCAGCAGCACTGTAATGACTGACCATTGAAGGTTCTGTATGTAGTGGCCAAAACTGGTACTGCAACCAGTTTCAGAATACTGTCAAGTGTTACTCTGCCCTCTAGGGGCAAGAAGCAAAACAACATTAAACAGAAAAATCGAAACATAGTTTGTGCTGTAAATTAAATAATAAAATCTGCATATTACGACTGCACTATTGTTGTCAGTGAAATCTGTTACTTGCTTTTCTTTATTTCTGTGACATAGCAGCACAGTGTTGTGATCACTAGCAGTACATTTCTTGCTTACAGCTCCTTGAATGAAGCAGTGTTGTCATGCACGCTGGAATAGTCGAAGAGAGAGTGGCTGCTGAGATTCTGGGCCCTTCTCTGTTGGGCTGCTGTCAAAATAACAGCAGACTGCGAGAGTGAAAACCACACACACATCCTGTTTTTCAACAGACTGTTTCCTGTCACCCTCTATCAAACAGCCGTCAGACCCCTTCTGCAGTCTTTGTCTTCATTTTCCTACGCCAGCGCCCTGATCGGTGGTCGCGTGCTACCAGCAGTGAGGAGGGTTGGTCCACACAGGATGACAGGAGGATGGTGGACAGCAGGGATGTTATGGATGAGACACGATGGGTGATGTCACGACCAATGGTGAGTGAGGAATCAGTGATATTACATCCGAATGGCTCACGGTATTGACTCTCTCAGGGACTCACTCTCTCTCAGGGTTGAGTTAAGTCGCTCCAGTGACTGGTTGCTGCAGATCATAAAATGTGGGACTAAGTCTTGTGGTCAGTCAGGTTTGTGGTCAGTGTTTAAGAGAGTTTTGCAAGATCATTGTGTCAGCAATATGTGCTTCTAACAGTGGAGTTAACTTCACCACAAGTACACTTCCTCATTTTGACCTTGCAAATGTTCAGACCTTTTAAGAGTATAGTTTTTTCCCTTTGTTTGTTTCTTTGATACTTTTTAAATTGTCTGTTTAAAACAGCATTAAACACAATAAAGCATGTTGTATATTTACTCATGTACACAATACCTTCCTTTAATGCTATGGCCAATGAATTTCTACAAATTTGGTTGATTCTTTTTTTTTTTTTCCTACTTTGTCCAGTTTGTGATACAATATTTTACATTGACAGTCTACAACACAATAATTTACTCTAATGTTAGCCATTATTTATAAAAGACAAAAACAGGCTAAATCGCAATGTTCACAATACCACCATCTGCAGGGCATTTTGATGGGAGAGGTACATTAGATCTCAGTTGTGTCAGCTTACAAGAGCATACATAAATTATGTGTGTGTCAGCCTCATCGCTCTACAGAGATGATTCTACCAATCAGGTGTGCATATCTTCATGTTATGTGTCACGCTTAACTGCCTCAGAAGAGATGAACATATCTGGCAAACTGTCTCACGCACACCTGTACAACTCCATAGAAATGTTGATTGGTATACCGACTTAAAATTTCCCACCCAAATCTTCATGGAGTCAGTAACTGTCAACCCAATATGCACTACATTAATAAAAGTATGATAAAAGCAATTTTAAAAGATTTTGTCACTATGGATTTGATGTATTTTTTTGTCTTTTTTTTTTGTAAATCTGACCTCCTCTGTTCACATTTAAGATGTGAAACAGTGACTTTTAGATCATTTACACATTTACAGTCGTGTTCGTAACTGGACGGTGTACAGTTTACAGGACATTTACACAGAACAAAATCATGGGGAAAGAAACTAAATACCAGTGTTTTAAAAAAGAAAAAATGTAACATTAGATTTAATTAAACACTTTAGATGTTAGTAGCAAGTAATACAGGTCTTTGTCAGGTTGAGACCTCACCACAAGAATAAGGAACGGATACGACTGCACTGCCAGACAATGACCACCAGGTGGCACCCAACCAACATACAGTGCAGGATGTATACATGAAATGCGTCGACCTACGCTGTAAAAGTGTTGGACATTAAGACAACTGGCTGCATGGATATTTTCTCTTTTTTACATTGGCTTACCCTGCACTACTTCTGTTACACTATTTGTTTCAAGTATCACAAATATATAGTAGTTTTCATACTACAGTATGTTTAGCTTGGTTCCAAGCAGCACTTTTTACAAT
The DNA here is from genome assembly GCA_027475355.1 of Coilia nasus. Taxonomy (NCBI): domain Eukaryota; kingdom Metazoa; phylum Chordata; class Actinopteri; order Clupeiformes; family Engraulidae; genus Coilia; species Coilia nasus. The sequence goes on from CM050198.1 coordinate 7,414,503, forward strand.
GCATGTACAGAGCAATAACTCCACTCTATTCCATTCATTCTTATTAGTACACCTCACACACAAACCCGCTAAAGGCAGGTATGCCCCTTTTATTATTCACTCACACAAATAAAAAAACACAAAAGATTTCTGTTAATTCTGACACCTCATACTCACCTCACAAAGTTGACTGGTGAAAGATTGATCTTTGACTTCATCAGTAAAGTGCAACTCTTCATTCAGTGCCCTTCAAGCAAAGGCACAGTGCTGATATTGAGGCTGGTATAGCGCATTGCTATTTCTGGGCCATGCTGGTGTGGGCTTCCCATTTATTTATTTACAAATGCATTATAAAGACTGACACACACACACACACACACACACACACACACACATACACACACACATCACAAAAGTGCTAAAAGTTTTTCTTTTTCTCATCCTTAGCTATGCCAATGGAGGTGAGATCAGGATGAAACCTGGACTGGAAAAAAGTGAGTAATAAGTAATAGACAGACAGACAGACAGACAGAAGAACTCATGATACCATAGATATTTTGGCTGATTGATTAATTGACTGATTGATTGAGTCATTTATTCCTTATCTGACTGACTGAAATATAAATACTCATGCAGATGTGATTTCCTTCTGCTCCGGGCCCCATGTATGTGTTGTCCTTTCCCCAACAGACCCAGTCAGACTCAGCCTGGACTGCAACACGGCCCATAAGCAGCTGCGTTTGTCGGACGGGCGCGAGAGAGCGACATGGGTGGCGGAGGAGCAGCCGTACCCCCAGCACCCCGACCGCTTCCAGACCCTGCATCAGGTCCTCTGCGCCCAGCCTCTGAGCCGAGAGCGCTTCTACTGGGAGCTCCAGTGCAGCGGGGACGTCTACGCTGGTGTGACGTACAAACGCACAGACCAGGACGACGCTTACAGCAGCACGGTGATCGGCCACAACGCTATGTCCTGGAGTCTGGAATGTTCCCAGGGCGAGTACGTGGCTAGGCATGCTGGGAAGGGCAAGGCGATACCCTACAGACGGAAGTCAGACGCATTACCAAGTGAGTTAAAAGCCAAGCATCTGTTACACTCACCCCCCTAAACCTCACTCTCATCCGGGTCACGGCACCACTGCAACTGAGGTCTTCCTGTGCAGTCCAGACCCAGTCTCGAACTCGCGACCGAACAGTAACTTCGTTACGGAAGACAAACGCCAGTAGTGTACCAGTAGTGTATCTTGTTGAATTGTCGGGAGGGAGGTTTAATAACATTCTGTGTTCTATGCCGAGCTGTGCTAGCTGGCATCTGTTACACATGCAGTGGTGAGTGATGGTGAGTGGTGTTTGATGCTTACCGCTACCTACTGTACATTACAGTCCGTTCCAGGTCACAGACTCGATAAGGCCTGTTAGACGTCCTGTGAACACAGCCAGAGGAAGGCTGTTGGCAGCTCAAGTTTACTTTAAAGCAGCACTAAGTCTTTTTCGTCTTCAGTCGCCCTACAGGTTGGAAGCAGAATTGTCTCTCATTTGAACAACACAGAGACGGCCCGCTCCTCCAAACTTGCTTAGTAGCTGTCCTGCAAACACATCGAAGTTTATTTTAACAGCTTTAACAAGTATAGCTCAGTCCAAGCAGCGTATCAGAAAAAGATATGAAAAAACCATTTGCACGTGTACAATACAGTATGAAGACCAAATAATAATAATACAATAACAATAACAATATTAATAATAATAATAATAATAATAATAACAACAACAACAACAACAACAACAACAATAATAATAATAATTACGTTGTTCTCTTATCTAAATTCCCCTTGCAGCCATGAATATGAAGACCATACTATGACTGTAAAGCAGCACTAAGTCATTTTCATCTTCAGCCACCTTACAGGTTGGAAGCGGATTTGTCTCTCATTTGAACTACAGAGAACTTACTTAGTGAAAGTGAAGTCAAAGTGCCATTTTTGTCATTGTGATCACACAGCACAGCACACACAACGAAATTCACCTCTGCATTTAACCCATCACACACATGAGCAGGGGGCAGCCATGACAACGGCGCCCAGGGAGCAGTGCGTGGGGACAGTACCATGCTCAGGGTACCTCAGTGGCACTACTGACAACCCGGGATTTGAACCTGTGATCCTGCGGTCACAGGTCCAATACCTAACTAGGTACCTTAGCATTAGCTAGGCCACCACTGCCCTAGTAGCTGTCCTGTAAACACAGCCAAGTTTATTTTAACAGCTTTAACAAGTATAGCTCAGTCCAAGCAGCGTATAAGAAAAAGATACGAAAAGATAAGAAAAACCAGGCATAAGTGTACAGTATAGTATGTATAAAGTTAATATTTTACCAAATACCCAATGCTTTCAGTTTACTGACTGGTCACATGCCTGATCCTATCCCATAAAATCCCATAAAACTAAGGACTGTGGCAGCATTTTCTATCAGTGAACATTAATGTTAATGGATCATTAACAGAATTCAAATCTGAGCCCTGACATCTGAGCCCTTCCTGTTTTTGGCCCTTAATTATGAAACATGATGAGACAGACAGAACCCAACACCAGGCTAGCAGCCTCAGGAACACCCATGAACGTGAAGACCAAATAATAACAACAACAGCAACAATAATAATAATAATAATAATTACTTTTTGTTCTCTCATCTAAATTCCTCTTGCAGGCATCAGAAACAGCCACGAATATGAAGTATGACTGTGCTGCTAAATTATATGAGCTAAGTATTATATGAGATAAGTATAT
>CM050198.1:7419761-7444761 GCA_027475355.1 Coilia nasus
AATATCCATCACACATGTACACATACAAGTAATCTGGGACATACATGTGTTTTTCTGCTTTTTGACCAGTTGGAAAACCTGAACTTGAATGCTGTTCTGATGTCCTGTATGTCACATGTCACACAGAACACCCACATTTCTGTCCTGACACACTTACATTCACCTAAGCCATGTTACTATTCCTTTAAGGACTACAGTTTCAGTGCTTGTTGGTATCATGGAGAAAAACACAGAATGCAGAAAATACAGTTAGAGCTTTTTCACAGTTACTGTGATCCTCATAGTCGCTATGATTATGGTGTCATGCTGAGTTTAGAGGTTGGCACCAAGTCAGCTTGGTGACTCATTGTAGTCCCTCTGTTCCCTCTGAGGTCAATGATCCTGATAAGAGACGAGGTCAGGAACTGGTACACTCAACGCTATCAAGACTGTAAATCAGTTACTGACTGTAAACCATTACCTGTGCCATGTGTCAGTTTCATAGGGACATTCTAAGGGTCTAGTATTGACAGGGTGCCCTTTGAGGACATTATCTATTTCTAGTGCTAACCCGGCGTGCACACACACACACAATAATGTAATGTAATAAGTGTATTTTTGACAGAAGTAATTTTGTCTGGCGCAAACTATTTCCTTAACTTTGACTAGGCCTAGTTTTGGGCGACGTCACATTACTTGTTTCTGACAAATAAGCCACTGTACGAAAGTAGACTGTGGCTTTTTTAGGGTAGGGACAAACTATGGTCTTTTTGGGACAGAAACTACATATACTGCAAGCAAATCCAGAACTATTTTTTAACGTAGGGCGTCATACGGCCATCTGTGAAATACCATCTCAGACCAAAATAGTCCGAAGGCGGCGGTATTGTCTTGTCCGACCTGTTGGTGCACTCTGATATGACGTTGTTGTAAAACAAGTTATGACATGACGTAAGATGCCTTGCGGGCGTGTAATAATAATAAAATAAATAATCAGCTATAGCCACTTGCGGTATTGTTGTAGCCTATATGGGGTGGGTTTAAGAATGTAGAATTTAGGAATACAAGAAAATATAAAGTGTATGAAAGTTGAGCGCTTGTTATTTTAGCAATACAATCCCTGTCATCAGTAGGCCTGTAAGACATAACAGGGCTGAAATCTGCTGCAAATTCTTTTATACCCTGTGTGTGCTCATGCCCTTAAAGAGCTTGTCCACATTACTTTACATGTCCACACAAGCTGCAGGGTAGCCATGTTTCAGTCTTCCCACGCAGTTAGATCTGACCATCACCAGCCCCAGCAGATGGCCTACACTACTATGTGCATGAAGCACACAGCTGTTTAGCCTGATGGTATTTAGCTACTTTGGATATTTTAAAAAAACATTTTAATGCCAACACACACACACACACACACACTCTCTCACACACAATGACATTAGAGGGACAAGGGACATTTGAGCTAGAGGACAGGTGTGCTGTTGTGATTGTGTGTTGTAAGTGTCCAGGCTGTGAGGTCCTGCATAGGTCATCTAGAATAGCAGCATTACAGTGGCCATGTCCTGATGGGAGCGCTGCTGGTAGCTAGTAGGTTGGCATGTTGCTGTTTCTCCTTTTATTTGTTTTCTCCCCAACTCCAGAGGCTTCACTTGTCCCATAGTCCATCTGTTCCCATCTGTGTCCATCCTCCGTTATGTCACTAGTTCCTAAATACGTACTTTAGTCACCTAGCTGTGGAGCTGTAGCAGCATCATGCTGTAGTGTATGATATTCCTCTTCCTTATGTCCAGTGCTGCATACTGAAGGAGGATAATGTCCAGTGTCCAGAGGTGTTTGTGTGAAGCTGAAGAGCTCCATGGAGAAGTCTGTCCACCCCAACACAGAACCACCTCATCCAATGGATCCACCTGATCCACAGTAAGTTAGTAGTGATCTACCCCAACACAGAACCACCTCATCCAATGGATCCGACTGATCCACAGTAAGTTAGTAGTGATCTACCCCAACACAGAACCACCTCATCCAATGGATCCGACTGATCCACAGTAAGTTAGTAGTGATCTACCCCAACACAGAACCGCCTCATCCAATGGATCCACCTGATCCACAGTAAGTTAGTAGTGATCTACCCCAACACAGAACCGCCTCATCCAATGGATCCGCCTGATCCACAGTAAGTTAGTAGTGATCAGATGAGCTCGCAGGCAGTGCAGGTTTACAAAACAGAAACAAATATGACTAAAAATAAATAAAACAAATGTGCAATGCAGGATGAAAATGTGTCAAATGTGTCTTTGCACAGAGGGAGTAGGTGTCATGAGGTAATGCTGTTCAGGTGGTCAGGAGAGAGCAGTGGAGGGACCGCTGCCTGCCTGTGTGTGTGTGTGTGTGTGGACAATATCATGCATTATTTCCATGTGATCTGATTTTAACTATCACGATGCATGAGCATTCACACATATTCACACCTATTTACATAAGTGTGTGTTTACAATGTGCGTGTGTGTGTGTGTGTGAATGTGTGTGTTTTGAACTGTTTTCACATGTTGTACTGTAGTTACACAGGTGGCGTTTAGAGATATTACCTGAAGTTACTGTTCTCTGTCTGCATTTATCTTACCTGTGTTTCATCTCCCTCTATACCAGAGCACAGACACCCAGAGCAGTGTCTCCAGTGCCCAGCTGTGTGTCCATGAAGAGTGACTGCTCCATGTTTGACCCTCCCCTTTTCAGCAGTGGACCTCCACAGTCTCATCCAAAGTAAGGCAACAGCTTTCACACCAACAAACATGGGAAAGTGTGTATGTTAGGGCCATGTCCAGTTATTCATACTGCGATTCTTTTCCTGACATGAAACCCCAGTATAGCAGTATGTCTCACATGTACACATGTTGACAGTAGGCATGGCCAGGTTAACTGCCATAACTCAGAGCTTGTGCAGTAGCACTGCAGGATGTAATAAACTCAGCATGTCTTACTGTGACCTGTAGGACACCACAGTATTAAAATCATACCTTCAGTATTTAAAAATACCCTGGTACCCAGGGTTTTTAAAGTTACACCAAAGCCTAAAGGCCTGTGTGTGCGTGTGCGTGTGCGTGCGTGCGTGCGTGCGTGCGTGCGTGTGTGTGTGTGTGTGTGTGCTTGTGTGCTTGTGTTGCTGGGAGGCTTACAGTTCTTGACTTTTGGAAGAGGATCTCCACAGTCTGAGATTAGATGTAAAACCTTTGTGCGTGAATGAGATAAGATTTTAGTATTGTGCATGTGACTGTGATATGTGTTTGCAGATTTCTTTGTGTATGTGAGTGCATTAATGTCATGTGTTTGACTCCTTGTGTATCAGACTACAGACACCCAGAGCAGTGTCTCCAGTGCCCAGCTGTGTGTCCATGAAGAGTGACTGCTCCATGTTTGACCCTCCCCTTTTCAGCAGTGGACCTCCACAGTCTCATCCAAAGTAAGACAACAGCTTTTATGCCAACCTACGTGTGTGTGTGTGTGTGTGTGTGTGTGTGTGTGAGTGAGTGTGTGTGTGAGTGTAATAGAGCAAGAGAGTGTTGAGATTTTATTTTTGTTGATGTGACTCTTAACCTTATAAGTCAGCCCACATCAAATTGTGTGTTCTGTCCACGATGCACCGTCACAGCCCTGTTGCCATGTTGTACTGTAGTTACACAGGTGGCTTTTAGAGATATTACCTGAAGTTACTGTTCTCTGTCTGCATTTACCTCACCTGTGTTTCATCTCCCTCTATACCAGACTGCAGACACCCAGAGCAGTGTCTCCAGTGACCAGCTGTGTGTCCATGAAGAGTGACAGCTCCATGTTTGACCCTCCCCTTTTCAGCAGTGGACCTCCACAGTCTCATCCAAAGTAAGACAACAGCTTTCACACCAACAAATAAGCGTGTGTGTGTGTGTGTGTGTGTGTGTGTGTGTGTGTGTGTGTGTGTGTTACAGTGCAGTTGAAAGTGAAGGGGGGAGAGAAATAGGAATGGGGATTTTACTAGTTCTACTGCTACTACCAATACTGCTAATTGGTCCGGTACTTTAACAGTATTAGTGTGGGTACTTTTGGAATACAGAAAAGCATAATTGCATACATACAGCATGATAACATATTTAACAACACAATTCACATGATTTAACATTGTTTTATACATGTGCGATGATGGAAATGTAACACAAACATAATAATTCAGTAGAGTTTAAAAAGTGCTGTGCTAAGCATAGTGGGAATGAGTTTACTTCTTGTTAACATACATGATTGTTCTGAAACTTTGGGACCAGGGCTACAAGAAAACACCAGTGTGTGTGTGTGTGTGTGTGTGTGTGTGTGTGTGTGTGTGTGTTTGTGCGTGTGTGTGTGGTGGGGGGGATGTTGACCCCTCCTAGCCCATTGACTAAATGAAGCTGACAGGTACTCCTCTTGTATGTGTATATTCTCACCAATCGGGCCAGGTCCACTGGGTGTCAGTACACAAATCGCATACTTCCATACACAGATCAGAGCTCTGCACAAGTCTGTGTGCATGTGTGGCCGTGCATGACAGAGTTTTCCCATAAGAAGCAATCAGGATTCATGTCTTAATCCGTAACAGAGCTGGTCAGATAACTGGCAAAGATTAGTTTGATGTAGGAACAAGACAGTCAGATTAGTTATTAATTCATTGCCAGTGCCAAAAGTACTATTGATACTATTTGATTTAGATCTAATTCACTGGTGTGTAGAGATGCCCTGTAAAAAATATTATTAATAAAATAAACATCACTATCTACATTAATGTCATGTGTTTGACTCCTTGTGTAGCAGACTACAGACACCCAGAGCAGTGTCTCCAGTGCCCAGCTGTGTGTCAATGAAGAGTGACTGCTCCATGTTTGACCCTCCCCTTTTCAGCAGTGGACCTCCACAGTCTCATCCAAAGTAAGGCAACAGCTTTCACACCAACAAACATGGGAAAGTGTGTATGTTAGGGCCATGTCCAGTTATTCATACTGTGATTCTTTTCTAAACCCCAGTATAGCAGTATGTCTCACATGTACACATGTTGCCAGTAGGCATGGCCAGGTTAACTGCCATAACTCAGAGCTCGTGCAGTAGCACTGCAGGATGTAATAAACTCAGCATGTCTTACTGTGACCTGTAAGACACCACAGTATTAAAATCATACCTTCAGTATTAAAAAAATACCCTGGTACCCAGTGTTTTTAAAGTAACACCCAAGCCTAAAGGCCTGTGTGTGTGTGTGTGTGTGTGTGTGTGTGTGTGTGTGTGTGTGTGTGTGTGTGTGTGTGTGTGTGTGTGTGCGCGCTTGTGTGCTTGTGTTGCTGGGAGGCTTACAGTTCTTGACTTTTGGAAGAGGATCTCCACAGTCTGAGATTAGATGTAAAACCTTTGTGCGTGAATGAGATAAGATTTTAGTATTGTGCATGTGACTGTGATATGTGTTTGCAGATTTCTTTGTGTATGTGAGTGCATTAATGTCATGTGTTTGACTCCTTGTGTAGCAGACTACAGACACCCAGAGCAGTGTCTCCAGTGCCCAGCTGTGTGTCCATGAAGAGTGACTGCTCCATGTTTGACCCTCCCCTTTTCAGCAGTGGACCTCCACAGTCTCATCCAAAGTAAGACAACAGCTTTTATGCCAACCTACGTGTGTGTGTGTGTGTGTGTGTGTGTGTGAGTGTGTGTGTGTGTGTGTGTGTGTGTGTGTGAGTGTAATAGAGCAAGAGAGTGTTGAGATTTTATTTTTGTTGATGTGACTCTTAACCTGATAAGTCAGCCCACATCAAATTGTGTGTTCTGTCCACGATGCACCGTCACAGCCCTGTTGCCATGTTTTACTGTAGTTAACCAGGTGGCCTTTAGAGATATTACCTGAAGTTACTGTTCTCTGTCTGCATTTACCTCACCTGTGTTTCATCTCCCTCTATACCAGAGCACAGACACCCAGAGCAGTGTCTCCAGTGCCCAGCTGTGTGTCCATGAAGAGTGACAGCTCCATGTTTGACCCTCCCCTTTTCAGCAGTGGACCTCCACAGTCTCATCCAAAGTAAGACAACAGCTTTTACACCAACAAATAAGCGTGTGTGTGTGTGTGTGTGTGTGTGTGTGTGTGTGTGTGTGTGTGTGTGTGTGTGTTACAGTGCAGTTGAAAGTGAAGGGGGAGAGAAATAGGGATGGGGATCTTTAAGATTTTACTAGTTCTACTGCTACTACCAATACTGCTAATTGGTCCGGTACTTTAACAGTATTAGTGTGGGTACTTTTGGAATACAGAAAAGCATAATTGCATACATACAGCATGATAACATAATTAACAACACAATTCACATGATTTAACATTGTTTTATACATGTGCGATGATGGAAATGTAACACAAACATAATAATTCAGTAGAGTTAAAAAAGTGCTGTGCTAAGCATAGTGGGAATGAATTTACTTCTTGTTAACATACATGATTGTTCTTAAACTTTGGGACCAGGGATACAAAAAAACAACAGTGTGTGTGTGTGTGTGTGTGTGTGTGTGTGTGCGTGTGCATGTGGTGGGGGGGGGGGGGGGGGGGGTGTTGACCCCTCTTAGCCCATTGACTAAATGAAGCTGACAGGTACTCCTCTTGTATGTGCATATTCTCACCAATCGGGCCGGGTCCACTGGGTGTCAGTACACAAATCGCATACTTCCATACACAGATCAGAGCTCTGCACAAGTCTGTGTGCATGTGTGGCCGTGCATGACAGAGTTTTCCCATAAGAAGCAATCAGGATTCATGTCTTAATCCGTAACAGAGCTGGTCAGATAACTGGCAAAGATTAGTTTGATGTAGGAACAAGACAGTCAGATTAGTTATTAATTCATTGCCAGTGCCAAAAGCAGTGTTGTTAGTGCCAGAGGTTATCAGAACTCGAGTCTTTAAAAATGTAACCCCAGGGACAGGATTTTGGTACACATAAAGACCAAGGATGTGTCATCATTCATTTTCTCTTTGGGACCTGTTGTGTGTGTTTTGTTTGAGATTTACAAACTCTCTCTCTTTTGCTCTCTCTATTTCTCTATCTCTCTCTTGCTCTCACTCTGACTGTTTTTCTTTGTCTCTCTGTCTCTGTCTCTGTCTCTCTCTCTCTCTCTCTCTCAATCTCTCTCTCTCTCACCCTGTCTCTCAGTCTTTGTGTGTATGTATATTATGTATGTGAGTTTTGGATGCACATTACTTTCACACACACACCATTGTGTGGGTTTTGCCTACACAAGTATTTGATTTAGACCTAAGTTGTTGGTGTGTAAAGGTGGCCTGTAAAAACTACTATTTGAAGTAAACATCACTATCTACATTAATGTCATGTATTTGTCTCCTTGTGTAGAGCACAGACACCCAGAGCAGTGTCTCCAGTGCCCAGCTGTGTGTCCATGAAGAGTGACAGCTCCATGTTTGAGCCTCCCCTTTTCAGCAGTGGACCTCCACAGTCTCATCCAAAGTAAGACAGCAGTGTTGCAGACAGAAGAAAGCATTACACACTCAAGCGTTAAAGACTCTGATATGGATTTACTTTGTTACACACCTGTACTATGTATACATATAAAAGGACAAATTAAGTGAACATCAGCACATTACTTAATATCACATTGTATTAATTAATATTAATAAGAGTGCCATTCATTATGTTTAGCATTGCTAGCATGAAGAGGAGCCATAGTGTACATCAGCCCTGGTGTGGTGTGTGTGAGCAGCGACTGAGGGATCCAGTCATCACCACCTGTGGACACAGTTTCTGCAGGCAGTGCATCAGCAGCTACTGGAGCCAGTCTGCTCCATCAGGAGACTACAGCTGTCCCCAGTGCAGGAAGAGTTGCAGAACACAACCCTTTATCAACCCTGACACAACCATGACACAACCAGTCTTATATCTACACAAGATTGTAAAGCAACCTCCTTTATTCCCAAACACAACCATGGTACAGCCTCCTGTATACCCATACACAACCATGGTACAATCTTCTTTATACCCAAACACAACCATGGCACAACCTCCTGTATACCCATACACAACCATTGCACAACCTTCTTTATACCCTTACACAACCATTGCACAACCTCCGGTGTACCCATCTGCTGCCATGGCCCAACCTTCTCTGTACCAACACACAGAAATGGCAAAAGCAGAACTAAGTCCTGCTACAGCCATGGCCCAAAGTTCTCCATCCCCACATACATACATGGGGCAACACCACCTGCACTCAAACCCACACACAGGGCAGGATCCTCTGTACTCAGACTCAGACATGGAGCAGCATCCTCTGTACCCACACATACAGTTTGCCCAGATTTCTCCACAGCATTCAGTGACTGAGCACACAGTGGGCAGCAGCCATCTCCAGTCTGAGAACCCTCCAGTCAAAAGGGCCAAACTAGCAAGTGAGTCATGGTACTACTACTTTAAGCTTGGTTTAAAGGGCTGTTTTCAAGAGCAGGCATTAGACCTGTGCAAACAAAGCAAACAAATGTGACATTTTTGTGTTGCATTTCACTGATCAAATGGTAACTAGTTAAAGGAGAACTTCGGTGTAAAATGAAAATTGGCATGTTAAAACATAATACCGAGTTGGTATGTGTACTGAGGAGCAAAATTGATTTAGCCTGTTGCATTCAGAGTTTAACTATTTTTTAGCGTTTGACCCAGAAGGCTAACAATGGAAGTGGTAGGGGCCCCTTAGGCGAAGCATGACGGCTACGCTATTTTTAACCCATTAAAACAGCTCGAAGAAACTCCACACTCCATCGGTAGTACAACAAAGGCTCTGGCATTCAAAACAAAGCACTGAGAATATTGTAAATGTACACAACGTTTATTTAAAAAACTGTTCTTACATGAAGTAGTTTGTAGTTGTTTCTCGTCGCCGCCATGATGAAAGTCCAAACAAGTCATTTGTACTACCTCTCCTCCTATTCTTCCTGCTGGTTCGTGTTCGTCAATCGAATTGTGCGGACTTTCATCATGGCGGCGACGAGAAACTACAGCAAGGTACTGCCTGTCAAAACTGTTTTATTAATTGTGTACACTTACAAAGTTCTCAGTGCCTCATTTTTAATGTCAGGGCCTTTGTTGTACTACCGATGGAGTGTGGAGTTTCTTCGAGCTGTTTTAATGGTTTAAAAATAGCGTAGTCGTCATGCTTCGTCTAAGGGCACCTACCACTTCCATTGTTAGCCTTCTGGGACAAACGATAAAAAATGTGACCGGCCACAGCAAAACCGGCCACAAGTCGGCCGAGACACATTTTGAGTTATTCACAGATTCTGAAAGTGTAGGTTCTAAACTTTCCAATGATGCCTTATACATGGAAATCGGATAATATATGAAGAAGTTGTGGCCATTTGAAAGCATGCACATCTTAAAGCACAATTGTAATCTCTCCTAAAGATGAAGTAGTTCTCACCTCTGGGCGCTGAATGTTGCTCATTTGCATGACATCAAGATAAGCCCTCCCCCGTACAGCCTACAGACTGTCACTGTGGTGTGTGCCTTCAGGGCAGACGTTTTCAGGTCAAAACGGTAAAGTTTGTTTGCGTTTTGGCCTTTCGTCCACACTTTTTGAGAACGGATTCCAAAGTGAGAAAGTCTGACAACGCCGCCGTTTCATATTCGTGTAGACAGGCAAAACGCAACCTTTTGAAAAAAGATGACGTCGTCGCCCCTTCACCTTGCGCTGCACATCTCATAACAACAACTTCAAACTTTTACAAACTGGTTGTCGAATAAATTGTGATTTGATTAGCTTGCAATGTAGGCTGGCTGTTGTGCAATTGTTTCTACTGCCACTAAACTGGCTGTATGGCTAGTAGGGTAGTAAGCTATAACAAGGACGTCTTGTTGGCTTTCATTACTCTTAAATTATTTACAAAGCAACTGTCGCTGCTTCCAACTCCCCCCAGTAACAATACGCATTGCTAAAATCAACATGTTTTAAGCAAATAATTGCGCAGTTGTCTCAAGTTTATTTGCAGCTCCTTCTATTTTTTTCATTTTCTGCTCCGTATCGCTTAAGTGGGTCAATTTAACGATGTGACATCTCACAACAGCGGCAAACTTTTACAAACAGGTTGTTGTGGGATAATTTGGGGTATAAATGGTCTGCAGTGTAGGCTCTGTGTAATGCAACTGTTTCTACCTTCTGACATTGAACTACAAAATGTTTTTTGTGTACATCGCTAGTTCATCCCAACAAACACTTCTCGTCATGCTTATTAAACAGGGCAACTGTCGCTGCATCCGACCCACCTAAACGAGAACACACATTGCTATAATCAACATACATTAGGCTACATGGCCGGTTTGTCGAAGAAGTGCTGCCATACGTCTGCACTATAACAGCCACGATTCAGCTCTTCTGCAATGCGCTTTGCCTGGTCCATCTCCATTCATTCAATAATGAAATCACATGCATTTATGCAGCTTAAGTAGCCACGAGGTTTGCTTCCAGCACACAGCTGATTGGCGGAAAACAAACAAAAGAACACTGTAATCGTCATGTGAATGGCCAGTATCGTCAGTATGGTAATTATGGTAATTCACACACGCCCCAAGGAAGACGAGTTTCTCTCCTAAAAACTAGCCAACTTTAAAGACAAAATGTATGCGTTTAAAGCAACTAATACTGTTATCTGCAACATGGAATGGCTTCTTCATGATCTCAACTCTCACATTTAGCAAAAAAAAGAAAATCACAAATTTTGAAAAAAAAAAAAACTTCAAACGCAATTTTCTCCTTTTCGCTCTGGCCGACTTGTGGCCGGTTTTGCTGTGGCCGGTCACAAATAGTTAAACTCTGAATGCAACAGGCTAAATCAATTTTGCTCCTCAGTACACATACCAACTCGGTATGATGTTTTAACATGCCAATTTTCATTTTACACCGAAGTTCTCCTTTAACTGTACATAAAACTAAAATCTATTTCTTTGTTTGCTAACAAACAGACAGCCATGTCCTGAATGAAGTACTGATGAGCCACAAAGCCAGCATGAAGAGGAGGTTTGAGAGCATATGTGAAGGCATCATACGGCCAGGGGCTCAAACACTCCTGAACAAGATCTACACAGAGCTCTACATCACAGAGGGAGAGAGTGAAGGGGTGAATAATGAACATGAAGTTTGGCAGGTAGAATCTGCATCCAGACCACAAACTACAGAGGACACAACCATCAATTGCAATGACATCTTCGAGCCCTTACCAGGACAGGACAGACACATCAGAACTGTCATGACCAAGGGGATTGCTGGCATCGGAAAAACCGTCTCGGTGCAGAAGTTTATACTTGACTGGACAGAGGAGAAAGCCAATCAGGATGTAGACTTCATGTTTGTACTTCCATTCCGTGAGCTGAATCTGGTTAAACACGTCCAATACAGTCTTCACAAGCTCCTGCTTGACTTCCACCCTGAGCTTAGCGAGTTAGAGAATAGTGAGTACAGAGATTGCAGTATCGTGTTCATCTTTGATGGTCTGGATGAGAGTCGACTTCCACTGAATTTCCAAAAGAACCAGAAGTTGTCTGATGTGACACAAATGTCCCCAGTGGATGTGCTGATGACGAGCCTCATTCAGGGAACCCTGCTTCCCTCTGCTCTCATCTGGATAACCTCCAGACCAGCAGCAGCCAGTCAGATCCCTTCACAGTGTGTCGATCTGGTGACAGAAGTACGAGGGTTCAGTGACCCACAGAAGGAAGAGTACTTCAGGAAGAGGATCAGTGACCAAAATAAAGCCAACAGAATCATCTCACACATCAAGACTACCAGGAGCCTCCACATCATGTGCCACATGCCAGTCTTCTGTTGGATTGCAGCCACTGTCCTTCAGCTGATCCTGGAACAGGATGATGGGAAGGAAGCTCCTAAAACTCTGACGGAGATGTTCATACATTTCCTGTGTATCCAGACCACCAGGAAGAACCAGAAGTACCAAGAGGATAGTGAGACAGATGGTCTCCTGGAGTCACATAAGGGTGTCATACTGAAACTGGCAGAGCTGGCTTTCACACATCTGGAGAATGGCAACCTCATGTTCTACGAGGAAGACCTGAGAGAGTGTGGCATTGATGTCAGTGAAGCTTCAGTGTACTCTGGCATGTGCACTGAGATCTTCAGGGAGGAATGTGTGTTCCACCACAAGAAGGTCTACTGCTTTGTCCATCTGAGCATCCAGGAGTTTCTTGCTGCACTACACGTGTTTGCCTCTTATCTGAATAAGAACGGCAAGGCCTTAGGACACTTTCTGAAAAGAAAGACCAAGGTTACAGCAGATGCAGGCGTGCCTCTTGATGAGCTGCTGAAGGGTGCAGTGAACAAAGCTTTGGAAAGCAAGAATGGACACCTTGATTTGTTTGTTCGCTTCCTTCATGGCATTTCTCTGGAGTCAAATCAGACACTTCTGCTTGGCCTCCTGACACACACCCACAGCAGCCCAGAGAGTGTGAAGAAAACAATCAAGAACCTGAAGGTGATGCAGAGACCAAACATCTCCCCTGAGAGGTGCATCAATCTCTTCCACTGCCTGGTGGAAATGCATGACTCCTCTGTTCATGATGAAATCCAGGCTTTCCTCAAGGGAAAGAAGGGTTCAGTGAAACAGCTTTCACTGGCTCACTGTTCTGCCTTGGCTCATGTGCTTCTGATGTCTGATGAGGTGCTAGATGAGTTTGACCTGAAGAAATACAAAACTACTCCAGAAGGTCGCAGGAGACTGGTTCCAGCTGTCAGATGCTGCAGAAAGGCACGGTGAGTCGAACCAACAGCAGTGGGAGAGTGTGGCTGTTTGCATTTTTACTGTATTATTTTTACTGTATTATTTTCTCATTCCTCTGTTGTACATTAGCTTGATGAATTAAACGTGCTCCAACAATTTAAGCATTTATAGGAGGCTATCTGAATGGGATTTGAATTTGTAGACACAGTATTGCATAGGCAGTAATTGGCAGAAAAATGACCCCAGAAAAGACATGATCTATTCTGATGCTTAGAAGGACATATATGGCTGATCTTCAGATTGTCATTTACCTATTGTAGTTATTGTAGTTTAGCATTGATTAGAAATGAAATTCTGTCAGAGAGAAATTACGTTGTGTAAATGTTCTATTTGTAGACTTGCTGACTGTGGACTAACAGAGATGTCATGTGAGACTGTGGCCTCAGCTCTGCAGTCTGCAAACTCCCCCTTAAGAGAGCTGGACCTCAGTCACAATGACCTGCAGAAGTCTGGAGAGAAGCTCCTGTCTGCTCTTCAGAGTCCACACTGCAAACTGGAGATATTAAGGTCAGTAATGTTTGATGCTGTTTTGGCAGGCAGGTCACTTTGGGCATATACAGCACTGGTAGTGAGAGCGCTGGCCATGAGTGAATGTGATCTGTAATGATCAGTAGAGAAGATAAAGGCTGCTCTTGAAAACCTAAACTGCCAACTGGAGCATCTGAAGTTAGTAATGCTCTGAAAGACAATCCATACATGAGTCGATGTTTGTATTATTTTCTTATTCCTGTATTGTTCATTAGCTTTATGAATGAAATGTGCTTCAACAATTTAAGCATTTATATGAGGCTATCGGAATGGGTTTTGAATTTGTAGACACAGTATCGCATAGGCAGTCATTGGCAGAAAAATGACCTATCACAGAAAAGATATGATCTACTCTGATGCTTGGAAGGATATGGCCACTCTTCAGCTTTTCATTGACCTGTTATTGTAGTTTAGCATTGACTAGAAACGAAATGCTGTGAAAGAATGATGTTGTCACTCTGATATGATTTAAATATTGTATCTGTAGACTTGCAGGCTGTGGACTAACAGAGAAGTCTTGTGAGATTGTGGCCTCAGCTCTGCAGTCTGCAAAATCCCCCTTAAGAGAGTTGGACCTGAGTGACAATGACCTGCAGAAGTCTGGACAGAAGCTGCTGTCTGCTCTTCAGAGTCCACACTGCAAACTGGAGATATTAAGGTCAGTAATGTTTGATGCTGTTTTGGCAGGCAGGTCACTTTGGGCATATACAGCACTGGTAGTGAGAGAGCTGGCCATGAGTGAATGTGATCTGTAATAATCAGTAGAGAAGATAAAGGCTGCTCTTGAACACCTGAACTGGGACGTAGGGCTGGGCGATAAAACGATAACGATATGTATCTCGATAGACACCTACTCGATAACAATAGAAAATGCGTTCGATAGAATGTTTCGATGGAATGTTTTTTTTTTTTTTTAAGAAAACGGCAAAAGTTTAGTCAGAGCCCTCTCTGATTTAGCGCCGCTTTAAATCTTTGTTGCGAAGCAAGCTTGGTTGCATGAGCAAAGGCACTCCTTCTCTGTAGCCTAGCAACGTATGGGGAGTGACACGCTAATAGCCAATCATGTCACAGTATCGTGTTTGGTTGCGCCATCTCTTGTCTCTTAGTCGTGTTTTTTTCCAGAAACAGCATGGTCAAGGAAGGAAGATGAGTGCCACTGCGACGAGCGAGGAAAATGTGGATAAGGGCTCATTCACACCAACTTGAGCGTGTACAGCGCGCATCAGTATACAATATTTGTATTGGGACAGAATACGCTCAGATCACGCGTGCGGTGTGAAGAGTCTAATTTGTTAACATGCATTCTAAACGAATACGGACAGAAAATGGCCACGCGCTGAATACGCAGTGTGTGTGTGACTGTTTGGTGTGAATGAGCCCTAAGAACAGAAAGGTCTGCTCACCAGTATGGGAGCTTTTTTGGAGTTTACAAATCTCATTGTAGTCAGACAAATGTTGTCTGCAAATTATGCAGTAAAACTATATACATATATGATAGTTCTTCTCAGGTATCAGGTTTCGCTATGTTTACATTTAACACTTTACACATGTCTTTATAACACTTCAGTTAAGCACTTTATTAGCTTATTGATTATTGTTCAGTTTTCATTGTGATCGTAACATTGAACGTGTGTTCACAGTCATTTTGCTTGAATGCTTATTGCCTGTCAGAGGAAGGTTAAGTTAAAAATAAAAATGTTTAAATTTAGATTTTTTTCCCTCCTGTTATTTATTTTAAATAGGTCACACAATGTTTCAATAATTAGCGATATCGACCGATATGAAATACTTACATCGTGATACAGATTTCAGCCATATCGCCCAGCCCTACTGTGACGAAAACTGTGCTAATGTCCGTTATTGTTGATAAATAAAAACGAGACATCAATGTTATACAAGAAATAATAAAAAATAAATAATTCCCTCCTCATTTTCGTCTACTACACAAGAAGAAAAGCAACATCCAGTACTGGTGTCATGTGTTTGTGCTAGCAGCATAAGCAGCTGGCATCCATGTAAGCTACCTAGCAGCTAGCGTCCATGTAAGTAGCTGGGTGTAATGATACATGTAGGTATACATGTTGGTATTGAACCGTTTTGGTACGGGACATTTGGTTGGGTACAGGGCTCGCTTTCTTTTACTGTCTGTGCTCGCTGCACGTGCAGCTACACTCACAGCCAGTGTGCATCATCAAAGATATTAGCATTAGATATTCGTAAAGGAAGCTAACCCATTCAAGTAAATTAACTCTGACAAGTTCGCTAGCGTGCTCACAACCACATTTTTGGTTTGCCTTACCTAAAATAAAGCTCATTTCCTCAAAATCCAAAAATTAACAATTTTCAGTATTAGGCTTGGCATAATTACAAATAGTTGTGGATTGACACACATAGTTCCAAAAAAAATTCAACAACTCCAGAAAGATGTTGTGATCGATTTATTGGTTAAATTCTACATGTGTCCCATTGATTTGAATGAAATGAGGCTTGCCCCTGGTCTGCATATAAGGGGATTATTCCCCTCTCTAGCGTGAGAGTATTTTCAACCGCTGGGGTCATTTTAGCTGCCAGGAGATCAGAATTGTTCTGGATAATTTCTGCATTTATTATGGAACTACAGACACATCAGTCTCACAGTCATACGGTTAGGCACTCACTGAAAAAAACACTCAACTACGGCAAGTCCATTTGAACATAATGAACGTAATAAAATGAATATGACACACTCGCCTTCAACAGCCTGCGCTGGAGTTCCTCCCCATGGCATAAACATATACTAACACAGAATATACAAATGATAGACAACTGAGGACATACTTGTAATTAACACATCTCTTAGCAATAATATTTTGTAAATTTGTTTATTTGAGAATATTTTATTTAACTTATTACTTATTTATTTAACTTATTATCGTTACACTCCTACTATATAACCATATTATTATTACTACTATTTAGACCCAGTTTCTATTTTTTTATTATTGCGTTGGTGTTTGTAATGTATATAAAAAATCAAAACAAGTACATATTTGTAAATGTGTATTGAATCCACAGACAAGATGCACTGAAAATTCAGTCATTCCGTTCAGTTCATTCAAGATGTTTGTTAATCCAGACATTTAATCAATGTGTTAGCTGTGGAACACAAGTCAACTGGAATTGGTAAACAAAAGTATCTGAAATAAATAGAAAAAGACTAAAATGTTTGGACTAAAATTTCACTAAAATGCGTTATGGTTAAGTTTGATTAAAACTAGACTAAAACATGACTAACAAAAAATATGTGAATGACTAAGTGTGACTAAGAATAAGAATGAACTTTTACAAAATACTAAGACTAAGACTACATTGAAAAATGGGTGACACAATTAACAATGCTTTTGTTAATCTGATCATTAAAATGTAAATTGTTACAGAATAATAATTATCTATGGTATATTATTGGGTTACCCTACACAGTGGGAGTTGTACCTGCTATAATGTGCAATGCTATGCCTGTTGTAATAACATTGTCATTTCTGCCTTGTCCTCTCTGTGTGACTCTGTGTAGACTTGCTGGCTGTGAGCTGACTGATGAATCCTATGAGGTTGTAGCTTCTGCTCTGCAGTCTTTGGTCTCCTTGTCAGAGCTGGATCTGGGTGATAATCACATGAGTGTGCGTGGAGTTCAGCTTCTGCATACAGCATTAAGTCATCCTAACTGCAGACTGCAGACATTAAGGTTGGTGTTTGACTTTCCTTCTATTTTCATCAGGCTTGCAGTGTCCTTAAGTGATGTATATTGTTCTACACATGAGCTAGTTTATATTCAGTAGCTCACTACAAACAGGGATACAAGGATATTTATTTGTAGCATGCATAGACATACTGGGTAGAGTAGGACATGCAGTGAAACTGCTGATTGTGAGTCTAAACTGTGCATGGGGAGGGGGGAGTAAACAGTGATGGTGATGGGCTGTGTGTATGGGGTGGGGTAGCTCTGCGTTTGCAGCCAACAGTGCCAAGAGGGATGGCGCATACTCGGGTGGGGGTGGGGGGGTGTCAGGATGGGAGTGGTGCAGGCTAATGGGGCATACAATCCTGTGTAGTCAATGGAGGATGGTGGGGCTCCGATTACATCTAGTGTGTGTGTGTGTGTGTGTGTGTGTGTGTGTTTGTGTGGTGTAGTGTAATGTGTTAGGGTGTGTGTGCTGAGTGGTGGATGTGTGCAAAGTCAGTAGGGTGTGTTTAAGGTTCTGATGGCCTGTGGATAGAAACTCCTCCTGAAGATTTTGGTTTGGTTTATTTTTCAGTCCCTGTTGCAAAGTGTTTAATTAATAGCATGTGACATCAGGTGCTTACATTGTACTTTAGGGTTAGGGTAAGGATTAGGATTAGAGTAAGTGTTAGGTATGTACAGTGTTAATGCAAGAAGTTACATGTTGTTACATTTAGACACACTGCAACCTGGACCATTAAAAATCCCACTTCTGACAGCAGTTGTGTAGGCTGGCTCTTTGACGTTGCAGTCAGAGGGCATGTTTGGTACCACAGAGACCTGGGTTCGAAGCTGCTCTCACCCTTCGCTTTATTACATTACATTACGTTACATTTAGCTGACGCTCTTATCCAGAGTGACTTACAGTTATTTAGGGTACAGGGTTTCAGTTCCAGTCCTCGGAGCAATATGGGGTTAGATGCCTTGCTCAAGGGCACCAGCCATGGAGGAGGGTGCAGGAGAACGCTAGTTGTTTACTCCTCCACCCCCATTCTTCCTACTAGAACGGGATTTAAACCTGTGACCCTCCGACCCCAAGACCAACTCTCTGGCCGCTAAGCCACACATACAGTGTTACCAAACGTTTTGTCTTTTTCCTTGTTTTGTGCACGACCTGAAGAGTCTCATGCACAGGGATGTCAAGTAGTCTGTGCACTGGTGTAGGTGCACAGCTTAGAGGCAGCATAGCTGCTGTTGTTAAGGTATTATGAAACAAAGTATATAATCTTAAAAAGTGACTTGATACAGAAAAATAATCCATGTCCTTTTTGTTTGTAGCCTACTTTAATCTGAACATTGGGAGCTGCACCTGTTATAAAGTGAAATGTTATGCCGTCTGTAATTGTCTTTTCTGCCTTTTTTACTCTGTGTGACTCTGTGTAGACTTGCTGGCTGTAAGCTGACTGATAAATCCTATGAGGTTGTAGCCTCTGCTCTGCAGTCTTTGGTCTCCTTGTCAGAGCTGGATCTGGGTGATAATCACATGAGTGTGCGTGGAGTTCAGCTTCTGCATACAGCATTAAGTCACCCCAACTGCAGACTGCAGACATTAAGGTTGGTGTTTGACTTTCCTTCTATTTTCATCAGGCTTGCAGTGTCCTTAAGTGATGGTTTAAATACTACACACCTACAGCATGATTGTGTTGTTACCAGTGAATGCTCTGTTGCTGTATGTATCATTTGAATGTCTGTATATTGTTCTACATCTGAGCTAGATTGTTATCAGTACTTCACTAATAGTAGTGTACGATTTACATCCACAAAACATAAATCATATGGCTTAAACAACACTAGAGACACCCTGTAAGAGAAACGTAAGATAACGAGAATTATGATATCAGTAGAGTTTTATAACAGACATCACCAATTAAACATTTAAATGGAGTTAACAGTAATCAGGTATAATTGAATACATAGTGTTATGTGTTATAGAGGAAAATGGCAGAATAGTATTTAATGACATTGTAGTGTTGTTAAAAGCAAAAAATGCTATATAGGAGATTGGCAGATAAGTCATTCAGTCAGTCAGACAGCTTTCATAAATTAGAAGACCATGTGAAATGGTCAGCAGAATGAATAGTAGAGCACAAGCAGAATAGATAAGAATCATCCTTCTCTGTCTCTGTCTGTTTGTCTGTCTGTCTGTCTCTCTCTCTCTCTCTCTCTCTCTCTCTCTCTCTCTCTCTCTCTCTCTCTCTCTCTCTCTCTCTCTCTCTATGTGTGTCTCTTTCAGACTCTCCCCTAGTCGTATCTCAGGTGATGGTTGTGTTTGGCTGGCCTTTGCTCTGATGTCAAACCCCTCCTGTGTGAAAAAGCTGCATATGGACAGCAGTTCAGCTGAAGGATCAGCACAGAAGCTCTTATTGGACACACTCAAGGATCCTCACCGTGAAGTTGAAGCTATTCGGTATGTTTCATGCATTCCAAACAAAGCATAGCCTGTTTCTTCCAGTGGCGCTTTGCCTGTGCTTCGCCTGTGCTTCCGCGGAATATAGTCCCCCATCTAAATGCCGCTTGGTCAATCCCTTTGTGTTAATTTGCATCGTCACTTGTACTCCATCTGAATGCACAGGCCACAAGAAGTAATTACTAATAAATTTGAGAGAATTAATTCACTTTTGCCACAGTGTTCTAGTTGGCAACACTAGATTACAGCAGCTATGCTAAGCTAAGCTAAGGTCAGTGCTGCCAGATTCAGACAATGGCTGGGTCTGCTAGAAAACGCTTCTGCCCACTTATCCAACCCCAGGGACTGCGGGGACAGACTCAATTTCATCTGGGGTTGGCATATTGATTTAAAGGTGCATATACGTAAATGTTGTTTTTACACCTGAAACAGTAACATGAACTTAATTAAAAGATTCATCACATTTAGACAAGATTTGGTAAATATAAAATAATGTGTGAGGTGGTGTGCCATGTTGTCCACATAGAATCATACTACAAATCATTTAAATATGACAGTCTGATACTGATAGCAGAAGACCCAGGGAGTAATAGACTTTTGTCACATTTGTGTCTAACGATGAGGTGTTCTGTGCTATTCTGTCCTGGGCTGACTGTATTATATTGTTTTACAGACTCGCTAGTGCCAAACTTGGTGATGGATCCTGTGAGATTGTGGCAGGTGTTCTGCAGTCAGAAAACTCCTTGATAGAGCTGGATCTAAGTGACAATGAGCTGGGAGATTCTGGAGTTGAGATTGTCTCTAAGGGACTGTCTAGTCCTCACTGTAAGCTGCAGATATTAAGGTTGGTGATATTTCTACGCAGAATTTTGGGCACTTTGGTGAATTTCATGTAGGATTGTTGTTTTTCAATCACTAGAACATCTCAGCACCACCATCTATAAGTGTTATGCAAAGGAACGTGGTTTACATGTGATGTTAAATCTCCTAATATGAACTATTGACAATGAAGAAAGAATGACTTACTTTATATCACAGATCAGTAGCGGCTCCTGAGCATAAATATTGGTGGGGCAGACACTGACTCCTGCCTGATTCCCTACCCTGACCAAATGTTATAGAATAATGGCCTATTATAGCCTATTAAAAACCTAATTAATGTAGTAACCAGTAAGCTGGTCTATAATAAATCTGTCTGCAAGCAGCACCATAAAGCATGCGTTTCAGAGTTCTTTTTTTTTTTTAAATATTAACATTAATGTTGCGCTATGATTAACAAAGACCAATGAAATGCCCAATGCACTAAAGGCAAACAATGCAACAGCTTCATATAATAAGCACAACGACACATTTTGCCTCTCTAATTGATTTCGAATGCTTACATGATAGCCCTCATCGAGGTGTGCTGCAATATTAACTTGACCTAGCATGGGTAGTTTTATAGCACACTGTAAATGTGCTTTGCTTGAGAGTGTGCTTTTTTGCTACTTCAGAAAAGTATTTCACATCACTAACTTCCGTAATCCCTGTGTCCCCTTGTCCTAGCATGATCTGAACAGTAGACATGGAAAGCAAAATACTGTATTCCTTATGGAGCAACCACACAGCCATTTCATTTTCATCATACCATGTTCGTGAAAATGTTCGGTTGTGTCTTCCCTTTGTCCTTAGTTTTCTGTTATACTGACGTCTGGTCTGTCTGGGCCAAGCTGGTTGATCACTAACTTATCTTCTAATATCAGTGCATGAAATGCATTTTAAACAGAAAGTCCATGCTGTTTGACAAGGCAGGTTCTGTGCTGCAGGCCATCACTGCATTTTACACGATTGGGAACATTACTAGAGGAGTACTGATTTGTGAGCTGCTAGAAGGTAAAAATAAATAGGCAGGTGGGGCAGACTTGCTTCTGCCCATATTGAACTCTATTAGCGCTGCTTGCAATTCCGACAACTGACGCCAGGCGAATAGGAAAAATCAACAGATGAATGTGGGCAGTGACTGGTCCTGCCCCATAACTGCAGTCAACAAAAGTATTTGAGATTCAATTCCACAGTGCTAAATAAATAGTTATAAAACAACACAGACACAAACCATATACGACAGAGTAGTTAAATAGGTAGCAAGCAGAGCAGTTACGTAGGTAACATTATTTATTAGGAGGAACTATGTTTTGAGGTGGATGTTTTTTGGGAGGGCGCTGCCCCACCTGCCCATATTGACGAGCCGCGCCTGCCACAGATTCTACTAAACGTTTTAACTATCATATAAACTGTATTTTCCAGACTACACTATGCTAAACTACCCTATAGTTAAACTATGCAAAATATGAGTTGCAGCAAATTGCATGTTGAAACTACCATAATAACATTCTGTTGGCTAATGACGGGGCTCAACGTTAACCCACATTATGGAAATCAATAATAACTTAACTTGTAACCGTTTTGTTGCAAAGCCAAATCTTATGGTGAAATCAGATCTTGTGTTTGTTGAGCTAAGACCGAATTATTGTTTAGTATAGCAATCGTAGCATCATAGCTAGAAGGCTAACAAATGTAAGAGTTATACCATGATTAACATTAGCCCTTCATTCATGGCATGGATAACGTGATCATGCAGAGAGAACAGTTGCATACCTTCATCTTTTGCTCGTTTCTACACTTCTAATGGCTTTGACCTTTTTCTGTCCATCTCCTTCTGTTTGTCACTCGACAGTCAACATACTGTATTTCCCATCCCCGAACACTGTCACTGCCGACCAGGAGTTAGGACTCACCTTGGTGACCGCCTACTTGTTTTGTATTGCCCTGTTTTATTAGCCCTTTCACACAATTAAAACATGTGCAGGAATTATAACCCTGTAAATATAATGGTAGGAATAAAATGTGCGTTATTGGGAAGGAAGCTTATGTGTGACTGACTTCACTCACTAATTGCAGAGTATTGCCCGCTTGTGCGTTGCATTTGAGAGACCCAGAGGTGAACGGTCCCCCGCGCCCCCTCCCCTTTGCCCTTCTCTCACAGCTTCTGTGCACGGGAACTTTTCAGCAGGGGCACCTGCAGCCAAAGGGG
This sequence comes from Coilia nasus, assembly GCA_027475355.1. Lineage (NCBI taxonomy): Eukaryota > Metazoa > Chordata > Actinopteri > Clupeiformes > Engraulidae > Coilia > Coilia nasus. The sequence continues at coordinate 7,442,311 of CM050198.1, forward strand.
GCGCCAATTTGACAATTTCCTACACAGTGATATGATAGATATTAAAAACTTTTTTAGATGATTTTTTTTTTTTTTTCAAGCGCTCGTGAGGCCAATAGCACGGCGCCCTTTACGAAATTGCGCCCTGGGCAAAGGCCCAGCCCGCCCCCCCCCCAGAACCGCCATTGGTCTGGTGGTATTTTGGCCTTTGCTCTGCAGTCAGTAAATTCCCACCTGAGAGAGCTGGAACTCAGTAAGAATACTCTGGGGGATTGTGGGGGAAAGCTGTGCTCTGAAGCACTGAATCCACACTGTAAGCTGGAGACGCTCAGGTTGGTATTAGTGGCGGAATACTGATTCATACAGGCTTTACTGGTGATGTTAACAACGCATAATGTGTGATTATATATTTAATATATTTTTGTTTCATATTTGAAATGAAGCATGCTGTTTGCCCTCCATTGACTTGCAGGCTTGCTGGTTGTAAGCTGACAGAGAAGCAGTGTGAGGTTGTAGCCTCTGCTGTGCAGTACATGGACTCCCTGACAGAGTTGGACCTGAGTGACAATCACATGAGTATCACTGGAGTTCAGCTCCTGAATGCATGGATGAGTCACCCCAGCTGTAACCTGCAGATCTTACGGTTGGCTTTTAACTTTTACCTCTTTCTTCTGAGGTCTGTCTGATATATGGGCTATGCTTATCTCCTGCACAGCAAACACATTTATTTAATTAATTAGCATCAATCCAAAATTATTTAGAATCTGTCACCTAACCTGTTGTCCTCATGAGTAACGGTAAACAAGTGTATGTTTTAATAGCCAGTGGCACAGAATTGATGATTATGTATGACTATGATGATTATGATCTGTTTAATAATTTCAGTATTGTGCACTTTGGTGAATGTGATGACGTGGTTATCCCCAGTTTCAGTTTTTTTCATGTAAAGAAGTGTTTGCAATGAACCATTTCAAAGCACCAGGAGCTATAAATGTTATGTAAGGGCACATGTTATAAATGTAATAGAAAATCACCTAAATTAATGTCCCCCCTTCTAATTTTCCAGACTTGTTGGCTGTGGAGTCACTGAGGAGTCTGCTGGTATTTTGGCCTTTGCTCTGCAGTCAGTAAACCCCCACCTGAGAGAGCTGGACCTCAGTAAGAATACTCTGGGGGATTGTGGGGGAAAGCTGTGCTCTGAAGCACTGAATCCACACTGTAAGCTGGAGACGCTCAGGTTGGTATTAGTGGCTGAATACTGATTCATAAAGGCTTTACTGGTGATGTTAACAATGCATAAAGTGTGTTTATATTTGTTTATTTATATTTGTTTCATATTTGAAATGAAGCATGCTGTTTGCCCTCCATTGACTTGCAGGCTTGCTGGTTGTAAGCTGACAGAGAAGCAGTGTGAGGTTGTAGCCTCTGCTGTGCAGTACATGGACTCCCTGACAGAGTTGGACCTGAGTGACAATCACATGAGCATCACTGGACTTCAGCTCCTGAATGCAGGGATGAGTCACCCCAGCTGTAACCTGCAGATATTACGGTTGGCTTTTAACTTTTACCTCTTTCTTCTGAGGTCTGTCTGATATATGGGCTATGCGTATCTCCTGCACAGCAAACACATTATTCCTAATGTATATAAGTCGACGTCATCACTCACAAACACTCCCTCTATTTGCTGATTGGTTAGGCACAATTCTGCCTAAGACAACCATGACAATGGAAGCACATCCAGACCCTCTGTACAAAATGAAATGAAGTGTGAGGGGCTGGTTTAGCAGGCTACTGATCCCCACCCTTGGCACCTCAGGCTGTGTAATAAAGCTCCTAAGATTCATCAGAAAACTACATACTGATGTAGACACCACACTCAATGTTGATGCAGAACAGACAGACTTATTTAGATAGCATTGCCATTACGCTTGTCCATTGGCATGTAAACAGGCATTAACACTCTCTGTAACATAAACAGCAGTCTTACTTTGGCTTGATCTCAATGGAGAGAATAGTTTACTAATCAAAATGACAAATTATGATAATCTATTCAGTCTGTGCAGACTTTTAGCCAGAGTTTCTTTCAGGGTTCATTAGAGAGGCTCAGTATGCTGATGACTCTGCAGTTATCAGTGACACCTCAAAGCCTGCAGTCACTATTGCCTTCTTCCAAATGACCCAGCTAAGGACCCGGCTCTCCACATTAACACAGCAGAAACAGAGACAACATACTTTAGTAATACAGCTGACTTCTCATAGCTGCTACAACATTAGCTGTGTCATACAGTGCAGGCGTTTGCGTCTAGCATCAAACAGGATCACTGGCATCACTACCCAGCATCCAGACAGAGCTGAAAGTGATGAGAAATAGTTTATGCTGCTTGGAAACATCAGTGGGATGGATAATAAGAGAATGTTGAGAAAAGGTTTGTTTTGGGAGTTGACCTCATGTCAGCTGAAGTGTGGGCTTGT
>CM050198.1:7452261-7454761 GCA_027475355.1 Coilia nasus
TCCTGGCGTCTGGAGTGCCATGGTGACAGTTACTCTGCCCTGCACAATAATAAGAGGACTGACATACCCGCCCCCTCCCCCCGCTCCAGCAGAGTAGGAGTGTACCTGGACTGGCCAGCAGGCACTCTGTCCTTCTACAGCGTCTCCTCTGACACACTCACCCACCTGCACACGTTCCACTCCACATTCACTCAGCCCCTCTATCCTGGCTTTGGCGTTTATGATTTAGACTCCTCAGTGTCCCTGTGCCAGATCACATGAGCTCCTAATCCTACAGGAACACCAGAGTCTGCAGAGTCCTCACACACTCCTCTTCAAACACCACTGGACTCCATCAGCAACATTCATGAGTAATATATTATCTGTTGGAAACATGTTTCTATGGAGACCAAAATAACACTGTATATCAACTTTGACTGTTAATATAACTGAGAATAAAAATAAAAATGTAAAAAATGACTTTGTGTGTGTGACTGTGTGTGTGTCGCCTGGGACACTTAGGAATGTTTATTTTTTGCTTCACTGTTATAGAATGTTGCTTCTTGGGATCTCAACCTGTTGCCTGGGCAACTTTAGAATGTTCAGATTTTCTTCATTGTTTTAGAATGTTGCTGAATGTTGCTTTACCTGTTCCCTCAGCAACTTTAGAATGTTGAGTTTTGGCTTCGTTGTTTTAGAATGTTGCTGCTTGGGGTATTTACCTGTTGCCTGGGTAACTGTAGAATGTTAAGCTTTGGGCTATTTTTTGTGTTTGGAGGTAAGGAAATGGTGTGTGTGTGTGTGTGTGTGTGTGTACGTGTGTGTGTGTGTGTGTGTGTGTGTGTGTGTGTGTGTGTGTGTGTGTGTGTGTGTGTGCGAGGAAGGTAAAGAATAGGGAGTGTGTGTGTTTATGTAGTATAGTGGTTATAGTATAGTGGTTGGGCTCATATAGCAGTGGCACCCCCTAATGAGCACTGGTGTGTGTGTGTGTGTGTGTGCGTGCGTGTGTGTGTGTGTGTGTGTGAGTGGGCGCGCGCGCACTGAGAACCACATGCTTTTAAGGACTTTTACTCCTGTCTGCACACACACACCTCATGTCTAACATGAGCACTGGTGTGTGTGTGTGTGTGTGTGTGTGTGTGTGTGTGTGCAGACAGGAGTAAAACTCCTTAAAAGCATGTGGTTCTCAGTACAAACACACACTCACACATAGCAGTGCTTAAGTTAGATGTGAGGTGAGTGTGTGTAGTGGTGGTGTGTGTGTTCAGGAGTAAAAGTAAAGTTCTCAGGTCCTACAAGTCATTGGGCTGGAAAGGTCAAACGTTATGCTGTGATGTTTATATTTTGTACCAGTAGGGGGAGCTCTAACATCCCGAGTGCCCAGCAGCAGGTTCATGGCTCAGTGCTTACAAAAACCTTTAAACACTCAGGGCAGACTATTAAATGGAGGAAAGACGTGCTTACAATGCTGCTTTAAACAAAAGAAAGTAAGTTGTAAGTACAGGTGTGTGACTGTGAATATCATTAGCCAGTTCAGTCTTGTCTGGAGTGGTTGATGCGCCTCCTGTTAGTCAGGGAACCCACTGCAAGTGCCCTCTTTCAACACTAGGTGGCAGCACATGCTCTCTGAATGCAAGACCAACCTATCCTCAACCTGTGCATCTTGCTGGACAGGAACTGTCATTTGCGACGGCGTTGATGTTTGTGTGTTTTTTATGGCTAGGTAAATAGCATGAGTGACCTACCTCAAAATCCCATTCGTGGCCGATGCTGTGTCTCGTCCTATGTGAACGCACAGTGTGGACGTCTCTGCTTGTCTATGGTTACGTCTCACCATCACGTGATCAATGCGGAACTACCCCATTGAAACAGTTTTCACCAGACAGCTGGGTGGTGGAAGAAGTGAACTGCCATCTGAAATCTTTGATTGTTATGTAGGTAAGTTAACATGTTACAGTAAGGTTACACGTGTGACAGAATGTAGCCAACTGACTAGCTTACCGAGTAATGAAAAGACCTTTTCGGGACATAGTGACACGTCTCGTGTTTCAACTGCCCCTCAGCTGCTCCTTCCTGGGTTTTAGTGCTGTGTTCATTTCTACCGATCATCGCCATTCTGTTCTGTCTTTGTGTAGGGGTGCATTTGTCGATCTGATGTGTTCCTCGACTTGAGAGGCGAGGCGACTGTTGTGTTTTGACTAGCTACTGCATCTGCACGTTAGTTAGTGCTGTTGATGCGTGTTTAGACCACCAGCCGTGTTTAGACCACCAGCCGTGTTTAGACCACCAGCCGATCAGTCTGACCATGACGGCAGTGTGCACTGTCACAAAGGCGAGGAAAGTGACTTCATCGTTAAGATTACACACGGCGTAGTGTGTGCAACCTGTCAAATAGCCTAGTTCTGTCCTAAAATAGAATGCTTCAAGAGGACGTCATTTGGGCGTATGTCATTATCACGTACGTATGTATGTCATTGTTCGGTTCTTGGATTAATGTCGGGTGTTTCTCACAAATGTGTTA
>CM050198.1:7462261-7477261 GCA_027475355.1 Coilia nasus
TCTACTACTACTACTATTACTACTACTGCTACTACTACTACTGCTGCTGCTGCTAATAATAATAATAATAATAATAATAATAATAATAATAATAATAATAATACCAACAATGTTATTACTACTACTACTGTAACTTCTAATGTTATTACTACTACTTTTACTACTATTGCTGCTAATGTTACTAGTACTATTACTAATACTACTGTTTCACCTACTACCCGTTTCTATATAAAGGATAGCATATTATAAGCATATTATAAAGGGTTTTGCTTCAGTAAGCATAATTACCCGAATATCAGGACTCTGCTGTTGCCTTGACGTTGGGGTTGAAGTATGACAGCAGCAAAGCGGACGGTCAGTTTAAGAAGACGGCCAGCAATGACAAACTACGGCGCTACCTACCAGACTTCAAGTTCACCCCTTTTCACATTGGTAAGGATATACAAGCTGTTCACAAGTCACCTTTTCCTTTATGCGTGCACACACACACACACACACACACACACACACACACACACACACACACACACACACAAACAAGAACAACACACATACTGTACAGCATCATCCAGGGAAGGTAAGAGTCCCAGAATAGTAACAAAAGTAAATGAGGCTGCGTTCACACTCCGTCATACTTGCAGCAGTATTCCAGTCAGATTTCCAGCAGTATTCCAGTCAAATTTCCAGCAGTATTCCAGTCAAATTTCCAGCAGTATTCCAGTCATATTTCCAGCAGTATTCCAGTCGAATTTCCAGCAGTATTCCAGTCAAATTTCCAGCAGTATTCCAGTCAAATTTCCAGCAGAATTCCAGTCATATTTCCAGCAATATTCCAGTCAAATTTCCAGCAGTATTCCAGTCATATTTCCAGCAGTATTCCAGTCATATTTCCAGTAGAATTCCAGTCAAATTTCCAGCAGTATTCCAGTCAAATTTCCAGCAGTATTCCAGTCATACTTCCAGCAGAATTCCAGTCATATTTCCAGCAGAATTCCAGTCAAATTTCCAGCAGTATTCCAGTCATATTTCCAGCAGTATTCCAGTCATATTTCCAGCAGTATTCCAGTCATATTTCCAGCAGTATTCCAGTCATATTTCCAGCAGTATTCCAGTCCAATTTCCAGCAGCATTCCAGTCATACTTCCAGCAGAATTCCAGTCAAATTTCCAGCAGTATTCCAGTCAAATTTCCAGCAGTATTCCAGTCATACTTCCAGCAGTATTCCAGTCATATTTCCAGCAGTATTCCAGTCATATTTCCAGCAGTATTCCAGTCAAATTTCCAGTAGTATTTCAGTCAAATTTCCAGCAGTATTCCAGTCATACTTCCAGCAGAATTCCAGTCATATTTCCAGCAATATTCCAGTCAAATTTCCAGCAGTATTCTAGTCAAATTTCCAGCAGTATTCCAGTCATACTTCCAGCAGTATTCCAGTCAAATTTCCAGCAGTATTCCAGTCATATTTCCAGCAGAATTCCAGTCAAATTTCCAGCAGTATTCCAGTCAAATTTCCAGCAGTATTCCAGTCATATTTCCAGCAGTATTCCAGTCATATTTCCAGCAGTATTCCAGTCCAATTTCCAGCAGCATTCCAGTCATACTTCCAGCAGAATTCCAGTCAAATTTCCAGCAGTATTCCAGTCATACTTCCAGCAGTATTCCAGTCATATTTCCAGCAGTATTCCAGTCATTTTCCAGCAGTATTCCAGTCAAATTTCCAGTAGTATTTCAGTCAAATTTCCAGCAGTATTCCAGTCATACTTCCAGCAGAATTCCAGTCATATTTCCAGCAATATTCCAGTCAAATTTCCAGCAGTATTCCAGTCAAATTTCCAGCAGTATTCCAGTCATACTTCCAGCAGTATTCCAGTCAAATTTCCAGCAGTATTCCAGTCATATTTCCAGCAGAATTCCAGTCAAATTTCCAGCAGAATTCCAGTCAAATTTCCAGCAGTATTCCAGTCAAATTTCCAGCAGTATTCCAGTCATACTTCCAGCAGTATTCCAGTCATATTTCCAGCAGTATTCCAGTCATATTTCCAGCAGTATTCCAGTCACATTTCCAGCAGTATTCCAGTCAAATTTCCAGCAGTATTCCAGTCAAATTTCCAGCAGTATTCCAGTCATACTTCAAGCTGAATTCCAGTCATATTTCCAGCAGAATTCCAGTCATATTTCCAGCAATATTCCAGTCAAATTTCCAGCAGTATTCCAGTCAAATTTCCTGCAGTATTCCAGTCATATTTCCAGCAATATTCCAGTCAAATTTCCAGCAGTATTCTAGTCATATTTCCAGTAGTATTCCAGTCATATTTCCAGCAATATTCCAGTCAAATTTCCAGCAGTATTCCAGTCATATTTCCAGTAGTATTCCAGTCAAATTTCCAGCAGTATTCCAGTCAAATTTCCAGCAGTATTCCAGTCAAATTTCCAGCAGTATTCCAGTCAAATTTCCTGCCGTATTCCAGTCATATTTCCAGCAATATTCCAGTCAAATTTCCAGCAGTATTCCAGTCATATTTCCAGTAGTATTCCAGTCAAATTTCCAGCAGTATTCCAGTCAAATTTCCAGCAGTATTCCAGTCAAATTTCCAGCAGTATTCCAGTCATACTTCCAGCAGAATTCCAGTCAAATTTCCAGCAGTATTCCAGTCAAATTTCCAGCAGAATTCCAGTCATATTTCCAGCAATATTCCAGTCAAATTTCCAGCAGTATTCCAGTCATATTTCCAGTAGTATTCCAGTCAAATTTCCAGCAGTATTCCAGTCAAATTTCCAGCAGTATTCCAGTCAAATTTCCAGCAGAATTCCAGTCAAATTTCCAGCAGTATTCCAGTCATATTTCCAGCAGTATTCCAGTCATATTTCCAGCAGTATTCCAGTCAAATTTCCAGCAGTATTCCAGTCATATTTCCAGCAGAATTCCAGTCCAGTCCAGCAGTATACCAACAGTATTGCAGAGCTATTGTAGCCTGGTAAACCAGCCCCTCGTACTTCATGTCATTTTGTACAGAGGGTCTGGACCAGACACCATCAGAAACGATTTCTTCCTGGAGGTGTCGACTCTGTTTAAAGTTTAAAACAAGTGCCTCTGCCTTTACCCAGTCGCTAACGCCTGGTCGTCATGTATGCAATTAGCCTACCTACGCACTACAATTCAAATGTAGCACACAAGGTCAACATCACGGCGAACGAACGCACCCTCTGTTCGCTGATTGGATCGGTCTTGCTGGGGCCGACTACGTGACCCTACAGATTCCAGTCTGGACCCTCTGTACAAAAAGAAATGAAGTATGAGGGGTGGGTTTACCAAGCTAGAGCTGTTGTGCATTCGAAAAGGAACGTCTTAGAGATTCCTGCTAAAGATTGTAGCCAGCATGAAAAATCCGAGCGTTGGGTTGTTGACTCCTTCGGAGGAAGCATAAGCCAAAATGAAATGATCATAAGACAGGTTAGTCTTGCCCAACGAATGATGTGTTTAGGTGCAATGCTAGTCTTTCTCAGTGTGAGATTATAATTAAGAATCACAGGTTCAGACATCTGGCCACTGAGATGTGAGATTTACTCTTTGCGCTGTTGTGCCTCCTATCTCTTTGAGAATTTCAGCATCCTTGGAACAGCTTGATTTTTTTTATCCCAAAACAGTTCTTAGTTTTGGTTCATCTTTGTTATATAAACAATAGTATATAACATAGCTGTATGCAGACTCCTGTTATGCTGTGCCCATGTATAAAAAGACTGCACAAAAAAACAGTACAGTTTGAATTTGACTTGATTAGTTGTTTAGTTATTTCTGTTAACTCCCTCACTCTCGTTCTCTCTCTCTCTCTCTCTCTCTCTCTCTCTCTCTCTCTCTCTCTCTCTCTCTCTCTCTCTCTCTCTCTCTCTCTCTGTCTCTCCCTCTCTCTCTCTCTCTCTCTCTCTTTCTCTCCCAGCCATTAAGGAGACGTGTGACTGGTTCGTGGCTAACTATGACACAGCCAGAAAATGAAGACTCTCCCTGCTGCCTGGCTGTTTGTAAGCTCTGAGATATGTCAAGCTGAAGGCCAGTGAAATGGTTACAATTCTAAAGGTCCCATATTATTTACAGGCCCTGTATTATTTTCAACAAGTTAGTACAGGTCTATGGGCTCCAAAACATGTTCATCAAATTCTTCACACAAAATCGCTGTCACATGAAGGAGATCTGACAAGTTCTATTTGGGCCTTTTCACTTATTGTTGGGGTTGTAGTTGTTTGGGTTTTTTTTCACGCTGGGGTTTTTTTTGTCAACTGTTTAAATTGTAGGTGTAGCCTACAGATTGTTTATTTAAGCAGTCTGCTGGTGTTTGCTTTTAGCATAGTGTGGATGCTAAAAACTGTAGGGGAACTTTGGGCAGCCGTTCCCCTTACATGTAGGTGAGGCCGAGATCTGGCCGCCACCTCCGGGGAATGGCCCCTTTAAAGGAAGGTGTCGGGTAAGCAGTTGTGATTGGTTTAACCTGTCTAGTGGGCGGGACTTCACAAATGCTCATAACTCTGAGCTTTTTTTTAGGCAAGGCTTTTATTTCTAAACTTTTTGGTTCTTTTTTATTACATTTTTATGATTATGGAAATCACACAAATTTCTAGACTAAAGAGTAAAGGTAATAAAGGAAGTGAATCAAAATGTATTTATATAAAGAGTGTAAAGAGTAATGCCACTAGTGGCTTTTAAGGCTTTTTCTTTGATTTGTTTACTCCTCATGTTTTACTCTGAACACAATCAGGAATGAGAGAGGTTTCTTTGAATGTCTTCTGCTAATGTTTTATTTTACTTGTTTAATCAAGTTATGTTCTGCTGTAGCTGGTGCATATAAAGTGCTCATTGACTAAACACTCCCTGAGCAGACTTTATCAAAACAAAACATGACTTTTGTACTGTGTCTTTATATTTCTAAACATAATAAATTATACTGTTTCCTTAGTTTTTTTTTTTTTCATGATTGATCGGGGGTTGTGTAGCTGTGTGTACTCTAAGGGTATTCTCAGAATAGAACAGAATGGAACAGAATGCCTTTAATTGTCACTACAACACATGTACGATGAGTATTAGCTCATTAGTAATTAGCGATCCGTTTATACTCATAAATGAATGATACTCTCTCCTGTCCTTAAGAAGGTAGTTTGGTGCCTCTTATGGGGTGTTAGAATTGTTTGGCCCCTATGAAAGAATACAACTCCAACAGACCCTCTCATCCTGCTTGTCCTCTGTGGATGTGTGCACTGCATACATTTACGTTCACCAAAGATGTTGCCCGCAGCGAAGCCGTAATATTTCTGCTCTACCTTAAAAAAAAGTTTGTGTAAAAGGCAACATTTTTTTTGGAAATCATCGATCTGCTCTGGATGTGGTGTCGCCTGAGTCCACACGGGGGCAGTGTCTTAACACACAATAGAGTTGCTGTGTAGTGCAGACCTGAAGAAATCGACAATTCCTCCATCACCATCCCTCCTTTTTCTTCTTGTCGTTTCGTACAGCCGTGTATTATATAGCCATGCACCGGCCTACTAGTAGATTCACTCAGAAATGATGAATGTTATTTCTGTGAAGAGGCAGCCAATGCCAAACTGTCCTGTGCAACAATCGTGTGTGAATAACATGTTTGATTTCTTATTACAATGACACGCATAATGGACTACAGTGTTTGGGGTCGCCTGTTTGTTGAGTAGGCTATCAGTTTGTGAATTAGTTTGTAATAACGCCTGCCAGTATGTAAACTACACACTTTGCTACAATTGACGGATTTCCTCCTGCACGACACCAGTGCTGGCAGTGGCCAAATACGTTAGTTAACCCACATATGTTGGCACGCCCACTGGAGCTTCTGGTACATTCTAACTGGAGGGAGATCTTAAAGGGAAAGGGGGCTGTTTAACATATGGGGATCGGACAAGCCAGGGTTACAGTATGTATCTACCCACTTCAAACTATTCAGTGCTGATTTACGACTGGGTTGTACTTGAGATAGCTATTTTCGTGTAGTCTAAGATTTATGATTCGGGTGACTGAAATTGCCATTGTGCGCTGAGTCGAGGAAAGATTTCCCATATGCAATAAACAGGGCACATCCCCTTTAAGTGGTGGCTTGCGAGGTTGTGTGATCTAGTAATAAGTGTCGGTTGGCAATAAATTGACGAGGGTTCCCCGACTTGTCGCCTTGGCTCGTTGCTGCGCTTCGCTATCGCAAGTGTTGTGGCAGTAGGTTAGGTTTCTTCCGCATCTGACCTGACTTTTCCCGGGGTTCATCTCTGGACATGCACCGGGCGACTTTACTGCTGTCCACCCTGCTGACGCTTCTGGTTCCCCGGCCGGCCCGTGGATACTTCACGGAGGAACGCTGGAGCCCCGAATCCCCCCTGCTGGCTCCCCGGGTCCTGGTCGCTTTGGTGTGTCGCAACTCGGCGCACTCCTTGCCTTATTTCCTGGGAGGAATCGACCGCTTGAACTATCCAAAAGACCGCATTGCTGTGTGGTGAGTGCCAAGGTTAATATGTAATAGCCTACTCGGTCCCTGGCCACACGTTTTTTTTCATCCGGTATTCAGTCGCTGAGCAGCCTTTACAGCAGATGAGTTGTATATGTTGCCGCATGTCACAGTCACAACATCAGCCAAAGCCATGCTGAACCCTGTGTTTAAAGGTGTGCGGGTGTAAAACAAGACAAGTCCGGTACGCATGGTTTTGTTGACAGAACAGCAGCTGCCGCATTGTTCATCAGAGCACTCTCTATTTAACAAGGCATAATGTCTGTATCTAGTGGAATTCTCGGCTGTTTGTTGTAACTGTGTCCTGCTAGTGTTTTTAGAACTGTATGGTAACATGGCGTTAGTGAGCAGGCTACAAAGATACCAAGGGAGGTGAACAACCACTGCTGGACTGAGGTACCCGACTTCAGTTCCAAGCCTGTCCCGTCATCCGTTCCGAGGAAGCGAGCTAGCTGAGACGTGTCCAAATTCTATACAGTCGGAGCCTTCATCTCCCCTACCCCTCCCTCTTCCCTCTCCTCTCCTCTTCTCCCCTACCCCTCCCTCTTCCCTCTCCTCTTCTCCCCTCCCCTCCCCTACCCCTCTTCCCCCTCTCTTCTCTTCTCCACTCCCCCTGTCCTTTCCCAGCTAACCATCTGAAACCCACCTCCCATTCGATTCCCACGCAAGCAGGACTTTACTACAGCGAATCTGTCGAGTTGAGGCTTCGGAGAAAACATCGGCGGCTGAGATGGAGGGGTTAACTTGGCGTTTTCAGTCATGGGGACAATATTCCGGGGACGGGATGGGTATCGGGATCACTTCGCATACACGCGTGTTAATGCGAAGTGATGAGAGATTTGCTGTTGCGCAAAAAGGTCATGTGTGCGTGTGTGAAACGAGGGGGGGGGGGTTGGTTTGGCCGCGGGCACGTATGCATTGCTCTAATTTGCCGCCGCAGGATGAATATTCCAACTTCTCTCTGAACACCGCGGCTTATTCTGAGCACCTCCACGGTGTAACCAGCCGCAATTCTTGGGGCTCCAGGGCTGCATGGTGGTTGCCCCTGCCGGTCCAGTCAATAATAACCCCTTCCTCCCCACCCCCAGTAATAAACATTACGACACGTCATCAACGGAGGCCAGGCAGGCTGTTTAGGGTCAGCTTCCTGAAGGGCAGACGGCTAGCTGATGCTGCCGAGACTGGTAGGAGAATGTTTAGGTCGGACAAAGGTTGTTACAAGAGCTTCGCTTCACTTTTTTTGTAATAGTCCCTGACACTGAGCGTCATAAAGTTTCAATTCCCTGTCGCTTTGTCGCGCCTAAAAAGGGAGATTTCCCCGTCACGTTACCCAGCTGTCCCCATGTTTGTACGTATTCATGGTTTGAGCAAATATTTGTCAGGCATGGAAGTGCAACCTCAGAGGGGCATTTCCCATCAGCGCACAGTGCGCTTTTGTGCTGCCAGCCCTAATGTCATAAGCCCGCTGTTTTAGCATTGCCTGTGCAGAGAAGCTCTGTAGGCTACAGGCCCAGGCTACGTTTATAATCCCTCTTATCCATGCACGGCCTGGCACAGTTGCAGAGCCATCACTACCAAACAAACACAGCTAAGGAAAGAGGCGTGATTGTTTCTGTAGCCGACTACTGAAGGAAAGGCTCTACCTTTTTGGACAAGTATGGTGTGTGTGTGTGTGTGTGTGTGTGTGTGTGTGTGTGTGTGTGTGTGTGTGCCATGGCCTGCTTTGAGTAGAGCGTCTCTGGGACATTAGTGCTATAATAGTTTTATTAATGTGAATGTGTTTATTGTGTGGCTTGGAAACCCAGAGCTCATCTGTTGTTTCTCTACACTTGAAGAATCATGAAAACCAGGACACACACACACACACACACACACATGCGCAAGTTCACTGCTGCATCTTTCTCTCCTCAGGCTGTCTTAAACTTTCCAGCTGTTTCTCTCACACAAATACCACCTCCCTCCCTCCACACACACACACACACACACAATTTTGTGCCTTCCCAATGCCTGACTATCTTGGCTTGATACACACCACCACACATGCCCCCGTGTAGCCCCCCCCCCCCCCCCCCCCCCCCCCCCCCCCCCACACAACACACACACACAAACAAAAAAGACAGGAACAGACTTACATACATTTACACATGATCTGCCCAGACCCCACCCACACACACACTATCTGACCCTCCAACATACACATCACCTGTCTCTCCAGAAACACACATATCACCTGTCCCTTCAAACACAGACACACAACCGCTCCTTAAAACACACAACACACACACACACACACACACACACACACACACACACACACACACATACACACACACACACACACACATGTACACAACCGGTCCCTCCTAAAACACACACGCAGCAAGTGCATCCAAAAACACACATGTCCCGACCCCTTCAAAACCACACACACAACTCATCCCTTCAAAAACACACACACAACTCATCCCTTCAAACCACACACACAACTCATCCCTTCAAAAACACATTCACAACTCGACCCTTCAGAACCACACACATGACCTGTCCCTTCAGAACCACACACATGACCTGTCCCTTCAAAAACACGCACATAACAAGTCCCTCCAAAACACACACATAACCCACCCCTTCAAAAACACACACACACACACAAACTGTCCCTCCAAAAACACACACATGACTTGTCCCTCCAAAAAGCTGGCTCTGGGAGTGTGGTGGGGTCAGTGGCCCTTAAAACAAGCACTTTGTGGTACCAGTTAAAGGTTTGTCATTATCAGCCACTGCCACCACCACCACCACCAGGAGTAGGGGCCGGGCACTATCTTATGCAGTCCCCCATGGAAGGAGGCTTGGCCTGGGTTGCTCTGCTCCACACTCCCCTCACCACAACACAGAGCTCCAGGCCAGATGCACCAGAGATGCAGAGGGCAGATGGAATCTAATTGGTAGCTGGCACATGATGAGGATACAGGAAATGGAATCTAATTGGTAGCTGGCGTTGATGATGACACGGGAAATGGAATCTTATTGGTAGCTGGCTTTGATGATGACACGGGGAATGGAATCTAATTGGTAGCTGGCTGTGATACGGCACATGTGTCCCGCCTGTAAGTGTAGTTGTCATTTTTTTAGTTTTTGTTTGATCATGACATTATTTATTGCTGCGCTTACATACATCCACGAAGTTTAACCATGGGCTATTTTCCGGCACAGTATAGACTATAGCTGAATTAAAACCAACCCTTATGGGAAGCTGTGGTCTAGTGGTCATGGAGTTGGTCTTGCAATCAGAAGGTTCGAATCCCACCCTACCATGGTTGAGATGCCCTTGAGCAAGGCATCTAACCCCCACACTGGCTCCAGGGACTGTGACTGAAACCCTGTAAATATCTGTAAGTCGCTCTGGATAAGAGCGTCAGCTAAGTGTAATGTAATGTAATGTGTGTTTTGCTACAGCATGAACCAGCTATACATGTGCGTAGATGGGGCAGCTGTGGCCTAGTGGTTATGGAGTTGGTCTTGCAATCGGAAGGTTGCCGGTTCGAATCCCACCCTACCCATGGTTGAGATGCCCTTGAGCAAGACATCTAACCCCACACTGCTCCAGGGACTGTAACTAAAACCCTGTAAATATCTGCAAGTCGCTCTGGATAAGAGCGTCAGCTAAGTGTAATGTAATAATAATGTAATACATGTAGAGAGACGGATTGCTTTTCCCCCAATTCATTTTGGTGACATTGATGGAGAATAGGGGTGTGTATTGAGTTCACGGTACAATACGTATCACGATACATTTGCCACGATACGATTCTATCGCGATACATTGCGATACTGTGTATATTGCAATATATTGCGATATTCTACATAGTTCGGTAAAAATAGAGCAAAATGATCAGTTGCTATTTATGATCTAGATAGTCTCACATCTTATCAAAACTAAATTTAATCAACATAACTCAGAGTTACTGAACTCAACATAACATAAAAACATAAAGTGCATAGGATAGGAGTCAGAAATTGATAAAGTATATTGTGAAAATCAGTATCACGATATTGATGTTTAAAACAATATAGTGTATTGCGATACGATATATTGTGATACGATACCACCCCTAATGGAGAAAGTCCTTGATGTGGAGTCCCTAGTCGGCTTTGTTTCTTATAGTCTGGCTCCTGCCATGGGGACACCATCAAACTGAAATGTCCCAAGAACAAAAACAGTTCTCTGACACATTGCATGGCACAGTCAAGCCTCTGTCTCTCATTCTTTCTGTCCTTTTTTCTTTATGTCTCCCTCCCTCTTTTTGTCTTTATGTCTCCCTCCCTCTCTCTCTCCTCTCTCTCTCTCTCTCTCTCTCTCTCTCTCTCTCTCAATCACCTTACATTTCCTCCAATCCTGGCAAGGATGCACTTTATTAAAGCAATAGCAACTTTTGTCTTTCTCTGGCTTTCTTCTCTCTCTCTCTCTCTCTCTCTCTCTCTCTCTCTCTCTGCTCTCTCTCAAATCACATTACATTTCCTGCAGTCCTGGCAAGGATGCATTTTGTTAAAGCAATTCCTACAAACAAGTGCTGAACCTAAAAAAAGTTGGTAATCCCGACCAATTTGTAGCTACAAAAGGCTTTTCTATTTGCCCATCATCAGGTACAAAGAGGAAGAGGAAGTGTGTAACAGAGGGTGGTGAAGTTGTAGAATGTTGTAGAGGGTGTAGAATGTTTTTTCCCCACTCATGCATGCAATCATCTGTCATTTGGGGCTCAAGTTATAGAGAAGTAATAGTCGCTTCTCCATTGCCATGTTTTTGTCAGTCACTGAACTTACCTATTTGTTTGTGTATCTGCCTGTGCACTCTGTCAACAACGTTTTTAAATAGCTTAATCATTCATTCATTCACTGATTTCTTAATTCACCTATTATTCCCCTAGTCTGTCATGCAGGTATGGGTGATGGCAAGCTGTGTTATCTGCATGGCTAAGGTTTGAAGGTGTCCCCTTGCCTTTGTTTGTTTGTTTGTTTGTGTGTTTGTGTGTTTGTCTCTCATCTCACAACACACTTGCACCAGGTGAACAATCATACTTTTGTGCCATGCGCAGAAACAATTACAGCAATAGACCGAATTTGGCCTTAGTGCTTAGTGGCCTTTGGCCTTAGTGCTTAGTGGCCTTTGGCCTTAGTGCTTAGTGGCCTTTGGCCTTAGTGTAGCTGAGAGCTGACGATTGCTGTGCCGGACTCAAAATGGAAACATATCTCATTTGTGTGATTTTTTTTTTTTTTTTAATTTTTATGTAGTGTTTTTTTTTTTTTTTTTTTTGATATGGGAACCTTTTCAAGAGTCCTTGCCCAGAGAGCTACACTGCAGTCCGTGGATGTTCGGCAGGGTGCCCTGCCCCCTACACACACACACACACACACACACACACACACACACACACACACACACTCTCTCACTCACTCTCTCTCTCTCTCTCTCTCTCTCTCTCTCTCTCTCTCTCTCTGTCTCTGTCTCTATCTATCTCTCCCTTTCTCTCTGACAGTGGGTGTACTGCTGGGTACTGGGTTCTGCAGTCCTACCCACAGAGGAAGGGAAGGGGCAAAGCTGGGGGGGGGGGTGGTGTGGACTAGGCAATGTGTGCATAACTCAGCACAGATGCCATATAAATCACTGTCTGTCTAGTGTGTGTGTGTGTGTGTGTGTGTGTGTCTGAAGGGTATTGTAAGAAGAGGGTTTGTGATAGCTGGCACCTGTCTAAGAGAAGTCTCTCTCTCTATCTCTATCTCTATCTCTATCTCTATCTCTATCCACTATTTGTGTCCGAATTGCTCTCTCTTTTTTGGTCTATCTCTACTTTCTCTGTCTGACTTGTAACGTGTGTGTGCATGCAGGCGTGCTGTGTATTGTGTGTGTGTGTGTGTGTGTATGTTTGTCTGTGTGTGCATGCAGGCGTGCTGTGCATTGTGTGTGTGTGTGTGTGTGTGTGTGTGTGTGTTTGTCTGTGTGTGCATGCAGGCGTGCGGTGCATTGTGTGTGTGTGTGTGTGTGTGTTTGTCTGTGTGTGCATGCAGGCGTGCGGTGCATTGTGTGTGTGTGTGTGTGTGTGTGTGTGTGTTTGTCTGTGTGTGCATGCAGGCGTGTGGTGTATTGTGTCTGTGTGTGTGTGTGTGTGTGTGTTTGTCTGTGTGTGCATGCAGGCGTGCGGTGCATTGTGTGTGTGTGTGTGTGTGTGTGTGTGTTTGTCTGTGTGTGCATGCAGGCGTGTGGTGTATTGTGTCTGTGTGTGTGTGTGTGTTTGTCTGTGTGTGCATGCAGGCGTGCTGTGTATTGTGTGTGTGTGTGTGTATGTTTGTCTGTGTGTGCACTGATGCACTCATGCATGCCTTGATGTAGGACAGATATCAGGCGCTATCAGAGAGATAGCGACAGAGACACATATGCACACACACACACACACACACACACACACACACACACACACACAGTCAGCGGGATGTAGCCCATGCGGTCTATGTACACCATACAGGTAGAGGTGAGGGTGGAGACACACACACACACACACACACACACACACACACACACACACACACGCAGTCAGCGGGATGTAGCCCATGCGGTCTATGTACACCATACAGGTAGAGGTGAGGGTGGAGACACACACACACACACACACACACACACACACACAGCAGGATGTGGCCTGTGCTGTATATGTTTGAGCTTGTTGGGCGGATGGCCCAGGGCATCAGACAGGTGTGATCCGTGACCCCATTAAAGCAGGATCTACACACTGCCTGACGAAGAAAGAAAGAAAGAAAGAAAGAACAAAGTAGTTTTGAAAAGAGCTGATTAAAAAGAAGTTTTAAAAAACACTAAAAACATTAAAACGACAGAGTTGCTAGCAGAAAGGCTTAAAACTTTCGTCGGCAGCAGAAACCGGGAACGCTCTATTCATACTCGTAGCTGTGACACTGTACAGACAGCAACTGTGTCTCACGGTTCCTGCAACACTGACGATACAAAATCAGTGACACTTTACCATGTCGGTGTTACACTGTATCTATCTAATTAATTACCTGTGAAACATTATGTAATATCATTGTACTGGTGTCGTACGTACATAATGTAATGTATACTTATATTAGGAAGATCAACACCGTAAAATAAAGTATTACCAAAGAATCTTATTCCATTTTATTAAAGCTTATTAGAGGTGTCACACACACACATGCACACACACTGACATCTAAATACACACCTGTGTCACACACTCAGACATACATGCACACAAATACACACATGACACACAACTGCATTCTCTCTCTCTCCCTCTCTCCCTCACACTCAGACATGCATGCACACAAATACTCACAAGACTCACACATGACACACAACTGCATTCTCCCTCTCTCCCTCTCTCCCTCTCTCCCTCTCTCCCTCTCTCCTCTCTCTCCTCTCTCCCTCTCTCCTTCACACTCAGACATGCATGCACACAAATACTCACAAGACTCACACATGCACTAAATGCATAGACACACAACTGCATTCTCTCTCTCTCTCCCTCTCTCCCTGTCACACACACACTCAGACATACATGCACACTCACAAGACTCACACAAGACACACAACTGCATTCTCTCTCTCTCTCCCTCTCTCCCTGTCACACACACACACACACACACACACACACACACACACACACACACGCACGCACACACGCGCGCACACACACGCACACACACGCACGCGCGCACAGAAACACTAAAGCCTGACATGGCTGGCGTGAAGAGAGAGTGAGCATCCTGTGGTCACATCACTTCCAGGTCAGGCCCGACAGCTCAGAGTCTCACAGTGTGTGTGTGTGTGTGTGTCTGTTTATCAGTGTGCATGTGTGTTTGTGTGTTCCCCACACTCAGGGCACGCCTGCAGGAACACTCACACGGGGGGGTCTCACTGTGTGTGTGTGTGTGTGTGTGTGTGTGTGTGTGTGTGGGTGTCTGTGTCTGTGTGACAGAGATAGAGAGCGCGAAAGAGAGAGAGGGAGAGAGAGCGTCCATGTTTTTTTAAAAAATTTTTTTACTTTGCACAGATGGTGCTGATGTCTGGTTGGTTGTCTGTTCTATTGGCTGTCCATTGTTATCAAACTAATTTTAAGTTTGCAATTGTGTGTGTGTGTTGTGTGTGTGTGTGTGTGTGTGTGTGTGTGAGAGAGAGAGAGAGAGAGAGTATTTGTGTGTCTGTATCTGTGCGTTTGTGTGTGGGGGTGTGTGTGTGTGCGTGTAAAAGGACTTCAACGTGTCATCTCCTCATAACCCTCCGGGCACGATTTGTCAACTCTTTCTACCTCCTGCCTATCAGGTTCTCCCATTTCAGTGTGTGTGTGTGTGTGTGTTTGTGTGTGTGTGTGTGTGTGTGTGTGTGTGTGTTTGTGTGTGTGTGTGTGTGTATGTGTGTGTGTGTGTTTATGTATCTATGCATTGGGGGCATGTGTGTGGGTCTTTG
>CM050198.1:7494761-7497261 GCA_027475355.1 Coilia nasus
CTCTCTCTTTCAGTGAATGTGTGTGTGAGTGTTTCTGGCCTGAAGCAAATGTGAAAACATTTATTAATTACTTTTCAGCTGATTTAATTGCTGTCTTACTTACTCAATTTAGCAGACAAAAATACCCTTCATATAAGCTGTAGGATTGGACACCTTCAAATGTTTGTGTCTGCATGTGTTTGTGTGTGTGTGCGCGTGCGTGTGTGTGTGTGCGCGTGCATGTGTGTGTGTGTGTGTGCGTGTGTGTGTGCGTGTGTGTGTGTTCAGGTGTTTCATGATTAACCTGCTGAGGCGGGCTGACCGCAGGGAGCGGATGCTGAGGGCCCTCTAACGAGCAGGAGATCACCTGCAAAGTCACCCCTGCAGTGGACGGCAAGTATGTACACACACACACACACATACACACACAAACACACACACACACACACACACACACACACACACACACACACACACACACTCACACACACATATATTTAAAACACTTTATGTGTACAGACATGCACGCAGTAGATGGCAAGTATGTACACACACACAGACAAACACACTCACACACACACAACACACACACACACTTAAAGCATGCAAACGTACACATTTACATATGCAGTGGACAGAATGTATGCGCGCACGCACACACACACACACACACACACACACACACACACACACACACACACACACACAAACAACCCCACACACATAAAACACTTAAACATATATCATATATGTGGATGGCAAGTATGTTCACCTGTACTTCAAACATGCTTAAACACTAAAACATACAGTTGAACATCTACAGTACAGATATGCACATGGACTGAAGAGACAGTATTTTCACACACATGTACCATCCTTAAACACACAGTATACTTGAACATGTATATTTGAACATGCAATTGAGGGCACGTACACACACACACACACACACATACTTAAAACACATTGAGGGCGTGGGCACCACCACACACTCTGTACCAGCGCACACACTCTACTGTACTACTATACATAGTGATGTTTACTGTACTATGGTGAATGTACTATGTTTGTAATGCTTGTAGATGTATCTTACACACTCACACTTACACACTCTCTCTCTCTCTCCTCTCTCTCTCTCTCTCTCTCTCTCTCTCTCTCTCTCTCACATGAGGGACACTTAACATGTCTCAACACACACACACACACACACACACACACACACACACACACACACACACACACACACACACACACACACACACACACTACTTTGACCAGTAAACAGCTCCATTAAGGACATCATGTTTGTTTGTTTGTTTGTTTCCTGACTCTGTTGGCTGCAGAGCTTTGAATGTGAGTCAGATTGAAGACACACACACACACACACACACACACAGTACTTTAAACAGTTTGTAAACAGTTTGTTTGTTTCCTGTCTGTGTTGCCTACAGAGCTCTGAATGTGAGTCAGATTGAAGAGCTGGGCATTAAGATGTTTAACATGTGTCAACACACCACACACACACACACACACACACCTTTGATCAGTAAACAGCTCCATTAAGGACATGATGTTTGTTTGTTTGTTTTCTGTCTGTGTCTCCTGCAGAGCTCTGAATGTGAGTCAGATTGAAGAGTTGGGCATTAGGATGTTGCCGGGATACAGCGACCCGTACCACGGCCGGCCCCTCACCAAGGGCGAGCTCGGATGCTTCCTCTCACACTACAACATCTGGAAGGAGGTGGTGGCTGCAGCTGTGGTGCTATTGATGAGGATGATAGAATAGAATAGAATAGAATAGAATAGAATAGATAGAATAGAATAGAATGGAATAGAATGGAATAGAATGGAATACACTAGAATGGAATAGAAGAATAGAATGGAATGGAATAGAATAGAATAGAATAGAATAGAATAGAATAGAATGGAATACACTAGAATGGAATAGAATAGAATAGAATAGAATAGAATAGAATAGAATAGAATAGAATGCCTTTTATTGTCAGTATACACACATACAATGAGATTAAAAGCAACTTTCTCCAGTGCAGACATGTATGTAGAATATTTACAGCATAGACTAATACAATAATAATAACAATAACAACAACAGTAATAATAATAATAATAATAATAATAATAATATATGATGATGATGATGATGATGACGGTGCTAATAATGATAGCATCAGTAATTATATGTACAGTACCAGTCAAACATCCTAACTGTGAAGGAACACATTCTGGAGCTGCTCCCCTCCCACCCACAGTCCACTCAGCACACAGCTAGCAGGAACTTGTCAGTATTCATTAACAATGTAGAAAAAATATACAAGACAAACTATTGTATGAGGGAGTGTGTCCAAACTCTTGACTGGTGCTGTATTTTGCTGTTATATTTGAAATTCTTTGATTTGCTTCATGCCAATACCCATTTCAGACGAAATCAGACATCTGTAAGACGAAGCACGTGTCACTCCTATATCTGTGTCTCTCCTATATCTGTGTCTCTGTCTTTAAT
>CM050198.1:7502261-7509761 GCA_027475355.1 Coilia nasus
AGGAGAATGGCAACTTTAGGTTCTGAACCCGAAGAGAGAGTTAGGAGGAGAATGGCAACTTTAGGTTCTGAACCGAAGAGAGAGTTAGGAGGAGAATGGCAAGGCTGGGGTGGTGGTGGTGGTGGTGGGGGGGGGGGGTTGGTGGAGTGGTAGGAGAGGATTGTAACAGGGAAAGGGAAATTAAATAAATACAACAGCAAAAAAATCAGCATTGTGACAGGATATGAATGAGATGCCAAGGATAGTTTGGCTTTTTCTCTTTTTTTTTTTTTGGTTAAACCTCACGCACCATGGAAGAAAAACCAGATATGAGCTAACTGTGACACAGTATTGACCCACCTCTGCACAGGACACCAGACAGAAAATAAAATAAGGTATACAGAAATGACAGAAATATAAAAAAACCTGGGAGATCTTTGTTTTATTTGTTTGGATCCACAATGGGGGTATTGCAAGAAAGCAGATAAGTGGCAAGCCTGGCGGTGTTGACCCAGAAGTCAGCTGTAAAACTTCTAATAGAAGGGCTCTAGTTCTGTGTTTATTATAGAGAAATAACATTTCTTTCTCTTCTATTAGGAGTTTTACTCTTAGTCTTGGTTAGATTAGCCAGTTTGTTGCTAACCATGTTCTTGGAATACCTCTCAGGAGGGTTTGGCTACTGTTCTTCTTAGCGCTAGCTTAACGCACATTTGTGCTTTACTTTGAATGTGCGACTATTGTTGCTTTTGCTGTTGTTGTCGTTAACAGCCTATGCCTCTGACATAGCGCTGGAGCATAGAATCAGGTAGAAGAGATCTTCAGGTAGCCATATCTAACAAAGACCCCTGTGATTGGTCTCTGCATGGACACAACCAGTGATCGGATTGGATGAGGCAAATATATTTTCTTTTTTTTTTTACATATTTCATCTTTCCCAACAGCCAAATTGGATGAATAATGTATAATATGTAAGTTTGTTTTGTGTTCTTGGTTTTATATTTGACCTTTTTATACGTTAATACATTTCCTAACGAGCGCAATCAGAGATGGCAACCTGGCCGCCCATATGGACGGACGGGACACACACACACACACACACACACACACACAGATAGACAGGGTCATTGCAATACCTGATCAGTCCCTCCAGGTACCAGGTAAAAGTACAGAGGAGAGATCAAAGGGATGACAGGACAGAACTTTTTTTTTTTTTCTATTTTTTCCGCTTGGATCTGTATGGATCTCACCTGTGTCACAGACCTGTGGCGTGTTGTGCTGTAGTGATCTGCTAATATTTTGTCTGTAAATTCTTCTACTAAGTAAAAAAAGGCTGAATCATGTCATGTAATCTATCCATCATTCTGGTCATATGATTTCAGATGATCCACATGGTGCTATACGATGAATACTCTGTTTCTCCACGTCACTGCATAACTGGCTGAGATGTGTTCCTCTGTAACTAATGCAGTAGTGGGTGTTGATGCATGATCCGAAGCGCCATGCTTCAGGTTCTGTCTGTCGCTTACTGTACGCAAGCCCCAGCACCTGGTGTTTGTGCCATGGCATTCACCATCAGGAGTTTTAACCTCCAAACACGTGTACAGTGATCGTCTAATTTATTGCTCATTAAGCACAATCCACAATCAAGCTCAAAACATTATAAAACTCTAACTTGAAAGCCTCATTGTAAATACCAGATGGCTAACATGGATTCTAACTTCAGTATTGTTTTTTTTTTTTTTCTTTATAAAATGCATGCGTTTTGGTAACACTGTCCCCGTTGCTGGTTATGATGGTTATGACTTTTTTCCTTTCTCAAACAGCAGAAGGTCTGGAATGGAACCATAACTGGGTTTTGTTTTGGTTCCAGAGTTCTGGAATGGAAACATGACTGGGTTTTGTGTAGGTTCCAGTGTGAGCCGATGTTGGTGTCCAGACTAGCACAGGTAGATGGAGATAAAACGAGAGACCAGTTGGCTTCATGGTGAAGGTCTTGCCCAAACAGCCACAGAGACATTTTGGCCAGTCAGGGCTAAAATCACACCCTGTCAGAGATGTCATTAGGCAGGTCATAAACTGCTATTTACTCAGTGGGGGAATGAGAGGCCCTGTGTCAAAGTAATGGTTCACTCGTTTTTTTCTGTTTAGGATTCTTTTGCCATTCATTTTCCTCATGTCTCATTCCTTTTTTTATTTACCCCTATTCCTTTATTTTTTTATCTTTTTTTGTAAACATTATTTCTCAGTGTGTTAATTGTTGTTGCTTTTGGTTTTCTTTACTTGTGCCTTTTTATCCAAAGAGTGACAAAGAGCTTTTCATAAAAACAAGAAAAAGACAAATAAACAATTAAAACAACCGATGAAATAGATTGTACCTCATTTCTTTGATGTTCTTTTTTTTTTTTGTGAACTCGCACTTACGCATTGTCAAATTGTATACCTATTTCAGTAAATTGCACACACACACTTTAACGTTCAGTTTAGTTTAGTAATCTGCATGCATGATTTAAGTAAGTTGCAAGCATGCTACACCTCTGCTATATCTTGCCTACAACGGCCTACATCATTTGTGCAAGCAGTTGGGCGTTCCAGGTAGTTCAAGTGTGCATGTACTGCGTGCAGTTTGCTAAACCGAGAGCACAGTTTGATAACGCCTGGGTGGAAGTTTAAAACAAATCAATAAGATCTAATCTGGGGTGCCACTGTGCGGTTTGCTGAGACGCCCATACCATATGTCTGGAGACCCGGGTTCGAGTCTGACCTGAGATCATATCCCGATCCCACCCCACCTCTCTCTCCCACTGATTTCCAGTCTCCACTTCTATGTCTGCAAAAACTAAAAAAGCCAAATCTGCCCCTGGGAGGGTGTAGGAGAGATGGTTGTCAGCAGCCGTAAGTAGGACCCTGGTGTGTTCCTGAAGGGAGGTCTCAAATTAACACTTTACCCACACACACCACACTTCTTTTCATGGACCCCTCCTTCCATATGGAGCACTCTCTCTCTCTCTCTCTCTCTCTCTCTCTCTCTCTCTCTCTCTCTCTCTCTCTCTCTTTCTCTCGCAGAGTGAGCAAGTGTGCGTTTGTGTGTGTGCCATCAGTGCTGTTCCTCATCTCTCCCTGAGAATATGTGTGTTTATACTCAAACACAGAGTACATCGGTGTTTAATTACCGTTTGCTGACTTTTGTGCATCCTACTGTATGTGTGTGTGTGTGTGTGTGTGTGTGCATGGGAGTGGGTGATGGTTAGTTGGTTGTGGTGGGTGGGTGCAAGTGGACCAAGTGGTAAAATTAGCACTGGCAGTCATGATGACAGGATATGATGTTCACTACAGGATTGCAAGTTCACTAAAACTCAGTGGTCTACAGCACAGCTTTCCAAACACATCTGTGTGTGTGTGTGTGTGTCATATAATTTCATCATTGTGTGTAAAAACAAGTGTGTGTGTTGTAGTGTGTGCCAGTGTGGGTGAAAGAGTCTAGGCTAAAGATGTGTGTGTGTGTGTGTGTGTGGGTGGCGGCGTGTGGGTGGAAAGGTAGAATTAACAAAAGGAGTCTGTGACTCCAGGCAAACACACACACACACACACACACACACACACACACACACACACACACTTTTCCCTCTACCTTTCACTGCCTCTGCCTGTCTGGGATTAGGCTGCAGGTGTATTTTGAGCCAAGGCAGCTTAAAGGCTGTCATCATAATCCATTCTAACAAAGCAGTGTAACACACACACACACACACACACACACACACACACACACACACACACACACACACACACACACTGTCTCTGTCTCCAAGAGGTAAAAGGGTGTGCACAACACACACATGCACACAAGCACAAAAACAGCAACAAACAAACCGAATCTCTCCAACTTTTGGACTAATTTCAAAGACTGCCTGTTGACATCCAGTGATGATTACTCCTTGGGCAAATACAGAGCCAAGCCAAAACAAACCGTTCAAACTACTCATCTCAGTACTTAATCTTAATAACAGTCCTCCTACTTCCCCCCCCCACCCCCCCCCCCCCCCCCCCCCCCCCCACCCCCAGTTCTCTCTCAGTTTAATTCTCTACCCCTTCTGTCTGTCTATCTGTCTGCCTGTCTGTCTGTCTGTCTGTCTGTCTGCCTGTCTGCCTGCCTCTCTCTTTGCACGAGTGTGTGTGTGTGTGTCTGAGTGCGACTAAATGCGTGTATCTGTCTGTCTGCCTGCCTGTACTTCTGCCTGCCTGTATTTCTGTCTGTCTGTCTGTCTGTCTGTCTGTCTGTCTGTCTGTCTGTCTGTCTCTCTCTCTCTCTCTCTCTCTCTCTCTCTCTCGCATGCTTAGCTCTCTGTCATATTAAATGGATTAGTGTAGAGGTGTGTGTATATCCTGAGGGAGGGGTAAGGGGGCAGACAGAAAGGTCCTCTGCTGTCTCCCGTGTAATCCCCCCCCATACACACACACACACACACAGGGAGAAGAGATGTGAATGGGGGTTGGGGGGGGGGGGGGGGGGGTGAGGAAAGTAGTGTAAAGGTGGGTCTTTTGAAGTATAGACAGTGTTGGATGTATGGATTAAAGATAGTAAGTGTGTATGTGTGTGTGTCAGAGAGAGAGAGAGAGAGAGAGATGGAGAGAGGGAGAGAGAGAGAGAGAGAGATGGAGGGAGAGAGAGATGGAGAGAGAGAGAGAGATGGAGAGAGGGAGAGAGAGAGAGAGAGAGAGCTGGAGGGAGAGAGGGAGAGAGAGATGGAGGGAGAGAGGGAGAGAGAGAGAGAGAGAGATGGAGGGAGAGAGAGATGGAGGGAGAGAGGGAGAGAGAGACACACGGAGGAGAGGGGGGAGGGGTTATAAAGGTCAGGTTCAGACAGCATTAAAGTTTGGAGCACAGAACAGTGCATGAGAAAAAAGGATTAGGGATAGAGAGGGAGAGAGAGAGAGAGAGAGAGAGAAGGAGAGAGGGAGTGAGGAAGAGGGAGAGCATTTGGGTCAGGTTCAGAGACAGAAGGAGAAAGAGAGAGAAAGAGAAGGAGAGAAAGTGAATAAAAAGAGAAAGCGAGAAAGCAAACATTTCAAACAGGCTCAGAGACAGAGTGAAACAGAGAGAGAGAGAGAATTTAGGACAGGTTCAGAGACAGAGTGAAACAGAGAGAGAGAGAATTTAGGACAGGCTCAGAGACAGACAGAGAAAGCGATAGAGAGAGGCAGACGGAGGGAATGGATGAACACACAGAGGTGAGAGTGTAGCAGCGAGACAGAGGGGACACGCCGGATTAAAGGGGACAAACCCAGAGACAGAGGGGACACGCCGGATTAAAGGGGACATACCCAGAGACAGAGGGGACACACCGGGGGACAACCTGGGTTAAAGGGGACATACCCAGAGCCAGAGGGGACAACCCGGATTAAAGGAGACATACCCAGAGACAGAGGGGACACGCCGGATTAAAGGGGACATACCCAGAGACAGAGGGGACACACCGGGGGACAACCTGGGTTAAAGGGGACATACCCAGAGCCAGAGGAGACAACCCGGATTAAAGGAGACATACCCAGAGACAGAGGGGACACACCGGATTAAAGGGGACATACCCAGAGCCAGAGGGGACAACCCGGATTAAAGGGGACATACCCAGAACCAGAAGGGACAACCCGGATTAAAGGGGACATACCCAGAGACAGAGGGGACACGCCGTATTAAAGGGGGCATACCCAGAGACAGAGGGGACACACTGGATTAAAGGGGACATACAAACCTACCGGATTAAAGGAGACATACCCAGAGCCAGAGGGGACAACCCGGATTAAAGGGGACAAACCCAGAGCCAGAGGGGACACACAAACCCACAGGATTAAAGGGGACATACCCAGAGCCAGAGGGGACACACCAGATTAAAGGGGACATACCCAGAGCCAGAGGGGATGCACTGGATTAAAGGGGACATACCCAGAGACAGAGGGGGACACACTGGATTAAAGGGGACATACCCAGAGACAGAGGGGACACACTGGATTAAAAAGGACATACCCAGACACAGAGGGCAAACACCAACCCACCGGATTAAAGGAGACATACCCAGAGCCAGAGGGGACAACCCGGATTAAAGGGGACAAACATAGAGACAGAGGGGACACACAAACCCACCGGATTAAAGGGGACATACCCAGAGCCAGAGGGGACACACCAGATTAAAGAGGACATACCCAGAGACGGAGGCAAACACCAACCCACCAGATTAAAGGAGACATACCCAGAGACAGGCGACACACCGGATTAAAGGAGACATACCCAGAGACAGGGGACACACCGAATTAAAGAAGACATACCCAGAGACAGACGGGGCAGACAGGAAGTCTATTCTGCTCTCTGGATTTATCAACTTCCTGCCTTGCGTGTATCCTTTCATCTTTCAGCAGTCCTGCTCAGGGTATGTGTGAAGTATCCACAAACTCATATTTCACCTCTGCAGTTTTTACTTCCGCCAAGGAGGATATGTTTTTGCCAGCGTTTATCTGTCTGTCTGTCTGTCTGTCTGTCTGTCTGTCTGTCTGTCTGTCTGTCTGTCTGTCTGTCTGTCTGTTTGTCTGTCTCTCTGTCTCTCTGACTGAGTGTTGTGATTATCTGATGAATCCTCCACTGTCAATGTCAGTTTCCTCTTTCATGCAAATGCTAACAGGACCTATTTCAATTCATTGTTTACATAATTTTCAGCTTGCGTGTAGTACACACACACACACAGACACAGACACACACACACATTCATACTGTCATCACTTTGACACACACACACACACACACACACACACACACACTATCCACTACCCATACTCCCATCTCTCTGACACACACACACACAGTACAGCACATTTTGTCCACCTAACCTCTGATCTGATTAAGGCCTGGATATACTCGCCGCGCGCAGTGGTGCGCGTGCAAAAGTGTCGTCAAAATGACGTCAGTGCACATCTGGCGCGGCGTTCTCAAGCGCATAGTTACCGTGTCTGCACCTCCGATTTTTTGTAATTTGCGCGCGGCAGCCCCAATGAAAACAATAGGCAATAGCTAGTCTGGTTTCAGCTAACTTTAGCCTAGTAACTACCAGCCTAAACATGTATTTTCCATTGCTACAAATCAGCTAATATTACTGGAAACTCACAAGAAATACAAACACTGACTAAAAACTTTTAGGATTTTGTTCAGTTTTATCCACAAACCAACTTAGGTGCAAACCTGCAGTTCGTTTATTAAGCTAACTTTTTGCCTTATCCTATCATCACTCATAAGGTCTTATAAAGCTGAAAACACTGTAAATATACACACTGACTCAAACCTTTTCGGATTTATCCAGTTAATTCCCAAATCATGATGTAAACCTGCAATTCAGTCATGTTTCACTCTTCTGACATGCAAGGTTCCCGAACTACTGTGGCATTTGACACCTCTGACGAGGAGAAGATTGCCGTGTGTGTCGAATGAAGTATATATGGGCGTGCGGCGCTGTGACGTCACTTTTGCGCGCGCACTTCTGC
>CM050198.1:7517261-7534761 GCA_027475355.1 Coilia nasus
GAGTGAGAAAGAGAGGTGGTGAGTGAGAGAGAGAGAGGCAAAGGAGAGGAGATTAGAGAGGGAGAGAGTGAGGAAGAGCAAGTCCTTCATACTGGCCGTTTAGTGACAAGCTAAGTGATTATGTAAGCGTGTTGCTATGTCTGGTTAGGGCTAATGCCACCAGCAGTCATGGGCCTACAGGCTAATGCCACCAGCAATCATGGGCCTACAGGCTAATGCCACCAGCAATCATGGGCCTACAGGCTAATGCCACCAGCAGTCACGGCCCTACAGCAGTCACAGGCCTACAGGCTAATGCCACCAGCAATCATGGGCCTACAGGCTAATGCCACCAGCAGTCACAGGCCTACAGGCTAATGTCACCAGCAGTCACGGCCCTACAGCAGTCACAGGCCTACAGGCTAATGCCACCAGCAGTCACAGGCCTACAGGCTAATGCAAAAGCTAAAGCAGTCTTTTGCTGCTTTCACAATGGTTTTTTTTTCTGCATGTAAGCTAAGCGATTATGCAAGCCTGCTGCTATGTCTGGTCAGGGCTAATGCCACCCGCAGTCACAGGGCTACAGGCTAATGCCACCCGCAGTCACAGGGCTACAGGCTAATGCCACCCGCAGTCACAGGGCTTCAGGCTAATGCCACCCGCAGTCATGGGCGTAGAGGCTAATGCCACTCACATTTACGGGCCTACAGGCTAATGCCACCAGCAGTCACAGGGCTACAGGCTAATGCCACTTGCAGTCACAGACCTACAGGCTAATGCCACTTGCAGTCACAGACCTACAGGCTAATGCCACCAGCAGTCACGGGGCTACAGGCTAATGCCACCAGCAGTCACGGGGCTACAGGCTAATGCCACTTGCAGTCACAGACCTACAGGCTAATGCCACCCGCAGTCACAGGGCTACAGGCTAATGCCACCAGCAGTCACAGGGTTACAGGCTAATGCCACTCACATTTACGGGCCTACAGGCTAATGCCACCAGCAGTCACAGGGCTACAGGCTAATGCCACCAGCAGTCACAGGGTTACAGGCTAATGCCACCCGTAGTCACAGGGCTACAGGCTAATGCCACCAGCAGTCACAGGCCTACAGGCTAATGCATGTTTTTTTCTGCATGTACAAAAAGCTTTCTAATATATACTTTTTGCAAATAGAATGGATTAAAATTGAACTATAGAATCTGTGTATCTAACAGTGTGACGTGGTCAATTGTAAATGACAATTGTGAAAGATGAAGAAAAAAAGCATATAATCTAACTCTGCCATATACATCCTGGACATCCTGTATAACATACAGTAGGTATGAACAGCACTAAGATCATATACCTGCCCACCATAGCTTTTTCTTTTCTTTTGTTACCTCCGCCAGCGGAGGTTATGTAATCATCTGCGTTTGTTTGTTTGTAGTTGTAGTTAACAACATAACTCAAAAAGTTCTGTTTCAATTTTGATGACATTTTCAGGGTAGGTCTAAAATGGGCTAACTTGAAAGTGATTAGATTTTGGTGGTGATCTGAGCTGCCCTGGCAGAGGTCTGTGATCTCTGAGTGCTTTTCTAGTTCTGTTTACTTTTTCCAGGTCTTAAGGGGTGTGTAAGTGTTCTTGCCTTTCCACCTCTCTCTCTCTCTCTCTCTCTTTCTCTCTCTTTCTGTCTTTCTCTCTTTCTGTCCCTCTCTCTCTAAGTGGATTATGGCAAGGCTCACGGTCACAGGATTAGCATTAGCTGTAGGTGGGAGGTGTGTTGTCTGTTCAGAATCAACACAGTTGTTGTCTTCTTCCTGCCTCTCGTCTCTCACCCTTGTGCACCTCTCATATTTTACTGTCACAGTCAGAGAGAGAGAGAGAGAGAAATAAAGATAGACAGATAGAAAGAGAAAGGTGGAGAGAGAAATCAGAAATGGCTAGGATTAGCATAGCCAGGTAACTGTCATGTGATTGATAACAACAAGTGGAAAGTACAGTGTGAAGAAGGACATCCGTTTCACTGATGGAGGAAAGAGGCACAAGGGACGGTTCAAAAGAGTCGACACACAGACAAGATGCTACTGGGGACACACTGGTGGTTGCAGTGATGCTAGCACCACATCTCCGACGGTGAGGCAAGAGAAGAGGAGGAGGAGGACTAGCAGTTGTCTCTTCTCTCCCTCTCTCTCTCTCTCTCTCTCTTTATCTCTTCTCTGCTTATTTTCTTTGCCCGACACCATTCTCTGATTGTCTGGATTTGGAACACAGGCAGCCTCTGGTAAGTGAGTAGTTTTACTGGATGGATGTGAAGTATAGTCTGGGGTTGGGGTCCTTCAGATGTGCATGTAGCCTAGCCTAGCCTAGCTGTGTGTTGTGAGGGCTCTGACAAGATGGTTGCTCGTCACCTCCAGCTTGCCACAGAGTGGTCTTAGAGACAGATTAGAGTCCGCAGGCTGCACTTGACACTGATGGTAATTGTGTAGCTTAAGAAAGTGTCCTGCATAACTGACAATTTCACAAGCAATTAAATTACATTTCATTTAATTAAATGAAATGGCTTGCGAAATGGTCAGTGTGCAGGACACTTTCGTAAGCTTCTGATTTGTGACCTTGGGTCTTTTCCAATCCACCTGGCCACCATAATAAGTGTGCGACAACATTTCCTAGATTTTACTATTAGTTGTGTAAGGACGTAAAGACTAGCCCTGCTCCTAGCCGTACTACTAGGGTTTAGTCTCTGGCACACTACAACAGCAGAGATCAGAGACTGCAGTATGAGTACATAAGATTGTTCACACAAAGATGCTTTACAGTCCAACAATATCCATGGCAGTCTTAGATTTACAGTGGTTTATTACCTCTGCCAGTGGAGGCTGTGTAATCATCTGTGCTTGTTTGTTTATTTATTTGTTTGTTTGTTTGTTAGTTAATACCTCAAAAAGTTCTGTTTGGATTTTGATGACATTTTCAGGGTAGGTCAGAAATGGGCTAACTTAAAAGTGATTCGATTTTGGTGGTGATCTGAGCTGCCCTGGAGGAGGTCTGCAGAGTGCTTTTCTAGTCTTTGAAAGTTTGAATCAATCAGTTTATTAGTAAAAACATTTATTATAAACAGAAATACAGATTTATAACACACATTTTAAGGGAAAAAAGCATAACTAGTTTATAGTAATAGAAGTATAATTGATCAACACCACTACAAATGTGGAAGCTTGGGAATTAACTTTGCATAATGTTGACCTTGAACATCCACTGACAAATGCATTATTATTGTTGCTGTTGTTCACTATACTAGTGCATGGATAATTATTAATATTATTATTATTATAATTAGTAATAGTAGTAGTATTATTATTATTATTATTATTATTATTATTATTATTATTATTATTATTATTATGGTCTGTATGTACGGTATGTATTTATTTATTGTTATAAATCGGGGTTATATTAAGATTAAGTTAAGACGTCTCACCTGTTCTAACAATCTGCAGAGATAGTTTTGGGCCATGGACCTGTTTCTGGGGAAAGTCCTGGTGAAGAACAACCGGGACCGCGACGAGCTGGACACGGAGCGTGAGATCGTCTCCAAGCTGCAGAATCGCATCCTCATGCTGTTCTTCGGCTCCTGGGACAGCGAGCCGTGCCAGGACTTTGCCCCGACCCTCAAGGACTTCTACAAGCGGCTGATGGACTCATTCTACATGGAGCGGCCCTCCCAGCTGATTCTGATCTACGTGTCGCTGGACAGCACCGAGGAGCTGCAGGACAAGCTGCTGAAGAAGCTGCCCAAGTGGAGCTTGTTCCTGCACCATGACGACCCATACAAGCAGTACGTATGAGATGAGTGTGTTGGATTTGTATGATTTTCTGCAGGAGAGACAGGGGAAGAGAGACATAGAGATAGAGAGAGAGAGAGAGAGAGAGAGAGAGAGAGAGAGAGAGAGAGAGAGAGAGAGAGAGAGAGAGAGAGAGAGAGAGAGCGCATTTTAAGAGATGAGTGTGTGTTGGATTTTGTGTTTGTGTGTGTGTGTGTGCCCAAGTGGAGCTTGTTGCTGCACCACGATGACCCCTACAAGCAGGGTGGTGCATACTGTACCTACGGGACATCTGTTAAATGCTGGTATACTGGATACATACTGTACGTGTGTGTGTGTGTGTGTGTGTGTGTGTGTGTGTGTGTGTGTGTGTGTGAGAGAGAGAGAGAGAGAGAGAGAGAGAGCATGTTTATGAGATGAGTGTGTTGGATTTGTGTGATTTTCTGCAAGAGAGACAGAGAGAGAGAGAAAGAGAGAGAGAGATGGATAGATAGATAGATAGATAGATAGATAGATAGATAGATAGATAGATAGATAGATAGATAGATAGATAGATAGATAGATAGATAGATAGATAGATAGATAGAGAGAGAGAGAGAGCATGGTTAAAAGATGAGTGAGTGTATGAAATTTTGTGTTTGTGTGTGGGTGTGTGTGTGTATGGGCCCTCGGTGTGTATTGAGTGGAATAAATAGTCTACAATGCCCCCTACAGGCTAACAATTGCATTTAGGTGCAAGAGTGGAATTTCATGATTAACTATTTTTTATTTTTACATAACAATATATTAGAGTGGAAATATAAATAATATTAGAAGTGGTATTTTTACATAAAAAATATACATATAAAGAAAGTATATCAATAACGTAAGCACCCATAAAGAAACCAAGTAAGTGCTGAATGCATGTGGGATGTAACAGTGGAATGTGTGCAGTCTAACAATGTGGATGTTGCCTCCTCATTCTGTCTGACTGTAGACTCAATATTTACCATAGTCGCTGTGTTGTAGGGTTGAATGGTTTGAGAGTCTTATGTTAAAATAGTCGATGCCCAAGTGTCAGTTTGTGTTGACATTAAGGTTGAGTTTGACTAGGCTGTGGAGGTGCAAAATTATTTAATTGTCCTGAGAGAGAGTGAGAGAGAGAGAGAGAGAGAGAGAGAGAGAGAGAGAGAGAGAGAGAGAGAGAGAGAGAGAAGAGAGAGAGAGAGAGAGAGAGAGAGAGAGAGAGAGAGAGAGAGAGAGAGAGAGAGAGAGCATGTTTAAGAGATGAGTGAGTGTGTGGGATTTTGTGTTTGTGTGTGCACCCTCAGTGTGTACTGAGTGGAATATGTTTTTAAATAGTCTACAATGCCCCCTACAGGCTTTGTGCCTGAGTGGAATTTCATAATGAACTATTTTTATTTTTACATAACAATATATTAGAATAGAAATAGAAATAATATTAGAAGTGTAATTTTTACATAAAAGTATACATACAAAGAAAGTACCAGTAACCAGTAACATAAGCACCCATAAACAAATTAAGTAAGTGCTGTATGTATGTGGACGTAACAGTGGAATGTGTGCTTTTAAACAAATTGTTGTGGATGTTGCTTCCTCGTTCTGTCTGACTGTAGACTCAATATTTAGTCACTGTGCTGTAGGGTTGAGAGACTTTAAATAGTTTGTTAAAATAGTCGATGCCCAAGTGTCAGTTTGTGTTGATATTAAGGTCGAGTTTGACTAGGCTGTGGAGGTGCTAAATTATTTAATTGTCCTGCTTATTACATACAGTGCATGCATATGTAATTATTACACCTTATTATGGTAATTTAGTTTGACAATTCATTCTGTAAATGTCAATGTAAATTATCTGGGCATTAAACTAATGGATTCTAAAAAAAAATCACCTCGCTCAAAGTTGTCATGGACTGGAAAATTACCAAAAGACACTAAAACTGTGTTTTTTTTTTTTTTTTTTTTGTAAATACAGGCTGTAAATACGTTTATTTTTGCTGTGAACATTGACACTTTAACAGGGGCGTCTATAGGAAGTTTCTCGCTTCTGCCCCCAGTGGTTGTGTGAGGTATTGCAACTTTAGACCGGTCAGCTTGAACTTCATTGTTTGGCCTCCTCCACTTCCTCTTCCCTATCTCTTCTCCTCTCCCCTCTCTCTTCTCCTCTCCTCTCCTCCACTTCCTCTCCCCCCTCTCTTCTCCTTTCCACCCTCTCTTTCCCTCTCTTCCCCTCTCCTCTCCAACCCTCTCCTCTGCCCTCCCCACCTCTCTCCCCCCCCACCGTGTAGGGAGCTGGGCATGAGGTTCCAGGTGCAGGAGCTGCCCACGGTGGTGGTGCTGCGGCCGGACTGCTCCGTGCTGCTGCCCAACGCCGTGTCGGAGATCTGCGCGCTGGGGCCCGACTGCTTCCGCCAGTGGCAGGAGGCGGCCGAGGTCATCGACCGCAACTTCGAGATGCACGTGGAGTTCGACAACGAGAAGATGCACAGCGTGACCGAACCCATCCGCAAGCTCAAGTACAAGGTGGAGAAGAAGAAGAGGCGGTGGTGGCACCTCGGGGGGTGGGGAGGAGGTCGTCACCACGGCGACGACACGGACGACCAGGACCAGGACCAGGATGAGGAGCTGCAGGAGCAAAATGGAGACCAGAATGACAATAGAGACTTCAAGGGACCTTGGGCTTGACCTTGGGATTACGTCCGGGAGTATTAAAGGCGGGACCTATGATTTACATCTGCTGCCAACTGGGCCTTGAGGTTGTCAGTCAGCCCAGCCATGGCAGTTGATTGGTTCTTCTTACTTCTCGTCACGGTTACGATGTCAATTTGAGTGGCAAGGCAGTCTCAAAGAAGGGTTCCCTTTCAGGGAGACAAGCACTTTACAGGTTACAGATAACTTTACTTTTAAAGTAAAGTAAACTTCACAGTTTACCATAACCAGGACAGAACACAGGTCACACCCTATTTTATCAGCAGAAATCTCAGAGAACAGAGACATTTGTAAAATAATAACCCTAATACAGTGCTTGGACTGGTTGCGTTGTAAAAAAAAGGATCCATTTACCTCAAGGACCTAAACACATCATCACATCAATATTTACAAAGTACAATAATACAAAGTCATTTTGAGTGAAATGTGTGTTTTTTATTATAAGAAATTATAGGTGATAATAATGTGCACTAGCCTATGGACTACTCAGTACATGTGAAATGTGTATGGTCGGCCCTGTATGACTGACTCAAGGCTGTTAGGCCAAAGTCAGGTATGCGTGTGGGGTAACCCACTAACTTGCACTGCGTCTGCACTTTGCCGTGAAGAAAATGTTCACTTGTTCACCATACAGTGCACTATGTAGGTAGCCTGGTAAACCAGCCCCTCGTACTTCATTTCATTTTGTTCGAGGGGCGGGTTTACCAGGCTACTATGTAGGGGACACCACAGTGTAACTCACGCCCTATACAGTGCACGATTCAGTTAGCGAGTCAACATGTCGGATTCAGCTTGAGACTGTCCTATGAAGCTCTGACGTTAAAGTGGCAGGTTTACTAATGCTAGTAACGCTAGTCATGCCAGCTGGTCTTATTTACAGGCCAAAAGCTGAGTTCAGGCTGACTAATAAGCTATCACTGGTTAGGATATGTGAGGTTGATGCTAATGGCAAACCCCACGAGGTAGGGGTAGCTGGCTTTTGTGCATTAGGCTACTGATTGCTGCCACTCTGATAATTGTGTTCTGTAGCCTATAGCGCAATAAAAATGTCCAGTAAAATTAATTCTTCATATTTAATTATGTTGTGGATTTATTGTATTCTTGTGCTGTTCATTTTCGAGCTGCCAGTTGTGCTACGGATTTTTTTATTTGGGATTTGATGAAAGGAAAATGTAAATCTAACAGTATGCATATTTAAGATGTAGCACAGGTTGTGACATTGTATTGACTAGCCTGCAATATAACCTACACCGTAAATACAATGTCATTACACTATGAAGCGGATGTTTGCTATTTATGGAACATGTTTTATTTCAACGTAGGCTACAAACGGAACCAGCAAATTATGAAACAATAAATAACTTATTTGCAGCTGGTTGTGTTTGTTGTTGTTTCTTATTATTATTGTAATTTACCTGTTTTCGAACTCAAGTAACATTCAACAGCCGAATTGTAGGCTAGGCAATTTTGCCTCAATTACCCAAAAAGCCTGTGCAGAGCGCCGTAGTTCAGTTACTGTAAACACGGAAGATTATAGCTAGAAACCGAAAGTAAAGGCGGGTGGTGTCTGTGTGTGAAGAACGCGTGTCTCATTTTCATCGAAATTTTGACCAATACTGAAGTCTAACTCGACAATCAGGTAATGTAAGCACTGAATAAACACGATGTGTGTCAAAAGATCCGCTAAATGTAAAATATTGTAGGTGCTGGGCATCAAAGTTTTCGAAAATAACGGCTATCGGAAACAAAGTCGCCTGACGAAACTTGTGTTATCTTAAAGTGTAATATGAGCTATTTTATATAGTCAGCCGTTTTAGACATGCCTATCCCGCATCGCCAAGTTGTGTTACAGGTATATTAGGTGTATTAAGGTTGGGTAACACAGGTTAGATCTGTCGGACTCAGAAAAACATGATGTACGCTTTTGTCAGCACTTGGCGCACTGTGGCGGTGATCTTGACAATGATTGTTACTGTTCTCAAGCGGCCACGAATGGATGTAACCGCGACACGTTGTATTTGTTTGTATAGTTATGACTTCATCTTTGGTGATTAAGCTATTAGATTGTTTTTCAGAAATATGTCGTCTGCTTAAAAAAAACATGGCAGGAAGTTGAACTTGGGCCGCCGTCCGTCCATAGAGTCATGTCTGCCTATTTCCTGTCCTGGCGCGCCCTCTGCTGGCATAAAGACGTTACGTAGCCTTTAAAACACTGAAAGATCATTGCCTAGACATAATGCCGGCCGCTCCCATACATGGGACAGTTTTATTCTTACTCTGAAAGTAGTAAACCAATTTTTTTCCCCTTTACAGACTTGAAAAGACTTGAACAGTTAGACAGTGTTCATGTTTTACTAAAAGGAACATCTGATCAAAAAGCAATTGTTACCATTGTTAACCATTGCCTTTACACCATTTCTTAGCAAATCATTTATACACACTGACACACACCTGTCTGGATGGCAGACACACACAAACACACGGACAGGATCACAGCATTGCCTGGTCAGTCCCCTCCGGTGGACCAGGTAAAAAAATCAATAATGGTGCAGGTCAGGAAGAAGATGAATAGTAGAAATCGGGCACAGAGTTCTGAGGTGCTACATACATGTGCAAGACAATGAGGAATATATACAGTGTGATATGCAGTGTGCGTTACTGCACATAAACTAAATATGGCACAGTAAAGATACAGTGTACAGATATTGCACAGTATTTTAATAGCATACAGTAGGGCTGCTCAATTAATCGAATTCTAATCGTGATAACGATTTCAGGGCCAAACGATCTCAAAACAAATAAAATCGAGGGCAACAATGTTTGTGTCCTAATTATTTTCTACTGTTTGTACTGTACATTAGATGTATACATTAGACATTTCTACTGTTTGTACATTAGACATCAAAGGAGACTTACTAATGTTTACGAAGAAAGGTTATAGGGAAAATCCGAAGGTACAACAATGTTTTTTCGAAATGTTTTTGAATACATTTTCAATAAATGAAGCATGTTACTGAGGAAAACAAAATAATCGTTTGAATAATCGTGATTTCAGTTTTGGCCCAAATAATCGTGATTCAGATTTTTTCCATAATTGAGCAGCCTTAGCATACAGTACTACTCGGAAAATTTGAATAGATAATATAGAATATAGATTCATTACATGCAGAGTGAGATATCTCAAGCTTTTTTTTTGTTGTTGTAATTTTGCTGATTATAATATACAGCTTATTAAAATCTCACACCCAAAAACTCAGAAAATTACAAAAAAAAAATGCGAAAAGCTTCAGTATTGTACGCTCAAAGTGTCATACACTAATCAGGTAAGTAATACAAAACACTTCCAAAAGGGTCCTGTGCCTTTAAACATTTCACCTTTAAAGTTGAGTTACAGAAACGCATGCACTTTTTCAGGATATTCTAATTTCCAGAGTAGTACTGTATAAGGCTGCTCGATTATGGAAGGCAAGGCAAGGCAAGTTTATTTGTATAGCGCATTTCATACACAACGGCAATCCAATGTGCTTCACAAAAAAAATAAAAGCAAAGGACAATATATAAAGGCATAAAAGATAAAGTAAGTGTAAAAGCATAAAAGATATAAAAGCATAAAAAACACACAAAATAAAAAATAGATTTAGTAAAAATCATTAACAGAAAGCATCTGAAAACAGTTTGGTCTTAAGTCTAGACTTGAAACTGCCAACAGTAGGAGCATTTTTAATGTCTTCTGGAAGTCGGTTCCAGAGCTTTACAGCATAGCAGCTGAAAGCTGCTTCACCACATTTTGTTCTAACAGCAGGTTCTACCAACAAATTTTTATGACGTGATCTCAGAGACCGAGTTGGTGCGTATAACTGAAACATATCCAATAGGTAATTGGGTCCCATCCCATTTAATGACTTAAACACAAGAAGCAATGCCTTAAAGTAAATTCTATAACTTACTGGGAGCCAGTGCAGGGACCTTAAAACTGGGGTAATGTGGTCAGATCTTTTTGTTCTTGTAAGAACCCTTGCTGCTGCATTTTGGATCAGTTGAAGCTGTTTGATGGTCTTTTTAGGAAGGCCTGTGAAAAGGCCATTACAGTAATCAACCCTACTGGAAATAAAGGCATGTACAAGTTTTTCTAGATCTTGTTTTGACATAAGACCTCTGAGTTTAGCAATGTTTTTTAGGTGATAGAATGCAGATTTAGTGATTGCTTTCATGTGACTGTTGAATGTTAGTTCACTGTCAATAAAGACACCAAGATTTTTAACAGTATCTTTTGCTTTAAGCCCCTTAGTCTCAAGAGCAGTGGTGATCCTACGTCTGTCTTCCTTTTTCCCAAATACAATTACTTCAGTTTTATCTGCGTTCAGCTGAAGAAAATTGTGTGACATCCAGTTGTTGATTTGATCGATACACCCACAGAGAGACTCAAGGGGGGTATAGTCATTGGGTGACAGAGCTAAGTAGACTTGGGTGTCGTCAGCATAACTATGGTAATTGACTGAGTTGTTTTTGATGATTTGCCCAAGTGGAAGCATATAGAGGTTGAATAGTAATGGTCCAAGGATTGACCCCTGTGGGACACCGCAGGTCAAGGACATAGATGCTGAAGTACAGTTTCCAATAGCAACAAAAAAGCTCCTTTGTTGTAAGTATGATTTTAACCAATTGATAACTGTACCAGTGAATCCAACCCAATGTTCCAGTCGATGTAGTAATATGCAGTGATCAACAGTGTCAAAAGCTGCACTAAGGTCCAGTAACACCAAGACTGATGTTTTACCAACATCAGAATTAAGACGTATATCATTTATGACCTTAATAAGAGCTGTTTCAGTGCTATGATTGGCACGGAAACCTGACTGAAACTTATCAAAACAGCTATTTGATGTAAGAAAGGCAGTTAATTGATTAAAAACTATTTTTTCGATTATTTTTCCAATAAATGGTAAATTGGATATGGGCCTGTAGTTATTAAGCACTGAACTATCAAGGTTATTCTTTTTCAGTAAGGGTTTTACAACTGCATTTTTTAAAGAGGAAGGAAATATGCCAGTCTGTAGTGATGTATTTATAATCTGAAGTACATCGCTGATATAAGATGAAGAACAGATTTGAAAAAATTTGTGGGCAAAATATCCAGTTCAGATGTGGAAGAACTGAGATTTTGTACGTTTTTTTCAAGGGTTTCATAGTCAACTAAGTCAAATGTTGGCATTAGGTTGAGGTCCCCTCTCTCTACAGCCAGTGGTTCCAGATTTTGAGCTATTTGCAATTGGGAAGCTATATTCAGTCGTATTTTATAAATTTTTCCTTTGAAAAAAGATGCAAAGTCATTGCATTTATTAACCGAAGAAAGCTCAGGAGGCAGCTGTGATGAGGGATTTGTTAACTTCTCAACAGTAGAAAATAGCACACGGGCATAATGATATTCCTATTCATGATGTTAGAGAAGAAGGACTGTCTTGCTTTAGAGATTTCCAAATTGTATTTACCCAGCATCTCTTTATGAATTTGATAATGAATCTGAAGTTTAGATTTACGCCACATTCTTTCAGACTTTCTACACTCTCTCTTTAGCAGTTTAACCACTGGATTCAGTTTCCAGGGTGCTTTTTGATTGTCAGTAACTCTTTTGGTTTTTAAAGGGGCAATGTTATCCATAATATGTGTCATCCTAGAATTAAAATGTATCATTAAATCGTCTGCGCAGTCTGATGGTTGACTTGGAGTATGTGAGAGTGCCTGCTCAAAAAGAAGACCTGTGCCATTATTTATGACTCTCCTTCTTACAGACATAGACCTGTTTTGAATGTGAGGGGACATACAAACATCAAAGAAAACACAAAAATGATCTGATATGGCCAAGTCCGTAACAGTTGTAGAGACATTAAGACCCTTTGTGATAACAAGGTCAAGGGTATGGCCATGAGAGTGTGTTGGCCCCTGAACATGTTGT
Organism: Coilia nasus; assembly: GCA_027475355.1. Taxonomy (NCBI): domain Eukaryota; kingdom Metazoa; phylum Chordata; class Actinopteri; order Clupeiformes; family Engraulidae; genus Coilia; species Coilia nasus. Next base: position 7,529,703 of record CM050198.1, read on the forward strand.
GTTAGGCTGAAGGTATCAATCAGTGTGAGAAATTCTTTGGCATAGGTGTTTTCTGGATTATCGACATGCAAGTTGAAATCCCCTGATATAATAAGACTGTCAAACCTCAAACAAATGTTCGACAACAGTTCACCAAACTCTTCAAGAAAAACTGGTGTTGAAAGTCTTGGTGGTCTGTAGATAGTCAATAATAACATACTAGAGGAACACTTAACGAGTGTACTTAAGTACTGAAAAGATGTAAAGTTGCCAAATGTTGTCTGTTTGCACTGAAAAGATGTTTTGAATATGTTTGCTATTCCGCCTCCCCGTTTATTAGTTCTTGTGGCACTCATGAAGTCAAAATTTGGGGGAGCTGATTCAATAAGGGTAGTGACACTGTTTGCTTGTTCCAGCCAGGTTTCAGTAAGAAGCATAAAATCAAGTTTGTGTGTGTAAATAAGATCATTAATTAAAAATAACTTGTTAGAGAGTGATCTGATGTTCAGAAGAGCTAGTTTTGCATTGAGCGTGGGTGCCATATCCACTGAGGCATTCTGAGGTTGTTTCAGAACTGGCAGGAGATTAGACTGATTTACCCCACTGACAGGATGAACACGAATTCTTCTTTTTCTTGCGAGCACAGGAATAGAAAATGGCCTGGGCATCCTGGGTCCCAGCTTGTTTTCAAAACTACCCTTAATGCAGGGACCCACGGCATATCAGATGGCATGACAATCATGGAGGTCATCCCCGCTGCCACTGTTTGTATGCTGCAGCTGTGATCCTGCTGCGGGTGGAGGGGGTGGTGGAGCCCTGCGTTTATTGGGAGCTGTAGTGGATGCGTATGCAGTTGAAGGCCGTGGGCTGGCAAAGGCCTGTCCATTGTGATAGTCTGTGTGCACTGCTTGTTTAGAGTGTTTTGGGCTAGAAAAAGACAGTCTAGCAATCGGCAGCAGTCTCTGCATACTTGCAGGGAATTGCAGGCGGGGTGGTGATGGAGATGGTAAAGACAGATCAGGGGTTTTTAGTGAAACAGTTGTGGATTCTCTGTGTATACATCGACACATTGTTGCTCCTTTGATGTATTCTCGGATTCTTGCTCATTTGAGTCCTGAGTGACTCCAGTAGTGTCCTTATCATCAACTATATCCGATACAGACATGTTGGCAGCCTTGGTTGGCGTCATGGACCTCTGCAGAACTCCAATATTATCAGCTCTGCTCATTTTCGAAGAGCCCGGGAGGTTCTGTGCTGATGTTTGGCTTTGAGTCATTCTAGCAGTGTCCTTCTTATCATGCTTTTGTACATAACAATCCTTCAGGCTCCGCACGTCAGTGCAAGCATTGTACGCAGCTGCCAGAGGCATATCCAGGGTCGCAACGGAGGTAGTGATTGGGCGTTTCTCCCTTCCAGATTGTGAGGGCCGTTGTTTTGTTTCAGAGTGTTTGTTGATGTACATGTCTGTTTCAGTTTGTACCCCAACAGAGTCTTTATCCACCATGATTGGTTCTGTCTGCACTGTTACAGAGCGCTTATCAGCAGGTGGACCCAAGGTTGGCAGAGAAAAGGTTGCATGATAGAGAGAGAGGCGATAGTGGTCAGCCAAGACTTTGGCCCCGGTCCAGCTGTGTTCTGTGCTATGTGGCCTGAAGAATGCTCTGTGATTCCAAAAAAGATTGAAATTGTCTATAAAGTTCACCCCAAGGGAAAAACATGTGTTTGCTAGCCAGGTGTTTAGACTGAATAGTCGAGAGAATACAAAGCTTCCCTGTGCTGGAAGTGGGCCACTCAGGAAGGTTTGTACTCCAAGCTCATTTAGGGCAGAGAAAAGTTCTTTAAAATCTTCTTTGATACTGAGCTGTTCTCTAAAAATGTCATTTGCTCCAACATGCACAATGATGCGTTTAACAGTTTTATGCTTTGACACTATCTCTGAAATACTGTTTTTAGTGTCAGAGATGGATGCACTAGGTAGGCAGCATACGGTCATCCAATCTCCTTTTAAATTTCTTACAGTAGCATCACCTATAACAAGGGTTGTAGGATAAGCAGGTGTTGATGGCTGCTTTCCATTGTTTGCCCACTCCTTTATTCTTGTGGATCAGTCTCTGTCTATCTTGAGTTGTCTCTCTGGAAACCACTGGTTCCAGATGTCTGAGGCACTCAAATCGATTCTGAAGGGGTATGGGCTGTTGGGTTTGCAGAGGACCAGAAATGTTGTAGTTTTCTGTCCTAGCTGTGCATCTGGATTGATGCCCAGAGTGTATGGGTGTAGTGGCAGCAGAACGCACTGGTGTTGAGGTCACTACCCTTTTCCTTTTGGGTTTAGCACCTTGTGTAAGCCAGCGTTCAGTACTCACATTTTGCCCTGTGAAGTCGATGCAGTCAACCGACCCATCCACAGTCGCACCAGCCAGCCGTGGTGCATTCTCAGCACTCCTACCAGCAGCATCAGTTGCTGAAAACCCCTCCTTGGATGTCCCACGTACATCGTCAGTCCGTGATGGACGGGCATCAATTTTCGATTCGAGGATAGAAATCCTCCGTTCCAGCTCTGTGCACTTTCCACAGGAATTCCTAGATCTTCGCATGGTGTTATGGTCCCAAGTCAAGGTGAACTGCCGTTCCAGCTGTATTGTCTGGTTTTCTAGTTATCTTGTTTAAAACACTAAAAAGTCTCAAAACACTAAAAAGTGTCCTTCTTTCTTATACTCGCTAAACTTGTGAAAGTAAAAACACAGGTAAAAATAGTGAAAATAGTAAAAAAGAGAAGCGAGAAAGCGAGAGCAAGGCAAAAAGCGTCCTACTCGCTTGAGTAGGAGGAGTAAAAGGTCTGAATCATGTGGAAAAAATCTGAATCACGATTATTTGGGCCAAAACTGAAATCACGATTATTCAAATGATTATTTTGTTTTCCTCAGTAACATGCTTCATTTATTGAAAATGTATTCAAAAACATTTTGAAAAAACATTCTTGTACCTTCGGATTTTCCCTAATACCTTTCTTCGTAAACATTAGTAAGTCTCCTTTGATGGCTAATGTACAAACAGTAGAAATGTCTAATGTATACATTTAATGTACAGTACAAACAGTAGAAAATAATTAGGACACAAACATTGTTGCCCTCGATTTTAATTGTTTTGAGATCGTTTGGCCCTGAAACCGTTATCACAATTAGAATTCGATTAAATGAGCAGCCTTAGTACTGTACATGTACGTGTATTGCACAGTGGTGGATAAGAGGAAGTCGGGGGTGTGGGTGGTGAAGAAAATCCAGTTGTAAAGCATTCATTGATGTTTACGATGCACGCAGTTCATAAGGGAAGACACTAAAACGAGTCTGTGTGTGGCATTCATCGGAGACCATCACCTGAATCCAACCTCCAGTGCGAGCATCCGTACAATTAGAAGTGGGCAGTTAGTCTGGACTCCACACCATGACGGGGCAGCTGAAAGAGCTCATGAGGAACACTCTGGACAACCTGACCAGCACGGACTTCAAGCGCTTCAAGCACTACCTGCGAGACGAGGGCCACGTCAGGTGGATGAGGCTGGAGAAGGCGGACACGGACGAGGCCGTGGACCTGATGGTGCAGGTGTACAGCCTGGACGCTGGGGCTGTCATGGTGACCATCCTGAAAAAGATGTACCACAACCACCTGGCCGCAGACTTGGAGAGGGACCTAGCCAAATGTAAGTGTGTGTGTGTGTGTGTGTGTGTGTGTGTGTGTGTGTGTGTGTGTGTGTGTGTGTGTGTGTGTGTGTGTGTAAGCTTAGGCTTGGAGAAGGTCCTGGCGAAATGTGTGTGTACGTGTGTGTGTGTGTGTGTGTGTAAGCTTAGGTCCTAGTGAAATGTAAGTGTGTGTGTGTAAGCTTCGGCTTGGAGAAGGTCCTGGTGAAATGTAAGTGTGTGTGTGTGTGTGTGTGTAAGCTTACGCTTGGAGAGGGACCTAGCCAAATGTAATTGTGTGTGTGTGTGTGTGTGTGTGTGTGTGTGTGTAAGCTTAGGCTTGAAGAAGGTCCTGGCGAAATGTAAGTGTGTGTGTGTGTGTGTGTGTGTGTGTGTGTGTGTGTGTGTGTAAGCCTAAGCTTGGAGAGGGACCTGGCAAAATGTGTGTGTGTGTGTGTGTGTGTGTGTGTGTATGTGTGTGCAAGCTTAGGCTTGGCGAAGGTCCTAGCGAAATGTAAGTGTGTGTTTGTGTGTGTAAGCTTAGGCTTTGAGAAGGTCCTGGCGAAATGTAAGTGTGTGTGTGTAAGATTAGGCTTGGAGAAGGTTCTGGCGAAATGTAAGTGTGTGTGTGTGTGTGTGTAAGATTAGGCTTGGAGAAGGTCCTAGCGAAATGTAAGAGTGTGTGTGTGTGTGTGTGTGTAAGCTTCGGCTTGGAGAGGGACCTGGTGAAATGTAAGAGTGTGTGTGTGTGTGTGTGTGTGTGTAAGCTTAGGTCCTAGTGAAATGTAAGTGTGTGTGTGTAAGCTTAGGCTTGGAGAGGGACCTGGTGAAATGTAAGAGTGTGTGTGTGTGTGTGTGTGTGTGTAAGCTTAGGTCCTAGTGAAATGTAAGTGTGTGTGTGTGTAAGATTAGGCTTGGAGAAGGTCCTGGCGAAGTGTGTGTGTGTGTGTGTGTGTAAGCTTAGGTCCTAGTGAAAATGTAAGTGTGTGTGTGTGTGTGTGTGTAAGCTTAGGTCCTAGTGAAATGTAAGTGTGTGTGTGTGTGTGTGTGTGTGTGTGTGTGTGTGTGTGTGTGTGTGTGTGTGTGTGTGTGTGTGTGTGTAAGCTTAGGTCCTAGTGAAATGTAAGTGTGTGTGTGTGTGTAAGCTTAGGCCTGGGTGGAATCCGGTTGTTCACACCCAGATATTGTCCTGACAAAGCAGGACAGGTGTGTTTCCAAATAAGTCTACACATATGTCAGTACTCCCGTGGGTGTGCCAGTTTCAGTTAGCATGAATCAGATAAATGCCATCTGCACAGCAAAACACCTGCGTTGAAGTAACACCCACATTAGCCTATTGTTGTTAACAATGTGGAGGATTTACATAGCTCCACAATCTCCAGAGTTAAACTAACACTGTCAAAATG
>CM050198.1:7539761-7689761 GCA_027475355.1 Coilia nasus
AAAGGACAACTCTCATCCAGAAAGGACCAATAGGAATGACAATGACAAATGATAATGATGACTAGTGAATCACTTTCACATTAGGGAACAGAAGCAGAAAGAGAACAGCACTTGTACTCCCACATGTAGACAGTATAGCATTCAGATTCATAAGTTACTCACCAGTAACCACAGAATAGATACTTGCCTTACCACAGAATAGATACTTCCCTTACCACAGAATAGATACTTCCCTTACCACAGAATAGATACTTCCCTTACCACAGAATAGATACTTCCCTTACCACAGAATAGATACTTCCCTTACCACAGAATAGATACTTCCCTTACCACAGAATAGATACTTCCCTTACCACAGAATAGATACTTCCCTTACCACAGAATAGATACTTGCCTTGCTACAGAATAAATACTTTCCTTTTCTTTATTTCCCCCCGCTCACTTACCTGCTTCTCCAAAGGACAACTCTTGTCCCATCCTTTCCAAAGGACAGCTCTTGTCCCATCCTCTCCAAAAGACAACTCTTGTCCCATCCTCTCCAAAGGACAGCTCTTGTGTCGTCCTCTACAAAGGACAACTCTTGCCCGTCTTCTCCAAAGGACAACTTTTGTCCCATCCTCTCCAAAAGACAAATGGGAATGTCAATGACGAATGACAATGCTGACTAGGGAATCACTTCCACTTTCACAAAGGGAACAGGCCACCCGAGAGCAGACTGCTTCAGCACTAAACTTAGCCACTGTTTTTTAGATTCCTTTATCGCATTAAACTTTGCCAGCGCTTATTATATGTATTCAATTCAGTGATTTTAAATGCACCTTAAGGCTTTAATTTTAACTAAATCTATTTTATTGTGCTGTCTCTAATGCCACACCTGAACCCTTGCATACAGGGTTGAGGGACATACCTATTATTATTATTGTCAATTCTATTATTATTATTATTATTATTATTATTATTATTATTATTATTACATATGTGTACTACATAATAATAATAAAAACAGTACTAATGTGACAAAAGACCCCAACACAGTGGCCTGTGACTTCATGGAACTTCCTTAGTGGTTTTTGTTCATTATCATTTATTTTTTTTAATACATTTGTAATTGTTAATTGTTTGATATGAGGACTTATTCTTTCTTCATGAAGAGACCCTGTTATAATTGTTGTTATGGAGTGATCACGTGTGCCTTCCGTTTTCTCTTGAATGTGTAATCTACTTGATAGCAGGGTTTTATAGTTCAGCTTCAGTCCAACCAAACACCTCAGTTTACCACACAACCACCTGCTAGTTTTTGTGAAACATTCCATCACCATCACACCAAATGAGTTTAACTCTTTTAAACAATATTTTAGTGTAATGACACGAGCTTAAACATTTTAAATGTAAACAAAAACAACAAACTGTGTGGTCTACATGTCTAGATTTTTTGTCCATTATTTTACAATAAAATGTTGCTGAAGTGAAATGGATGCAAAGTGAGTCACGTTTTACAGAGCCACGTTTGGAGGCCCAATTACACAGCAGAAATAAGCATTTTTACAGCCGGCTTAGAAAAGGGTTTGGTGTCTAATGAGTTTAATGCACAGATCATTTAGCCTGGTAACGCAGCTCCTTGAACTTCATTTCATTTTGTACAGAGGGTCTGGCAGTGCTGTATTAAAGGAGAACTTCGGTGTAAAATGAAAATTGACATGTTAAAACATCATACCAAGTTGGTATGTGTACTGAGGAGCAAAATTGATTTAGCCTGTTGCATTCAACTTTAACTGTTTTTTATCGTTTGTCCCAGGAGGGAAGTAGTCGGTGCCCTTAGACGAAGCATGACGACTACGCTATTTTTAAACCATTAAAACAGCTCGAAGAAACTCTACACTCCATCGGTAGTACAACAAAGGCCCTGACATTAAAAACGAGGCACTGAGAACTTTATAAGTGTACACAACATTTATTAATAAAACAGTTTTGACAGGCAGGACCTTGCTGTAGTTTCTCGTCGCCACCATGATGAAAGTCTGCACAAGTCGATTGACGAACACGAACCAGCAGGAAGAATAGGAGGAGAGGTAGTACAATCGACTTGTTTGGACTTTCATCATGGCGGCGACGAGAAACAACTTCAAACGACTGCATGTAAGAACAGCTTTTTAAATCAACGTTGTGTACATTTACAATATTCTCAGTGGTTCGTTTTGAATGCCAAAGCCTTTGTTGTACTACCGATGGAATGTGGAGTTTCTGTGGTCACCACAAACCATTTGTGCTTAGGACACCCAAATGGCTAGCAACGGCCATGAGGCTTCACATTGACATTAATAAAAAGATGTCTGCCAAAAAACTTTATTGTTGGACGTTCTATAAGTGAGTTTGTTCAGTGGGTTTGTCCAGTTAGTTAATTAAAGCAGCATTATGCAACTTTGAGTGCTTTTGTCTGAATTTTTCGCGACAGAGCTCCCCCTAGTGTTTCCACTCGTAAAAATGGGCTGTGCATGTGTTTTCAACTCAACTGATCAGAGTCAACTAGCGAATCAAGTCAGAATTTCTTCAGAATTTAACATAATGCTGCTTCTCACAATATTCGAGACTTTGTGAGTCTGAGGGGGCCGGGACAGACACCTAGATATTACAAGCGTGGTATTCTGTCCACAGGCAGCAGGGGCGGTCGAGAAAGTCTTCATTCGCCTGGTGACTGATTTAAGCATGTACCGAATTGTAAAGATGATTAATTAAGTTTACTAGTTGCATAGTGCTGCTTTAAAGTAAGTAGAGCTGTGAGTAGATGAGGCCTATTATTTTCTGAGGCCGGTGTATGCCATCCCTGATGACAGGAAAGTTATACTTCCTGTCTCCTGATATCTCCTGATTATGCATTCCCACTCGTTGCTTAGGGGTAAGCATTTTACTGCTCCTAGCAAAGTTGTACATGCAAACAGGGTGGACCGTAAAGATGAGACACATTTCAAATGCTCGTATCTTGGATCATATAAAAAAGTGAAAGTGAAAGTCAGTGCCATTGGTCATTGCGATCACACAGTACATCACAGCACACAGTGCACACAACAAACTTCACCTCTGCATTTAACCCATCACACGTGAGCAGGGAGCAGCCATGTCAACGTCACCTAGGGAGTGTGTGTGGGGACAGTGCCATGCTCAGGACACCTCCTTAACCGCTAGCCCAGAATATATGGGTGTCCTACATATTATTAATCAAAATTATCTTTTGCTATTTCATACAGGTAGTTGATGTTGGGTGCTTAAATTACATTTTACTTCTTTTGGAGACCATGACAGTAACAAGGTCACAAAGAGCAAAATCTCAGATATCAGGTTGATGTCCTGTATATAAGTTATATGAAATGTCCCATCTTTATGGCCCATGAAGTACACACACACACACACACACACACACTGTATATATATGTAGGCCAGGGTGTGCTGCGTGATGATCAGAAGGGACCATTTATTGGGTATAAAGTCTAAAGCTCAAGTCACAAGTGTTGCTCACAATCTCCTCAGAGTCGACCTCAACAACACAGCAACTACACATTCCTCCTGTAAGGTAAGGAAAGAAAGCATTTGTAGAAAAAAAGACGTTAATAATGCACATTGTAGCTGGAATATTGTCTTCACTGTTTTAAATGAGTCATAGTTTAGGATGGTTAGCAGATTCTGAATTTAAACAGTAGTCACTGATAAGCTAATGTGTGATAAAAGTCTTAAGTTAGGCTATAAACTAAACCAGAAGTTTTGAACACAAAGATTACTTATTTAGCTGTTTTATTGATTTACTATTTACTGCCTAGGCTACTTGTGTCTGCAGAATAACACCTCCGTTGTGTTTGATAGTATTACACCCGTTACTCCTTAACTCCTTTTTGAGGTCAGCATCTGGTCTGTAGAGTTTGTCCAGTTCTCTTATATACGGTCTGTGTTTATATACAGTCTGTGTGTACTCCTCTGTGAAGTGCACGGTGAGGTGAACATGGCCACTGTGCAGTCAGCACTAAGAGATGCGCTGGACAACCTGCGGGGGGCAGACCTGAAGAGGTTCAGAAGCCACCTGCTGGACAAGGGGGACATAGCCAGGGGCAGACTGGAGAAGGCGGACGCCGATGACATTGTGGAGCTGATGGTGGACAAGTACAAGAAAGACAGAGCCGGCACAGTGACACTGGCCATCCTGAGGGACATGAAGGAGAATGACATTGCTGAGGGTCTGGAGAACGCCCTCAGAGAAGGTAGCCATTTTGTGCTTTCTCAGTAGTACTGGAAATAGTAATAACAATGAATGTTAATATAAATAATAATTTTCTTTATATTTTTATTTAAATGTTATATGTAGGAGGCAATTGTATGTCGCTTAACCCCCAATCCCCACCATTACCTCACTGTGTAATATCACACTTATCATACACATATGCCTGAATGTCTGTATGATCATATGTTTATTTACTTATATTCTTTGTCATATTTTTCTATTTCTATTAGTATTTAATTGTGCATAGCTCTACAACTTGCTTCTTAAAATATTTTTATGTTGATGTTATCTTCTCTGTGTTATCTGTAATTGACCTGCACCAAGACACATTCCTTATCTGTTGTACACACTTGGCAATAAACATGCTCTCTCTCTCTCTCTCTCATACATACACACACACACACACACACACACACACACACACACACACGCACGCATACACACACACTCCTTAAATCTTTTATCTGATGTGAGGACTGCTCTCTCTCTCTCTCTCTCTCTCACACACACACACACACACACACACACACACACACACACACACACACACACACACACACACACACACATACACACACACACACACTCCTTAAATCTTTTATCTGATGTGAGGACTGCTTCTCTCTCTCTCACTCACATACACACACACACACACACACACACACACACACACACACACACACACGCACGCATACACACACACACACACACTTTAAATCTTTTATCTGATGTGAGGACTGCTCTCTCTCTCTCTCTCTCTCTCTCACACACACACACACACACACACACACACACACACACACACACATTATAAATCTTTTATGTCATGTGAGGACTGCTTCTCTCTCTCTCTCTTTCCCTCTTTCTCTCTCTCTCTCTCTCTCTCTCTCTCTCTCTCACACACACACACACACACACTCTTTAAATCTTTAATGTGTCTGTCTGTCTGTCTGTCAGTGGGAGTGTGTGTGGACACAGGGCTTCCGTCGGCACAGCTGGGCCAGCCAGGAGGCCAGGGCAGCACCCACATGTCAGCCCAGAGCGGCGGCTCCGTCAAGGCTCACACCATCGCCGGCTGCAAGTTTGACGGCCCCGTCACCTTCAGCTAGGCTGGGAGCCAGTGAGGCCCGCCAGACTGAAGCACACCCTGCTAACACACACCCCCTCTTACAGGGGAGCTCTAACTTTAGCTTACTAGCACTGTCTACTTGTTACACACACTTGTCATGTACTAACAACATGTGATATTATGTAACTACATAATGTTGTTTATACACTGTAACAGGGACAGTAAAATAAAGTGTAAGCAGAAATAGTGGTGGTGTTGTGTCAAACTGGGTGACTTGTGGAGCTGGGCTAGCACAGAAGAGCAGTTAGGAAAGTTTCCAGCACTGTAGACTTGGTATCTGTCCAAAAGATAAGGTGGTTTGATTTTGTGTGGAGCCTTTAAAGATAAATAAAATGTGTATATTTTTACAATCATGGACAGTCTCACTGCAACATTTGCTTCCACCAGGTGAAGGTCTGTCACAGTTACACACATGAACATGCTTTAGGGTCTCTCACACACACACACACACACACACACACACACACACACAGTTATGCAAGTGTTAGGGAGAACAAACTAAAGTAATAAGCAAGAGTAGCCTCACCAGTGTTTTACAGTTTATTATGACACAAAATGAAGTGTATTACACATACAATGACAAATGGGGACACACATTTGAATGAATACTTGATTTAAAAAAGCTATTTGGATGGATGAAAGATGCATCCTATTTAAGGAACCCACAACCCTGTCCTTCAGTAAAGGAACACAACGTGAAGTAAAGCTTTGTATAACCTTATCTAACAATCTGTACTTATAGATTGCATATATGTACGTATATGTATATAGATGAGCTATATATACTTAGCTCATATAATTTAGCAGCATAGTCATAGTATGGTCTTCATATTCATGGCTGTTTCTGAGGCCTGCAAGGGGAATTTAGATGAGAGAACAAAGAGTAATTATTATTATTGTTGTTGTTGTTGTTATTATTATTTAGTCTTCACGTTCATGGGTGTTCCTGAGGCTGCTGGTGCCTGGTGTTGGGTTCTGTCTGTCTCATCATGTTTCAAAATTAAGGGCCAAAAAACAGGAAGGGCTCAGATGTCAGGGCTCAGATTTGACTTCTGTTAATGATCCATTAAGATTAATGTTCACTGATAGAAAATGCTACCACAGTCCTTAGTTTTATGGGACAGGATCAGGCATGCGGTCAGTCAGTAAACTGAAAGCATTGGCCATTTGGTAAAATATTAACTTTCATACATACTGTGCTGTACACGTGCACATGGTTTTTCATATCTTTTTCTGATACTTTTTCTGATACGCTGCTTGGGCTGAGCTATACTTGTTAAAGCTGTTAAAATAAACCAGCTGTGTTTACAGGACAGCTAGTAAGTAAGTTTGGAGGAGCTGACCTTCTATCTGTAGTTCAAATGAGAGACAATTCTGCTTCCAACCTGTAGGGCGACTGAAGAGAAAAACGACTTAGTGCTGCTTTGAAGTAAACTTGAGCTGCCAACAGCCTTCCTCTGGCTGTGTTCACATTACGTCCAACAGGCCTTATTGAGTCTGTGACCTGGAACAGCCTGTAACGTGTCACTCACCACTGCATGTGTAACGGATACCAGCTAGGACAGCCCGGCATAGAACATAGAACGTTAGTAAACCTCCCTGCCGACACCTCACAAAGATACACTACTGGTACACTTGTCTTACGTTTGTCTTCCATAATGAAGTTGCTCTGAGGTCGCGGGTTCGAGACTGGGTCTGGACTGCACAGAAAGACCCAGGTGGGAGTGAGGATTAGGAGGGTGAGTGTAATGGATGCCTGGCTTTTAGCTCACTTGGTAATGCGTCTGACTCCCACACCGGAGTTGCTGTGAGGTCACGGGTTCAAGACTGGGTCTGGACTGCGCAGGAAGACCTCGGTTACACATGCAAACACCACTCACCATGCACATGAGGGTGCCAGTTGCTCTCCCAATGAAGCAGGCACACGTTTGTATTTTGTTCTTGCTTGGTTTTGTGCTCAAAATTGACATTCTGAACAGAAATGCAGATGCTAAAACTTCAAATGAGCTAAAAGAAACAACTGGTTACTGTTTTTGTCTGCGTGCGTGTTCTAGGGATTATACTTGGTTTTGTGCTCAACATTTATATTCCGAACAAAAATACAGATGCTAAAGCTTACAGATGCTAAATGAGCTAAAGGGAACAGCTGGTTACTACTGTTGTGTACGTATGTGTGCTAGACTAGACTGCTAGACTAGACTGCTCTAGGTATTAGACTCAGACCCTTTTCTAAAAGGAATCCAAAGGAATACTACATGAAATGTTCTGCAAAGATATACAGAACAAATAAACCCTAAGCTTTAATACTGGTCTGAAAACCTTTTTTCACTTTTAACAAAAGTTATCTTCACATTGGTGGATTTCAAGTCGTACTGTGAATTTCAAGGACTATTAATGTTGTTGAACATTACTACATTACACACTTAAACATACACTATGTCATATGAACTGATTTCAGGCCACAAAGGTATACACTATGTCATTGCATATAAACTCATTTCAGACCACAACGGCATACACTATGTTGTTGCACATAACTGTACTGATGCGTCCCAGTGAAGCCAGAATGCTGCATAGAGGGACTCTGTGAAGCTGTTGTGGTTAAAGGTGTAGAGATGGGTCGTCCAGTCAGAGTGGACAGCGTAGAAGGACAGGCTTCCGATGTGGCAGTCCAGATACACGCCGATCCTCTGCGCACCGGGGCGTCTGTAGGGTATCGCCTTGCCCTTCCCAGCATGCCTAGCCACGTACTCACCCTGGGAACATTCCAGACTCCAGGACATAGCGTTGTGGCCGATCACCGTGCTGCTGTAAGCGTCGTCCTGGTCTGTGCGTTTGTACGTCACACCAGCGTAGACGTCCCCGCTGCACTGGAGCTCCCAGTAGAAGCGCTCTTGGCTCAGAGGCTGGGCACAGAGGACCTGATGCAGGGTCTGGAAGCGGTCGGGGTGCTGGGGGTACGGCTGCTCCTCCGCCACCCACGTCGCTCTCTCGCGCCCGTCCGACAGACGCAGCTGCTTATGGGCCGTGTTCCAGTCCAGGCTGAGTCTGACTGGGTCTGTTGGGGAAAGGACAACACACATGGGGCACGGAGCAGAAGGAAATCACATCTGCATGAGTATTTATATTTCAGTCAGTCAGTTAATGAATAAATGACTCAATCAATTAGTCAATTAATCAATCAGCCAAACTATCTAAGGTGCCTGTCTGTCTATCTGTCTGTCTATTACTTATTACTCACATTTTGTCAGTCCAGGTTTCATCCTGATCTCACCTCCATTGGCATAGCTAAGGATGAGAAAAAGAAAAACTTTTAGCACTTTTGTGATGTGTGTATTTGTGTGTGTGTGTGTGTGTGTGTGTGTGTGTGTGTGTGTGTGTGTGTGTGTGTGTGCAGGGGCACTGCTGAGGGGGGATAGACGATCAGGACGATTCAGGGGGCCCAGAGCTTCACAGGGGCCCACAGAAGACTGTTATATGATTGGGGTGGGGAGCCAAAGTTATTTTCTTTCAGTGGGCCCACGATTTCTAGCAGCACCCCTATGTGTATGTGTGTGTCAGTCTTTATAATGCATTTGTAAATAAATAAATGGGAAGCCCAGCCTAGCATGGCCCAGAAATAGCAATGCGCTACATCAGCCTCAATATCAGCAGCTGTGCTCCACTGTGCCTTTGCTTGAAGGGCACTGAATGAAGAGTTGCACTTTACTGATGAAGTCAAAGATCAATCTTTCACCAGTCAACTTTGTGAGGTGAGTATGAGGTGTCAGAATTAACAGAAATCTCTTGTGTTTTTGTATTTGTGTGAGTGAATAATAAAAGGGGCATACCTGCCTTTAGCGGGTTTGTGTGTGAGGTGTACTAATAAGAATGAACGGAATAGAGTGGAGTTATTGCTCTGTACATGCACTGTAAAAAGTGCTGCTTGGAACCAAGCTAAACATACTGTAGTATGAAAACTACTATATATTTGTGATACTTGAAACAAATAGTGTAACAGAAGTAGTGCAGGGTAAGCCAATGTAAAAAAGAGAAAATATCCATGCAGCCAGTTGTCTTAATGTCCAACACTTTTACAGCGTAGGTCGACGCATTTCATGTATACATCCTGCACTGTATGTTGGTTGGGTGCCACCTGGTGGTCATTGTGTGGCAGTGCAGTCGTATCCGTTCCTTATTCTTGTGGTGAGGTCTCAACCTGACAAAGACCTGTATTACTTGCTACTAACATCTAAATTGTTTAATTAAATCTAATGTTACATTATTTCTTTTCAAAGCACTGGTATTTAGTTTCTTTTCCCAAGATTTTGTTCTGGATAGATTTGAAAAGTTTCACAATTTACAAATCTCACTTGAAAATCTCCAGCTTGCAGCCAGCATTGTCTTGTCTGTCTGTGAGCTCTCTGACACCGGAGTCTCCTGGGTGATTGTAGCTGAGATCCAGTTCTTTCAGGTAGGAGGGGTTTGATTTGAGGGCAGAGGCCAGGAAAGAACAGCCCTTTTCTGTGATTAAACAGCCAGACAACCTGCAAGGATGAGAAAATCAAATACTTCAGCGTGTGTATGTGTGTGTGTTCTGATTAATGATTTCAATGAGTGATACTTTTGTCTCATGTTCAAACAGCTAAAAAGGAAGACCTAAATGAAATACTGAAACGTGTGCATATTTTGTATTAGATCTATTGGTAAACATTAAGTTATTAGTAAATAGAAATAAAGAACTTTTTTTCTTTTCACGCAGTGAGCAAGCATTCCATTCCACTCATTTTAACTGACCTGAGTGTCTCCAGTTTGCACTGGGGATGTCTCAGTCCCACACAGAGCAGCTCCACTCCTTCATCCTGCAGGTCATTGTCACTCATGTCCAGCTCTCTCAGAGGGGAAGATGTCCCTTGCAGCACAGAGGCCATTCTATGGCAGCTTGCCTTGGAAAGCTGGCACTGCTTCAGGCTGTTTCACAAAAGCAGTTGCACATTTAGCTCTGAGGACCATTGCCTCTGTGGCCTACATGAATGTAAAGCTTTTGATTTGTTGTTTTTTTCAGCAGGATTACACGAAAGCTAGCAAGGTGTTAATCATGTTTTTAAATGGAAGCTGAGTCCTGGGGTCATCGTTTTTTTTTTAATCAATATTCTTATATGGTAAAGAATTAATTTTACATTAAGACATAAAGCACAAGGTACAGTAGGCCACACAGCAAACAGCTCACGAGAAAGGAATAGATGCAGACAACAGACAACAGAGACTGATTATGACGCAAAGACCACGTACACAAAAAGCATTCCACTTTAAAAAAAGATTAAAAATTGTTGTGTTGTTGCTATATTGTGCAGACCTAATGGCTGTTAATTGCTGCCGTTTTAAGTGTATATACATAAATGTATTTTAATTTATAATTTTTATATTTTTAATTTATATTTTAATGTTGTGGTCTATTGGTTAAGGCTTGCCAAAGTGTTGCTGGTTCGAACCCTGACCAGTGGATCATGGCTGAAGTGTTGTGGTCTATTGGTTAAGGCTTGCCGAAGTGTTGCTGGTTCGAACGCCGACCAGTGGATCATGGCAGAAGTGCCACTGAGCGTAAGGCACTTAACCCCTCACTGCTCCCCGGGCGACGCCACAGGCAGGCAGCCCACTGCTCCAGGTTAGTGTGGGATTCACTAACCAACGGATGGCAGAAATAAATGTGGAGACAGATTTCCATGAATCATGAGCATTAAGAAAATTGCAGTGCTTTCTTTAAGGGTATTTTTTTATTTATGGATAGAGAACACAGATAAAATCAAATCCTCAAATGATTTCTTACTGACCCATACGTGAATAGAAGAAGAATATTCATGTATGGGTCATATATATATATGGTATATGGTATGGGTCATATATATATATATATACATATATATACATAGCTGTTGACTTCTCCATTTGACTGCCATTGGCTCCACTTCCACACAACCACCGCCAGGTGGCAATAAACCACTACTAATGTTAAAAACAAACCCCATAACGTACAGGAAGTTTTTCTGCCTCTGCATATAGAACACCAGTGTTGCAGATGAGTCCATTCTCTTCAATATTTTGTTTCTGTTAGCACAGCCTTGTACCCGTTAACCTGGTCAAGTAAGGTATGTCCTAACATCATCTGCTTCTCAAGTCAGAAGCAACCCAAACAGGCACCTTATTAAGACGTGTTTGACACAGACCTTGTACCACAACATGTTAACAGAAGATGACGTCAAAACAAAATGAACTTTTGCACACCTCTAAAGATGACGACAGGTGCATTGGAGATGACCGCGGTCTAACTTAGGGAACTAAGAACTCCCACACACCGCCTATTCCATAAGTAAAATTGACTTATTTTATTCACAACATTTCGCTCATAGACCTTCGTCAGGTTGCTTCACAAATAGAAGAAAAAAAAACTCCTTTTTTTTTTTTTAAATATTAGATGACGTAAAAAAAGAAAGACTTGACTCACCAAACCCTCCTGGAGACCTTCACCACAGGAAGCATTCTGCAAAGCCCCTCCGTAGAGCGCAGGTACCTCCTCAGGTCAAACTCCTCCAGGTGCTCAGCCGACATCAGCAGCAGGTAAGCGAGAGCGGAGCACTGGGTAGGAGTCAGGTTCTTCTCTTCCTCTCCTGAGCTACCGAACCTGTGCTCACATGACGGGTAGGTAACAAAATATTGCACTTAATATTGCACCAAAATATTGCACCAAAATATTATACTTTTGTAAAACAATAAATATAGCATTATATAGCATGGACAAAAAAGAACATAAACATTAAATTAGAATTACAAGTTGAAAATGTAAGGATAGTAATGGCTGACTTTCCAGAGCAGATTTTCTATCAAGACAAAAAAAAATACATCCAAGAAAGCCATTTTACAGAAAACCATAAAGAAACACATCTCATAACACAGTATTCATAATCGACAATTGATGACAATCTCTTACCACCTTGTATTTGTACTGGCTTGAAAGAAAAACATTACGAGAAAAACTGAACTGTTCTGCCCCTGCGACAGCTGTGTTGTGTCCCTCTAGACTTGCCGTAGCTAAGCCGCTGCCTTGGAAACCACAAAGTTTAACCACAGATGTTTTCTTCCTATATAGTACGCTGTTCTTGCCCTCCTGTCTTAAAATGCAGATAATCCACGTCGACGAGTTACACCTTTGTGTATTGCACATCTTTGTATTCTTGTATGTAAACGTATGTTTTGTATGTAAACGTATGTAAAATGAATGCAACTTAAATGTTAAATATAGCGATGCTAATCGCGATAGCCCTTCTATGGCGTTTATAATGTTAAACTAGCCTTATGCTAACAGTTTGTCAGCTAACAACAGTTTGACAGCTAACTTATTTGTCTGTCGTTTTTTAACTACGTTTCAGTTTTACGGAACAAAGTAAAGACCTACTTAAGGCAAACTACTTCTGGTTGTTGATTGACTTTATGGGACAGTGAGGGCAGAGTACTACTGACTATAGGCAGAGACTTTGTAAATAGATGGACTTTGCTAATAGCCTACTGAAGACAATACGCACACATTATAATATTAAATCCGTATGAATGGATTAATAAACATAAAAATAAAACAACAGAACAATAGAACAAAAATAAAAATAAAAAGGCACACACTCCGCTTCTGGTCCCGCTATAGCCATTTCGCAAAGGGAATTCAGAAGTGCCTTTCACCCTGATACAAGTTGCTTGTACAACCACTGAAATGATTTTGAAAACATTACTTTAACTTATATATTATATATTAACTAATATATCACATATATATATATATATATATATATATATATATATATATATATATATATATATATATATATATATATAAGAAACACTAAGTATCTTTCAATAATATTAAAAGATACTGTATTTAATATATTTATTGTAAGTAATCTCCTGTCAGTAGAGATTATGGACACATGTTAAATTAAAGCACTAATCTTATAGGTAGAGTAAAAGCTTTTTTAAAAGCAGATTCTGTGTATGGAAGAGTGCTTTTCAGCATTTTGTCATTTGATTATAGTGCCAGATTTGGCCACAGCACCTTTTTGCTATAAAATGTAACAGGCATGAGTACAGATAGACAGACAGATAGACAGACAGACAGACAGACAGATAGACAGACAGACAGACAGACAGACAGATAGATAGATAGATAGATAGATAGATAGATAGATAGATAGATAGATAGATAGATAGATAGATAGATAGATAGATAGATAGATAGATAGATAGATAGACATTCACCTGTTGATTTCCTCAACAAGGGAGTCGTCCCCTAGCTCACTGAGGCAGTGGAAGAGATTGATGGTCCGATCGGGCGAGAGCTCCTCCCTGATCTTCCTCTTGATGTAGTCGCAGGTTCGGCTGTTGCACAGCTCTCCGCTGCTCAGCTTGGGCAGCAGTTGGCTCAGGACACCTTTGCGCTCCACTGTGGGAGCGAGGCCCAGGAGGAAGCGCAGGAAGAGGTCCAAATGCCCTGTCTGGCTCTGCAGTGCCTTGTCCACCGCAACCTTGTGGCAGTGAAAGAAGAAGAGAAAGAAGAAGAGCATGTTTATTGATGAGTCTGTACAATAGACAAGAAATTTGTCTTGGTGTAGTTGCATTACAGATAACATAGTGTAGTTCACAGAGACCTTGTGGAGGTGAAAAATGAAGAATAGAAAGAAAAAGAGGAAGAAAAAGAAGAATAGTAAGAAGAGGAAGAAGAAGAGGGAGAGCATGTTTATTGCTGAGTCTGTACGACAGATGAGAAATTTCTCTCGGTGTAGGTGCATTACAAGTAACATAACAGTTCACAGAGACCTTGTGGAGGTGAAAGGGCGAGTTCCAGAGCTTCCATGCAATCCTCTCCCATAGTCCCCTCCCAACGAGGGCATTTTCGCCTGTGGTGGTGTGCGTGTGGAGGACGTAGAGCGCGGCCAGAAACTCCTGCACGCTCAGGTGCACAAAGCTGTAGATGTTCTCATCAGTGCAGTAATTGTCAACGTTGAAGATCTGAGTGCACAAGCCAGAGTGCAGGGAGGCCTCTGTGACGTCGATGTGGCACGCTCTCAGGTCTTGCTCGTAGAATATCAGCTTTCCTTCTGCCAGGTGACTGAACGCCAACTTCCCCAGCTTAACGAGCAGTCCGCGCTTCGCCTCCTGGCTTGGTTTCTCTTCGCCGCTCACGTACTTCACGCCGATTTGCTTTATCTGGAAGGCCACGTAGTAGGCGTACATTTCCGTCAGCGTCTGGGGCAGCCGCTCTCCACCGCTGCTGCTGGAGTCCAGCATCTGTCCGAGCACGGCGGCTGTGATGCTGCAGAAGATGGGGATGTGGCACATGATGTAGAGGCTCTTCTTGGACTTGACGTGCGTGATGATCTGGTCGGCCCTCGCTGTGTCCCCAACGACCTTGCGGAAGTACTCGTCTTTCTGGGGGTTGTTGAAGCCTCGGACCTCTGTCTCCAGGTGGAAGTGGCGGATGAGGTTGGCCGCTGCCGGCCTGGTCGTCACCCAGATGAGAGCGGATGGCATCAGAATGCCGTGCAGAAGACTCGAGATGACCTCGTCCACGGAAGACTTCGCTGTCGGCTGGCAAAGGTCGCACCTGTCAAAGTCCAGGTGGAGGGTGCTTTCATCCAGGCCATCCAAGATGAAGAGAATCTTGCCCTTCTTGAACTCGGGTGTGTCACTCAGGCCGTTCATGCCAGGGTGATACAAGAGCAACAGATCCAGCAGGCTGTAGCTGGATCCTCTCCTGAGGTTCAGCTCACGAAACAATAGGACAAAAACAAGATCTATGTCCTGATTGGCTGCCCCTTCCACCCAGTCCATGACAAACTTCTGCACAGCAATTGTTTTCCCCACACCAGCGATGCCCAAGGTCAGGACTTTTGAGACAGTCTGGCTTCCATTGTTGCGCTTCTGAAAGATGTTCGCTAAATTAACGGACTGCTCTTCACTGCTGTGTGGGGTGCTCTCGATGTGCATCACTTCATGTGTGTTGTTGACCCACCCACTACGGCCCTCAACTACGTAAAGTTCTGTGTAAATGTCCTGTAAACTGTACACCGTCCAGTTATGAACACGACAAAATCTCTCCTTCAGTACTTCATGAAGCCTCTGCCGTAGACAGCTGCTCCTCCGTTTGATCTGTGTTTTCTTCTCACAACGATCTGAAAAGGTGACAGAAGTGAATTAAATAATGAGAGTGCTCTTTATTGTTATTACTGTACCTGCTGGGGTTAAAAGTGAATTACCTTTATCCCGAGGTCTTTTTAAATTCCCTGGAAGAGATGAGAAGAGGGATTTAAAAAAAAAAAACAGTGCAGGTGTATGGCCATCAAGCATAATATCAAGCTTTCTCTTCACATTTATCTGGAAGTCAGGCATGTTTTATTTTTGGGCTAATCACCTTTGCTCAGGTTGAATGTTAGCGTTGCAGCCAGCTGGTTTTGTCTCATGACCCTCAAGATGGCCTGGACTCTTCTAGCCGCCTGCCGGCCAGGGAAGGCCTGTACGAGGAGGTCCACGAGGTCATCCACATCGGCCCGTTCCAGTTTGCCTGCAGGCAGCAACCTCCGCTCCCTCAGGTGGGCCTTCAGCCTCTTTAGGTCCTTCTCTGCAAGCTGGTCCAGAACCTCCCGCAGCTGGCCCGCCACCGAAGCCATTGTCACCTGCGGCTAAACTCATGCGCCCGCCACCGAAGCCATTGTCACCTGTGGCTAAACTCATGCGCCCGTCACCGAAGCCCTTGTCACCTGTGGTTCAACTCATGCGCCCGCCACCGAAGCCATTGTCACCTGGGGTTCAACTCATGAGCCCCATAATGAGTCCAGAGGGCGAGCACTTTTTGAAGGGATCACTATAAGAAAGAAAGAAAGACAGAAAGAAGTGATCGGTCAACGAGGTAACAAACTACCAGCAAAGTAGTAAATGGAGAAATGCTGGAAATATGTTGCGTAAATGATCTGAATGTACAAGTCACTGTTTCACATCTTAAATGTGAACAGAGGAGGTCAGATTTACCGAAAAAAAAAGAAATACATCAAATCCATAGTGACAAAAAAAAATAATATTGATAATATTTGAAATTTGAAAAAGTTCCATAAAAATTAGTTTTTCTTGTTTTATGCATGGGAGTTCTTTTTGTTCATAGAAACAATTTTTGATAAGTCCCTGCACCTATCAACATTCCTATTGAGTTGTACAGGTGTGCGTGAGACAGTTTGCCAGATATGTTCATCTCTTCTGAGGCAGTTAAGCGTGACACATAACATGAAGATATGCACACCTGATTGGTAGAATCATCTCTGTAGAGTGATTACACTGACAAACACAAATTTTATGTATGCTCTCGTATGCTGACACACCTGAGATCTAATGTACCTCTCCCATCAAAAAGCCCTGTAGATGGGGGTATTGTGCATATTGTGATTTGGCCTGTTTTAGTTTCATTCATAATGGCTGATATTATAGTAAATTATTGTTTTCTAGACCAGTGGTTCCTAACTGGTGTGGCCTAGGGACCAATACATTCCTGTCACTAGCAAGTCACGACCCAAAAGTCAGTGAGCCCCCCCCACCCCCAAAATAAAATAGGAATATTACAGTAACATACACAGAACTATTCCCTTCATCCCTATCACCAGGACACATAACAAACTGAACAGCTAACTTGATTTGTAACTAATAAGATTGCCTTTTAAATTACATTTTAACTACTAGCTCTGCGACCCACTTTCGGGTCCCGACCCACCAGTTAAGAAACGTTGTTATAGACTAAGAATGTAAAATATTGTATCACAAACTGGACAAAATTACTAAAAGAAAAAAAAAAAGAATCAACCCAATAAGTAGAAATTCAGTTTGACATTGGCCATAGCATTAATGAGTGGTGTTGTGTAAATGATGTAATATATCTTTTTTTGGGTTTAAATGTGGCAGAAAAATACTATTTTAAACAGACAATTTAAAAAATATCAAAGAAAGAAACAAAGGATAAAAAAACTATACTCTTAAAGGTCTGAACATTTGCAAGGTCAAAATGAGGAAGTGTACTTATGGTGAAGTTAACTCCACTGTTAGAAGCACATATTGCTGACACAATGATTTTGCAAAACTCTCAAACACTGATCACAAACCTGATGGACCACAAGACTTAGTCCCACATTTTATGATCTGCAGCAACTAGTCACTGGAGCGACTTAACTCAACCCTGAGAGAGAGTGAGTCCCTGAGAGAGTCAATACCGTGAGCCATTCTGATATAATATCACTGATTCCTCACTCACCACTGGTCCTGACATCACCTATCGTGTCTCATCCATAACATCCCTGCTGTCCACCATCCTCCTGTCATCCTGTGTGGACCAACCCTCCTCACTGCTGGTAGCACGCGACCACCGATCAGGGCGCTGGCGTAGGAAAATGAAGACAAAGACTGCAGAAGGGGTCTGACGGCTGTCTGATAGAGGGTGACAGGAAACAGTCTGTTGAAAAACAGGATGTGTGTGTGGTTTTCACTCTCGCAGTCTGCTGTTATTTTGACAGCAGCCCAACAGAGAAGGGCCCAGAACCTCAGCAGCCACTCTCTCTTCGACTATTCCAGCATGCATGACAACACTGCTTTATTCACTTGTACAATTGTACAATTGTTCAATTGTACTGCTAGTGATCACAACATTTTGCTGCTATGTCACCAGAAATAAAGAAAAGCAAGTAACAGATTTCACTGGCAACAATAGTGCAGTCGTAATATGCAGATTTTATTATTTCATTTACAGCACAACCTATGATTTTTATTTCTTTTTTTTTTATTTTTCTGTTTAATGTTGTTTTGCTTCTTGCCCCTAGAGGGCAGAGTAACACTTGACAGTATTCTGAAATTGGTTGCATTACCAGTTTTGGCCACTACATACAGAACCTTCAATGGTCAGTCATTACAGTGCTGCTGCAGGAAACATTGCCTGTGAAAGGCACGCTAGGGCCCCCTATAGGCCGGGAATAAATGTTTACTGTCGGTAGCTTCTATACTCTTTGCCATGCGTGCTGTAGAGAGAACCTTCACTGGCTCTGTAATGAGTCATTTAACCGTCTACCAACTTATAGAGATGATTAATTAACTCAAAAATGTTGCCTGGTGTGCCTTTAAATGTGTTGCATGAACAAAACATTTATTATAGATTGTAGATTCAAAATACAGATTCGGCTGTTTTCTGACAAGGACAGTCAGGACATACGTGTTATGTACATTAATGCTTTCCTGCAATGAAATGACAGTTACTAACTGACAATAGTCAGACTCAGACTCAAAACTGAAAACTGATGGAAGCAAAGTCCTTCTCATAGGCTGCTTGCACATTATGCCGCTCCCCTCACACACACACACACACACACACACACACACACACACACACACACACACACACATACACACACACACAACTCCCTGCTTTGGCCTCTTCCACCTCCACCTCTAAAATTGCTTTAAAACCCACAGCATATGGACATCACCTCATCCAACTATTATTATTGCATTTGGTTGTTGCCAAATTAAATGTATTATATTTACAATTACAATAGTAAAAATAATTATTTTATTATTATTATTATTATTATTATTATTATTATTATTATAGACATAAAACACAGGCACTGATAAAATTGGAGATTGTATCACAAACACCCCTCTAACCAATACACCTGGGACACCAGTACACCTGCCTGATCATTCCCCTAACTGACTTGTGAGTAAAAAACACCACATCAGTATCATCACCCATCCTTAAATCCCCCAGCTGCTAAATTACACCTTGCACAGTTTCAAGGAGGAGTGGCCTTTGGCTCTGAAGCCGGGGTACAGGGGTTCGGTGAAGGTGCTCTTGAACGTGTGCAGCAGGTGGTCCGCGCCGTCCCTCGACACGCTGTAGAAAGCCAGCGAGCCAGCCGGCCAGTCCAAGTAGCCACCCAGCCTGCTCGCCTTGCAGACGCACTGAGACAACACCACACTCCTGCTCCGGTGGCACGCCGTTTGGCAGTTTAGGTCACAGCTCAGGCTCTACGACTTGTCGTTGAAGCTGAGGTTGCAGTCGTCGCCTCTCCCTTTCCAGAAGATTCCTCTGTGCGCCACTCCGACGATGGCGGACATGCTCCACTCCACCTTCCAGTAGCAGCGACCCGTCAGAGCTTCCCGGCAGAGTACCTGCTCGCAGTGCTGAAACCTGTCGAGGCACCCACACGTTAGCTACTGCTAGCTAACTACATGCCTCACGATAACACTTAAGCTTTCTACAGTCAAGCTTCTGGCGTCTCAAGTCTTTTTAAAAGAAAACATCTCACTAGCTGTATTACTTAGTGTCTCCAGGAATGGTTAAATATCTAACATATTATGATAATCTTTATGGTGATATTTAGAAAGGCTGAAGTATATGATAAATTGTGAGGTGAACTAAGTTAGCGGTTCCATTGGACACTGGAAACATTGGAACAACATTGTTCCACAACAGTGCTCCAACCTGTGGAGGTGGTCAGGGTAACCCAAAGACCGGTGTTGGCCGCTGGCCCTTTGCTTGTCCTCAGACACCTGTAGGCTTCTGTGGGCCGGGTTCTGGTCCAGTGTCAGCTCACAGCCATCTGTAAATAACATAGAATAAAAAACCTTTGTTGTCATGATACAAAAGCGAGACATGCTGCAAGAACAATGACATTACAAAGAATGTAGGTCAAGGCCTCTAAGCTCGTCTCTGCCGGCCTGGAGCCCACATCAAGGAAAAAGCCAGAGTGTCCCTGTCCTGGTCTAATTGGGCCTGGACCAGAGTGTCCCTGTCCTGGTCTATGTGGGCCTGGAACAGTCCAGAGCCTCCCTGTCCTGGTCTAAGTGGGCCTAGCCCAGGGTCTTCCTGTCCTAGTCTAAGTGGGCCTAGTCCAGAGCCTCACTGTCCTGGTGTAAGTGGGCCTAGCCCAGAGCCTCCCTGTCCTGGTCTAAGTGGCCTGGACCAGAGTCCCCCTGTCCTGGTCTAAGCGGGCCTCGCCCAGGGTCTTCCTGTCCTGGTCTAAGTGGGCCTGGACCAGAGTCTCTCTGTCCTGGTCTATGTGGGCCTGGACCAGAGTGTCCTGGTCTACGTTGGCCTAAAAAAGCCCAGTGTGTCCCTGTCCTGGTCTAAGTGGGCTTGAAAAAGCCCAAAGTGTCCCTGTCCTGGTCTAGGTGGGCCTGGGCCAGAGTCTCTCTCACACACACACATATGCATACACACACGCACACACACACACAAAACTAAGCCTAAATTACGGGAAACTAGCCTAAATTACGGGAATATAGTATGTGCCAGGGACGTCTGTAGTTACTTGGTGGCTAGGTCTCTCTCTCTCTCTCTCTCTGCCTCTCTCTCTCTCTCATACATAAACACGCACACACACACACACACACACACACACACACAGTGGCCATGCAGAATCATCTTAAAAAATGAACATAATGTGCTGGCATCTTGTCACGCTGGTTTAACTGCACAATGCCATGTATGTCCATAATGTACGGAGCATTGCTAAGTCAAAGCAATGTAAAAACACCCTCACAGCACGCTGCCTTCATGCTTTGAACTCATTCTATGCAGCGCTGCTTACAGTTTTAGGATACGCATGCAGTTAAAAACATAACAACAACAACAACAATAACAATAACAACAACAACAACAATAATAATAACAATAATAATGGCAGTGGTGGCCTAGCGGCTAAGGTCTCGGCCCTGTGACTGCAGGATTGCAGGTTTGAATCCCGGGTCTCCAGTAGCACCACTGAGGTACCCTGAGCATGGTACCGTTCCCACACACACACACACTGAAGTGTCCTGAGCATGGTACCGTCCCCACACACTGCTCCCCAGGCGCCGTTGTCATGGCTGCCCCCTGCTCACGTGTGTGGTGGCTTAAATGCTGAGGTGAATTTCACTGTGTGCTGTGCCATGTGATCACAACTAGATGTACCACATAGCGGTACATGGTATGACCGCCGCAGTGTATTGAAATGTGGGAACTGTTGGTATGATGAGTGTGTGGAAGAGCAGTGTTGTGAGGTGAGAATTTATGTGAAAATGATTTCCTGGAAGTGGGCATGAATGTGGGTTTTGAATGAATGACATTGTGTGTGTTTGTATAGTGTGTAGAAGTGATTTCTGAAAGGAATAGGCAAAATGAGTATTGTACAATTACAGCGGCTGTTATAGGCCCAATTTTATGGCATGTGCTGTGCTTTTAGAGGTCTTTGTGTTGATCGTGCATGAGATATTTTATGCAGTTCCTACCTTCTTAGTCCAAAATATTGGCAATTCAAAATCCCAATTTTTGCATTTACCCATATCACTAGGTGGCGCTATGCTTCAAGTGAGTGTTTATGGGCTGGGTCAATATGTCTCTGTAAGACCGACCTTGTTGACGAATTATTTAACAAAAACTGTTTTTTGACACCTGGCTTCGCCAATAAACATCGCCCCCTATGACGAAATGTCACAAAATTTAGTACACATGAAAAGAAAGCAGTTTAGAGATGGCAGGTCAACGTTGACCAAATTTGAGCAATTAAAAGCCAAGATATGGACTTTTGAAGAATTTTAAGCTACGTGTTAAATGTTCATTGATGTGTATTCTCTAGATAATAGGCAAAATGACATTTTTTACAATTACAGCGCCCCCTATGGACCAAATTTTATGGCATGTGCTGTGATGTTAGAGGTCTTTGTGGTGATCATGCATGACGTATTTTGTGCAGTTCCCACCTTCTCGGTCCAAGATATTGGACTCAAAATACCAATTTTTGCATTTACCCATATCACTAGGTGGCGCTATGCTTAAAATGAGTGTTTATGGGCTGAGTCGATACGTCTCTGTAACAACGACATATCACAAAAATTTCATGTCATTGGGTGAAACGTTCATTGAGTTATTCAGCAAAAACATTTGCCGGTCTCCCCCTCTTTGACGGACCCTGGCAAAGCGGGGGGGTGGCCCTTGGGAACCAAAAGCTTCTAGTCGCTCAAAAACTTCTAGGGCTACAGGCCTACAAAGATTCATGTCCCCCGTACTTGCAGTGTCCCGGAAATCGTTGACGGAAAATCGGTGAAAAAAAAGAAAAAGAAAAAAAAAAAAAGGGAAAAAAGTTGCGGCAACACTATAATGACCGCTTTCGCTAGCTTCGCTAGCGGCGGTCATAATAACAACCCTGGGACTTTCACTTCCGATAATAGTGTCAGTAGCTGTTTAGAATGAATGGAAATGCCATGGTAATAAAAGTGTAATGTTTGTGGGGAAAGTGTATTGTGGCTCTTGTAATATGTGCATATATAACAGAGTTCTTAGTTCATATAACATTTACTTTCTCTGCAGCTGTTTGCTGCTGTTAACATTCCACTGCATGCAGATTGGAAAGGAGTTAGTAGTCCAAAGTTGACAGTCCTGCTACTGTGTGTGTGTGTGTTTGTGTGTGTGTGCTGTGTATTGGCCATCCCTTCAAAGTTAACAGTGCTGCTACTGTGTGTGTGTGTGTGTGTCTGTGTGTGCTGATAGTAGGTGTCACTTCCTTTGTTTGCTGTGTTTTGGCCAGCCCTTCAAAGTTGCCACAGAGAGTGACCTCACTCAAGGAGTTGACGACCCCTCCAAAGTAGCCGGTGATGTCCATGCTGACTCTGCTCAAAGATGGGGTGTCCTCCTCCAGAGTAGCCGGTGATGTCCATGTTGATGCTCAAAGATGGGGTGTCCCCCCTCCTCCAGAGTAGCCGGTGATGTCCATGTTGATGCTCAAAGGTGGGGTGTCCTCCTCCAGAGTAGCCGGTGATGTCCATGTTGATGCTCAAAGATGGGGTGTCCTCCTCCAGAGTAGCCGGTGATGTCCATGTTGATGCTCAAAGATGGGGTGTCCTCCTCCAGAGTAGCCAGTGATGTCCATGTTGATGCTCAAAGATGGGGTGTCCTCCTCCAGAGTAGCCGGTGATGTCCATGTTGATGCTCAAAGATGGGGTGTCCTCCTCCAGAGTAGCCAGTGATGTCCATTGTGATGGAGTGACCATCACTAGAGTTGTGGGTGTGCTCTGACTGCCATCCCAACGAGCCTGGCTTTTTGGCGTTGTGGTCAGAGCCCCTGTTTGATACCCCGGAGACCCGGGTTTAAAGCCAGGTGGGGTGACTTCTCCTCCTCTTCGCTACATCCATGTTGATGCTCAAAGATAGGGTGTCCTCCTCCAGAGTAGCCGGTGATGTCCATGTTGATGCTCAAAGATGGGGTCTCCCCCTCCTCCAGAGTAGCCGGTGATGTCCATGTTGATGGTCAAAGATGGGGTGTCCTCCTGCAGAGTAGCCGGTGATGTCCATGTTGATGGTCAAAGATGGGATGTCCTCCTCCAGAGTAGCCGGTGATGTCCATGTTGATGCTCAAAGATGGGGTCTCCCCCTCCTCCAGAGTAGCCGGTGATGTCCATGTTGATGCTCAAAGATGGGGAGTCTGCACTGAGCTCCACGGTGACCCCCTCATGGCTGGGGCGTCCCCTGTCCCTTTAGAGAAAGCACTGAGGTCCATCTTGACCCTGTTGCAGCCACTCCAGCTGACTGATATCCCGTCCTGAGCAGCTTAGGGCTGGAGCAGTCCCCTTCCACTCACACAAACACACACACACACACAAAGTCCCCTTCCCCTCAGAGGGAGCAGTGATGCTAATGGTGGTCCTGCTTCTGCTACCCCCACTGACACACACACACACACACACACACACACACACACACACACACACACACACACATGCACGCCCACACACACACAAACACATACACACACACATGCATGCCAAAACTTTTTTCAAACATCTTTATGTGATGTGTGCTGTTGATTTTTGCGTGTTGTGCGGAGGTATTCATTGATTTTATCAATGCAGTCCTTCAAGTCATTAAGCAGGAATCTTGCGCTGCAGTGTCGAGACAAGACCACAAAGTTCTTTACATTCTGTGGTAGGGCTCGCTTGCCCCTTGATCCATCCCAGTTTTTGCTCCAGGCTCTGCAGTGCTCCTCAGATTATGGAACAGAAGAGCAGACATCCGTACCTACCAACTTGGCCGTGGCTCTGTTGGTGTATTCTGGCGTGGTCTGGCCCAACGCAAGGTCACGTCTGCGTGCTGGTTAGGAATTTGGATGCTGTTGTTCAGTGTTGCAGAGAGGGCCAATGGCAACATTTCCAAGGTGAACGACAATGCAGGTGGTGCAGGTGTTGATGTATATCTGGGGATTGGTCTTTCAGGCGTCAAATGACTTCCATGCTCACACACTGGTGCCCCGTCCACGCGACAACGTTCATGGATTTTTTTCTTTGTGGGTTAAAGTCGCGTCCACACGACAACGGAGCAGTAAAAATTTATGTCCACACGGGAACGTTTTCATTGCGTTGTCATTGCAGAAGGTGTGCTGTCCCAGCTTGAGGGGCATGATCAGAAGCGCAATGATTCACTTTAAACATGTAATGTATGTTGATTTTAGCAATGCATGTTGTTACTGAGGGGAGCTGAAAGCAGCGACAGTTGCTCTTTAATTAATTAAGAATAATGAAAGCCTACAAGAAGTATTTGTTATAGTCTACTAGCCATACACACAGTTTAATGGCAAAGGCTAGAAACAACTGCGCAGCAGCCAGCCTACACTACAAGCTAATGAAATCACAATTTATTCGACAGCAACCAGTTTGTAAAAGTTTGAAGTTGTTGTTATATGTGCAGCGCAAGGTAAATGGGCAACGACATCATCGTTTTCAAAAGGTTGCGTAAATGGGTCAATTTAACGACGTGACATCTCACCACAGTGTAAACTTTTACAAACAGGTTGATGTGGAATACTTTGGGGTAAAAATCGTCTGCAGTGTAGGCTTTGTGTAATGCAACTGTTTCTACCTTCTGACATTGAACTACAGGATGTTTTTGTATACATCGCTAGTTCAGCCCAACAAACACTTTTCACGTTATGCTTTTTAAATAGGGCAACTGTCGCTGCACACTGTTACCTTTCTTCCCTCTGAAACCGCGATGCCGGCCAGGTCGTTGCTTATAGAACAGTTTACCAGCAACTCGCGGGGTAACTCGTACTTGTATCAATCCTACGCAGTGGTCACGATACAGGGAGAGGTGGATCAACTGAATGATGGGTTTAATGAAACTCTTCCATCGTATAGAAGGCCAGAAACACTTGTACATTAACAGAACAGCATTAAACATTCGCCCTTTTCTTACACCACACTATTCACACACACGCTTCACTTCCTGCTCTTTGTTAACCAAAAAAAAACGTGTGTCACACAAACATTCCTCCCCTCGGCCCAATTACCTGGCTCAATACCTATCCCCCCCTTTTACTCTAGTAACACTACCCCCACTCTGGATGGCAATTAGGTCACAAACAATTTCCACTCCAGCACAATGACTCAAATACACATATACACAATGTACACATACAATACAGTCAACAACGTTTTTTTCTTTTTGGTTTTTTTTTTTTAACTGTCAGTCACTTGCAGGTGGATATAAGTCCATTCAAGTAGTCCCATGCAGTGCCAGAGGAGAGGGTCGGTAGTGCACAGTGCTGCTGGTAGGGGGATCAGGATAGCACTAACCTCTGGGCCATCACTAAGGCAGTGCCTAGGAGGAGAATTAATACTTAACCAGTTGAAAGAAAACATAACAACAACCCCAACAGAACCCCCTCAACTAAGTTGTGTCAGTACTCACATTTTAGATTTCAATTCGGCATTTTCTCAATAACAAAGAGTGGCAGCTCTGTCATACTTAGAACTGAACAGTGACTCTCTTATATAGGAAATAAACACAATAATACATTGCATATCTCTATCTCTTTTCTTAAACAGTATATAGCGTATACTTATCTTAATGCTCTACCCATTCCCCATAATGGTCAGGACGCCTTCTGCTCCTCCTGGGCCGATCCATCTTGGGTGTATGATTCGGTTCTCCAGGGAGGTGATGTCTCACCTCGCCCCCACTCCACTGAACGGGTTCGTCGTCCTGGGGCAACAGTCCAAGCTGGGTAGAACCAGGTGAGGCTGGACAGGAAGAGCCCTGAGTGGATGATTCCAGGTGCTTTAATCTGTCTGGTTCCTCAGGGGGACTGCTGGAGAAGAGGCTGGATAGTCCCAGATCTCCATCCACCGTTGATAAGTCCACGTCAGGATTAACCACTTCTGTGGGTTTCCAGTTAGCTGCCTGCTCAAAGACCCAGCCGTTATCCAGTGCTGTGCGGGAATGATAAGGCTTCAATTTGTCATGGTGCACTACCTTTACTTTGGTCTTAGGCCCTTTCTGAATGCGATAAATCAGATCGTCCAGTTGGTTTAAAACAAAGTATGGTCCTTCATATGCTGGTAAGAACTTTCTCACTCTATTCCTGACACGCTGCGTCCCCTTTATCAGATACCATACAGCATCCCCGGTTTTATACTTTGTGTGACAGGCATTTCTGTCATAATACCTCTTGGCCCTCTCCGTGGATTGCTTGAGAATATCCCTGGCTATCTGATGAACCGAGTCTAGTCTATGACGGAGGTCTCTTACATACTGCGGTTGGTTCTTGGCATTTTCAGGACCTGGCGGTAGTCCAGCAACTAAGTCAACTGGCTCTGTCAACTCTCTCCCAAACATCATCATGTTGGGGCTAAACCCACTTGAGCTGTGCTTCGTAGCCCTGTATGCCATGACAGCATATGGGATCATTAAGTCCCAATCCCAATGGCAACTTTCTGCGGTGGTGGCCAAGATCCTTTGTAGAGTTGCATTAAAACGCTCTACTTGGCCATCTGATTGAGGTCTGAATGGTGTTGTGTGGGTCTTATGTATCCCGAGGGTCTCACACATCTGACGGAAAATGACAGACTCAAAATTGGATCCTTGGTCACTATGGAGAACATAGGGCACACCGTATCTACACACCCACTCTGAAGTAAACACTGCTGCTACGGTCTCAGCTCGTTCATCGGGCAGCGGATACGCCTCCACCCACTTGCTGAAATAGTCCTGAACCACGAGTATGTACCGATTATGGCGGTCAGTCTCATTCAAGGGTCCCATGATGTCTAAGGCAACCCGCTCCATGGGGGCTCCTACCTGAACTGTGCCCATGGGAGCCTGAGGTGTCTTTAATGGTCTGGCCTTGGCAGCACAACTCGTGCAGGTTCGGCACCACAGGACAACATCTTCTCTCATTTGATACCAATAATAACGTGTCTGTAACCGGGCTAAAGTGCGTTCTACACCAAAGTGACCTCCCACAGGTGCATCATGCATCTGCGCCAATACATCTGATTGAAGACTGTGAGGCAAGACAATTTGGGGATAAAACGAATCATGACTGTAAAATTTCCTCACCAGGATACCATCTTTGAGGTACAATCGGTTCCACTGGCTCCAGTAGGCTTTGGTTGTCGGACTACAAGGTGCGACTTCTTTCCAAGACGGCCGACCGTCTTTGAAAGGGTGCGATATGCAAATCTGCTGCCTGAGCCTCCCGCAACTGTAGAGTGGTCCAGCCGGCGAACAGTCTGGAGGGACTAGTGTCGGCAGGATATATCCTCTCTACCTGGCATTCCCTTGGTTCTTCCTTGGAAGGCTCTACTACCCCCACTCGACTTGGCCCCATGTGTTGAGTCTCCTCCTCAAGGTCGCACTGCACTCCCTGGTCCTCCACCAACCCCCTTTTCCCGGAGTCCTCTGGCAGCTTACAAGGGCAAGTGATGCGGCATGGCCGTCGAGAAAGGCTGTCAGCGTTTAAGTGTAAGCGACCAGCACGATGGATTATTCTGAAGTCGTACTCGCCGAGCTTCTCTAGCCATCTTGCCAGCTGCCCTTCAGGCTCTTTTATTCGGGTTATCCACCGGAGGCTGTTATGGTCAGTGCGGACCGTGAAGGTGCGGCCCAGCAGGTACTGACGGAAGTGGGTGACGAACTCCACCACAGCCAGTAACTCTCGCCTTGTGGTACAGTAGTTCTGTTCGGCCGTTGACAATCTCCGGCTTCCGTAGGCCAACACCCGTTCTTCCCCATTCTGGATCTGCGAGAGGACTGCCCCTATTCCAACATCGCTCGCATCAGTATCCAGAATGAGGTCGCCACAGTCAAGGGGATAGCCTAGCACAGGTGCGGAGGTAAGTAGTTGCTTTAGTTCCTTGAATGCTTGATCACATTCGTCTGTCCAAAGAAAACGCGCATACTTTTTGGTGAGAGAATGTAGTGGTTGGGCTATGGTCGCAAAGTGTTTGACGAAGCGCCTGTAATAAGACGCTAATCCTACAAACTGGCGAACTTCTGACACTGTGGTTGGGGTTGGCCACTGTTGTACCTTGGTAATCTTTTGCGGGTCCGTCGTTACACCGACTTCAGAAACTATATGGCCCAAATAAGCAACCTGGCGCTTAAATAAATGGCACTTGGATGGTTTCAGCTTGAGGTTTGCTTGACGAAGCCTTTCACAGACCTGTTGGAGACGATAGAGCATCTCCGGAACATCTTTGCCCAGGACAATGATGTCATCTAGGTATACTAGGCAGGTTTCCCACTGCAGACCCGCCAGCACACGATCCATTAAGCGTTGGAACGTGGCTGGCGCATTGCATAACCCAAATGGCATAACGTTCCACTCAAAAAGCCCCTTTCTTGTACAGAAGGCCGCTGCTCTCTGTGCCCTGGGTGTGAGTTCCACCTGCCAGTATCCTGAGGCCAAATCAAGCGTGCTGAACCATCTCACACCAGAGAGTGTGTCCAGGGTGTCCTGTATTCTGGGGAGGGGGTATGCATCTTTGATGGTATTTTCATTCAGAGCTCGATAATCCATGCAAAGTCTATAGGATCCGTCTTTTTTGCGAACCATCACAATAGGAGATGCCCAACTGCTATGGCTAGCGTGGGCGAGTCCGGTGTCAAGGCTTTGCTGTATCTGCTGATCTGCTTCTCTTTGTTTCTCAACTGCCATACGCCTGGGCCGCTGCTTAATTGGGGCACCGGGTCGGGTCTCAATATCATGTTTAACTAAACTGGTGCAACCTAGGTCGGTAGGGCCCGTAGAGAAAATGCCACCATAGCATTGTAACATCCTCCCCAATTCATGTGTCTCTTCAGCATTCAACTCCACGGAACTCCGAGCATACAACTCCTGTAGGTGTTCAGGGATTACAGGAGTCTCAGCCTCCACAGGAAGAATGGTGCTGTTGGTAGCAGAGGGAACCACATCAGCTGGGTGAAGAAGGCCTACTACTGCCCCCGCTTTGACAGTGACCGATATATTCCCTGGGTTGTACATACGTATGGGAATACGGCGGTTAGGCCCAGCTTTTGTGAGGGCACGTGCAACCAGCACTTGATGTTTCTCGACAAACCCTTTTGTGGGGCTTAGAAGAATTCCACTCTTGACAGGTCCACGCAGGTGGGCACGGCCCGGAACTATAAACTCTTGACCGGGTGGTAAGACGGTGGTGCGAGCAATACGGGCAACCTGTGTCCTTGGCTCTCGGTTTGGGTTGAAGTACGGTATCTGTTCACCGAAGAGCACAATTTTCTTCTGTCCAAAATCTAGCCGCGCACAAGCCTGTTCTAAGAATGTGTGACCTAGGATAGCATCTGTATTAGCTATGTCAGCTATAATAAAATTGACAGTGACTGTTTGGTTTCCCACCTGTACAGGTAAATGGGATTCCCCTTGCACTGGTATTTTCTCCAGTCCAATGCCCTGTAGGAACTGTACCACCGATTGCTGTAATGGTGGTCTGATATCTGGGTTCAAGGCAGAGTATGGGGATGCTGGTAGAATATTCCTTCGCGCCCCTGTGTCTAAAATTGCACAGACTTCATTGTTGTGTATCCACATATGGATGCTCATCTCTTCTCCTTGAGCTTTAACATGCAGCACATCAGAGGAGTTTTCCCTCTCTGTATTGTGGGATGCCAATCCAGCAGGCGCAATGGTGAGCAGGCCTTTTGGGGTGGGGCAGTTCCGTTTCATGTGTCCCAGACCAGAACAATTGTAACAGCGCACTTCAGCCCAATTGATGTTTCCGCGCCTATTTGATTTAACAAACCTATTACGGACACTTTGCTGTTGGGGGAATTGATCTGGTGCAGCCTCTACAGGTGTGTTGTCCTCTGACTGCCCTTCATCACATGCTCGGATGGAAGCGGTGGCAGCTCTGTGCATTGCATGATGACGCACTCCTGAGGTCATAAGTCGTGTAACATTCTCAGCCGCTTTCCTAGTTGTCTCATAATGATGAGCAATGGTATATGCCTGGGACAAGGTGCTTGGTTGCTTTTCAAGGAGCTTCTGGACCATACCCACGTCTCCTAATGCATTAGTAAACACCTCTACTGCAAGGGCATCTTGTTCAGCCTCCGTCTTATCTGCATAAACAATTGAAATTTTGTCATAGATATCATCTCTCAGGCTATGCAATGCCTCACCTTGTTTACGTGTTCGCTGTCTTAACTCAATTCCAACAGCAGCTGCATGTTGTGAGGTGGGACCATATGCCATTTCAAGCTCCTCCACAATACGACGATAGCCCCATGCTTCAGACCTAGGGTTACGGTTTATAATGCTACCTGCAGCTCCGACTAAGGCGAAATTCAACTGGATAGCCATTGTTTGTTCTGACCAGTGGTTGGCTAATGCACAACTTTTAAATCGATGGATAAATTCCCTCCATGGTGTAGTACCATCGTACTGACCTGGCCTTAAAGTTGGAATGCGCTCACGGTGATCAGCTTCATCCTCACTCTCAGAAGACGGGTGGTACCATGCAGACTGAGGTTGCTGTCGACGTGCACCTGATATGCTGCGTCTTGATGTGCAGATGTGCAGGTTGTCGTTCCTCCATGGCCTCACGCTGCTGACCCGGGGGTCTTTCTAAAAGTGTTGTACTAAACGTCTGGAGTGTGCAAACACAATGTTTAGTAGATGTGCCATGGGTGGTGAGCGGTGGAGATTCACTATGCAATGCTGTAAGTGAATTGGTTCTGACTGGAGTACTTTTAATGCATGTGCTATGGGAGACAGGTATGAAAGGGTTAACATGAGCCGTTCTGAGATTATCACTGGCCGAACACACACACACTGGAGCATCATTTCTGACCATTTCAGGCGAGCTACGTGCCTGTAACACATGTGAAACATCAGTCTCTCTTCTCTTTACCATGTCGTTCACTATATCCACTAAAAATGGATTATTGATGGACAGTTTCGTTGGCAATTCACTGAATGTCAACATGTTCTTGTCACTTGAGCTAGCCTGAATTTCTGCAGATGTACACGGAGTAGTCTGACTCGCGCAACCAAGGCAGCTCGCGCCCATTTCCCCAACATTTGTAGACACTTGTGGCTCACATGATGAAGACAGGCTCATTTCGAGAGGAGTTAAACACATAGAGTCGTTATAATATGTCGTCAGATTTCCTGGTGACTTTCCACTGTCGCATATGTTGGCGACTTCCTCGGTGGTCAGTTACTTTTGAACTTGAAACGTAGTCCTGCATGCTTTATGTACGCCAGTGATAACTGTCGAGTTTACTTTGACTGTGTCTCACTCACCACAGATTAGTAGGAATCCGGACAGAGCCCCCAGTGTTACCTTTCTTCCCTCTGAAACCGCGATGCCGGCCGGCTCGTTGCTTATAGAACAGTTTACCAGCAACTCGCGGGGTAACTCGTACTTGTATCAATCCTACGCAGTGGTCACGAGACAGGGAGAGGTGGATCAACTGAATGATGGGTTTAATGAAACTCTTCCATCGTATAGAAGGCCAGAAACACTTGTACATTAACAGAACAGCATTAAACATTCGCCCTTTTCTTACACCACACTATTCACACACACGCTTCACTTCCTGCTCTTTGTTAACCAAAAAAAAAACGTGTGTCACACAAACATTCCTCCCCTCGGCCCCATTACCTGGCTCAATACCTATCCTCCCCTTTTACTCTAGTAACAACACGACCCATCTAAACTAGAACACATTACTAGAATCAACATACATTACATGTTTAAAGTGAATCATTGCGCTTCTGATCATGCCCCTCAAGCTAGGACAGCATACCCTCTGCAATAACAACGCAATGAAAACGTTCCCGTGTGGACGTAAATATTTACTGCTCCGTTGTCGTGTGGACGCGACTTTTTTTTACCAGCAAAGAAAAAAATCCAGGAGCGTTGTCGTGTGGACGGGGCCTTTGTCGCGTGGACGGGCCCTCATGAATGTTCCTGATCCCAGCCCTCACCGCAGCCCCAAAGACGGGAGACTGGATCGTAGCTAAAGCTGACTTTGCACACAGGCTGCGTATACTTAAAGTACTGCACTGGATATTTACACTTGTATGTATTTTGTAAATAGCGCATTCTTCTATTTTTATTTCTATTTCCGACTTTGCATGTGAATGTCCCAATAAAAAAACAGAGTTTCAGTCTGAGTGCTTTATTTGCTTGGACAACAGGTGAGCTTATGAATACAAACACAGCAGGCAGCAGAAAAGACAAAGAATTGTAAGACAGCAATCAACGCCTATCGTTAAACTGTACAATAAAGAACAAATCGAAATTTGGCAGTCTATCACCATGTTATTGTTGGTGCACACTTTTTCCAATCGTGCTACAGGCTCAATTGAAATTCCTACACTTCACTCCCATATACCGAGTAGCCCCTGAAAGATAATAGTTTTATATCATGCTAATACAGGGACGCTGATTACAGAGGGAGAGGGGCTCAAATCAGAAAAGGGCAGTACAGTATGTCCGCATATCTGATACTCCATGGAGAGAAACGAGGAATGCAAAACAACAAAATGAACTGCAGTAACGGCTGTGACAAGGGCAACAAGAATATCAAGGATGACTGGCATCTGATTCCTCAATCTGAAAGATACATACAGGGTGTAACTGTAAGGGCTCATTCACACCAAACTCTCTGCGTATTCAGCGCGTGGCCGTGTTCTGAGCGTATTCTGAGCGTATTCTATCACCATAGAAACATATTGTACGGACAGAATACGGCCACGCACTGAATACGGAGAGTGTTTGGTGTGAATGAGCCCTAAGGTTATTTGCAGTGGTGGTTCTTTGAATTACTCCCCGGGCGAGACCCCCTCCCCGAAAAAAACGTTTTGTTATGAGCACATAGTGATTCTTATTATTGAATTGCACTTGAAATTAACATCAAAACAATGTAGGCTACAAAAACTCTTATACAAAACATCCATAAATTACAATTTCATTATGATAGCATGCCCTTACATGCCAAATGTCCGTCATTAGATGCTATCTTTTAGGGAGGAACAATTAGCTCCTTGGTTACTGCCTCGAATTCTACAGTATGCTTGTTACACGTTCAGGTATGACTGGTTTACTATGCTAAACTACAAGTTGCAAACTACAAGTTGCAGCAAATTGAAAATGTTGAAACTACCATAATAACATTTTGTTGGCTAATGACAGGGCTCAACGTTAACCCAAATTATGGAAATCAATAATAACTTGTAACCGTTTTGTTGCAAAGCCAAATCTTATGGTGAAATTAGATCTTGTGTTTGTTGAGCTAAGACCGAATTATTGTTGAGTATAGCAATCGTAGCATCATAGCTAGAAGGCTAACAAACGTTATACCATGTTATACCAGAGTTATACCATGAATAACATAGACCTTCATTCATGGCATGGATAACGTAATCATGCAGAGAGAACAGTTGCATACCTTCATCTTTTGCTCGTTTCTACACTTCTAATGGCTTTGACCTTTTTCTGTCCATCTCCTGTCTGTCACTCGACAGTCAACATACTGTATTTCCCATCCCCGAACACTGTCACTGCCGACCAGAAGTTAAGACTTATGAAGGAAGCTTATGTGTGACTGACTTGCCCACTTGTGCATTGCATTTGAGAGACGCAGAAGTGAACTGTCCCCCGCGCCCCCTCCCCTTTGCCCTTCACTGGCAGCTTCTGTGCACTGAAACTTCAGCAGGTGCGTGGGCAGCCATATATATATATTTCAAGCACTCGTGAGGCCAATAGCACGGCGCCCTTCACGAAATTGCGCCCTGGGCCCCGCCCCCCC
Organism: Coilia nasus; assembly: GCA_027475355.1. Taxonomy (NCBI): domain Eukaryota; kingdom Metazoa; phylum Chordata; class Actinopteri; order Clupeiformes; family Engraulidae; genus Coilia; species Coilia nasus. The sequence continues at coordinate 7,574,295 of CM050198.1, forward strand.
CTAGAACCGCCACTGGTTATTTGTACTTATTGTAAGGTCAGACAGACATAATTACATCTGTTTGTCCAATAATTAAGAAATTAAATATAGGTATATATATTTACTCACCAAGTCAAGCTGTCTCTCTCGCTTTTGCAACTTGCAGTCTGGCAGCATACATAAAATGGCCGTTGATCGCTTCCCCTGCATGCATGTGTGTTAGGAAGCTGCACTAAGGTAATATTCTGAAGTTTCACTAACTTAATTCTTTTCCTTGCAGTAACAGCCCCATCGCTAGTCACATAGTCCTCACACACACTCATGTAAACACACACACACTTGTTATGACTGCCGCTAGCAGTATCCCGGGAATCGTTGACGGACATTCACTGAAAAAAAAGAAAAAAAAAAACAGGGAAAAATTGCCGCGACCATTTTTCCCTTTTTTTTCCTTCTTTTTTTTCAGTGAATGTCCGTCAACGATTCCCGGGACACTGAAACTCGGGGGGACATGAATGTTTGTAGGCATGTAGCCCTAGAACATTTCGAGCGACTAGAAGCTTTTGGTCCCCCGGGGCCACCCCCCCGCTGTCCCAGCGTACGTCAAAGAGGGGGAGACCGGCAAAAGTTTTTGCTGAATAGCTCAGTGAACGTTTCACCCAACAACATAACATTTTTGGGATATGTCGGTGTTACAGAGATGTATCGACCCAGCCCATAAACTCTCACTTGAAGCATAGCCCCACCTAGTGATATGGGTAAATGTAAAAATTGGGATTTTGAGTTGCCAATATCTTGGACCGAGAAGGTGGGAACTGCACAAAATACGTCATGCACGATCACTAAAAAGACCTCTAACACCACAGAACATGCCATAAAATGTAGTCCATAGGGGGCGCTGTAATTGTAGAAAATGTCATTTTGCCTATTATCCAGAGAATGCTTACGTTTACAACAATTTTTTTTTATCATGAAATCTGTTGACCCTCACGCATTGAAAACACTGGTCGACGCCTACTTCCAACGAGAACAATTTCCGTGAAATGTTAATATTGCGAAAACGAATCTGAACGAACTCGTCATAGGCCGTTCATGTGAATCTCACCAAATTTGGTATATGTCATCTACAGACAATGCTGACAAAAAGTTATCAAAGGATTTGTCTTGAGATAAACCGTTCCGAAGTTACACGTCAATGAACATTTAACACGTAGCTTAAAATTCTTCAAATGGCCGTATCTTGGCTTTTAATTGCTCAAATTTGGTCAACGTTGACATGCCATCTCTAAACAGCTTTCTTTTCATGTGTACTAAATTTTGTGACATTTCGTCATAGGGGGCGATGTTTATTGGCGAAGCTAGGTGTCAAAAAACTGTTTTTGTTAAATAACTCGTCAACAATTTTGCCCAAGACAACAATTTTGTGTTAGTATGTCGGTGTTACAGAGATGTATCGACCCAGCCCATAAACTCTCCGTGAAGCATAGCGCCACCTAGTGATATGGGTAAATGTAAAAATTGGGATTTTGAGTTGCCAATATCTTGGACCGAGAAGGTGGGAACTGCACAAAATACGTCATGCACGATCACAACAAAGACCTCTAACACCACAGAACATGCCACAAAATGTAGTCCATAGGGGGCGCTGTAATTGTAGAAAATGTCATTTTGCCTATTATCTAGAGAATGCTTATGTTTACATTTTTTTTTTATCGTGAAATCTATTGACCCTCACGCATTGAAAACGCTGGTCGACGCCCACTTCCAACGAAAACAATTTACGTGAAATTTTAATATTGCGAAAACGAATCTGAACGAATTCGTCATAGGCCGTTCATGTGAATCTCACCAAATTTGGTATATGTCATCTACAGACAATGCTGACAAAAAGTTATCAAAGGATTTATCTTGAGATAAACCGTTCCGAAGTTACACGTCAATGAACATTTAACACGTAGCTTAAAATTCTTCAAATGGCCGTATCTTGGCTTTTAATTGCTCAAATTTGGTCAAAGTTGACATGCCATCTCTAAACAGCTTTCTTTTCATGTGTACTAAATTTTGTGACATTTCGTCATAGGGGGCGATGTTTATTGGCAAAGCTAGGTGTCAAAAAACAGTTTTTGTTAAAAAACTTGTCAACACTTTTGCCCAAGACAACGATTTTGTGTTAGTATGTACAGTAGGTGTTACAGAGGCATATTGACCCAGCCCATAAACTCTCACTTGAAGCATAGCGCCACCTAGTGATAAGGGTAAATGCAAAAATTGGGATTTTGAGTTGCCAATATCTTGGACCGAGAAGGTGGGAACTGCACAAAATACATCATGCACGATCACCACAAAGACCTCTAACACCACAGAACATGCCATAAAATTTGGTCCATAGGGGGCGCTGTAATTGTACAAAATCTCATTTTGCCGATTCCTTGCCTTTACAAATCAGTCCTACACACTACACATTCAAAACCCACATCCATGCCCACTTCCAGGAAATCATTTCCACAGAAATTCTCACCTCACAACACTGCTCTACCACACACTCATCACACCAACAGTTCCCACATTTCAATATACTGCGGCGGTCATACCATGTACCGCTATGCCAGACATGTCCAAAGTCCGGCCCGCGGGCCAAATCCGGCCCGCTGGCTCCTTTCCACCGGCCCGCGGCACCTCTCAGAAAACAGTTGTTAGTAGCCTTTCTTGCTACAGAGCCATAACTACCCACGCAGAATGCCGGTGATTATTTTGTTATGCTAAATCGCGCACATATGCTAAACTGCGTGGCCATGCAGAGAACAGGTCTGGGGGAGGTGTTAATAGTCTAAACTGCCTTGCCATTTCTTGAATTATTCAGTGGTTTATGGCAGTACCAACACAAAGTATATCGACATTGTAACAGTATTGTTGATCTTTGACCACAACACACTTACTAGTTTGCCCTTTGATAGGCATTATTCGCGGTTTTATTTCGCAAAGAAAAAACATACATCTTGCTATTATGTCGTGTGATGTGGCTATTATTAGCTCTCTTAACAGCAGGGTTAGGTTCTTTAATAAGGACTTTTATTTGACCAACGAACATTGTAAAAATGGGGGAAATAATTTGTAATCACAACATTCGCAAGAACACTTCAAAACGACATGATGACCTCTCGGATATCTTAAGTTGCTTCTGTCCCCACAATCGCAACAGCAAGCGAGCCAGTTTGAGAATGGACTCGGTGTTCTGTGATGTTCCACTCCGGGAGAAAATGGTATTTGTGAAGCTCGCATAATATGTTGTGGAAAGAACCGGTTGCAATGCTCGCTGAACTGCAGTGTGACACTGACACAGACTGTCGGAGTCGACACGAGCTGGATAAAGACAGGTTCCATAAAGACAGGTTTGCCAAGAAAATGCTGAGCTTATTTCGCTCGAATACCTGTGAGAAGACATTCTCACTTTTGAACTTTAACAAGAACCGCGTGAGGACAAGACTAAGGGACTCCCACTTGCGTGACATCATCAAAACCACTGCGTTTGAGCCAGACTTTTAGCATTTTTGCAGCAATCGAAATCTCAGTACCACCCATCACATTAGTGCAGGAGTTACTTTTTGAGTCTTCTGGGGTAGGCTAAATAAATTCTAAAATTTTTGTGGTTAATTGTGATCAAAACTCTCAGTGGTTTGTACTTCTGAATAAGATAAATGTTAGTGCTATTTTCTTGTTCACATGGTATAAATTCACGTTTACAGTTTACATGTAACAGTGAATAATAGCATGTTATGTATAACAGTGAATTATGAAGTGTTTTTTTTTCACTCAGACTTTTTCTGCATTTTATTACTGGTCTTCAAATATAAAATGCTCAGTAATTTTGGTAAACACATATTTTCATTTGCCATTGCAACAAAAGTATGCCATTGCAACAAAAAATTCATTAAGTACTTAATTTGCATATTATTAATATTATTAGTACTATTAATATTATTAGTATTGTTATTCCTATTGTGTGTCATTACAATGGTTGGCCCTCACACATGTTCACCTCGCCAAATCCGGCCCCCCTGACAAAAAGTTTGGACACCCCTGCGCTACATGCGGTACATCTAGTTTAAACACACATTCACACACGCATGTACACACACACCCTTATTTACACAAATCCACACACACACACTCTCATTTACACACACATCCACACACACACACGCGTGCACATGCACACAAACACATTTACACACACATCCACACACACCCATATAGACACAGATCCACAAACACTCATTTACACACAGATCCACACACACACTTATTTACACAAATCCACACACACATTTACACACACTCATATACACACATTTTTACAAACACTCCTGTACACACATCCACACACACACACACACATTTACACACAAAACCACACACACACATTTACACACAAATCAACAGACACTCATTTACACACATATCAACAGACACTCATTTACACACAGATCCACTCACATACACACAAATCCACACACACCCATATATACACACATCGACACACTCATTTACACACACATCCTCACACACTTATTTACACAAATCCATACACACACACACACACACACACACATTTGCACACACCCATATACACACACATTTACACACTCATCCACACACACACTCCTTTACACACACACACACACACACAAACACACACAAATGGTAGTCACAATTTTTTTTACATTTTTATTTTTATTCTCAGATTTATTAACAGTCAAACTCGATATACAGTGTTATTTTGGTCTCCATAGAAACATGTTTATCAACGCATAATATATTACTCATCAATACTCAAAATGCTGACGGAATCCAGTGGTGTTTGAAGAGGAGTGTGCAGACTCTGGTGTTCCTGTAGGATTAGGAGCTCTTGTGATCTGGCACAGGGACACTGCGGAGTAATAATCAACCCTAAAGCCAGGATAGAGGGGCTGAGTGAATATGGAGTGGAACGTGTGCAGGTGGGTGAGTGTGTCAGAGGAGACGCTGTAGAAGGACAGAGTGCCTGCTGGCCAGTCCAGGTACACTCCTACTCTGCTGGAGCGGGGGGAGGGGGCGGGTATGTCAGTCCTCTTATTATTGTGCCAGGCAGAGTAACTGCCACCACCACACCACAGACTCCAGGACTTGGCATTCCCTCCAAACCTGCACTCATCCCCCCTCCCTTTCATCTGGATGCTTTTATATGCCACTGCTATATCAGCCCCATTACAACTCCACTCAGCCTCCCAGTAGCAGCGTCCAGACAGACCCTCTCTACACAGCACCTGAAGCCAGTAGTCAAATCTGTCTGGGTGGTCAGGATACGGCTGCTGCTCTGTCACACCTGTCACCTTTCTGTTCCCCTCAGAGAGAGAGAGGAGTCTGTGTGCTGTGCTTGGGTCCAGTGTGAGCTCACAGGCATCTGCAAGAGGAGAGGAGAGAGGAGACAACATCCTTATCAGTGTTAAAGGAATGTTGACCACACACACACACAAAAATATGTTGATTACCTTTCTCACACACACACACACACTTGGAAGCATAATCACACACACTCTCTTACTCACACACAAACATCAACACAACTTCAGAATGTTCAGTTTTGGCTCGTTTACACACACACACACACACACACACACACACACACACACACACACACACTTATTTACACAAATCATCACACAGACACACATTTACACACACATCCACACACACTAATTTACACACACCTATATACACACATTTACACACACACACACACACACACACACACACACACACACTTATTTACATAAATCCATACACACACATTTACACACACATCCACACACACACACTCATTAACACACACATTTACACACACATCCACACACGCTTCCACATCATAGAAGTTTATACACCCTAACTAACATTACAACATCAGTGTAATGTAACAGTGTTTCCGTACAGTCTGCCTTTTTAGGCGGGTGCAACAAATCATTTCATGTTCTCTTTGTATCATTGGAAACCCTATGTTGTCTTCTTTATTCATTTGGACAGTGGTTGGTAAAAGACGACTGAGCAAGAAGGATGTAATTATGGACACACCCCTTTTCTACATCGAAAATACCAGAGGGGGCGGGTTTGACCTTTGTCCCCAAGAAACTGGGGAAGACTTTAAACAACTGTAGAGATGACTGTTACCGAAATGTGTTCGTATAAACAGATGAAAAGTCAAATAGACATTTTGAATTTACTTTCTATCGATCTGTTTAGTTAGTTAACTTGAAATTAACAGACGTTTTTTTTTAATAGAACCTCGAGGATTATGTTTACTGACCGTTAAAAAATGATAGACTGAACTAGCATTGTTTAATAGCCAGTGTCAGTAAATATTACACATAACTATTTATTTTCAGTTTAACATATCATCTTGTGAATCAAAACTATGCAGTTAATTACATTACATTACATTACACTTAGCAGACGCTTTTATCCAAAGCGACTTACAAAAGGAGGACATAATAGCAAACAGATGTGTAGAGAACATCGAAGGTACCTATGTAAAGAGATGGTTAGTAGAATTTGGTTTTGTTAAGCAGTCTCGGAAAAGAATGGGCTTCACAAGCTTTTTGAAGGTCGAGAGGGAAGTTGCTGCTCTTGTAGGGACTGGTAGGTTGTTCCACAACTGAGGGACAACAACCGAAAAAAGTTTGGAGTGACCTCGCTTTGTCTTGGGAGAGGGTACGGCCAGGCGGTTCGTATTGGAGGATCGCAGCATTCTGGACGGGATGTAAGCATTCAGTATGACGTTGAGATAGGTGGGGGCAGATCCAGAAGTGATTTTGTAGGCTAGAGTCAAAGCTTTGTGTTGAATTCTGGCAGCCACTGGGAGCTAATGCAGGTTGATGAAGAGAGGAGTGACATGCGACCTTTTGGGTTGATTGAAAACCAGTCGTGCTGCTGCATTCTGAACCATTTGCAATGGTTTGATTGCACAAGCAGGAAGGCCAACCAGAACGGCGTTGCAATAGTCGAGGCGAGAGATGACCATAGCCTGAACCAGGAGCTCCTGTTCTTAGTACACAAAACTGTAGACCGAGTAGGATTTTTCCTTCTAGAATGTGAATAAATAAACATAAACAACAACAATAAATAAACAAATAAACATAAAAGCATCACCACTATTATACCTAGCTTTGATCACTTGCTACTTCTCTGTTGGACCTGTGTTCTTTTCCATGTTCTGGTCTTACAGTGGCCGCCACATTCATTTGTGCTGTGCTGTGTCACTGGTCTTTCAAGCCCTCTTACAATTGCATTTTGAACTATTTGTTTTCAGTACAGCATTACCATTATTTGAGGACTTCGCATGTATTATTTCAAGGACAATAGCGTGAACAGTTAACAGTTTATGGACACGTAGCATAGCACCTAGTGATGTCTGTTATGTATTTACTAACCAAAACTCTCCCTTAACAGGCTAATTTAACACCTAACAAATGTACCAATATTATATACTGCATGAAAAGCATTTAGGGGGTAAGACGTTTGTTTAATTTGTACAACAACAATGGTGTAGGGAACACTGTTACTACTTTGTGAATGTTAAGCCGAAACCTGTCGTTCACAAAATCGGCCACTAGGCTCAAATAATCGGTCGAAAGATTAGCCCCAATATTCGCAGGTAGGTGAGTCAGAGCTCATTTTGAGCTCATTTTGAGCTCTGAATAAGGTATACAGGGAGTATACGGATTATCGTGGTACTGAATTGTTTTGTTATTTGTGTAAAAAAAAGCCGCTCCTGGGGGGGACAGACTGTACGGAACACTGTTACATACTGCTAGAATCTTTACTTTTGGGTTCATTGTTTTACAATCTTGTTGCTTGGCCCTTACCTGTCGCCTGTGCAACTTTAGAATGTTTGGCTTAGAATGTTGTTGCTTGGCCCTTACCTGTCTCCTGGGCAACTTTAGAATGTTTGGCTTAGAATGTCTTTAGAATGTTTGGCTTAGAATGTTACCTTACCTGTCACCAAAGCAACCTTAGAATGTTTAGTTTTGGCTTCATTGTTCGGCTTAGAATGTTGCTGCTTGGCCTGTCGTCCAACATCAAACCATTTCCACAGCTAAAGTCATAATAGTAACTATGGAAGCTGAAATGTGGCACGGATAATTAATTAAATAGACCTTTAAATAATTAATTAAATGTGTCATTAATTTATTCAAAGTTTAATTAAATTATTAAAATTGACATTAAATATGTATATAATTAATTGAATCCTGATTTATTTAATGTAATTGTTTATATATATTTCTTTCCCTATTTAATTAATTCTAGCATTCTATTTAATTATTTCATAGCGCATGTGTTGCAGCATTTCATGAAATAATTTTATCTGTCAACCGCACCCATCAAAGTCGGTGGGCGGGGGCAAAGCCGTCTTCGGGCGGGACTAACACCAATCTGGTTTGATCAATTGCTTTGGTCTTCACCTTGCAGTCTGACGACGGTGTACAGAAAACATGGAGGGTACAGATGATGTTCATGAAGTCTGTAGAGACCTTATACACGGTTTACAAAATGTAGCAGATAGTGTAGAAGCAGATACGATTGAGCCAGATAACGTGATCAATCAAATTGAACAGTCTATAGAGACTATTGGAGTTGTCTCCGCGCTTTCCGACCACGATTTTAACAGGAGAGTGACGGCAAATTTAGAGGAAGTACTCCATGGCTTAGCTAGCAGGACTACCAGACTACAGCATGAAAACCATAGATATACTATACTGTATAGTATGTCTATGGTCTAAGCAATACAGCGAAGCCTATTTGTGATCATGAATAAGTCAAGTAGCAATATTCATTAATGTTGTTGGGTAGGATAGAATTTGTTTTTACTGCATTTAAAGAGATTGGTGGTTTCAGCTGATATAAAAGCGCTCAGGTGTTTATATATAGATATCTAATGTTATGCCCAATTGGCTCAGATACGGCGGAGATAACGTAAGGGAGACCACACCGAATGTAGCAGCTAATGTTAACAATGAACATTTATTAAAACAAGTTTCAAACGAGAACTAGGATGACATGCTACATACTAAACAACAGCACAACAGCAGTTTTGCCTGTTGTGCTAACTTCAATATGAAGCTAGCAGGTGGATGAATGTTGAATGCAGAAAGACAACACGAACGACGTCAAACGTTTGAACAAGGACTATTGCAACACTATCTACAAAACACTTCAGCCAGTGTTAGTTAGCAAACTAAAACGCAACGTAAAGTAGTTTAGCAACTCGAGAGTGGAGAGCAGACTACTCGTTTGGCAGCCAGCGCGCCCAAGCCCACCGTCTCAACTTTTCAAAGCAGAACGTTAAACCGCTAACCAAAACTGTAGCCTACAAGAAGCTGTGAATCGCTGTCTAAATTCATTTTAATACACACAGACTAATGACATAGCCATGTTTAACCAATAAACACAAAGGTAATATAAACAAACAGGCATTTATCTGTCATTTGTCAGTCTCTCTATGCGCCGTAAGTTGCCCTTTTGCACCACGGCCCTCTCTATAAGCTGAACACTAACAGCGCCTATGAATACAAAAAAACGTGGCGACCAGAATCACTGATTCAGGCTACATTAAACAGGTGTATGTTGATTTTAGCAATAGGCTGTGTTGTCGTTTAGGTGGGTCGGATGCAGTGACAGATTTATTTAATAAGCATGACGAAAAGTCTTGGGCTGAACTAGCGATATATACAAAAAACAGCATGTAGTTCAATGTCAGAAGGTAGAAACAGTTGCACCAAGCCTACACTGCAGGCGATTTATCCCATAACAACCTGATTGTAAAAGTTTGACGCTGTTGAGTCATGTCTTTAAATTAACCCACCAAGCTATACGGAGCAGAAAATGAAAAAAAAAAAAAAAAATAGAAGGGGCTGCAAATAAACTTGAGACAACTGCTCAATTATTCGCAGTCACATGTCATATGTTTATTTTATCTATGTGTGTTGTTACTGAGGGGATTTGGAAGCAGCGACAGTTGCTCTTTAATTAATTAAGAATGATGAAAGCCTTCAATAAGCCTTTGTTATAGCCTAGCGATACAGCCAGTTTAAAATTAGTGGTGTTTAGCGAGGTACTGTTGCGGAATTTCGTGTTCGACATACCAACTGCAGCAGTTTGGCGGGCAGCAGCACGTAGTGCTGAATCTGATACAAGCGAACAGCGCCACCCAGTGTATATAATATAATTGCGTGTAATTGTGTTCCCAGCATTATTCTGTATACAGTCCGATGATCATCATCTCCACTATCGATCGGCTATGCCTTACCAATCAGGTGTTAGGACCCGCCTACTGACTTTGATGGGTGAGGTTGACAGATATAATTATTTCATGAAGTGCTGCACCACACGGGCTATGAAATAATTAAATAGAAAGCAATAATTAATTAAATTGAGAAATAAATAAATATATGTATACATTTACATTAAATAAATCGGGATTCAATCATATATATATATATAAATATATATATTTAACGTCAATTTTAATAATTTAATTAAACTTTAAATAAATTAATGACACATTTAATTAATTATTTAAATGTCTATTTAATTAATTATCCGTGGCACATTTCAGCCTCCATAAGTAACAGATACATATTGGCAATGAATACTGCACTGATCATAACGTAATACTGATAAATAATTACTCACACTGTCTCAGTTCTTGTTCTCCATTTTCTCCATGGCGATACCTTCAGAATGAAGAAAGAAAGAATAGATGAGTAGTCAGTGTGCGGCTCACAACAATAAAATCCCACTGCAGAAACTGCCACAGTCAATAGTCTGCTCTCCTGTCTGCTGTTTCCAGATGATTGCCAAACATTAAGGACAAGCCCACACTTCAGCTGACATGAGGTCAACTCCCAAAACAAACCTTTTCTCAACATTCTCTTATTATCCATCCCACTGATGTTTCCAAGCAGCATAAACTATTTCTCATCAGTTTCAGCTCTGTCTGGATGCTGGGTAGTGATGCCAGTGATCCTGTTTGATGCTAGACGCAAACGCTTGCACTGTATGACACAGAGCTGCCTGATTTAATACTGATTACATCTACAGCTCGCTACATCTAAACAGGCATTATGCATTGACATTGGTCAAACATGGACTGCACAGCAGAGGCTATGACCTCACAGGGTCTCTCTGTCAGGTTGCAGAGAGGCAGGCAGGCTAGATGTAATGTCAACACAGATATTACACAATACCTTTACTGCACAGCTCACAATCTGATTGAAATTATTAAACAGATCATCATCATCATACATAAAACAGTTCTGTGCCACTGGCTATTAAAACATATACTTGTTTACAGTCACTCATGAGGACAGGTTAGGTGACAGATTTTAAATAATTTAGATTTGATGCTAAATAAATGAAATAAATGTGTTTGCTGTGCAGGAGATAAGCATAGCCCATATATCAGACAGACCTCAGAAGAAAGAGGTAAAAGTTAAAAGCCAACCGTAATATCTGCAGTTTACAGCTGGGGTGACTCATCCCTGCATTCAGGAGCTGAAGTCCAGTGATACTCATGTGATTGTCACTCAGGTCCAACTCTGTCAGGGAGTCCATGTACTGCACAGCAGAGGCTACAACCTCACACTGCTTCTCTGTCAGCTTACAACCAGCAAGCCTGCAAGTCAATGGAGGGCAAACAGCATGCTTCATTTCAAATATGAAACATAAATAAATAAACAAATATTAACACACAGTATGCATTGTTAACATCACCAGTAAAGCCTGTATGAATCAGTATTCAGCCACTAATACCAACCTGAGTGTCTCCAGCTTACAGTGTGGATTCAGTGCTTCAGAGCACAGCTTTCCCCCACAATCCCCCAGAGTATTCTTACTGAGGTCCAGCTCTCTCAGGTGGGAGTTTACTGACTGCAGAGCAAAGGCCACAATACCACCAGACTCCCCAGTGAGTCCACAGCCAATAAGTCTAGAACATACAGTTTATATGACAGTTACAAATTTAGTAGAGTTTTTGGCACAACTAAAGATTCATCCTTTATCCATTTTCCAGAAATCACATTAGGTGATTTTATATCACATGTATACCATGTTCATTTACATAACATTAATAGTTGGTACAGAGTAAAGCCTCTATGAATCAGTATTCCCCAATAAGACCAACCAAGTACTTATTACTGAGGTCCAAAACGTCACCAATTAATTAACTGTAAAAGCTCCCCAACATCACCATTATGGAGAATATTATTAGAAATGAATATAATAAATTAATAAATGTGTAAATAAATATAAAAAAACTTGAAAAGAAATTGATATCCAGTTTTATGTGTGATATATTTTTTCAAATGCTTTCCTAAGCACATTTTGAGCATTTTTAGTCATTTTATTTATTTATTCATTTATTTATTCATTTCTAATAATGTCATTTTTGGGCCTACATACATCATGACTACATTGGCAAAAATGTATGTATTATAGGAGTAGCTGCAACTCAGAGCAAAACTCTGAAAAAGCCACTCAAATCACCGCTGTGGCAGTTTTTGGGTTATTCCAAGAAGGACAGTGGTGTCAATGGATCCTTTCAAATTGAAAAATATTAAATTTTTACGTTTACTTTCAGTAAGCAACAAACATAAGGAACCGTGCATTGTTGCTATGATGTCTGGTATTTTTTGGTAAAGTTTAATCATTTTAATAATGATATAATTGTGATTATTTCTTAGACAATACTACCCTACAAAGCCAAAAGGCAGTAACTACATATTTTGTCAAAACTGAGTTTAGACTGGAAATTGACTTTATAACACCTGTTTGTCTTGTGACCAAATCTCTTCCTTCTTCCTATTAGGAAAGTACATAAAAGCATCGCCACTACTATACCTACAACTTGTTTTACTGCCCATTATGGCAACTTTAAAGGCATTTCTCTCACTTTCAATGTTCACGTAGTTAATGCATTTTCCTTTGTCGAGCAGAATAATCATACAATCAAAATCTGTAATCGTTTCGATGCTAATCTGCAGTTTACAGTGAAGATTTGAGAGAGGTTGAATGTAGTCCTTCTTTTATTACAACATTATATATAATTCCAGTGATCAAGTGAATGACTTATTTTGGCCCTGGATATAAATGTAGCTAAAAAAGACCTGACAAACATCTGTGCACACCCTCTCTTTGTACTTCTAGAATGATTACAGACCTCAGTGTCTCCAGTTTGCAGTGTGGACTCTGAAGAGCAGACAGCAGCTTCTCTCTAGACTTCTGCAGGTCATTGTGACTGAGGTCCAGCTCTCTTAAGGGGGAGTTTGCAGACTGCAGAGCTGAGGCCACAGTCTCACAGGACTTCTCTGTTAGTCCACAGCCAGCAAGTCTACAGATAAATCACCTCAGAGTGACAAAAATGTACACATAATTTCCCTTGAACTACATTCCATTTTCATGCTAAACTACAATAACAGGCCAATGAAAAGGTGAAGAAGGGTGTCCAAGCATCAGAGTAGATCATGTCTTTTCAGCTGCCTATACAATACTGTGTCTACAAAATCCATTCAGGTATCCTTATAAAAATTCTTAAATTGTTGGAGCACATTTAATTCATAAATCTACTGTTAAAAAGGGGAATGACAAAATGATACAAAATCCTTATTGTTTAAGTGTTCTGACATGACAGAAATACACTCATATTCTGCCACTGCTGTTTGTTCAACTCACCGTGCCTTTCTGCAGCATCTGACAGCTGGAACCAGTCTCCTGCGGCCTTCTGGAGTAGTTTTGTATTTGTTCAGATCAAACTCATCTAGCACCTCATCAGACATCAGAAGCACATGAGCCAAGGCAGAACAGTGAGCCAGTGAAAGCTGTTTCACTGAACCCTTCTCTGCATTGAGGAAAGCCTGGATTTCATCATGAACAGAGGAGTCATGCATTTCCACCAGGCAGTGGAAGAGATTGATGCACCTCTCAGGGGAGATGTTTGGTCTCTGCATCACCTTCAGGTTCTTGATTGTTTTCTTCACACTCTCTGGGCTGCTGTGGGTGTGTGTCAGGAGGCCAAGCAGAAGTCTCTGATTTGACTCCAGAGAAATGCCATGAAGGAAGCGAACAAACAAATCAAGGTGTCCATTCTTGCTTTCCAAAGCTTTATTCACTGCACCCTTCAGCAGCTCATCAAGAGGCATGTCTGCATCTGCTGTAACCTTGGTCTTTCTTTTCAGAAAGTGTCCTAAGGCCTCCATGTTCTTATTCAGATAAGAGGCAAACACATGTAGTGCAGCAAGAAACTCCTGGATGCTCAGATGGACAAAGCAGTAGACCTTCTTGTGGTCAAACATACATTCCTCCCTGAAGATCTCAGTGCACATGCCAGAGTACACTGAAGCTTCACTGACATCAATGCCACACTCTCTCAGGTCTTCCTCGTAGAACATGAGGTTGCCATTCTCCAGATGTGTGAAACCCAGCTCTGCCAGTTTCAGTACGACACCCTTATGTGACTCCAGGAGCCCATCTGTCTCACTATCCTCTTGGTACTTCTGGTTCTTCCTGGTGGTCTGGATACGCAGGAAATGTATGAACATCTCCGTCAGAGTTTTAGGAGCTTCCTCCCCATCATTCTGTTCCAGGATCAGCTGAAGGACAGTGGCTGCAATCCAACAGAAGACTGGCATGTGACACATGATGTGGAGGCTCCTGGTTGTCTTGATGTGTGAGATGATTCTGTTGGCTTTATTTTGGTCACTGATCCTCTTCCTGAAGTACTCTTCCTTCTGTGGGTCACTGAACCCTCGTACTTCTGTCACCAGATCGACACACTGGGAAGGGATCTGATTGGCTGCTGCTGGTCTGGAGGTTACCCAGATGAGGGCTGAGGGAAGCAGGGTTCCCTGAATGAGGCTCGTCATCAGCACATCCACTGGGGATATTTCTGTCACATCAGACAACTTCTGGTTCTCTTGGAAATTCAGTGGTAGTCGACTCTCATCCAGACCATCAAAGATGAACACCGTATTGCAATCTCTGTACTCACTATTCTCGAACTCCCTAAGCTCAGGGTAGAAGTCAAGCAGGAGCCTGTGAAGACTGTATTGGACGTGTTTAACCAGATTCAGCTCACGGAATGGAAGCACAAACATGAAGTCTACATCCTGATTAGCTGTCTCCTCTGTCCAGTCAAGGATGAACTTCTGCACCGAGACAGTTTTTCCGATGCCAGCAATCCCCTTGGTCATGACAGTTCTGATGCGTCTCTCCTGTCCTGGTAGGGGCTTGAAGATGTCATTGCAGTTGATGGCTTTGTCCTCTGTAGATTGTGGTCTGGATGCAGATTCTACCTGCCAAACTTCATGTTCATTATTCACCCCTTCACTCTCTCCCTCTGTGATGTAGAGCTCTGTGTAGATCTTGTTCAGGAGTGTTTGAGCCCCTGGCCGTATGATGCCTTCACATATGCTCTCAAATCTTCTCTTCATGCTGGCTTTGTGGCTCATCAGTACTTCATGCAGGACATGGTTGTCTGTTTGGTCACAAACAAAGAAATAGATTTTAGTTTTATGTACAGTACAGGAAAACTTTGTGTAAAATGAAAATTAGGATGTTAAAACATCATACCGAGTTGGTATGTGTACTGAGGAGTAAAATTGATTTAGCCTGTTGCATTCAGAGTTTAACTATTTTTTATCGTTTGTCCCAGAAGGCTAACAATGGAAGTGGTAGGTGCCCTTAGACGAAGCATGATGACTACACTATTTTTAAACCATTAAAACAGCTCGAAGAAACTCCACACTCCATCAGTAGTACAACAAATGCCCTGACATTAAAAATGAGCCACTGAGAACTTTGTAAGTGTACACAACATTTATTAAAGGAGAACGTCTGTGTAAAATGAAAATTGGCATGTTAAAACATCATACCGAGTTGGTATGTGTACGGAGGAGCAAAATTGATTTAGCCTGTTGCATTCAGAGTTTAACTATTTTTTATCATTTATCCCAGAAGGCCAACAATGGAAGTGGTAGGTGCCCTTAGACGAAGCATGACAGCTACGCTATTTTTAAACCATTAAAACAGCTCGAAGAAACTCCACACTCCATCGGTAGTACAACAAAGGCGCTGACATTAAAAACGAGGCACTGAGAACTTTGTAAGTGTACACAACATTTATTAATAAAACAGTTTTGACAAGCATTACCTTGCTGAAGTTTCTCGTCGCCGCCATGTTGAAAGTCCGCACAATTCGATTGACGAACACGAACCAGCAGGAAGACTAGGAGGAGAGGTAGTACAATCGACTTGTTTGGACTTTCATCATGGCGGCGACAAGAAACAACTACAAACTACTTCATGTAAGAACAGTTTTTTAAATAAACGTTGTGTACATTTACAATATTCTCAGTGCTTTATTTTGAATGCCAGAGTCTTTGTTGTACTACCGATGGAGTGTGGAGTTTCTTTGAGCCGTTTTAATGGGTTAAAAATAGCGTAGTCGCCATGCTTCGTCTAAGGGCACCTACCACTTCCATTGTTAGCCTTCTGGGAAAAACGATTAAAAATAGTTAAACTCTGAATGCAACAGGCTAAATCAATTTTGCTCCTCAGTACACATACCAACTCGGTATTATGTTTTAACATGCCAATTTTCATTTCACACCGAAGTTCTCCTTTAACTAGTTACCATTTGATCAGTGAAATACAACACAAAAATGTCACATTTGTTTGCTTTGTTTGCACAGGTCTAATGCCTGCTCTTGAAAACAGCCCTTTAAACCAAGCTTACAGTAATACCATGACTCACTTGCTAGTTTGGCCCTTCTGACTGGAGGGTCCTCAGATTGGAGATGGCTGCTGCCCGCTGTGTGCTCAGTCACTGAAGGCTGTGGAGAAATCTGGGCAAACTGTATGTGTGGGTACAGAGGATGCTGCTCCATGTCTGAGTTTGAGTACAGAGGATCCTGCCCTGTGTGTGGGTTTGAGTGCAGGTGATGTTGCCCCATGTATGTATGTGGGGATGGAGAACTTTGGGCCACGGCTGTAGCAGGATGTAGTTGTGGTTTTGCCATTTCTGTGTGTTGGTACAGAGAAAGTTGGGCCATGGCAGCAGATGGGTACACCGGAGGTTGTACCATGGTTGTGTATGTATATAGAGGAGGTTGTACCATGATTGTGTTTGTGTATATGTTAGGTTGTGTCATGGTCCCAAGTGGATATAAAAGTCGTTGTTCCATGGTTGTGTCAGGGTTGATAAAGGGTTGTGTTCTACATGTCTTCCTGCACTGGGGACAGCAGTAGTCTCCTGATGGAGCAGACGGTCTACAGTAGCTGCTGATGCACTGCCTGCAGAACCTGTGTCCACAGGTGGTGATGACTGGATCCCTCAGTAGCTGCTCACACACACCACACCAACACTGATCCTGGGTCCTCCTGACAAGGATGGTTACACAGTTAGTCATATAGGATACAAGGATATTTATTTGTCACATGCATAGACATACTGGGTAGAGTGTGCATGGGGATGGGGAGTAACGTGTGTAGAATGCAGTTGGGGGGATGACTACCAGATGAAGAGCAGAGGTAGAATAGGTGATGGGGGGGGGGGTGGGATAAAGTGCTCCCCCACACACACACAGACAGACAGAGAGAGAGAGAGCAACAGAGACCGACAGACAGACAGACAGACAGGCAGACAGACAGACAGAAACAGAGAGAGAGACTGAGACATAGAGAGAATAATATGACAAAACACCCATGTATTGATCATGTAATCTTGTCTGCGATGTTCTGTTTGTAGGTTTGTAGGTTCTGTGCTCAACAGTGCTGTTGGGTCAGCTTGGACCAAAGCCTTTCACTGAGGAACCCAACACTCTCTCCACCCACTTCAGTGAAAGCTCTTAGCACTGTGGTTGCAATTTTCTTTCGCTTTTACAAGAGAGCACACACACTAGTGTTAACGTAACACACATAATGTCAATGTGGAGATGGAATATTCTGACATTAGTCTCATCTTTGTGTCTGTAATGCTGATATCTCACTTTGGATGTGTTAGGGAATGGTCAGGGTCAGTAACTGACTGCCAGGTGGGAGCCACTGGGGGGGTGCTGACTTATCTTTGCCAGGTGTTGCTGATTGGCCTAATAAGTTAAAAGGCTGCATGGAATCAGCGTCGGGAGAGCGAGCGAGAGAGAGCGACAGTGAGCGACAGTGAGCGACTGCAGCACGCACATGGTTTCCCTTTCATTCCTGAAGGACTCTGTATTCTCAGTCACGTTTTTGGATTTTTTCGTTTGTACCATTTACCATTCTGAACAAGGACGACCGGGGCTTGTGCTGGTCCAAACTAGCCTTCGGACATCCACCACCAACCGGCCTCCGCACACACACACACCACACAGGAACCCAGGTAAGTTGGCTACTCGGTGGCTTCTACCAAGGTAGCATTACACATAGTTCAGGTGTACTCTCACGTTTTTACATACATCTAGGGTAACCATAGGGGGAAGTTCAGGTGTAACACTCACGGGAGAGGGGCTAGGAGCCTGTGTATTGTGGCCGTCTTCCGTGCTTGTGTTACATTAATGGGGGCTCTTGTCCGGGAGCTGTGTTTGGTGTTTGTCAGGGTTGGTAGTTAAGCAGTGTTTGTTTGGTAAGTGAATTGAGATAGGTTTGATATACTGTAGCCGCATGTGAGCGGTGATTTGTGTTTGTTTAGGTACCTAGCGTTTGTAGCGACTTGTTTGACGAAGTTGGATGTGTATACGGTCTTTAGGATAACCTTCGTGAATTGATTTAGGTTTGGTATAGCCACGTGTGAGCGGTGATTTGTTTGTTTGGTTACCTAGCGTGTGTAGTGGCCTGTTTTGACAGAGTTGGATTTGCCTGCTGTATTTGTGCTTTGGGAAAGTGTGAGTCATTTAAACATTTTTTTGAGCATTTTGATATTTCCCATTGTGTTAGGGCTCACTGTGATAATTTGTTTGAGATGACCGACTTTAAGGTTGATGACTTTTTGGCTCAGGACGTAACTCGTGCACGTTTAGTTAGACTGACAAAGCCACATTTGTTTGAGCTCGTTGCCTTTTGTGAAGCGGATGTCGCTGCAGATGCAAGAAAAGGTGATATCATTAATGTGTTGTTGGTATGTTTTGGAGTGGCTGATGTGGAAGCTGTGGCAGCTAACGAGGAGAGCAGGAAGGACAGGGACTTGGCGAGGAAGGAACGGGAGATTGCTATAGTCCGGCGGGATAGAGATGAGGCCAAGGAGTTGACAGAATTGGAGCTGGAACAAGTTAGAGTAAGGCAGCAGGATAATCATCGTCAGCGCTGCCACGAGGCTCGCTTTGACTTGGGTAAGTGTTTTACATTAATGCCACGATTTTGCACTGACCAAGTTGATGTCTTTTTTGATACATTTGAGCGTATCGCTCGTGAGAGACAGTGGCCGCGAGAGGAGTGGGTGACGCTGGTCCGTAGGGAGTTGACTGGGAAAGCTCAGGAGGCTTATGCTGCGCTGAGTCCTGAATTTGACACAGATTACGAAGCCGTGAAGAAGGCGGTGTTGAGAGCGTTTGAGTTGGTTCCAGAGGCGTATTGTCAACAGTTTCGCTCAGAGACATTGAAGGCTGGGCAGACGTATGGCGATTTTGTTAGGCAGCAAGAGTTGCTTTTTGATAAATGGCTTAGATCTAGTGAAGTATATACCTTTCAGGATTTGAGACAGTTGATGTTGCTGGAACAATTTAAAACTAGTGTTCCACGCCAGCTGCAAGTACATCTAAATGAGCAAATGGTGCAGTCTGCTTCACAAGCGGCTGAGGTGGCAGATAACTATGTGCTCATTCACAAGGGTTCATGGCAGAAGAAGGCTGGTAGTGGGCCTTCGCGCTATTTGTATGAGGACAGGAGAGGTGAGGGGAAGAGTAGAGGGGGTTTCCATGCTCCTGGTAGAAATATCCCTAGTGTGGGTTTTGGGAGAAATTATGTTGAAGACATTAAGTGCCATTATTGCAAACAGCCGGGACACATTAAGTCGCGGTGTCCGGTGTTGCAAAAGAGAGGCCGCCTTGAGCAGGTAAATGGTCCCCGCCCTGTGTCCTTAGTTGTGTCAGAGAGAATGCAGGGGTTGCCTGCGAGTAGCGCTATGCCTGTTACATCTGTTAGTCTTGATCCACTCTTTAAAGGGTTTGTGTCTGAGGGCTCAGTAGCAGTGGCTGAGGGAGATGCTGGAGTGACTGTAGCTGTATTGAGAGATACAGGGGCCACGCAGTCTCTATTGCTGGCAGGAGTTTTAGATCTTCCTGAGAGCACCTCCCTTAAGACATCTGTGTTGGTTGAAGGAGTTGGGGGCGTGTATCAGTCTGTCCCGCTCCACCAAGTGTTTTTGAGGTCCAATATTATTAATGGCTTAGTTACTGTTGGTGTTGTGCCTTTATTGCCCGTTAAGGGTATTAGTTTACTTTTGGGAAATGACTTAGCAGGAAGCCAGGTCTGTGTGTCACCCATAGTGAGTGTTTCCCCTTGTGAGAGTCTGGAGACTGAGGCGCTGGAGGCGCAATTTCCATCTGTGTTTCCTGCTTGTGTAGTTACCAGGTCTATGGCCCGGGCAGTCAGTGGTGGTGCGACTCCTAGTGGACATCTGGTCCTATCTACTGATGCTCATGGTGAGCAACTGAGTAGTGTGCCCCCAAGTGGTCGGTTTAGTACTGCTCTCTTAATTGAAGAGCAGAAAAAAGATTGAGAGCTGGCTCAACTTAGGGAGGCAGCTGCTAGTTTTGCAGAGAGCAGGGAGATAGCTGAGGGGTTTTACCTCCACCAGGATGTTTTGATGCGGAAGTGGAGACCACCAGATAGGCCATCCAGTGAAGACTGGGCTGTTGTTGAGCAGGTGGTGTTACCCGTGTGTTTTCGCAAGGATGTGTTGCGTTTGGCCCATGAAACTGCAATGGCAGGGCATGTAGGGGTTCGGAAAACCCAAGGTAGGATTACGAGGCATTTCTATTGGCCACGGTTGCATAAGGATGTCGTAGCTTTTGTTCAATCTTGTCATGTGTGTCAGGTGTCTGGCAAGCCCAATCAGAAGGTGCCAGTTGCACCTCTTTGTCCTCCTCCCATTGTGATAGAACCATTTTCACGTGTGTTGATTGATTGTGTAGGTCCTTTACCTAGAACCAAAAAGGGCAATGAGTTTTTGTTTACCATTATGGATGTAACCACACGTTTTCCAGAGGCCATTCCATTGCGCAACATTAAGACCCGGACAGTGGTGGACAGTTTGTTGCTCTTCTTTTCCCGTTTTGGTCTGCCTAAAGAGGTTCAGTCCGATCGTGGTACCAATTTTACCTCAGGGGTGTTTCAGCAGGCCATGGATGAGTTGGGTATTACTCAGGTGGTGTCATCAGCCTACCATCCTCAGTCACAGGGTGCCATCGAGAGGTATCATCAAACCCTAAAAACAATGATCAGGGCATACTGTGTCCAGTTCCCTGGTGATTGGGATTGTGCGATACCTTTTCTTCTGTTTGCTATACGTGACTCGGTGAATGACTCCACAGGGTTTTCCCCGTTCGAGTTAGTGTATGGTCATGAGGTTCGTGGACCCCTGAAAATGATGAAGGACCAGTTGTTGGAGGTGAGATCAGAGGGCAGTCTGCTCCAGTATGTGTCTTGTTTTAAGGAACGGTTGGTGGCTGCATGTGAGGTGGCCAGGAGTAATATGGGTGTCGCTAGGGAGCGTATGAAGCTGCAGCATGACAAGAAGGCAGTGGACAGAACTTTTGCTATTGGGGATAAGGTCTTGGTGCTGAAACCTATGCGTGGCAGTTGCTTGGGTTCTGCTTTTAGTGGGCCCTATATGGTCCGAAAGAAGGTGGGGGATCGTAATTATGTAATTGACACCCCTGACTGCAGACGGAAGACACGTATGTGTCATGTTAATCTTCTTAAGCAATATCATGGTCGTTCAGCTCAGGTCTTGGTCTCTTGTGTGTCACCTGTGTGTGGTGAGAATGAGGGGGATGACTTAGTTGGGGGAGAACCAGTGTCTGCTCATTTGAGCAATGCGGCTGCGCTAGACAGTTTGGAGGAGAATCTCAGTCACTTGTCCCCAGAGCAGAGGGTTGATATTTGTCGGTTGGTGAGAGAGTTTGCCTCAGTGTTTCAGGATCGTCCCGGCCTTACTACGCTGGCAGAACATGATGTTGAAGTTGGGCAAACTGCTCCGATAAAGCAACATCCCTATAGGTTACCTCCCTTTAAGCTGTCTAGGGTGAGGGAGGAGGTGGCTTATATGGAGGAGATTGGGGCAGTTGAGCCAGGACAGAGTGATTGGAGCTCACCTGTTGTGCTGGTTCCTAAGCCCGATGAGTCATGGCGCCTGTGTATTGATTATCGGAAGGTGAACCTGGTGACACGGACGGATGCTTTTCCCATTCCGAGGCTAGAAGACTGCATAGATCAAATAGGCCGGGCTCAGTATGTTTCCAAGATAGACTTGCTAAAGGGATATTGGCAGGTCCCATTGTCAGCTCGAGCTAGGGAGATATCAGCCTTTGCCACCCCAGAGGGCCTGTATGTCTGTAATGTGTTGCCATTTGGGATGAAGAATGCTCCCGCCACTTTTCAAAGATTGATGGGTTATAGTGTAGTACATTTGTGTAGGTGTATATAAGTTAGTCACCAGCATTTTATTGTGTAAATTGTTAGTTTAAGAAATTGTAATAGGAAAAGATGTTATAAAAGAATAAGACAATAAGAGTTAAAAAAAAAAAAAAAAAAAAGGAAAATAATGGATGGTACTTTTTTTTTTGTTTTTTTTCCTTCAGGGGGAGAGGGATGTTAGGGAATGGTCAGGGTCAGTAACTGACTGCCAGGTGGGAGCCACTGGGGGGTGCTGACTTATCTTTGCCAGGTGTTGCTGATTGGCCTAATAAGTTAAAAGGCTGCATGGAATCAGCGTCGGGAGAGCGAGCGAGAGAGAGCGACAGTGAGCGACTGCAGCACGCACATGGTTTCCCTTTCATTCCTGAAGGACTCTGTATTCTCAGTCACGTTTTTGGATTTTTTCGTTTGTACCATTTACCATTCTGAACAAGGACGACCGGGGCTTGTGCTGGTCCAAACTAGCCTTCGGACATCCACCACCAACCGGCCTCCGCACACACACACACCACACAGGAACCCAGGTAAGTTGGCTACTCGGTGGCTTCTACCAAGGTAGCATTACACATAGTTCAGGTGTACTCTCACGTTTTTACATACATCTAGGGTAACCATAGGGGGAAGTTCAGGTGTAACACTCACGGGAGAGGGGCTAGGAGCCTGTGTATTGTGGCCGTCTTCCGTGCTTGTGTTACAGGATGTGACTCTGGAGGTCCACTGCTGAAACCTGGGGGCTCAAACATGGATCTGTCACTCTTCATGGACACACAGCTGGGCACTGGAGACACTGCTCTGGGTGTCTGTGCTCTGATACACAAGGAGGCAAAACACACAGGTAACATACGTGCATGCAGGTTTTTGAGTAAATTAGACCATGTGAAAGGAATGTGCATGTAGGAAACACATTTACACACACACACAGACACACAGACACACAGACACACAGACACACACACACGTGAGAACTCTAAAGGTCTACCTGTCCATGCAAACACACGTGCAGCTACTCACATACTCCATTTCACTGCTTATGTGCATATACACAACTGGACCATCCACTCAGCATACAGATACAGTAAAGGCAATTTGCATCATCTTTCTATTGCACACTCACACCACCAACGCACGCACACACACACACACGCACACACACACACACGCACACACGCACGCACACACACAGTCACACACTCAGTGCGGTTACATGATGGCAAATAACTCGATTATAGCTTTAATTCGACTACCCTCTGTAGGGGGGCAACTGCAATTGTCAGAGTATACATGGCAGTGAGTAATTCGAATCATTGGCTGAAAGCACCTAGTACCCCGGTACAATAGGCAGTTTTTTAATTGCAAAAAACACTTGACCAGAGCGTTTTTTTAAAGATAAAAAGCAGGCAGGGTTATCCCCATGACAACAGTTCGTTCTGAAACACAAGTACGTTGCAGATAAAGAGGCTACGCTAACTTCTATCAGTGTTAACTAGCAGTTGTTAACTAGCAGCTGTTATTTATTGTCGAGGATGAGAAAATTAGCCCTTGTTTTGGCATTAGATGCCGACGATGGCAAACAACATTCCCGTTTTGTCTGTATGAAGAACTTCCGAGTTTTCACTGTGACACAAACTCTCGTTCATTGGTCAGCTGTGAAAAAAGCACTTGACGTAGGACACTTTTTCTTGGAGAGTAGAGATTTTCTCAACTTGAAAACCACCCGGGGAAGGAGAAAAAAAAAACACCAGCGGCAGCGTTTTGAAAAGTGCCCAGGACCTTTTTTCAGAAACACCCTGTATCATAGGAATATAATGTAAAACACCCTGTATCATAGGAATATAATGTAAAACATCCACCCGCATCTGAGAAAAAAAATGCCAATGTAGTTTTGCTTATTGCTGAGGAAAGGCGCCGCCGACAAATGACACAGGCGGGGGTCACAAGCATGCGCAGAACACAAAGTCCTAACCCCAATCCGGTTGACCGTATACATGCACCCCTGATTCGATTAACAATCGAGTTATCTTGGGGTATTAACTCGACTATGGTTGTCCGATTTTTAGTCGAATTAAGGTGTTTATATGAAAACAGTAACTCGATCTTAGTCAAATTAAGCTAATGATTTGAATCATTACACTCCCATGTAAACGCACTGAGTCACACACAACTAAATCTTGTGCTTGTCCTCGTTTTAATGTGTATAATGCTGATATCTCACTTTGGATCATTCTGTGGAGGTCCACTGCTGAAAGTTGGGGGCTGCACTATAGAGCAGTCACTCTTCATGGACACACAGCTGGGCACTGGAGACACTGCTCTGGGTGTCTGATCTCTGCTACACAAGGACACAAAACACACAGGTAAGATTAGTGCAGACAGAGGTTTTTGCGTAAATAGACCATGTGAAAGGAATGTGCATGTAGGAAACACATTTACACACACACACACACACACACACACACACAGGCACAGACACAGACACACACACACGTGTACACTAAAGATCCACCTGTCCATGCAAACACATGTACAGCTACTCACATACTCCATTTCACTGTTTATGTGAGTACACACAACTGGACAATCCACTCAGCACACAAATACAGTAAGGGCAATTTGCATCATCTTTCTCTTTCACACCCACACCACCAACGCACACACACACACACACACACACACACACACACACACGCATGCACGCACACACACACACACACGTGCACACACAGTCACACAGTCAAACACAAATAAATCTTGTGCTTGTCCACGTTTTAGTGTGTAAAGCTGATATCTCACTTTGGGTCATTCTGTGGAGGTCCACTGCTGAAAGTTGGGGGTTTCTCCATAGAGCAGTCACTCTTCATGGACACACAGCTGGGCACTGGAGACACTGCTCTGGGTGTCTGTAGTCTGGGTATAGAGGGAGACACCACACATGGGTAAGATAAGTGCAGACAGAGAATGATTCCTTAACACACAATGATTCCTTAACACACTAAAACACACCTGTGTACACTAATAGATCTGGTCAAAGTAGTGCTTACAGTCATGCAGTAGTGCATAAAGCAAAGACGCTCACACATCAGTTACAGATACATACACACACATGTATGTACACACACACATTTTGAATTCTTTATTTGAACCCACCAATCACATTTTACATAGACAGGATTCAAATATTTTTCAGAGATAAATACCACTTTGACAATCATGGGTACGGAAACCATGGCCTGCACCACACAGCAAGGCTGCCTATTACTGCTGATACAGAACAAAACCACGCCAGCTGTTTGAGTTTTCCCTTAGTTCGCCCTGCCAGTCCTTACCCAGTACTAGTTAGTCTGTGAAGATGTCCCACACTAGGGACCCAAAGGAGTAGCTCAGATTGCTGATCTTTAGTAAGTAGGGGTTCGGTCGTCTTATCGTGAACGAAGTGGCTATTGGTACGGCAGCTTCCGTGCCCGTAGAACTGGTATTATTGGTGTGGAATTAGGGTTAGGGTGAGGTTAAGGTTAAGGTTAGGGTTAGTAGGGAATTTGTATCTGATGAATCTGTGGGAACCCTGCCTGAGTATGGTACAGATTGCTAGTTCCGGACCTATAACTTTACATGTACTGGTCCGGAAGAGTATAGAGTACAGGTTCCGGACCAATATCCTTACATCTACTGGTACAGAATTCCGGACACATAGCCACTGCCTATCGTGAAAGGCCATGTCCATATTCCTATCATAGGGTGTGTCGATCTCAGGGACCATCACCTCCTTTCTGTGGTTATCCATAAACACAATATCAGGGGTGTTAGGAATATTACGAAACACATCACCAGAGCTGTTAAACCATTCTGGCACTATGTGTGAGGGTTTGTACATAGACACATTGTCTGGAAATAGTGCTTTCACTGTTTCACAATAACAATAATGGTACACCCAAGTACATGGTTATGCAGGTACATCTGTCCATGCACACACATGCACAACAACACACACTCTATTTAATTAACTGCTTATACAGACACACAACTGGACAATTGAAGCAACAAACAGATACAGGTAAGACATTTTGCATAATCTTTCTCTTTCACATCCACACTCCCCACCCCCACCCCCACCCCCAACACACACACACACACGCACACGCACACACACACACGCACACGCACACGCACACGCACACGCACACGCATCTAGGACAATAGCAGACTTCCCACTGTCGAGCCGAAACCGCTCCCAGTCGAGCCGAAACCGCTCCCAGTGCTTTCTGGCTGCGCACCCAGGCACTACTTGGTGCTGAAGGCGGGCTGTTTTTAGGGGTATTCCTGGCCTGCCAAAAACCACCGGCCAAGAGTGGCTACTTCAGGCCAGGGGGGGGGGGGGGGGGTCAAGGTGAAGGGTGGATTGTAGGCCACTTGATACTAGGCATGGAGATGGCTGACATTTAAAGGTGTACTTCCATCGTGTTTTCATTAATTTTGCGGTGTTCTCTAGTATTAATAATTGCCCTGTGCGCTGGTTTTGATGAAAAAAATGTTCTAGTGCTTCTGTTTCAGGCTGTTTTGGTTTGGTGGAGGGGGTGGGGCCGGGAGGACAACACGATTTCACTAGAGGCACGCTCCCTGCAGCTTCCTTTGCCCCACAGTCAACTTGATAGCAGAGTAAGGTAAAAGGGAAAAGTCAACTTGACAGCGCTAAAACTGCACACAGAATCTCCTCGGAGATACAGCCTTATGTGTTTGATCCTGAGCTATTTATTGAACATAAAATGTTGTATAAATCAGCATAGCGTTTGTCTACTGAGTCCATTGTCTTGTCATTTTATGTTGTTGAATGTTTGATGTCAACTCTGAGTTTAAAATGATGCTACGTCTTCCGGGATAACCAGGAAGTGAACTCGCAATTAGCTTTTAATTTAAACTGATGCATTTGGACTTCTGGCTCAGCCTTTATCATTAAAATACATTCCAAGCAACTGACTCTCATTTCCTGCACATTTGCATGATGAAGGCTGAGCCAACAGTCCAATGCAGCATTTAATTTAAACACAAACTCACGCCCCATGACTAGGCCAAGAGTGTTATTGGTCGTTTGGTGAGAAAAATTTTGATGCAAAATCAGTGTAAAATAAAAGTTACAAATTCACTTACTCAAATCAAAGGTTCATGGGAGCTGAATTGGTCTATTTTCACTGTGATAACTTCTTTTTTACCATGTTAAGCACTGTTTTAAGTGGAACTACAGGGAAGTGGCTGATTATAGGCGATATTTCAATAGTGGGATCTCTTCTGCTACATGACTTTACATTAAATAAACAGCGCATTTTGAGAGAGGAGACACGGTGTTGTGTGCTTTTGTTAGCTGTCGTTGCCAGGAGTACGGATTAGAGGCTTTCTTACAACGAACCTCCGGTACGACTGTGACGGTTTCGCAGATTGGGGCGGGTGTAAGCGTAATCGCGAGGACGCAGTTGACCGCCTATGTGAAGCCACATGTAGAGGCTAGTGGCCTGGGATCACTAGCACCAATTAGCTCTGAAATGGCCTTGGCCTCGACTGGCCTGATAGTGTGAAGGCGGCTATTTACGCACACACGCACACACAAACACAATCAGCACACAGATACAGGTAAGACCCTTTGCATATTCTCTCTCATTCACACCCACACAAACACACACACACACACATCTAAATATTGTGCCTGTGTTGATGTTTTGATGTGCACAATGCTGATATCTTACTTTGGATGCGACTGTGGAGGTCCACTGCTGAAACTTGGGGGTTCCCCCATAGACCAGTCACTCTTCATGGACACACAGCTGGGCACTGGAGACACTGCTCTGGGTGTCTGTAGTCTGCTACACAAGGAGACAAAACACAGCTAAGGTAAATGCTAATAAGAAAGTATTACTTCACATGATATCTAGAAACATCCATTCACAGACATCAGACACACATTCATTCATTCTCTATTGCTCTCTCCCTCTCTCTCTCTCTCTCTCTCTCATGCACGCATGCACCACATGTCTGTCTGATTTGATGTTTTGATGTGCACAATGCTGTTAACTTACTTTGGATGCGACTCTGGAGGTCCACTGCTTAAACTTGGGGGTTCCCCCATAGAGCAGTCACTCTTCATGGACACACAGCTGGGCACTGGAGACACTGCTCTGGGTGTCTGTAGTCTGATACACAAGGAAGGAAGGGAAATGACACACACTCACACACACTTGGGAATGTTCATGCAACATGAAAAAAGAAAAGAATTTTAAGATAACATGAAAATAATGTGTCTACACATAGCACACAAACACACACACACACACACACACACACACACACACACACACAGCTACATCTTGTGTTAATCCACATTTAAGCACATACACAAACAAGATGCTGAAAATATAACCCTGCAGTGACCTGTTGTATCACCATGAGACATAAACTTTGCATAAAACCATTTTGTATGCACTCTGATACTTGTTCTCTGCCATCTGTTGGATACCTTTTGGCACTACAACAATTCTGACATGTGGCATGTTACAATTCCAAATGGCCGAATTTCATGAGCACTGTGTTAGTGAGGTCAAGGGTAATGGTCATTTGACATTGTTGGCAAATGTTTCCTTCACATATTTATCAATATTTTAAAATAAGCTCTTACGTAAAATTAAAATTACGTAAAATTTTACATTTTAGTTTGGAGTAAAATTGAGCAGAAAAGCTTGTATCAGAATTAATACAGCTAATATACATTTAGTAGTGGTGAGTGATTAAGCGTTTTTGTCTGGATATACATTATGTCTTCCAAAGTCCTATAGTCATATTTACAACAAATAATTTAACTCATAAATGAATTCATAAATGCCCATGCCATGGCTAACCGATAGATGGCTAAAAACAAGTTCCCTACTGAAGATGTTCTGTGCTACCTTGATTGCAATTAGAGCAGCATAGAGGGCCTCATAGAGACAGATTATGAAGTGGAATATAAGAGGTTTCGTAGGTTTTTGTACTTGCTGCTATCCCCTGCACTCCCTCCCTGTCCATCTGATCACTACTAACTTACAGTGGATTGGTTGAGGTGGTTCTGTGTTGGGGTAGATCAGTACTAACTTACTGTGGATCAGGCGGATCCATTGGATGGGGCGGTTCTGTGTTGGGGTAGATCACTACTAACTTACTGTGGATCAGGCGGATCCATTGGATGAGGCGGTTCTGTGTTGGTTTGGACAGACTTCTCAATGGAGCTCTTCAGCTTCACACAAACACCTCTGGACACTGGACATTATCCTCCTTCAGTATGCAGCACTGGACATAAGGAAGAGGAATATCATACACTACAGCATGATGCTGCTACAGCTCCACAGCTAGGTGACTAAAGTACGTATTTAGGAACTAGTGACATAACGGAGGATGGACACAGATGGGAACAGATGGACTATGGGACAAGTGAAGCCTCTGGAGTTGGGGAGAAAACAAATAAAAGGAGAAACAGCAACATGCCAACCTACTAGCTACCAGCAGCGCTCCCATCAGGACATGGCCACTGTAATGCTGCTATTCTAGATGACCTATGCAGGACCTCACAGCCTGGACACTTACAACACACAATCACAACAGCACATCTGTCCTCTAGCTCAAATGTCCCTTGTGTGTGTGTGTGTGTGTGTGTGTGTGTGTGTGTGTCTGTGTGTGTGTGTGTGTCTGTGTGTGTGTTGGCATTAAAATGATTTTCTTAAATATCCAAAGTAGCTAAATACCATCAGGCTAAATGGCTGTCGGCTTCCTGCACATGTGTAGTGTATCTAATCGACAACCCCAATTCTGATGAAGTTGGGGCGTTGTGTTAAATATAAATAAAAAATAAATGCTATAATTCTCTTGAACAGCACAAGATAGCACTCACACATTATATTTTGAGGGTAGACCTTAAATATTACCAGATAATGAGGTCAAACTGCTTTCTATACAAAATCCCAACAGTGTGGCTCCATCATAAGGGCAACCAGATGCTAAAATGGCCGGCGTGCTGTCCAGATCCGTCACATTTTAAGCATAATAAAAAGGAAAACATGATGAAGACACGTACAAGTTGCGCTGCTGACAACATGTCATGAACAAGAAAGAAAGCTGTTTTTTAAGCAAAATCATCTTGTCAGTTTATATAATTAACTGTGGAGTGTCCTCCATTGTTTTTTTGTCTAACTCAACTTCTCCTGCCTTTTATTGACACTGTTCCAACTTTGAGACACGTTGCTGGCCTAAAATTTAAAATGACCATAATCCATACGACAAGAAAAAAAATCCAGTTTCAATAACTGATATGTTGTCCTTGCACTATTCTCAAACACATATATTGTTTGTATGACTTGAGAATTATAGCATTTCTTTTTTATTTACATTTAACACAACGTCCCAACTTCATCGGAATTGCAGTGTTTTCCCCAAAGCGTCTAAGCATATCGGCACCAATACGCTTCTTTTTTCGCCGATACGCATCAAGTTTTGCCGAGACGCTTTCATAAAATGCCGATACGCTTAAAAATCATGCACAAAAACATTCCCCCCGGGATTTTCCCCAAACAAGAAGCCCCAATGTAGGCAAATGTAGGCTGCGTTTTTAGGAAACTTCCGTGGTGGGTGTGTAAACTACTATACTGGCGAAACTGGCCAATCACATGCCGATTACAGTGCTCCTTTTTTTTCCCGCCAGTCAGCTGTGTCAGAGAGTATTGTAGAATCTAAGATCTTTAACGCAAACCTCGGGGCTACTAAAACTGCCTGACTTTGACTGTAGC
This sequence comes from Coilia nasus, assembly GCA_027475355.1. Taxonomy (NCBI): domain Eukaryota; kingdom Metazoa; phylum Chordata; class Actinopteri; order Clupeiformes; family Engraulidae; genus Coilia; species Coilia nasus. Next base: position 7,605,758 of record CM050198.1, read on the forward strand.
AGCTAAATGCTACACAAGAAGGAAGGAGAACGCTCTCCTTGGGACATGCTCATGTAGCAAGAAAACTTTCTCCACAGTGTACAGAATGCGATCGGATCATCTAGCTGCTGAAAGAGAGAGAGAGAGAGCGTGAAAGGCAAATCCTCCTTTATTTAGAGCAGAGAAGACTGTTTCATTGAATAGGACACTCGTGGAATTTAACTAATAAATTAGTCCTTACGTCTTTCTGGATTTGTTGATGGTTCTTTTTAACAAGGTGTCACAATCCGCAATTATTTGTGATTATTTCAAGCCTAATAGTGTACGTTGTTACTGTTTGGATTTCCAGAAAATTTGCTTCATTTCAGACCAGGCTGCAGCCTGTATGGTGTTGTTAGCGCACTAACGCTAGCGAACTACGCTAACATAATGTTTTAAACTAACAGCTGCCACTTTACTTACCAACACCCACCTAAATAGCCTACTAATACTTATATTAGCTGAAGTGGGGAAAGTAATATAAAGTTGTAAGGTTATTGCAGCGTGTTAAATTCAAGGTGAGTCGATAACTGTTAGCATTACCATATTACCAATCATTTCAATGAGCTATTTAGTTAGCTTGTTACATGAACACTGAAATAAGAATTTGTTGTCACCAGACATCATTCTAGATAATACTACACTACACTGAAATATATTTATCTGCAGAATCTAAGATCTGTGGTACCAATTCAGCTTTCATGTGGCCATACAGGGAGATATTTAGTGTGGTGCTCATTAGCATCGAGGGTCCACCTGTCCGAGAGATGTGGTTGGAGGCTGCAGCAGACAAGTGGGCGGCCCAGAAAAACAGGAGGCTCAACATTTAGTTTAGACATTTTAGTGACAGCCTAGTCAAATTCATGTGACATTATATAGTGCTTGCAGTATTTCTTGTGTGACAATTAGCCTTCCCACCTGGGAGTTTTGGCTCTTTCAACTCACCAAGTGCAACGAGTTTTTTGTTCTACTTGTGCCAAAAAATGCAACATTTTATTAAAAGTGTTATGTTTCCACCAGCCTTCTGGGACCAAAATTTAGCTTAAGATCTTCCTAGAATGCACCATTTTAGCTCTAGAAAAAAAATTCCCCAGGGTGCATGCCCACCAATCCTCCTAGCTACCGTGCCACCGCGTCATCGTATTTACATCAAAATTTAAACCCTTCTTTTTATTTCTGGGGAAAACACTGGAATTGGGGTTGTATCTGCGTAGGAAGACTGAAACATGGCTACCCTGCAGCTTGTGTGGACATGTAAAGTAATGTGGACAAGCTCTTTAAGGGCACACACACAGGGTAAAAAAGAATATGCAGCAGATTTCAGCCCTGTTACAGGCCTATTCAAGACAGGCATTATTGCTAAAATAACAAGCGCTCAACTTTCATACACTTTATATTTTCTTGTATTCCTAAATTCTAAATTCTTAAACCCACCCCATATAGGCTACAATAATACCGGAAGTGGATATACAGTAGTTGATTATTTATTGTATTATTATTACACGCCCGCAAGGCATCTTACGTCATGTCATAACTTGTTTTACAACAACGTCATATCCAAGGGGGTCGGAATATATCCGGAAGTTGAAGCACCCATGGGGAAATCTCAACCCGGAAAATGACCAATAGCATGTAGCATTCCGTTGACTTCCATTCATTTTAGCGTCACTTTGAAATCAAACAACTTTACATGAGAAGCCATCCGTACCTTGATATTGGCATCGTTGTAAACCGGAGAGGCCACAGCAAAACATATTTGCTTCGATCAGAAATCTGTCATGTTATTGCCTTGTAAGAAACGTTTATCTGAAATTATGCTAAAAATGACGCCAAAAATCATGCGACGGCTAGTGAGTTTCTGTCGCACAGGAGAAAATTTACCGTACTGGTTGGATAACAAGCTGTAGCCACAGTCATGCTCGTTTACTTTTCTATTCATGTTGGGGAAACATTTACATCACTATTTCCAGAAAAATAAGCGTAGAACTTGGTATTTGTTTGTAAGCTGAATCGCTATCTTTATGGATTTTACTATTCGATGCAAGTGAATTGAGAAAGACTGCTAAGCTAAGCTACACGCTATAGCTTGTAGTTTACATGCTAACTAGCTAGCTCCCTTGACATGCTGGCTTGCAAGACTGCCTGGAACCAAAGTTAGTTGACGAAGAATCAAGTCCCCACATACAATATTAGCCCCCCATTCCACTAAGTGATTGCAGCTATAACGGTAGAAGAATACTTAAGAAAATTATCGTACGCTGTATGATTTGTGATTGAGCATCTACCACTCAATTTATAGTATTTGGGTTCACTGGCCGACGTGACCGTACGTCACCCCGTGCTTGCTCAGTTGCCTTGTGACCAATTAAAAATCTCAAAATCGTGCTTCAACGGCTCCAGAGAACGTTTAATGGGAGTATGGGATCCGTAAATCGGCTTAGTGATGGGCAATAAAGCCCCAAACAAAGCTCCAAACCAATTTCCTTATTGTGCCGAATCATGGGTCGCAGCCTCGAACCACGAGAGACCAAAAAAAAGCGAAATCTGTGTTTTTGTATTCTTTATTCAAGTGTCAATAAGCTGTCATTGCTGCGTGTTGACGTCCTCATTTCTTGAATGATACAATAAATGTACATTTTTTGCGTCTTAGTTCATTATGCCTAAAATGGGTCTCACGCCGCATTGTCTCACTTTAGCAAACACGTTAGAGGGAAAGGTCGCACAGTAGGGAGCTTCTCTGGCGCAACTTGTCTCCCATCCACATATCAACCATACCTGTCGCTGCTTAGCTAGAATATCGTCAGTAGCCAGCCTATGCACCTATTCTACAGGCAGTTGTGGTCAGCACCTGATCAAGTTGCCACTTAAACCACATTCCTTTGTAAGCTTAATGATTTATAAATTTAGGTTTAATAACATTATATCAAGACTGCCAACTTTAGACTTATTTAAGAAATTAGCCACACCGTTTTGAAAATGCTTTGCTGAAATAATGACAAGTTTGCAAAACAAACACGTGTGGTAGCCTACTACTTTATTTAAAGATTTACTTCGTGGTCAGAGTGTAATTATTATTAGGCTATTATTATTATTATACATTTCTTATTATTGTGCATTTGTGACATCATGCTAAATGCAAATGTGGTGATCTCCTGATTAGAAATCGCTATTAGAAGAAGCATCCCATCAGAAAACGCACGTTTCAGACAGTTTTGCAAGGCTACAACAACCCATAAAGCGCTGCGGTGGTTGGAGGAGTTGAATCAGGTTCCAACGCAGTCACGTGGTATGTTCAAAAATGAAGCTTCATTTGTCATCAGTCACGTGATTTTATTGTAACAACACAAGCCCCAACACCGTGGCTTCATCTGGCACGCCCTCTTTGTTCGACGCAAGCTCCGATGCCTTACTTCAGATGTCCCATCACTAAATCGGCTCTGACGGCTCTCATTGAAAACGACGCCATCCCTCAGTCCATTCTCTTCTACTGTCTATGGTCATATCAGAGCAGACCAACAGGTCGGACAAGACACTTGCCGCATTTGACTTGAGCTAGACGTTTGCATTCGTTTGCATCCGTTTGCAGCCTGACGCAGAAAATGTTGCATTGTGGTTAGAAATTGTGTCCGACATGCCCGAAATGTGTGAGGTTGTCACGAGTTGTCACAACAATGCGACCATAGCCTCATTCACGATCTCGCAAAATTGCGCAAATCGACGCAGCGCACATGCGCGTTGCGTGACCGTAGCGCATGCCGGTTAGAAATTTGTCCACGATGGTGTAGGTGGGAGTGTTCTCTGCTCTGCAATCCATGTCACATGGCCAAAAGACATCGCGGGAGCAAGATTACTGCTGCGCAGCAGCGCATTTGCTCTCCGCTCGCTGCTCAGTCGTGGAACCGCCTCCATGACGTCGGCACTTTGCCCTGATTGGCTTCTGTCTACGCTGACGTGTATGGCGTTTGTTTTGATGAACTTCCATGTCCGTAGGCACATGTCCGTGTTTGCCGCTCAAGTGTCACAAAAGTCGCATATGTATGGTCGCACCTCGGCGCACGTGAACATAAATAAACCTATAAATTGCTTAATCTAATGCAACAACCCTAAAGCGTGCTGTACATAAATTGGTCAGTTCTCTCATTCACCTTGCATTAAACAGTGATGGTAACGAAGTGAATACGTGATATGTATTATCTGCCTCCTTCAAATGGTTGAAGGTGGAAACGGTGGTGCAGTGGTAGCTCTCTTGTTTTCCATGTGGAAGACCCGGGTTCAATGCCCAGTTAGGCTGTTTTTCATATGCCACTGGCGATAGTCTGATATTATTACTACTGACACAGTGTTCATAAATACAAGTTAAAACGAAGTGTAAGTGATGATAGGTCGTTTGTTTTGTCGTGCCAAAAATGCCACAACCACATTGTGTTCTATCATAAGTTGCATGCACAAGCAGCTGTCGTGTAAGTCATTTTTATCATGTTTGACAAGATATATTAAATATGTACTAAATATTGTGGAACAGACTATGCAACGATCAATTAATTTGCACACACAAGCCACTCAATTGTAATTGTTTTGCAGGTCGCGGAGTTGCAGTTTTAATTAGAATTACTGTAGTAAAAATTACAGTCCACAAGATGGCGACCTAGGATCGATCCAGCCAAGTCTCGTCCGGTTTCGTCATGTCTACGGGCAGTAGACTGTCCAACATGTTTGCAGGGTTTGTATCCCCGCCCCTCCAGCACCCAGCAAATCTCGTTGCAGAAGCTAGACCGCGTCGGCCAAGTTGGATGAGCCTCATGACACATGACCCGAAAACTCGCGGGAGCATGACGCTTACAGACAAATCGTACAGACCTTTGCAGTTGCCTCCACACAACTGCAAGTGGCTAGCTAACGCCTCCTCGGTGGAGAGGGGTCTAGCTGCAGACACATGGAGAAGTGGAGCTCCACCGGAAAACGTCAGCTCCACTCTCCGGAAACACGTCAGCCCCACTCCCGGCAAAAGCATAGACAGTAGAAGAAAGTTGGAGAAGAAGTTGAGGAGTAGCGAACTAAGCGACAGAGTCAGCGACAGAGCTCCTAGACTTTCAATAAACGTGAGTAATGTCAATTACAAACGCTTACGTATTTGTAATCGTAATTAATTGGAAAGTATATGTTCAGCATTTATACCTACGTTAAACATTTACAACGGATGATTGATTATCTAGCTTGTTGGTATCGGCTATCGCCATGTTGGATCATGTAGTTGTGGTTTTCTACATTGACCTGAAAAATGTTAGGTTTGTCATATCTTTTTACATAGCTTGAGCCAGTGTAGAAAAATAATTATAGTAAGCTGATTTAGGGTTCTGTTTTAATGTTATGGATATATGTATGTTCGAGTTTGGGGCGGGTTAGTTGAAAACGTCGGTCGGGTGCGGGTCGTTAAAACATTGACTGCTGCATATGTCCCTTACATATGTGGCTCATCATCTATAGTGCCCGTCCTGCCATGCATAGCAGGTCCGGCCCAGTTTTAATTGGTCATGGGGTCATGATTGAGGCCATGTACACACGTAGCCGGGTATTTTTAAAACCGAACATTTCCCCCAATTCGTTTATAAAAAATGTTTTATCCACACGTACCTGGGTATCTGATAAAACGAAGATGTTTCTCTGCGTTTAGACCTGTCATCCACACGAAGACGCGTCAAAAACGAATATTCAGAATATTTTTGGCGCAGATAGTGACGTTCTAAAACACAAATCTCCGGTTATCTCTGTCCACACCAGCATGCATAAACGGAGTTTTCAAAAATCTTCACTTTGGCCGGAGTTTTTCTAAATATTCGTTTTTGACGCGTCTTCGTGTGGATGACAGGTCTAAACGAAACATCTTCGTTTTATCAGATACCCGGGTACGTGTGGATAAAACATTTTTTATAAACACAAACTAAAGCTCCCGATTTACTGCTTTCAATGCTTGTAATATTGTATTCCAAGTCTTTTGCACCCCTAATGTACACTTTTTGTTTGCATTCCCCACCACCACCACCCACCATCTAAAGCAGCACTTTATACTCTTTACCCTCTGACCAAAACTGAGTTATGTGTCATACCCACAGTTGCCAGACGACATCATTAGCAGGATTTTTGTCCTGGTGGTTCTTCAAGATGGGGATCCTGCTATCTTGAACCTGGCCTTGACAGTAAGTTCAGTAACAGTTTATTTGCAGAACAGTTGCATCAGATGTTAAAATGCAATAAAATGTGAAGAGCACAAAAAAAGATTTGGGTTGGTGGGGGGGGGGGGGTATGATGTGGAAAAATATCTGTGTAGGTATCCTTACTGTTATTTTTTATTGGATTTTAGGTGTGGTGGAATGGAAGAGCCTGCCACCTCAGCACCGGGACAAATATAGGAGGCCTTACACCATTTCCCAGTGCCGCTATCTGCTGTTTGGGGGGCTGTACAAAGACTGCGGGGCTGGCTACAAAGGAAATGGTCAGCGGGGAGTCCTCCAGGGGTTTTACTCCACAGAGGACTATCCTGGCTATTGTAGCTGGGACTGTTTTATTAATGATGGGGGGCTGGACTAGACTGGGCTCTTGCCCTGCCCCATACTTGTTTTGATGTTTAATTGAAGTCTTGACACCATTATTTATGAACAAGACAGTCAAATGGCTTTGGCATGTTTTCATTATGACAGTTACTTCTGTCTTTGTTTTCCAATGCAAAGAAAAAAGTTTAGAACTCATTGACACTGCCTGTAGTGTAAAATGACTGTACAGGTAGTGTATAGTGCATTTTCAGGTACTTACATATTTTGAACAAACATAAGAAACGCCCTTTTGCTACACATGCATACATACATACATGCACATATGTGTATATGCTTACTGTTATGCCCTTGTATTCCCCCCCTCCCAGCGCTTCTCTTGCACATGACACAAGTAAAGACTTGCCTAGGTGTCCCCTGCCCAGCAACTCAAGACTCCTTTTTTTTTTTTTTTAGTCACCCCCCCCCCCCCCCCCAAATCTTTATGCCTTATTGGTATATTGTCATACCAGTTGTTTAACCCACTGTGATACCATGTGCCTACTTGTACATCATTGCCCATATTGGGTGCCTGTATGTGTATTGTTGTCCCTACTGTGCAATACAAGTACACATACTTGTTTAGTCTATTGTATTTATTGTATTGTATTATGTTCTGTGTTATGTGTATAGAGAGCTAACATCTGCCGGAGTCAAATTCCTTGTATACGTAAGTATACTTGGCCAATAAAGCTGATTCTGATTCTGATTTGGTAGAGCTGTGCACAAATGTGAACAGCATTACAGTATGTATTGTAACTGAAAATAGGTAAATCATTCTGGCACATCCAGATGTTCCTGTCTGTTTGCCCACATATTTTCATCTACATCACAATGTGTATCATCCCTTGCAATGCAGCAAGGAAAGTATCTCCTGGAGTGGCAAATCCACCCTCTGCATTTCATTGTTCCTTTCAAAATGGCACTGTACAATTGTTTCATGCGCATTTCATTTCGCTGAGCACTCTGTCAATTGTTGCAATTGACACAGATTCAATATAGACAAATACATTGTTATCCTCTATGACAGCGCTTTGATTTTTTTTTTTCAAACTTATTGCATTGTTTGCAATCACCATTGCACAAATGGCTTTCTCTTGCTACAGGGTAAAAAGGGTCCCTCTTCCAATTTAGGAGACATTTCCAGTAAAAATGATAAAGAAAGAATTTGATAACTAGTTCAACAATTTTGTATGTAATGACTCAAGCAATAAAACTAAGACTAATAGTTTCATTGGGAATGACTATTCAGCACCCATAAGTATATGATAATGTTAAAAAACATTGTATTGTATAAAAGCAACTGACACATGTCCAAAAGCATTTGCAATTTGTTCAGAGTAAGGAGAAATTGCTACTATGAGGTGCACAAATGACTAAATGTTGTGGAGATTGAACTAATAGTTATGAGAATTTACATTCTGATCTGAGAAAAGCACCAAAGCGACTGAGAAAAACTGTAATGACAAAATGACTTGAGAGAGACAGAGGTCATCTGTTGATGAAGCCTATGTCTGCAAAAATACTACACGGGACTGAAGATCACACACATACTCTCTCTTGCCCCCCATATAATTGCCATACATTTAACGCTAAACCTCACACCAACGCAGCTTCAAAGGCATGCTTACAGGTTCAACAGAGAACTGAAATGTATGCATGTGTATACACAATACATAGTTTTCGTCCTTTAAACACTTTATTAACATGTCACCAAGTACAAATATCACATTATCGTATCAAAGAAGGCTAATGTTAAAATATTTCTCGTCACATATACCTACAACAGTACGTAAGTCAAAGTCGTGCGGTTTATAAAGACATTCAACAAGTACAACTGTAGCAAAAACTTCGATAATTTCTGCAACGTTGTTATCGAACATCAACAAAACTACTTCCTAGTTTGAGTGGAGTGGAGCTACGTATTTCCTGTGGAGATACGTGTTTCCGGTGGAGCTGACGTGTTCCGGTGGAGCTCCACTCCTCCATGGGTCTGCAGCTAGACCCTCTTGCCTCGGTGACGCTACTTTGCCATGGTTGGTTAAAAGTTCACTGACGTCTGTGCAGGTGCATTGTCCGGTGCTTCCCGACTGGACTTGTCATCTAAAGTGTACGTTATTGTACTCCAATTTGAAGATATATCTCTTCTCTTTATTTTTACCTTGTTCTGATGGTTAATCTGACGCTGTCAAGCCCGGCCCATTATTTATTTAATTATTAATCCCATTTCTATTTCATTGTCCGTGTTATATACCTACTTATGGTCTTTGTTTCATGGTTTTGCTGTCTTAGTTTTCATGTTTGTGTTGTGGAGCACCTTGGGGCAATTCGTTTTGTTCCAATGTTAATCTAAACAATAAGAAAGACTCGACTTCAATTAAACTCTCAGTGCACCCCACTACAACCATAGACTGTAGAGGACTACAACCCCCGCCCTCCCTCTCCACACATGACTTGTGTGTCATCTGCTACGATGATCGGGGAGGCGCGAGCTCACGTTAGGATTTGTGTTCGATTTTATTTTCCTCATTTAATGCCCACCCCTGCTGTGACCAGCAATTCTCGTTGACGTATGCAGCCAGTTGCAGACGGGCGGACTGGAATCTCGAACGAGCCTAATACCGCCGACTTCGGACTATTTTGATATAGGCCTGACCGTATGACGCGCTACGTTAAAAAAATACTTATGAATATGCTTGCAGTATAGTTTGTTTCTGTCCCAAAAACACCATAGATTGTCCCTACCGCAAAAAGCCACATACTGTCACACGGCAGCCTATTTATCAGAAAAAAAAATAATGTGACGTCGCCCAAAACTAGGCCTATAGTCCAAGTTAATGGAAATAGTTCACGCCAGAGACGTATGTAGTTAACTGAATGTGTTTCCGGCAATCTCGTAAACGTATGTTCATTAATTCACCATATTTCGTAAGATATTACTTTCTATTTAAAATAAAACTTCTGTTTTTGTAGAGTACAGGCTGTGAAGGGACGGCAAGGCTACAGCAAGATCGGCCTACCTCGCGTCGGTAAAGGCGCATCATAGTTCAGTGTTTCTCGGAAGGGAGAAAGAAAAGTTCGACCTACATCAGTAATAAAAAGAGAGCGTGGTAGGTCTGTCCACAATCGCGTTCAACATGTAGATTACTTACGGTGTTATTGTCCATTATTGTGCGTCCTTCCTTCGACCTCGATGTAGCGTGGCTTCCACCCAACAGGTACCTCACTGTCTGAACCCTTTCGATTTCACCTGTGGCCAGGTGTGTCAGTAAGAGCGCTTCCGCGTCACATGTCCGAGGAATGAATAATATAAAGTAAGGAGTGCCATGTTCATGTTATTTATCGTGTAGTTTTTTTACTTGAATAGTTGACACATCTCATATTGCAATCTTCACAAAATTAGGGAAGTTTGACAAATCAGGACATTGAAAATGTCTATAAAAAAGTCTATAGGCCATATTGGAGTTGAACATGAACTGCAGTCTTTTGCTGCCATCTACCGGTCAAATGATGTTACGACAATATTGTGAGTGACATCTTTCAGGCCATATTATATTAATACTCTATTGTATTGACTCATGCAGTAGTGCGTCCCCAAAGCAGCAGTGTGTGCAGCAGTGTGAGTGAGTGTGTGTGTGAGTGTGTGAGTGAGTGAGTGACTGACTGAGTGAGTGAGTGAGTGTGGGAGCTGAAGAGCTGAAGAGCTGCATGCTGTGCTGAAGGGGAGCAGTGTCCTTGGCTGGGAGGAGCAAGAGCAAGTCATGGATCTGCCCTCAGCTCCAAGCACTGCTCCTTTGGGAGCTGCCTCTGCACTCACACAGCAACACACTCCTTTGCACTGGCTCTGGCCACTCTCTGCTATGCTGCTACATGATGACAGCTACTTGTCCCCAAGGGGACACTGTCTAGCAGGGAGGACAACATGACAGGATGTGCTCAGGCCACTACACTACTGCAGCAGGTAAACACACCTGCACAGTTTAGATGCAAAACCTTTTGAGTCCATTTTCAGAAATGTGCACAAATTAACTTGTTATAATATTAATTTCCACGTAATTTCTATCGAACTTCAATTTAAATATTAGTATTGGTTAAAAACAAATCAAGCCAAAACAATCCAAATACAGGTGGACGGATTATAAAGCTTATCAAAATGAAAGAAATATATTTCTGTAACTTTATGGCAAATGGACTGAAAGGGTTTTGCATGTGAACTCTTCAGTGTGTCCATGACGTAGACACAAGCAATTTCCCAGAGAGCAGCAAGCAGCCGTCAGCACTATAAGCTGCACCCTCACATCTTCCCAGAACTCACACACACACATTATTTAAATCTTTTATCTGATGTGAGGGCTGATTCTCCCTCTCTCTCTCTCTCTCTCTCTCACACACACACACACGCTTTAAATCTTTTATCTGATGTGATGGCTGCTTCTGTCTCACTCATTCTCTCTCTCTCTCTCTCTCACACACACACACACACACACACACACACACACACTTTAAATCTTTAATGTGTCTGTCTGTTTGTCAGTGGGAGTGTGTGTGGACACAGGGCTTCCGTCGGCACAGCTGGGCCAGCCAGGAGGCCAGGGCAGCACCCACATGTCAGCTCAGAGCGGCGGCTCCGTCAAGGCTCACACCATCGCCGGCTGCAAGTTTGACGGCCCCGTCACCTTCAGCTAGGCTGGGAAGCCAGTGAGGCCCGCCAGACTGAAGCACACCCTGCTAACACACACCCCCTCTTAGGGCTCATTTCCACCGCCTCGTTCAGCGCGTAGCCGTGTTCAACGCGTGGGCGTATACAATAGGTTTGTATGGGGACAGAATACGCTCAGAACACGCTTGCGGTGGGAATGGTCTCATCTGCTAACGTGCATTCTAAATGAATACGGACAGAATACGGCCACGCGCTGAACACGCAGAGAGTGCGGTGGAAATGGGCCCTTACAGGGCAACTCTAACTTTAGCTTACTAGCACTGTCTACTTGTTACATGCACTTATCATGTACTAACAACATGTGATATTATGTACTTACACTGTACATACCTAACACTAACCCCAATGCTAGTCCTTAACCCTAACCCTATGGAACAATGTAACTACATAATGTTGTTTATACTGTAACAGGGACCGTAAAATAAAGTGTAAGCAGAAATAGTGGTGGTGTTGTGTCAAACTGGGTGACTTGTGGAGCTGGGCTAGCACAGAAGAGCAGTTAGGAAAGTTAGGCTTAAGGGGTTTAAGGTTGGGGTTAGTTAGATAGTAGCGTTAGTTAGATAGTAGCTAATTCCGTTAGGGTATCTCATCTTGACGAAGCAGTTCAACTCAACAGAACACTGTTTTTTTTCAGTGATTACACATAATGAGAGTTCTTTCTTTTTTTCCTTCTTTCTTTCGATCTGAGCGAGTAACTTTGTTTATGTCTGGACAAAGTCTCCAGTCTTCAGTTGACGTTTTAATCATCAGCCATAGTGTCATGCTGTGTGCCTCGTAAATGCAGAGTTTCCAGCACTGTAGACTTGGTATCTTTCCAAAAGATAAGGTGGATTGATTTTGTGTGGAGCCTTTAAAGATAAATAAAATGTGTATATTTTTACAATCATGGACAGTCTCACTGCAACATTTGCTTCCACCAGGTGAAGGTCTGTCACAGTTACACACATGAACATGCTTTAGGGTCTCTCACTCACACACACACACACACACACACACACACACACACACACACACACACACACACAGATGAGAGAACAGAGAGTAATTATTATTATTATTGTTGTTGTTGTTATTATTATTATTATTTGGTCTTCAAGTTCATGGGTGTTCCTGAGGCTGCTGGTGCCTGGTGTTGGGTTCTGTCTGTCTCATCATGTTTCAAAATTAAGGGCCAAAAAACAGGAAGGGCTCAGATGTCAGGGCTCAGATTTGACTTTTGTTAATGATCCATTAAGATTAATGTTCACTGATAGAAAATGCTACCACAGTCCTTAGTTTTATGGGACAGTATCAGGCATGCGGTCAGTCAGTAAACTGAAAGCATTGGCCATTTGGTAAAATATTAACTTTCATACATACTGTGCTGTACACGTGCACATGGTTTTTCATATCTTTTTCTGATACTTTTTCTGATACGCTGCTTGGGCTGAGCTATACTTGTTAAAGCTGTTAAAATAAACTTGGCTGTGTTTACAGGACAGCTAGTAAGTAAGTTTGGAGGAGCGGACCTTCTATCTGTAGTTCAAATGAGAGACAATTCTGCTTCCAACCTGTAGGGCGACTGAAGACAAAAACGACTTAGTGCTGCTTTAAAGTAAACTTGAGCTGCCAACAGCCTTCCTCTGGCTGTGTTCACATTACGTCTAACAGGCCTTATTGAGTCTGTGACCTGGAACAGCCTGTAACGTGTCACTCACCACTGCATGTGTAACGGATACCAGCTAGGACAGCTCGGCATAGAACATAGAACGTTAGTAAACCTCCCTGCCGACACCTCACAAAGATACACTACTGGTACACTTGTCTTACGTTTGTCTTCCATAATGAAGTTGCTCTGAGGTCGCGGGTTCGAGACTGGGTCTGGACTGCACAGAAAGACCCAGGTGGGAGTGAGGATTAGGGGGGTGAGTGTAATGGATGCCTGGCTTTTAGCTCACTTGGTAATGCGTCTGACTCCCACACCGGAGTTGCTGTGAGGTCACGGGTTCAAGACTGGGTCTGGACTGCGCAGGAAGACCTCGGTTACACATGCAAACACCACTCACCATGCACATGAGGGTGCCAGTTGCTCTCCCAATGAAGCAGGCACACGTTTGTATTTTGTTCTTGCTTGGTTTTGTGCTCAAAATTGACATTCTGAACAGAAATGCAGATGCTAAAACTTCAAATGAGCTAAAAGAAACAACTGGTTACTGTTTTTGTCTGCGTACGTGTTCTAGGGATTATACTTGGTTTTGTGCTCAACATTTATATTCCGAACAAAAATACAGATGCTAAAGCTTACAGATGCTAAATGAGCTAAAGGGAACAGCTGGTTAGTACTGTTGTGTACGTATGTGTGCTAGACTAGACTGCTAGACTAGACTGCTCTAGGTATTAGACTCAGACCCTTTTCTAAAAGGAATCCAAAGGAATACTACATGAAATGTTCTGCAAAGATCACAAATAAACCCTAAGCTTTAATACTGGTCTGAAAACCTTTTTTCACTTTTAACAAAAGTTATCTTCACATTGGTGGATTTCAAGTCGTACTGTGAATTTCAAGGACTATTAATGTTGTTGAACATTACTACATTACACACTTAAACATACACTATGTCATATGAACTGATTTCAGGCCACAGAGGTATACACTATGTCATTACATATAAACTCATTTCAGACCACAAAGGTATACACTATGTTGTTGCATATAAACTGATTTCAGGCCCCAAAGATATACACTATATTGTTACATACTGTATAAACCGATTTCAGGCCACAAAGGTATACACTATGTCATTGCATATAAACTCATTTCAGACCACAACGGCATACACTATGTTGTTGCACATAACTGTACTGATGCGTCCCAGTGAAGCCAGAATGCTGCATAGAGGGGCTCTGTGAAGCTGTTGTGGTTAAAGGTGTAGAGATGGGTCGTCCAGTCAGAGTGGACAGCGTAGAAGGACAGGCTTCCGATGTGGCAGTCCAGATACACGCCGATCCTCTGCGCGCCGGGGCGTCTGTAGGGTATCGCCTTGCCCTTCCCAGCATGCCTAGCCACGTACTCACCCTGGGAACATTCCAGACTCCAGGACATAGCGTTGTGGCCGATCACCGTGCTGCTGTAAGCGTCGTCCTGGTCTGTGCGTTTGTACGTCACACCAGCGTAGACGTCCCCGCTGCACTGGAGCTCCCAGTAGAAGCGCTCTTGGCTCAGAGGCTGGGCGCAGAGGACCTGATGCAGGGTCTGGAAGCGGTCGGGGTGCTGGGGGTACGGCTGCTCCTCCGCCACCCACGTCGCTCTCTCGCGCCCGTCCGACAGACGCAGCTGCTTATGGGCCGTGTTCCAGTCCAGGCTGAGTCTGACTGGGTCTGTTGGGGAAAGGACAACACATACATGGGCCCCGGAGCAGAAGGAAATCACATCTGCATGAGTATTTATATTTCAGTCAGTCAGTTAATGAATAAATGACTCAATCAATCAATTAGTCAATTAATCAATCAGCCAAACTATCTAAGGTATCTTCAGGTCATCTGCCTGTCTGTCTATCTGTCTGTCTATTACTTATTACTCACATTTTGTCAGTCCAGGTTTCATCCTGATCTCGCCTCCATTGGCATAGCTAAGGATGAGAAAAAGAAAAACTTTTAGCACTTTTGTGATGTGTGTGTTTGTGTGTGTGTGTGTGTGTGTGTGTGTGTGTGTGTGCAGGGGCACTGCTGAGGGGGGATAGATCAGGATGATTCAGGGGGCCCAGAGCTTCACAGGGGCCCACAGAAGACTGTTATATGATTGGGGTGGGGAGCCAAAGTTATTTTCTTTCAGGGGGCCCACAATTTCTAGCAGCACCCCTATGTGTATGTGTGTGTCAGTCTTTATAATGCATTTATAAATAAATAAATGGGAAGCCCACACTAGCATGGCCCAGAAATAGCAATGCGCTATACCAGCCTCAATATCAGCAGCTGTGCTCCACTGGGCCTTTGCTTGAAGGGCACTGAATGAAGAGTTGCACTTTACTGATGAAGTCAAAGATCAATCTTTCACCAGTCAACTTTGTGAGGTGAGTATGAGGTGTCAGAATTAACAGAAATCATTGTGTTCTTTTATTTATGTGAGTGAATAATAAAAGGGGCATACCTGCCTTTAGCGGGTTTGTGTGTGAGGTGTACTAATAAGAATGAACGGAATAGAGTGGAGTTATTGCTCTGTACATGCACTGTAAAAAGTGCTGCTTGGAACCAAGCTAAACATACTGTAGTATGAAAACTACTATATATTTGTGATACTTGAAACAAATAGTGTAACAGAAGTAGTGCAGGGTAAGCCAATGTAAAAAAGAGAAAATATCCATGCAGCCAGTTGTCTTAATGTCCAACACTTTTACAGCGTAGGTCGACGCATTTCATGTATACATCCTGCACTGTATGTTGGTTGGGTGCCACCTGGTGGTCATTGTGTGGCAGTGCAGTCGTATCCGTTCCTTATTCTTGTGGTGAGGTCTCAACCTGACAAAGACCTGTATTACTTGCTACTAACATCTAAATTGTTTAATAAATTTAATGTTACATTATTTCTTTTCAAAGCACTGGTATTTAGTTTCTTTTCCCAAGATTTTGTTCTGGATAGATTTGCAAAGTTTCACAATTTACAAATCTCACTTGAAAATCTCCAGCTTGCAGCCAGCATCGTCTTGTCTGTCTGTGAGCTCTCTGACACCGGAGTCTCCTGGGTGATTGTAGCTGAGATCCAGTTCTTTCAGGTAGGAGGGGTTTGATTTGAGGGCAGAGGCCAGGAAAGAACAGCCCTTTTCGGTGAGTAAACAGCCAGACAACCTGCAAGGATGAGAAAATCAAATACTTCAGCGTGTGTATGTGTGTGTGTTCTGATTAATGATTTCAATGAGTGATACTTTTGTCTCATGTTCAAACAGCTAAAAAGGAAGACCTAAATTAAATACTGAAACGTGTGCATATTATGTATTAGATCTATTGGTAAACATTAAGTTATTAGTAAATAGAAATAAAGAACTTTTTTTCTTTTCACACAGTGAGCAAGCATTCCATTCCACTCATTTTAACTGACCTCAGTGTCTCCAGTTTGCACTGGGGATGTCTCAGTCCCACACAGAGCAGCTCCACTCCTTCATCCTGCAGGTCATTGTCACTCATGTCCAGCTCTCTCAGAGGGGAAGATGTCCCTTGCAGCACAGAGGCCATTCTATGGCAGCTTGCCTTGGAAAGCTGGCACTGCTTCAGGCTGTTTCACAAAAGCAGTTGCACATTCAGCTCTGAGGACCATTGCCTCTGTGGCCTACATGAATGTAAAGCTTTTGATTTGTTGTTTTTTTCAGCAGGATTACACGAAAGCTAGCAAGGTGTTAATCATGTTTTTAAATGGAAGCTGAGTCCTGGGGTCATCGTTTTTTTTTTTTTAATCAATATTCTTATATGGTAAAGAATTAATTTTACATTAAGACATAAAGCACAAGGTACAGTAGGCCACACAGCAAACAGCTCACGAGAAAGGAATAGATGCAGACAACAGACAACAGAGACTGATTATGACGCAAAGACCACGTACACAAAAAGCATTCCACTTTAAAAAAAGATTAAAAATTGTTGTGTTGTTGCTATATTGTGCAGACCTAATGGCTGTTAATTGCTGCCGTTTTAAGTGTATATACATAAATGTATTTTAATTTATATTTTTTATATTTTTAATTTATATTTTAATGTTGTGGTCTATTGGTTAAGGCTTGCCAAAGTGTTGCTGGTTCGAACCCTGACCAGTGGATCATGGCTGAAGTGTTGTGGTCTATTGGTTAAGGCTTGCCGAAGTGTTGCTGGTTCGAACCCCGACCAGTGGATCATGGCAGAAGTGCCACTGAGTGTAAGGCACTTAACCCCTCACTGCTCCCCGGGCGACGCCACAGGCAGGCAGCCCACTGCTCCAGGTTAGTGTGGGATTCACTAACCAACGGATGGCAGAAATAAATGTGGAGACAAATTTCCATGAATCATGAGCATTAAGAAAATTGCAGTGCTTTCTTTAAGGGTATTTTTTTATTTATGGATAGAGAACACAGATAAAATCAAATCCTCAAATGATTTCTTACTGACCCATACGTGAATAGAAGAAGAATATTCATGTATGGGTCATATATATATATATATATATATATATATATATATATATATATATATATATATATATATATATATATATATATACATATATATACATAGCTGTTGACTTCTCCATTTGACTGCCATTGGCTCCACTTCCACACAACCACCGCCAGGTGGCAATAAACCACTACTAAGGTTAAAAACAAACCCCATAACGTACAGGAAGTTTTTCTGCCTCTGCATATAGAACACCAGTGTTGCAGATGAGTCCATTCTCTTCAATATTTTGTTTCTGTTAGCACAGCCTTGTACCCGTTAACCTGGTCAAGTAAGGTATGTCCTAACATCATCTGCTTCTCAAGTCAGAAGCAACCCAAACAGGCACCTTATTAAGACGCGTTTGACACAGACCTTGTACCACAACATGTTAACAGAAGATGACGTCAAAACAAAATGAACTTTTGCACACCTCTAAAGATGACGACAGGTGCATTGGAGATGACCGCGGTCTAACTTAGGGAACTAAGAACTCCCACACACCGCCTATTCCATAAGTAAAATTGACTTATTTTATTCACAACATTTCGCTCATAGACCTTTGTCAGGTTGCTTCACAAATAGAAGAAGAAAAAAAACTCATTTTTTTTTAAATATTAGATGACGTAAAAAAAGAAAGACTTGACTCACCAAACCCTCCTGGAGACCTTCACCACAGGAAGCATTCTGCAAAGCCCCTCCGTAGAGCGCAGGTACCTCCTCAGGTCAAACTCCTCCAGGTGCTCAGCCGACATCAGCAGCAGGTAAGCGAGAGCGGAGCACTGGGTAGGAGTCAGGTTCTTCTCTTCCTCTCCTGAGCTACCGAACCTGTGCTCACATGACGGGTAGGTAACAAAATATTGCACTTAATATTGCACCAAAATATTGCACCAAAATATTATACTTTTGTAAAACAATAAATATAGCATTATATAGCATGGACAAAAAAGAACATAAAAATTAAATTAGAATTACAAGTTGAAAATGTAAGGATAATAATGGCTGACTTTCCAGAGCAGATTTTCTATCAAGACAAAAAAAAAATACATCCAAGAAAGCCATTTTACAGAAAACCATAAAGAAACACATCTCATAACACAGTATTCATAATCGACAATTGATGACAATCTCTTACCACCTTGTATTTGTACTGGCTTGAAAGAAAAACATTACGAGAAAAACTGAACTGTTCTGCCCCTGCGACAGTTGTGTTGTGTCCCTCTAGGCTTGCCGTAGCTAAGCCGCTGCCTTGGAAACCACAAAGTTTAACCACAGATGTTTTCTTCCTATAAAGTACGCTCTTCTTGCCCTCCTGTCTTAAAATGCAGATAATCCACGTCGACGAGTTACACCTTTGTGTATTGCACATCTTTGTATTCTTGTATGTAAACGTATGTTTTGTATGTAAACGTATGTAAAATGAATGCAACTTAAATGTTAAATATAGCGATGCTAATCGCGATAGCCCTCTTTTGGCGTTTATACCCAGGTAGCAAGCAGACGTTGGGCCAACGTCTGCTTGCTACCTGGGTAATGTTAAACTAGCCTTATGCTAACAGTTTGTCAGCTAACAACAGTTTGACAGCTAACTTATTTGTCTGTCGTTTTTTAACTACGTTTCAGTTTTACGGAACAAAGTAAAGACCTACTTAAGGCAAACTACTTCTGGTTGTTGATTGACTTTATGGGACAGTGAGGGCAGAGTACTACTGACTATAGGCAGAGACTTTGTAAATAGATGGACTTTGCTAATAGCCTACTGAAGACAATACGCACACATTATAATATTAAATCCGTATGAATGGATTAATAAACAAAGGCACACACTCCGCTTCTGGTCCCGCTATAGCCATTTCGCAAAGCGAATTCAGAAGTGCCTTTCACCCTGATACAAGTTGCTTGTACAACCACTGAAATGATTTTGAAAACATTACTTTAACTTATATATTATATATTAACTAATTATATATTAATTAATAATATTAAGAAACACTAAGTATCTTTCAATAATATTAAAAGATACTGTATTTAATATATTTATTGTAAGTAATCTCCTGTCAGTAGAGATTATGGACACATTAAAGCACTAATCTTATAGGTAGAGTAAAAGCTTTTTTAAATGCAGATTCTGTGTAGGGAAGAGTGCTTTTCAGCATTTTGTCATTTGATTATAGTGCCAGATTTGGCCACAGCACCTTTTTGCTATAAAATGTAACAGGCATGAGTACAGATAGACAGACAGATAGACAGATAGACAGACAGATAGACAGACAGATAGATAGATAGATAGATAGATAGATAGATAGATAGATAGATAGATAGATAGATAGATAGATAGATAGATAGATAGATAGATAGATAGATAGATAGATAGATAGACAGACAGACAGACAGACATTCACCTGTTGATTTCCTCAACAAGGGAGTCGTCCCCTAGCTCACTGAGGCAGTGGAAGAGATTGATGGTCCGATCGGGCGAGAGCTCCTCCCTGATCTTCCTCTTGATGTAGTCGCAGGTTCGGCTGTTGCACAGCTCTCCGCTGCTCAGCTTGGGCAGCAGTTGGCTCAGGACACCTTTGCGCTCCACTGTGGGAGCGAGGCCCAGGAGGAAGCGCAGGAAGAGGTCCAAATGCCCTGTCTGGCTCTGCAGTGCCTTGTCCACCGCAACCTTGTGGCAGTGAAAGAAGAAGAGAAAGAAGAAGAGCATGTTTATTGATGAGTCTGTACAATAGACAAAAAATTTGTCTTGGTGTAGTTGCATTACAGATAACATAGTGTAGTTCACAGAGGCCTTGTGGAGGTGAAAAATGAAGAATAGAAAGAAAAAGAGGAAGAAAAAGAAGAATAGTAAGAAGAGGAAGAAGAAGAGGGAGAGCATGTTTATTGCTGAGTCTGTACGACAGATGAGAAATTTCTCTTGGTGTAGGTGCATTACAAGTAACATAACAGTTCACAGAGACCTTGTGGAGGTGAAAGGGCGAGTTCCAGAGCTTCCATGCGATCCTCTCCCATAGTCCCCTCCCAACGAGGGCATTTTCGCCTGTGGTGGTGTGCGTGTGGAGGACGTAGAGCGCGGCCAGAAACTCCTGCACGCTCAGGTGCACAAAGCTGTAGATGTTCTCATCAGTGCAGTAATTGTCAACGTTGAAGATCTGAGTGCACAAGCCAGAGTGCAGGGAGGCCTCTGTGACGTCGATGTGGCACGCTCTCAGGTCTTGCTCGTAGAATATCAGCTTGCCTTCTGCCAGGTGACTGAACGCCAACTTCCCCAGCTTAACGAGCAGTCCGCGCTTCGCCTCCTGACTTGGTTTCTCTTCGCCGCTCACGTACTTCACGCCGATTTGCTTTATCTGGAAGGCCACGTAGTAGGCGTACATTTTCGTCAGCGTCTGGGGCAGCCGCTCTCCGCTGCTGCTGCTGGAGTCCAGCATCTGTCCGAGCACGGCGGCTGTGATGCTGCAGAAGACGGGGATGTGGCACATGATGTGGAGGCTCTTCTTGGACTTGACGTGCGTGATGATCTGGTCGGCCCTCGCTGTGTCCCCAACGACCTTGCGGAAGTACTCGTCTTTCTGGGGGTTCGGGGGTTCTGGGGGTTCGGACCTCTGTCTCCAGGTGGAAGTGGCGGATGAGGTTGGCCGCTGCCGGCCTGGTCGTCACCCAGATGAGAGCGGATGGCATCAGAATGCCGTGCAGAAGACTCGAGATGACCGCATCCACGGAAGACTTCGCTGTCGGCTGGCAAAGGTCGCACCTGTCAAAGTCCAGGTGGAGGGTGCTTTCATCCAGGCCATCCAAGATGAAGAGAATCTTGCCCTTCTTGAACTCGGGTGTGTCACTCAGGCCGTTCATGCCAGGGTGATACAAGAGCAGCAGATCCAGCAGGCTGTAGCTGCATCCTCTCCTGAGGTTCAGCTCACGAAACAGAAGGACAAAAACAAGATCTATGTCCTGATTGGCTGCCCCTTCCACCCAGTCCATGACAAACTTCTGCACAGCAATTGTTTTCCCCACACCAGCGATGCCCAAGGTCAGGACTTTTGAGACAGTCTGGCTTCCATTGTTGCGCTTCTGAAAGATGTTCGCTAAATTAACGGACTGCTCTTCACTGCTGTGTGGGGTGCTCTCGATGTGCATCACTTCATGTGTGTTGTTGACCCACCCACTACGGCCCTCAACTACGTAAAGTTCTGTGTAAATGTCCTGTAAACTGTACACCGTCCAGTTATGAACACCACAAAATCTCTCCTTCAGTACTTCATGAAGCCTCTGCCGTAGACAGCTGCTCCTCCGTTTGATCTGTGTTTTCTTCTCACAACGATCTGAAAAGGTGACAGAAGTGAATTAAATAATGAGAGTGCTCTTTATTGTTATTACTGTACCTGCTGGGGTTAAAAGTTAATTACCTTTATCCCGAGGTCTTTTTAAATTCCCTGGAAGAGATGAGAAGAGGGATTTAAAAAAAAAAACAGTGCAGGTGTATGGCCATCAAGCATAATATCAAGCTTTCTCTTCACATTTATCTGGAAGTCAGGCATGTTTTATTTTTGGGCTAATCACCTTTGCTCAGGTTGAATGTTAGCGTTGGAGCCAGCTGGTTTTGTCTCATGACCCTCAAGATGGCCTGGACTCTTCTAGCCGCCTGCCGGCCAGGGAAGGCCTGTACGAGGAGGTCCACGAGGTCATCCACATCGGCCCGTTCCAGTTTGCCTGCAGGCAGCAACCTCCGCTCCCTCAGGTGGGCCTTCAGCCTCTTCAGGTCCTTCTCTGCAAGCTGGTCCAGAACCTCCCGCAGCTGGCCCGCCACCGAAGCCATTGTCGCCTGCGGCTAAACTCATGCGCCCGCCACCGAAGCCATTGTCACCTGTGGCTAAACTCATGCGCCCGTCACCGAAGCCCTTGTCACCTGTGGTTCAACTCATGCGCCCGCCACCGAAGCCATTGTCACCTGGGGTTCAACTCATGAGCCCCGTAATGAGTCCAGAGGGCGAGCACTTTTTGAAGGGATCACTATAAGAAAGAAAGAAAGACAGAAAGAAGTGATCGGTCAACGAGGTAACAAACTACCAGCAAAGTAGTAAATGGAGAAATGCTGGAAATATGTTGCGTAAATGATCTGAATGTACAAGTCACTGTTTCACTGTTTCACATCTTAAATGTGAACAGAGGAGGTCAGATTTACCGAAAAAAAAAGAAATACATCAAATCCATAGTGACAAAAAAAAATAATATTGATAATATTTGAAATTTGAAAAAGTTCCATAAAAATTAGTTTTTCTTGTTTTATGCATGGGAGTTCTTTTTGTTCATAGAAACAATTTTTGATAAGTCCCTGCACCTATCAACATTCCTATTGAGTTGTACAGGTGTGCGTGAGACAGTTTGCCAGATATGTTCATCTCTTCTGAGGCAGTTAAGCGTGACACATAACATGAAGATATGCACACCTGATTGGTAGAATCATCTCTGTAGAGTGATTACACTGACAAACACAAATTTTATGTATGCTCTCGTATGCTGACACACCTGAGATCTAATGTACCTCTCCCATCAAAAAGCCCTGTAGATGGGGGTATTGTGCATATTGTGATTTGGCCTGTTTTAGTTTCATTCATAATGGCTGATATTATAGTAAATTATTGTTTTCTAGACCAGTGGTTCCTAACTGGTGTGGCCTAGGGACCAATACATTCCTGTCACTAGCAAGTCACGACCCAAAAGTCAGTGAGCCCCCCCCACCCCCAAAATAAAATAGGAATATTACAATAACATACACAGAACTATTCCCTTCATCCCTATCACCAGGACACATAACAAACTGAACAGCTAACTGATTTGTAACTAATAAGATTGCCTTTTAAATTACATTTTAACTACTAGCTCTGCGACCCACTTTCGGGTCCCGACCCACCAGTTAAGAAACGTTGTTATAGACTAAGAATGTAAAATATTGTATCACAAACTGGACAAAAGTACTAAAAGAAAAAAAAAGAATCAACCCAATAAGTAGAAATTCAGTTTGACATTGGCCATAGCATTAATGAGTGGTGTTGTGTAAATTATGTAATATATTTTTTTTTGGGTTTAAATGTGGCAGAAAAAATGCTATTTTAAACAGACAATTTAAAAAATATCAAAGAAAGAAACAAAGGATAAAAAAACTATACTCTTAAAGGTCTGAACATTTGCAAGGTCAAAATGAGGAAGTGTACTTATGGTGAAGTTAACTCCACTGTTAGAAGCACATATTGCTGACACAATGATCTTGCAAAACGCTCAAACACTGATCACAAACCTGATTGACCACAGGACTTAGTCCCACATTTTATGATCTGCAGCAACCAGTCACTGGAGCGACTTAACCCTGAGAGAGAGTGAGTCCCTGAGAGAGTCAATACCGTGAGTCATTCGGATGTAACATCACTGATTCCTCACTCACCACTGGTCGTGACATCACCCATCGTGTCTCATCCATAACATCCCTGCTGTCCACCATCCTCCTGTCATCCTGTGTGGACCAACCCTCCTCACTGCTGGTAGCACGCGACCACCGATCAGGGTGCTGGCGTAGGAAAATGAAGACAAAGACTGCAGAAGGGGTCTGACGGCTGTCTGATAGAGGGTGACAGGAAACAGTCTGTTGAAAAACAGGATGTGTGTGTGGTTTTCACTCTCGCAGTCTGCTGTTATTTTGACAGCAGCCCAACAGAGAAGGGCCCAGAACCTCAGCAGCCACTCTCTCTTCGACTATTCCAGCGTGCATGACAACACTGCTTTATTCAAGGAGCTGTAAGCAAGAATTGTACTGCTAGTGATCACAACACTGTGCTGCTATGTCACCAGAAATAAAGAAAAGCAAGTAACAGATTTCACTGGCAACAATAGTGCAGTCGTAATATGCAGATTTTATTATTTAATTTACAGCACAAACTATGATTTTTATTTAATTTTTTTTTTCTGTTTAATGTTGTTTTGCTTCTTGCCCCTAGAGGGCAGAGTAACACTTGACAGTATTCTGAAATTGGTTGCAGTACCAGTTTTGGCCACTACATACAGAACCTTCAATGGTCAGTCATTACAGTGCTGCTGCAGGAAACATTGCCGGTGAAAGGCACGCTAGGGCCCCCTACAGGCCGGGAATAAATGTTCACTGTCGGTAGCTTCTATACTCTTTGCCATGCGTGCTGTAGAGAGAACCTTCACTGGCTCTGTTCTGAGTCATTTAACCGTCTACCAATTTATAGAGATGATTAATTAACTCAAAAATGCTGCCTGGTGTGCCTTTAAATGTGTTGCATGAACAAAACATGTACTATAGATTGTAGATTCAAAATACAGATTGGGCTATTTTCTGACAAGGACAGTCAGACATACGTGTTATGTACATTAATGCTTTCCTGCAATGAAATGACAGTTACTAACTGACAGTAGTCAGACTCAGACTCAAAACTGATGGAAGCAAAGTCCTTCTCATAGGCTGCTTGCACATTATGCACATAGGCTGCTTGCACATTATGTGAGGTGAACTAAGTTAGCGGTTCCATTGGACACTGGAAACATTGGAATAACATTGTTCCACAACAGTGCTCCAACCTGTGGAGGTGGTCGGGTCGACCCAAAGACCGGTGTTGGCCGCTGGGCCTTTGCTTGTCCTCAGACAGCTGTAGGCTTCTGTGGGCCGGGTTCTGGCCCAGTGTCAGCTCACAGCCATCTGTAAATAACATAGAATAAAAAACCTTTGTTGTCATGATACAAAAGCGAGACATGCTGCAAGAACAATGACATTACAGAGAATGTAGGTCAAGGCCTCTAAGCTCGTCTCTGCCGGCCTAGAGTCCACATCAAAGAAAAAGCCCAGAGTGTCCCTGTCCTGGTCTAAGTGGGCCTGGACCAGAGTCTCCCTGTCCTGGTCTATGTGGGCCTGGAACAGTCCAGAGTGTCCCTGTCCTGGTCTAAGTGGGCCTGGACCAGAATCTCCCTGTCCTGGTCTAAGTGGGCCTGGACCAGAGTGTCCCTGTTCTGGTCTAAGTGGGCCTGGAACAGTCCACAGTGTCCCTGTCCTGGTGTAAGTGGGCCTGGAACAGCCCAGAGGGTCCCTGTTCTGGTCTAAGTGGGCCTGGACCAGAATCTCCCTCTCCTGGTCTAAGTGGGCCTGGACAGGTCTCCCTGTGATTACACATGCTTAAGCCTTTACATTACATTACACTTAGCAGACGCTTTTTTTCCAAAGCAACTTATAGAATAAAAGGCATGACAAACACCCCCACATCTACACACACACTCATACAAGTACGACAGAAACTCATACTAGTACGAAGCTTGACTCTTTCCTCACATTATCTTAGACACAACATAGTGCTTCATGTAAAATAGCCAGTCTAACACAGACACACACACACACATTTTGGGCGTAGACACTGACACCAGTGACACATATTACACATACCATGCAAGATCAGTTCTAACTATGAGTGAATGGCTTACCTGCCCCCTCAATGTTATTATATAACGTGTGAATGGCTTACCTGCCCCCTCAATATGTTATTATATAACATGTGAATGGCTTACCGGCCCCCTCAATATGTTATTATATAACACGTAAATGGCTTACCTGCCCCCTCAATATGTTATTATATAACGTGTGAATGGCTTACCTGCCCTCAATATGTTATTATATAATGTGTGAATGGCTTACCTGCCCCGTTAATGTTTTAATATATCGTGTGAATGGCTTACCTGACCTCAGTATCTTATTATATAACATGTGAATGCCTTACCTGCCCCCTCAATATGTTATTATATAACGTGTGAATGCCTTACCTGCCCCCTCAATATGTTATTATATAACGTGTGAATGCCTTACCTGCCCCCTCAATATGTTATTATATAACGTGTGAATGGCTTACCTGCCCCCTCAATATGTTATTATATAACATGTGAATGCCTTACCTGCCCCCTCAATATATTATATAATGTATAAATGGCTTACCTGCCCTCAATATGTTATTATATAACGTGTGAATGGCCTACCTGCCCTCAATATGTTATTATATAACGTGTGAATAACTTACCTGCCCCCTCAATGTTATTATATAACATGTGGATGGCTTACCTGCCCCCTCAATGTTATTATATAACATGTGAATGGCCTCAATATGTTATTATATAACGTGTGAATGGCTTACCTGCCCCCTCAATATGTTATTATATAACCTGTGAATGCCTTACCTGCCCCCTCAATATATTATATAATGTATAAATGGCTTACCTGCCCTCAATATGTTATTATATAACGTGTGAATGGCCTACCTGCCCTCAATATGTTATTATATAAGGTGTGAATTACCTGCCCTCAATATGTTATTATATAAAGTGTGAATGGCTTACCTGCCCCCTCAATATGTTGTTATATAACGTGTGAATGGCTTACCTGCCCCCTCAATATGAAGTTCAGGTGTTGTGTTTCCACCGTCTGCCTAACTGAGGGAATGAGCTATGAAGTCATGCTGTGAAACATGCTGTTTGCATGCATGTTTGCAGACAATGATTGAACTCATTTTATTGCTGCCAAAGGTTGGTCTGCCACACACACACACACTCAGCCATCATTCTCCACAGTAATTACACAACCTGCTTTTTCTGGGGTACCAAGAAGAAGGCTAGAACAAGCCGTTACACTGCACTTTGGAAATAAAAGCACATTCCACTTGTTTGTGTGTGTGCGTGTGTGTGTGTGTGCAAAGCTGACTTCAGTAAATAAAAAGACGTTTTTCTTTAGTATATTTAGTAAAACATTACAACATACATATTGTAGATTAAATGGAAAAAAATAATTTCAATTGAGAAATTATCTTAAAATGTGTTAGACATAGCAAACAGTATGGGACCATGATCAGTGCAGATTGCACATAGTCCCACAATGGCCAGCAGCCCCAAGCTGCCTAAAGCCAAGTGGCAGTGCTGTGGCAGGAGCCTGTGCTTTGCCCTGGACACTCAAGCTGAAGAGGGAGGAGAGCTTTACTGCACTGAAGGACATGGACACCTGATGCTACTCTTCATCTGAGCTCAAGTGGAGCAGCGTCTGCTCTTTGAGAATGGCCATGTGCCATGTAGCTGAACAGGAGGACTCCAGAGAGGACAAACCATGACTGTTCTGGAGCTCACCTTACTCACACACACAACCAAACATGACTCAGCAACTTCCTCATTCTCATCAGTCACACTGCTCTGGTGGATCAGAGCCACAACCTGTATGTTCTCTATACAGTTTGATATGAGATACGACATCACACACACACACACACACACAATCACTGAGCTTTCAAACACACACAGGCACATGAGGTAGGGGCCAGTGTGAGCAGAGCTCCCCTAGAGGGAGAAGAGAGTACGTCACCTGGAACTTTTCCACAAGGCCACAACCAATTGCCTGTGACCGCTCCCATGACGACACATCTGTAAACAATCAGCCCAATACTCTACATTCTACAGTTGCCCAGACAACAGATAAAGTTCCCAAGCAGCAATATTCTAAAACAATAAAGCCAAAACTAAACATTCTAAAGTTGCCCAGTCATTAGCTTTTTAACACACACACTCCTAAGTAAAACATATACAACACAAGCAAAATCCTCTGGACTTTGATCTCTCTCACACACAAGACACACACACAGTTGATGAAGTCACAATTTTACCTCATTTTATTCTCAATATTAATCACAGTTAAACTTGATATACAATGTTATTTTGGTCTCCATAGAAACATGTTTGTCAGATATAACAATATACAGTGTGTATTAAAATGCTGTTTGAAGAGGAGTGCGTGAGGATGTCAAGAAAAAAAAATGTTATCTCTCGACTCACTGCTATCAAGAAACGGACACAAGACAAGTGTCCTCAGCTTTTACGCTGCCTCGGCACCGAAGGAGAGAGTGCTCACCTCGTCTTCTCAGCTTCCAGTCTCTGTCCTTCAGCCAGAGCACACCTCTTTCATTGTACAAACAAAACAATTTCTTATCTTTCAGTTCTGCAGTCTCACACACACAAGTTACATATGAAATAACTTCAAGGGCAATTTAGCAATTATTCTGACAATAGAATGTTCTAATCGCATGAATGTAGGCTTTGAGCTGCACCCTTTAGTCACGTGCACACAAACAAACAGTATCGGTTTTATTATGTGATAATAAAAAAGGCATTCTTAGTTTTACTTACAGAGGACTCTGCAAACTCTGGTGTTCCTGTAGGATTAGGAGCTCATGTGATCTGGCACAGGGACACCGGGGAGTCAAAATAAACCTCAAAGCCAGGATAGAGGGGCTGAGTGAATGTGGAGTGGAACGTGTGCAGGTGGGTGAGTGTGTCAGAGGAGACGCTGTAGAAGGACAGAGTGCCTGCTGGCCAGTCCAGGTACACCCCTACTCTGCTGGAGCGGGGGGAGGGGGCGGGTATGTAAGTCCTCTTATTATTGTGACAGGCAGAGTAACTGTAACCACAGCACTCCAGACTCCAGGACTTGTCATTATATCCAAACCTGCTCTCAGCCCCCCTCCCTTTCCTCTGGATGCTTTTATATGCCACTGCTATCTCAGCCCAATCACCAGCACGCCACTCAGCCTCCCAGTAGCAGCGTCCAGACAGACCCTCTCTACACAGCACCTGATACCAGTAGTCAAATCTGTCTGGGTGGTCAGGATACGGCTGCTCCTCTGTCACACGTGTCACCTTTCTGTTCCCCTCAGAGAGAGAGAGGACTCTGCGTGCTGTGTTTGGGTCCAGTGTGAGCTCACAGGCATCTGCACACAAGAGGAGAGGAGAGAGGAGACAACATCCTCATCAGTGTTAAACACACACACACACACACACACAGAAATATGCAGCCACATGCAAGAGCCATCAGAACACACACATACACAAACACACACACACACACACACACACACACACACTAGGTTCCCACTGCATTATGTCTCTCTCTTACTACCACACACAAACAAAAAAGTCGTAACATAATAACACGCACACTATGTTACTCCAAAAGCACACATGCACACACACACACACACACAGTTGGACGCATAATCAGATATACACACACATGGGTTTAAATCAGAATGTTGGGCTAGACTGTTGACATTTGACTGTTGACAAATGTTGACATTTGGCACTTACCCATCACCTAGGCAACTTTAGAATGTTTTGGTTTAGAATGTTTCAGTTTATTGTTTAGTTTAGAATATTGCTGCTTTTCACACACACACACACACACACACACACACACACACACCTTTGCAGCCAAATGCAAGAACCAATACAAATTCGTACACACACACAAAGTGTTGAAAGCATAATTACACACACCCAAACATCAATATACACGTACACATACACACACACACACACACACACGCAAAAGCACAGGCACACACACTTCATACACACACGATGTTCATGGGTGTTAAAACATAATGTTGGCCTTGAACGTTGACTTTTAGCCCTCACCTGGGGCCACAAAACAAGCAGTAACAGCCCCCATCTCTACAGACACACACTCTATTACACACACATCCACACACACACACACACACTCATTTACACACACATCCACACACAGACACATGTACACACACGTTCACACACAGACACACATTCTTACACATTTACACACATCCACATACATATGCATTTACACACACTCTATTACACACACATCCACACACACCCACATACAAACTCATTTACACACACATTTACACACACACACAAACTCATTTACACACACATACACAGGCACATGCACACACACACACATTCAAATCATAGAAGTTTACATACCCATATACACATATATATTAAATTTACACATACATCCAAAATGAAACTCATCTGTACTCACAATCCCTTTCCCAAATATACATTTCCATTGAAACACACACACACACAATCCTATATAGGGTTTCAAAATCATATACGTCTACTCTCCCCTCTTCCCTTCTCTGCCAATGGAACTGCAGTGCTTCATATTAGTGATGTGTGGGTCGACCCAAAGCCCGCGGGGCCCGTTGGGCGGTGTGGGTTGTTTCTGGAGGAAAATGCAGGTTGCAGGCGGGTTGGGTCAAAATGGGAATAATTTGAGCTACTGGAGTGACATGTATCAGTTGATTGGTTTGTTTTTTGTGTGAGGATGAAATGTTGTTGTCTCTTCCCCGCTCTGCACGCACACGCTCTCACATGCACGCAGGCCGCACGTCAGAGACTGCAGGATCTCCCGCCCATACAGCCTCCTAGCAATCATTTGTGTAGCCAAAATAATAGCCTGCCACGCACTCACACTTACCATTTAACACACATCCTACAGGCTGTCTGTTTGTACAACAAAGTGCAGAAACTGAGTAAAACAGGGTAGAATTAGGCAATAGACTCATTTCCCTCTCTCCCTCCGTCTCACACAAGTTCACGGAGTAACTGAGTGATATTTTTTTTTTTTTGAACTTAATTTTTATTCCACATATTTAAAAACACATGAAGATGCACATAAAATGATCATATTCATCTCAGACAACCAATCCAGATTGACCACTATACACACATTAGAACATTCAGGTCTCATTTTACATAGTACTCATTCAGTATTCGTATTCCCTTCTGTGCAACACTTATAGATGCACTCTACATTACAGAGACATTGTTTGTTGCTGAGGGTAAATATGCATTCATACAAACGCATGAAGGGGAGAAGAGAAAAAAAAAAAAAAAAATCTGACAGTTTTAAGAACCTAAATGACTCAAGACTAATAATAAATAAAAGTAAAGAGGAAAAACAAAATTACCAGAGGTGCTTAGGTTATGATATCATTTGTATGATTGGTTCCCATCTTTTCTCATATGTGTCTAGTTTCAGTTGTAGTCTGGCTGTAATCCTTTCCATAATTGTAACCTGTCGTACTCTCTCTCTCCATTGCATTATATTAGGAGGTTGTGGTTTCAACCATGAGGAGGTGATAGTTTTCTTTGCTATTAGGAGCAAGACTCTCAGCAAATAGATGCATTCATGATCTATCAGATCATCCGGCATTATACCAAGTATGTATGTTGATGGGTCAAGTGGTAGATTGATTCCCAGAACTACCCCTATTTCCCTTTGAATAGATTTCCAAAAGTCAAGGAGCCTTGGGCAATCCCAAAATATATGAGTAAAGTCCCCCACTTTCCCACAGTTTCTCCAGCATAAATCAGAGGTGTTACTATATTTAGAAGTGATAGATGGAGTGTTGAAGTACCGCATCTTCACCTTCCATTCAAACTCCCTCCATGCTGGACTACTGGTCAATTTATGCCCAGACTGGAATGTTTCCTCCCAGTCAATGTCCCTTATTATTATATTAGCTTCTAATTCCCATTTATCTTTAACAGCCATATTATTCACACTGAAGTCATCCTGTATTGCTTTATACAAATTTGAGATGAGCCCCTTTTTCAAAAGGGCTTTGTATTTTGAACATAGCATGAACAATGTCTCAACTTTAGTTGGTTCCTGGGTTAATTTCTCCCACTCCTTGTGTGTGCGGAGGTAGTGTCTCAATTGTAAATATTTATAAAAGTCCTTATTAGTCAAATTAAATTCCTGTTTGAGCTGTTCAAATGATTTCATATTCTGCCCTTTAAATAGTTGTGCTATGAATATCAGCCCATCATCTGTCCATTTCTCAAATCCTGAGTCTAGAGTGCATGGTGTGAAATCTGGGTTTTTCGCAATTTTGGTTGCTCTGCTTACAGATCTAGAAATATCTAATTTTTTTTGTATTATTGTCCATATTCTCATTGTTTCTATAACCCAATCATTCTTTATCTTGAACCTCTTTTGTGTTGCCCTAGGCAAGAATGGTAGCGATTCTAAGGACACATTTGGACAAGCACTTTGCTCCATTTCGACCCAAATTGTATCTTTGTCTTTAGTCATCCACAATATGAGAGCTCTTAGCTGAGCTGCCCAGTAGTAGTTCTTTAAATTAGGCAGATTCAAGCCTCCTTTGTCCTTAGGGGAGAGGAGCATTTTATATTTAATTCTGGCTTTCTTGTTTTGCCATAGAAACTTTGTTATACTTTTGTTTAGCATTTTAAAGGTGGAACCAGGAACCATAATTGGAAGTGATTGAAAATGGAATAATAATCTAGGCAAGACATTCAATCTAATTGTTTCCACCCTCCCAGTGAGAGTCAGAGGTAAAACATCCCATCTTTCCATATCCTTCTTAATTTCGGCTATCAATTTTACATAATTAGCATCATACAACTGTGCGACTTGTGGAGTGATAATAACACCCAGGTATCTGAACCCTTTCTCAGTCCATCTGAAGTCAACCTTTTCTTTTAGTTCTGCTGGACATTTACCTGAGATCATCATAGCAACTGACTTGCTTTCATTGGTAAGACAGCCTGAGAGTCCTCCATATTCCCTGAGATTCTTCAACAGGGCTGGTACTGATAGTGATGGATTGTTCAAGAGCACTAATAAATCATCTGCAAACAAAGAAGTTTTATGTTCTCTTCCCCCTTTATCCCTTATTCCTATTATTTGACTGTTTCGTCTTATTGATTCAGCTAACGGTTCAATACTTACAGCAAACAATAATGGACTCAAACAATCACCTTGTCTGACTCCTCTTTTGAGGAAGAAGAAATCTGAGCAGCAACTATTAATTCTAATTCGTGATTTGGGATCCTTATAAATTATTCTTACCCACTCAATAAAATCTTGGTGAAACCCAAAAGCTAATAGTGTCTGATATAGAAAGCACCACCTCACCCTATCAAACGCCTTCTGGGCATCTAGACTTAGTAGCATGGAAGGTTCAGAACTACCTTTTGTGTTTGTAATAATATTCAATATCCTCCTTATATTGTTTGAACCCTGCCTTCCTGGGATGAACCCCGTTTGGTCCGTTTTAATCAATTTGGTTATATGTTTCTGCATTCGTTTTGCCATTATACTTGTAAGAATTTTTAAGTCACTACATAGTAGACTCACAGGCCTATATCCTTCACATAGGAGTGGGTCCTTTCCTTCCTTGTGCAGAACAGATATGATAGCTTCTGACCATGATTTAGGAGGGTCTTTTGATGTGAGAGCATAGTTAAATACTTTATGTAACACAGGCGTGATCTCATCCTTGAAGCTTTTATAAAATTCCCCTGGAAACCCATCGGTCCCCGGGGATTTGTTATTTTGAAGAGTTTTTATAGTGGCTAATATTTCTTGTGTTGATATTGGTTCAATCATTTCAGATGACTCTTCCTCTGAGAGAGTTGGCAGGTTTATATTTCTAAGGAAGGCTTCTGTTTCGCTCTCACCAAGATCAGCTTCGGGATCATCATATAAAATGTTGTAGTAATCTGCAAACGCTTCAGCAATTTCTTTTGGTTTCCTCAGGACTTGTTTAGATGTGGGATGTTTTATTTTTGGGATTATTCTGTTTGTTTGAGCCTTTCTAAGTTGGAATGCTAATAGCCGACTAGCTCTGTTGCCCATTTCATAGTATCTCTGACTTGCAAAGCGTAGATATCCTTCAGCTTTAAATGTTAAGAGTTCATCCAATTCGTCTCTAGCAATTTTTAACTCATCAAAAGTGGATTTATCTAATGTTCTTTTGTGTCTTCCCTCTAATTCTTTGATCTTGTCTTCCAATTCTTTTTGTTTTTTTAGCCTAGTCCTTTTCAGCCTAGATGAGATTTCTATTATTTTCCCTCGTATCACTGCCTTCCCTCCCTCCCATAGTATTGATGGTGACACCTCACCATTATCATTAATTTGAAAGTATTCTGTTAGATTTTGTTTTATTTCCTGTACTATATTGTCAGAGGACAACAGTGATACATTCAATCTCCAATATCTAAACATGAGTTCATTATCCAATGCCATAGTTAGTGTGATAGGGGCATGATCACTAATAGTTATATTGTGTATGTCACATTTCAGAACCTTATGTATATGCTGTTGTGAAACATAAAAAAAATCTATCCTTGAGTAGCTGCCATGTGGATTCGAGTAAAACGTATAGTCTTTGCCTTTTGGGTTGATCTCTCTCCATGGATCCGTAAGTCCAAGCTCTTTTGTAATATTATTCAAAACTCTGGATTTCTTTGTGCTCGTTCCCTGATCTGGAGGCAACCTGTCATATCTGCCATTTTGCACTGTGTTGAAATCACCTCCCAGTAGTAGTATCCCTTTTGCTTCACTGGTAATCAACCTGGCAATCAGTTGAAAAAATAACTCATTTTCCTCATTTGGTGCATATACATTCAGTATTGAAATATTCACATCCCCTATAGATCCTATAACCATAACATATCGCCCCATGTTGTCCTTTATTTCTTTATCAACTCTGAAAGCTATACCTTTACTAACTAGAATAGCCACTCCCCTTCTTTTACCATATGAAGCATAGAATGCCTGATCCACCCATTCCCTTTTTAATTTTCTATGCTCAATCTCTATCAGGTGTGTCTCTTGCAGTAATGCTATAGAGCATTGCATTTTTTTCAGTTGGCTCAATATCTTCTTCCTCTTAATGGGGTGATTCAGACCATGTACATTATATGACACAAAATTCAACTTATTCATATAAGTTTCAGGTGAGACCAAGAAGCGCTACCCCTCTCCAAAAGACAAAACAAAACAATAATAATAAAAAAAAAAAAAGAAAAAAGAAAAAAAGAAAAGGTGTACATCTTCCTTAAAGCTCGAACTAACATAGTATAACAACAAGAACAAAAACAGGTGTCTTCCAAAAGTCCCATTGTCAGAGAGTTGTGGCATGTCCTCTCTGGGGAAAAAAGCAAAAATGCAAAAATGCAAATGTGTGCAACTACAACTTTTAAACAGTTGTTACCAGTTACCAAGAACTATGAAGTCCCAATTTTGCTCTTCATTAAACCAACATTATTTAGTCTATTATGTAAAGCTTAACTTTGCTCCTTTCATATTCATTACAAAGGCAGATATAATTTCCATCGATATTTGAATGATAATATTCACACTTGAATACTTTTTTATATATATACATTTCCTTTTTTTTCTTATTTTTTTACCATACCAACCGGGGATTTGAAATCACTCCATGAGGACCTGCAGGTCGGCTTCTGTAATGCCTGGCTGTTCCTGCCTTCCTCTCTGTCCCGTCGCTGTGGTCCAGCTGCCCTGCATCATCATTTTCTGCAGCCTCTCCCTCCCGTCCTCCTCCACGTCAATCCCCATATCTTTTAACATCGGTGCAGCTTCCATTAGTGTAGAGAATGTTTTTACCCCTGAGTTCAGAAACACTTTAAGCTGAGCCGGGTAGGGGGACTGCGCCTTCACGTTTTTTTCCTTCAACTTTTTAATGACGTCCCTCACTTGTTTCCTCTTTCTTTGAACCTCCGTTGTATAGTCCTGATTAAAGTATATGGTCTGTCCCTCGTATGTCGTCTTCTGTTTCCAGGCTTGCCTCATCACGTATTCTTTCACTCTGTAGTCCAAGAAGCGAACAATGATGGCTCGCGGAGGAGCTGTGCTATCTGTAGGTTTAGCAACCAGAGAGCGGTGTGCTCTCTCTATACGAATCTCAATGTCGCCGGTATTTTGAATTTCAGATTTGATGAGGTCAGTAACGAAACAGATGGTGTCATCTTTTTCTGCTCCTTCTGGTATGCCATGTATCCTGATATTGTTGCGTCTCATTCTTGACTCAAAGTCGTCGCCTCTCACAGTTAGCTTGGCTGTTTGGTGAAGCAGGTAAACTGTGGAGCGTTCCAACCGTGTCGTCCTATCCTCCACGTTTCCTACCCTTTCCTCCATGTGCTCCGCTCGTTGCTCCAAGGCTGTTGTTCTTCCCATTAATTCTTTCAAGTTGTTTTCGACCCTTGTCAAAGCTTTCTTGTTGTCGTCTGCCGCTTCAGCATGTTCTTTTCTTAATTTTCGTAGCTCCATTAATATGACCGAGTCAGATTCACCACTGGCCGTCTCTTGCTGTTTTGCCTCGGGGCATGACCCCTCGGCCGAGTCGGTGCTTTTTTCTTTAGGATTTTCCACCTCTCCGGTCCTCCCTTTCTTGCCCATATTTTTCTTAGATCTTATATGCCGCCTTATTTTCAAGTTTCAAGTAGTTTCTGCCGTTTTCTTTTTAGTTAGTCGCAAATTATAGTTGGTTTTCTTCAGAGCAATTTACTCGCTGTCTTCTAACGCATGGCGCCACCGGAAGTCCCGGAGTGATATTTTTATTAGTCAACATACGGCAAAAACAGCACTTCACAATGGGAAACTCCAGCAAGCAGTGCTATAATAGTGAACTATCTTCACCTTGTAACTTTAAAATATATTTACGCTATGGCATTGGGGCTAATTTGGTATTTTCCTACTTTGGATTTAGAGTGATATATTCTTGTCATAACCTTATATTGTATAAGGTGCAGGTTTTCACTAGTAGTATAGAATCTTGGGTTCACTGTTTTAGAATCTTGTTGCTTGGCCCTTACCTGTCGCCTGGGCAACTTTAGAATGTTTGGCTTAGAATGTCTTTAGAACTGTTAGGTTTAGAATGCTGCTGCGTGGCCCTTACCTGTCGCCTGGGCAACTTTAGAATGTTTGGCTTAGAATGTCTTTAGAACGATTTGGTTTAGAATGCTGCTGCTTGACCCTTACCTGTTGCCTGGGCAACTTTAGAATGTTTGGCTTAGAATGTCTTTAGAACTGTTTGGCATAGAATGTTGCTGCTTGGCCCTAACCTGTTGCCTAGGCAACTTTAGAATATTTAGTTTTGGCTTCATTGTTTGGCTTAGAATGTTGCTGCTTGGCCTGTCCAACATCAAACCATTTCCACAGCTAAAGTCATAATAGTAACAGATACATATTGGCAATTAATACTGCACTGATCATAAGATGATATTGATAAATCATTACTCACACTCTCTCAGTTCTGGTTTGATTCTGCCATTTTCTCCATGGCGATACCTTCAGAATGAAGAAAGAAAGAATAGATGAGTAGTCAGTGTGCGGCTCAACAATAAAATCCCACTGCAGAAACTGCCACAGTCAATAGTCTGCTCTCCTGTCTGCTGTTTCCAGATGATTGCCAAACATTAAGGACAAGCCCACACTTCAGCTGACATGAGGTCAACTCCCAAAACAAACCTTTTCTCAACATTCTCAAGATCCACCTATAGGAGGGACATCCATACCCGACCTTAGCAGAAGCAACCAATTGCAGTAGCAGTTGCAGAAGCAACCAAGTCTGGCTTGACAGACAGCAGCGCAAGTCTTTTGCCATGGAACGTTCCACGCCGTAGTCCGTGGTATAAAGGATGGAGCCGCGCTGCTTCACATCAGATGACATTTGCTTCTCGCGAATTGCGACTACCTTACCCTCACAGACAGACGCATCCCTGTCTGGCTGGGGCTGACTCTGATTCTAATAGCCCCCAAATGGCAAAAAGCACCATGGAGATTTTTCATCTCCTGTACACCCAGCCAATGACACTCCCACTGTGCTCAGACCTGCTGTCACAAGCAAACGGGGTGAATGGGGAGACGACAACCACCCGGACCGGGTGGCGCTCTGGGCTTGGCCTGTGAGAGGCACAACCTTTCTGCATTAGGACTACTGCCCAACTTCGTGGCCACCTTACAGAGCACTAAGGCTTTGTCTACTAGGTCACTATCTGACTATAAGTGGCGAGTGTTTAAGAGGTGTTCGGTCAATCAGTGTTCGGTCACTGTTCTTGGCTTTCTACAGGACCTTACAGACAAAGGGAAGTCTTTCTCTACTATTAAGGTTTACTTGGCAGCTATCTCCACCTGTCACTTTGGTTTCAATGGTGACAGGGTGGGACAACACTATTTGGGACGCAGATACATGAAAGGGGCGCTCTGCTTGTTCCTAACATTAAAAAAGGCTCATCCTGTCTTGGGATCTCCCTTTGGTTTTAGTTGCGCTGTCTAACCAGCCCTTCGAAGCCATTGGGAACATAGACCTAAAGCATCTGTCCTTTAAGACAGCCTTATTGCTTGCTTTGATCACAGCCAAACGTATTAGTGCACACATCATGCCTTCAGTTCTCGCCTTGTGGCAATAAGGTTTTTGCTCAAGGCTAATCCAGTGTTTCTACGGAAATGTTTTCCCACATCCTCATGCGAGGTGGTGGAGCTTACAGCGTTTCACCCACCCCCTTTCTCTTTTGAAGGCTGAACACGCTTTGCCCTGTGCGGGCTTTGAGGGCGTATGTGGACAAGATAAGGGGGTTTAGACAGAGGGACCAGGTCTTTGTCTCCTGAGCCGCCCCATATACCGGAAAGCCGATCTCGAAGCAGCGCCTTTCACACTGGTTGGTCGAAGCCATAGTTATGGCATACGATACGAAAGGGAAACTGCCTCCCATAGGGTTGAAAGTGCACTCGACTCGCAGCATGGCAGCCTCATGGTCGGTCTTTCAGGGGGTGTCTGTGCAGCAGGTATGCTCCACAGCCATTTGGGCCAGCCCAAATACATTTGTGAGGTTCTACCACCTTGATGTCATCAAGACTCCGGTAGCCCATTCAGCTGAGCATAGGTTCTGTTTGATTCACTCCTCGGCACCTCGTTCACTCTTCCTTATTCACTTTATTTCACCTGAATTGTTACATTCCCTAAGTCAGTTACAGGCCATGTGGTTTACGTGTCAATTCAACACTTACACACGCCATTTCCAGCTACCCGCCTTTTAGGAAATTATATGTGTGTATTCCACGTAGGATACACCTTGGAGGAGGGACTATCCGAGGCTGGTAGGCACAGTAGGTCATGGGGCAATCACGGAGTTGTCCATATCTCTTCCATAGGTGGATCTCGAACACGAAATGTTGAAAGAGAACTAAAGGTTATTCTATAACCACAGCTCTCTGAGACATTGAGTGGAGAGATCCACCGAGATAGCCCCGTTTGCTTTGCGATAAGCGAATTTGTCTACTGATGTGGAGCAGCGCGGCTCCATCCTTTATACCACAGACTGTGGGGCAATGGACTTGCGCTGCTGTCTGTCAAGCCAGATTTGGTGCAATTGGTTGCTTCTGCTAAGGTCGGGTATTGATGTCCCTCCCATAGGTGGATCTCTCCACTCAATGTCTCAGAGAACAGGGGTTATAAAATAAACTTTAGTTTCAAAACAACTGTAGTAGGACACACTGGTGGCTGGTTGCTGGCTGTTTGTACAACCATTTAAGCGCAAACGAAGTGCATGTATGCTACTGTACTGCACGTGGATGCTTACATGGGATTGCAAACGTATGCAAAGAATACAAAGAATACTTGATGCTGAGTTACCGTAGCTATTTGTAGGCATACACGGCAACATCAAAATATGGTACCTACTAGCACGATAATCAAACAGTTCACTCTTTACACCCATTTTCACCCACAGTTAAAAAGCCCACAACACTGGAGCACTGGAGAAAAGGGGTGTTTGTGGGGATATTTCCAGTCACGTATTTTAGGTATTTACAATATATGGAAATATATTGATGGATGCGCTCTGGACATGTTTTCAACACCAGTAAACAGTAGCGCTATCAAACATTTTACTTGTCTATAGTTTAGTTTTCAAACATGTTACTCTTTCCACCCATTTTCGCCCACGGTTAAAAAGCACACAATGATTTGTCTCTCAAAATGTGCTGTTTATTTGACACAAAAAGATGTATAAATCGGTATAGCGTTTGTTTTACCCTGTCTATTGTTTTGTCTTGTCTTGTGGGGCAATGGTGGCGCAGGTAGTAGGGGTGCCATTTGGCAACTGGAAGGTTGCAGGTTGGAGCCCCACTCTGCC
Source organism: Coilia nasus (assembly GCA_027475355.1). Lineage (NCBI taxonomy): Eukaryota > Metazoa > Chordata > Actinopteri > Clupeiformes > Engraulidae > Coilia > Coilia nasus. The sequence continues at coordinate 7,646,063 of CM050198.1, forward strand.
TGACCCCATCGAAGTGTCCTTGAGCAAGACGCTTAACCCCAAGTTGCTCCTGGTGGCAGGTTGGCGGCTTGCGTGGCAGCCTCCACCACCGGTGTGTGAATGTGTGTGTGTGAATGTGAGGCATATACTGTAAAGCCCTTTGAGTGCTCGGAGGAGTAGTAAAGGGCTATATAAATGCAGTCCATTTACCATTTGTCCTTGTTTTGTGTTTCTAAACAAAAGTTTCCCGCAAACTCAGGGTTTAAAAATGATACTACTACTACCGCAGTAACAGGAAGTGAACTTGCAGTTTGTTTATGCATTTGGATTTGACTCAGCCTTTACCATTAAAACACATTTTAAACAACAACAACAAAATGGGGGATATGATTCGTTGCACATTTACATGATGAAACCACAATCCAAGTACAGCATTCAAATTAAAAACAAATTTCGAACTCATGTTGGGTGAGTTATACATGATTTATGCGAAATAAACAGCATATTTCCAGACACTATATATTCTTTTAAACCTTATAGGATGAGTTATACATGATTTATGCGAAATAAACAGAATATTTCCAGACACTATATATTCTTTTAAACCTTATAGGATGCAGAACGCTATACCACGCCCCACACCCCGTGTCGGCGGTTGGCGTGTTTACATGCAATGGCAAAAAGCGTAGGGTCAGAGGTGGGTCTAATTGGCGTGTCGTTTGGACACGCAACACTGTGTCGTCAAAATGAAAGGTACAGACGTCCCACTAATTTTGGCTGAAATTCCCACTAATTTCAGCAATGTGAAAAGGCCTACAGCATACTGAGCCTCTCTAATGAACCCTGAAAGAACTTCGGTCTTGGCACAGATCGAATAAATCATCATCACTTCTGACATTGTCATCATCATCACATCTGACATCATCATTTAGTACACTGCATGTGTGTTTGTTCTCCTTTAGATTAGGCCAACGTCAGAGTGCAACGTCAGACTGCTACATGACAGTGAGTGCTGATGCTGTTTCCAAGCCAGCTTAATGCAGCGTTACATTAAAAACTCTCATCTGGTGTCCTTCAACATGGAGCCTGGTGTGCATATCAGCATGGAGCTTCTTAATGATTCTTAGGAGTCTTAGAGGACAGCGTCAGGTACAAAGGATGGTGATCATCACTTCAGAACTGACTAAAACAAAGACTTTTGGCCAAGTCCACGAAGACTAGCCTGGGTAAACCCGCCCCTCGTACTTCATTTCATTTCGTGCAGAGGGTCTGGACCGGAGTCTCTTGGGGAGCATTTGGCAAGTCGTAGAACGTACGGTCTAATCAGCGAACAGAGGGTGTGTTCGTTAGCTGTGATGTTGACCTTGTGTGCTACATTTGAATTGTAGTGCGTAGGTAGGCTAATTGCATACGTGACGACCAGGCGTTAGCGATTGGGTAAAGGCAGAGGCACTTTTTTAAAACTTCAGCAGAGTCCACACCTCTAGCAAATCGCTTCTGACGGTCTCTGTTCCAGACCCTCTGCACGAAATGAAATGAAGTACGAGGGGCGGGTTTACCCAGGCTACACAAAACTACAATAAATGGCAAATGTGTCAGACATGACAAGCGTAAGTATTTTAACATGTATATTCATCAATTCACACATTTGAAAACTTAAAAACATACATCGACTGTTTTACCAACACCAGGTAAACTGACATTGACTAGACTGGATAAAAACTTGAAACTTTAAAAAAATATTACATCTCAAATACACCATTTTGTAGGCCTAATGACTCAAAGAGTTAAACACCAACCTCAGTATCTGCAGTTTGAGGTGACCTAATGCTGCATTCAGAAGCTGAATTGCAGATAAACTCATGTCATTGTCACTGAGCTCCAGCTCTGTCAGGGAGACGCAGGACTGCACAGCAGAGGCTATGACCTCACAGGGTCTCTCTGTCAGGTTACAACCAGCAAGTCTAAAGTGAACAAAGTCAAAGAGGCAGGCAATACCTTTACTGCACAGCTCACAATCTCACTGAAATTATTAAACAGATCATTATCATCATTAAAACATATACTTCTTTACAGTCACTTATGAGGATACAAGGACACAATGATAGTTATTTGTCTCATGCATAGGCATACTGGGTAGAGTAGGACTTGCAGTTAAACTGTTGATTGTGAGTCTATACTGTGCATCGGGAGGGGGGAGTAAAGTGTGTAGAATGTAGTTGGGGGGGTGACTACCAGATGAAGGGCAGAGGTAGAGAAAACGATGCGTGTGCAGGTGACAGCGCAGAGGTGGGTTTGGACAAACGTGTGTGTGGAGAGGGGCTGCGAGTGGCATGAGGCGGGGAGCAAAGCTATGTGCTGTGTGTTTGGGGGGGCTGAGCTGTGAGGGTGTGAGGGCTGTGTGCTGTGTGTGTGTGTGTGTGTGTGTGTGGGGGGGGGGGGTGAGAGATGCCATGAGGTGGAGAGCAAGGCTGTATGCTGTGTGGTGTGTGAGGTGGTGGGGGGGCTGAGGGCTGTGTGTGACGGGAGGCGGTGAGCTGGCATGAGTCAGGGGGCACAAGGGCAGTGTCCTGCATGCTGTGTGTGTGGGGGGGGGCATGAGCCATGAGGGCTGTGTCCTGTGTGTGGGAAGGGGGCATGAGGCAAGGAGCAAGGCTATATGCTGTGCACTGTGTGTTGGGGGGGGTGCTGTGTGTGTGTGGAGTGGCATCAGACGGGGAGCAAGGCTATATGCTTCGAGATGTATGGGGGGGGAGATGTGAGGGCTGTGTGTGTTTGGGGGGGGGGACTTGAGTTGTGAAACACAAGCGCTGTGTGATGGGGGGGGGGGGACATCACCCAGGGGGCGCGACAACTGTGGGCTGCGTGCTACGTGTGTGTGTGTGGGGGGGGGGGGGGGGGGAGCATAAGGCAGAGAGCACAGCTATATGCTGTGTATTGTGTGTGTCTGGCGGGGGGACAGGATGGGAGGGGTGGCAGGCTAAAGGGGCATAACATGCTGTGGAGGCAGTGGAGGATGGAGGGCTCCGATAACATCTAGTGTGTGTGAGGATAACAAGTTAGGTGACAGATTCTAAATAATTTGAACTGATGCTAAATAAATGAAATAAATGTGTTTGCTGTGCAGGAGATAAGCATAGCCCATATATCAGACAGAGCTCAGAAGAAAGACATAAAAGTTAAAAGCCAACCGTAATATCTGCAGTTTACAGCTGGGGTGACTCATCCCTGCATTCAGGAGCTGAACTCCAGTGATACTCATGTGATTGTCACTCAGGTCCAACTCTGTCAGGGAGTCCATGTACTGCACAGCAGAGGCTACAACCTCACACTGCTTCTCTGTCAGCTTACAACCAGCAAGCCTGCAAGTGAATAGAGGGCAAACAGCATGCTTCATTTCAAATATGAAACAAAATGAATAAATAAACAAATACAAACACATATTATGCATTGTTAACATCCCCAGAAAAGTCTATATGAATCAGTATTCAGCCACTAATACCAACCTGAGTGTCTCCAGCTTACAGTGTGGATTCAGTGCTTCAGAGCACAGCTTTCCCCCACAATCCCCCAGAGTATTCTTACTGAGGTCCAGCTCTCTCAGGTGGGAGTTTACTGACTGCAAAGCAAAGGCCAAAATACCACCAGACTCCTCAGTGAGTCCACAGCCAACAAGTCTGGAAAATAGAGTTTATATGATCATTAAAAAGTTTAGTAGAATCTGTGGTATAGCTTAAGCCTTTTTCTTTCTCCATTGTCAACAGTTCATATTAGAGATTGAACATCACATGTAAACCATGTTCCTTTGCATAACACTTATAGATGCTGATGCTGAGATACTGCAGCATTTGAAAAACAACAATCCTACATCAAATTCACCAAAGTGCAGAAAACTCTGTTTAGGAAGATCACCAACCTTAATATCTGCAATTTACAGTGAGGACAAGACAGTCCCTTAGAGAGAAACCCAACTCCAGAATCTCCCAGCTCATTGTCACTGAGATCCAGCTCCATCAAGGAGTTTTCTGACTGCAGAACACCTGCCACAACCTCACAGGATCCATCACCAAGTTTGGCACTAGCGAGTCTGTAAAACAATATAATACAGTCGGTCCAGGACAGAACTAGCCTGGGCGTGCCCATACTGCCTGTGATGCTGCATTTGCATTTCGCGAGAAAGTCAGTCTGGCCAAGCTGCCTGTCTACAGGACAGAATAGCACAGCATAGCATAGGACAGAATAGCACAGAACACCTCATCGTTAGACACAAAAGTGACAAAAGTCTAGTACTCCCTGGGTCTCCTGCCATCAGTATCAGACTGTCATATTTAAAGGCCTAGTGAAACGCAACACCTCACTACATGCAAAATCACAGTTTAGGTACTCCTTGACCATTTTCTGTGACATTCGCTGTCGCAGCTTTTCGCATAACAAAAGGAGAGCGGAATTTTGAACTTCCCGCCGACAAATCTCGGGGAATTCTTTCTCTGCGTGGCCATCGTGGCCGGAGCTATGTGTGACGTCACGAGTTGGACCGCTCTCGAGCTGTTTGTATTCACTTGCGCTGTTTTCCGTCTCGACTATGGAAGTTTCTCTAAAATTTTTGAATTATTATCGGCTTTCTGGTTAGCATATATATTCATATGTGAATAGAGGAGATTGTCTGGAATCTGGCAATATAAGAACCATGATGGTGGGATATTCAGTGGCTTATCAATGTTGATAAATATGTAGTCTGTGCCTGACGGAAATAAGGGCATATGTTCCATGTAATGAAGGATGTTATATCAGGATTATACAGGATTATGGATGTTATGCAGAAATTTTCAGTCATTTCAAAACTGTATGAAAGGTGTCTTGACAGAAATGCATGCTAGCAGTAGAATGGGTAAGTTCTGCTATTATGCATTGACTGATAACTGGATAATTAAAATGGGCGAAGTAAAAAATTGTCAAGTCATTATATAAATAATGATGGCAAATATTTGATCCCTTGTTTTAACGTGATAAATTAACGTTATAATATGTAGGCTACTTGGTGTCGTTGGAAAGCTGAGGGTCTGTAGTTTGTAGTGATGTGCGTGTCTTATCTCTCCGATCACAGGTTCGCGAGTAATTTCATCGAGAGTAATGCATGTGCAAAGCACTAATATGAGAGATTTTGGCGAGTCTTTAAATATTAATATCTCGCTGATACTTGGTCAAAAAAATAAGCGGGAGGTCACGTTGTAAAGCCCTGGTTCTGTTGTTTTGTTTGGTATAAGTGACCAGTGATAAGCCAACGATGTAGGATGTACCGTTCCGGAGTATTTCAACAGAGAAGAATGGGTGTAAATTTGGACGCATTTTGCGTCCATCGGGTCCATAAGGTTAGTCATGGAAGTGAAAGAGAAGAGGAAAGGAGGAGGGAAGCGGTGTATTGCTGGTGGATGCAGCAACACAAACGCCGAAGGGGTGTCGATGTGTCTGTTCCCGAAGGATAAAGGCAAGTTTATCATGGCGATTACCGATTGAGTTCTGTTTCGGTCTTCATAGTAGTTGAAGTATTTTGCTAGGGCGTGGAAGCAAGCTAGATGTATTTGTGGCATTCTGGTTGTATCAGGTTGTAACCTGAGTGAGTGGCTGTGCGTGTGAGAGTGTTGGGATGCGTTTCCCAACAGCATAGTTGCTAACCAGTTAGCAACTTAGTTGGTTGGCAATGGGAAATTGCATTGCAACCAACAAAGTAGCTAACTTAGTAAGCAACTACGGTTTTGGGAAACGGACCCCTGATCAGCTGATAGGAGTCACTAAAAGTACCCAAACAAAAGCCTAATCCCCCTATTTATCGCCCATTGCCGTGATTGCGGCCACGCTCAGCATCATGGTGATGCCTAGGCTAGACAAGGTAACTTCAGGCTCGAATCTGTAAGGTTCTATCCCATGTAAAGTCTCTTCACTCTGCTCAGTTTGTTCCTCTTCCCTTTCTGTGTCTCCTTCGTCAACAAACGGATCAGAAATGCCGGATGAGGATGAATAATCGCTAAATTCTGCGCTCTCTTCGTCGTCAACTGTACGGTCAGCCATAATGTAAACACAATCTGTGTCCAACTCGTGACGCCACGGCCTTATCGTCTGCTACTTCCGGTTGGATCAAAAGTGGTTCGCATTAAGCGCTGTTCTTTGCCAGTTTTCTCGCTGTTTACTGTGCCAAAGGTGCCATCATTTCGTCAGTCAACACAAAAATGTCCCTAGAATCGATATATGAAGTTTACTTAGGAGGCATTTTTTCATTTCGCTAGGCCTTTAAATGATTTGTAGTATGATTCTATGTGGACAACATGGCACACCACCTCACACATTATCTTATATTTACCATGTCTTGTCTAAATGTGATGTTTTATGAAGTAAGTTCATAAAGTGAGGAGCATTATTGTTTCAGGTGTAAGAGCAACACTTTGTCATGATTTTGTGCCTTGAACTGTGATCACTTACCTGTGGCCTCCTGCTGGACATGTCTTTCATGATTCTGTGCTTTGAAGTTTTATTCAGTTTACATGTAGCTCCCTGCTGGCCATGTTTATGTATGTCTGCTCATGCCATGTGGTTTTGTTCTGGTTCTGTTTCCCGCTATTTTCTCTGGCCACTCCCCTGTCACTATTGAATCTTGCTTCCTACTGTGTCCACCTGCTCCGTGTTTTGTGTTAATCGTCTGCCTTATTCATAGCCCTCTCTTTCTGCTGCTCTTTGGCTGTCCTATCTCTCCTCGGTGTGTCATCCTTGGTTTCCCTCTGCTCTGAAGCTGTAAGTTTTGCTGAATATTTTCGATGTCTGCCTTACTTGTTTGTTGCCTTTTGAAACTAAAGGGAACTTTTGGGATTTTTGCTTGTTTGAGCCATTTGAACTTTTCTGTCTTTTTGGACTCTGTGCCTTGCTTGTTTGTTGCTTTTGAAAACAAAGAAACTTTTGGGATTTTTGCCTGTTTTGAGCATTTTGATTTAGTCTTTTTTGTACTCCGTGCCTTGTGTTTTGTGTTTTAGATATGAAAAATGTTTGGGGATTTTGTATTTCATCTTTTGAAGGACCTTTTGGATTTACTGTCTGTTTTGCCTGTTTATAGAACTGTTGGGATTTTGCCTTCCTGAGTTTCTGCTGTCACCTCATGCACTTTCCGTTTGTCATTAAACAGAAACTAAGACTGAACTTGACTGCTTTTGGGTCCCCTGTTTTTGCTAACCTGACATATTTAGGTATATGCATCTTTAAAGGTGTACTTCCATCATGTTTTCATTAATTTTGCGGTGTTCTCTAGTATTAATAATTGCCCTGTGCGCTGGTTTTGATGAAAAAAATGTTCTAGTGCTTCTGTTTCAGGCTGTTTTAGTTTGGTGGAGGGGGTGGGGCCGGGAGAACGACACGATTTCACCAGAGGCGTGACGCTCCCTGCAGCTTCCTTTGCCCCACAGTCAACTTGATAGCAGAGTAAGGTAAAGGGGAAAAGTCAACTTGACAGCGCTTAAACTGCACACAGAATGTCTTCAGAGATACAGCCTTATGTGTTTGATCCTGAATCCAAAGAGGAAGGAGAGACGGCACTAGCACAGTCGCTTTCTGACCATTTGTCAATGAACGTTTCAGAATGGTAATATTTGTGCAAGTGCAAGTGCCCGGCTAAATGCAGTTCAGTCATTCAACTAGCCTGCTAATCTTATGCGAGTCAGTCACAGGGTAACATCATTTAAAGCCCCTTCCAGTCATTTTCTCTTCTATGCATTTGTACACGTCTATGTCACGCTGGAGGCCCTTTTCGCATTGGGTCGTTTTTCTCGCCTATTGTCTTCTTTTGACTGATATAGAAAATAGGGGTAGAAAAACATTTTGATATGCAGCATACATATGCAACTCGGGGTGACCCATCATATTTCAAAAGAGCAAGTACTAAACAGTTTCTCGTGGAAGTACACCTTTAAAACAATTTTGTTGTTCCACAATGTTGAACACCAAAAATCTTTGGTTAATCTAAATTCAGTTAAATAGGCTATGTTTGTGTGTAATGCATGAAACATACCGAATGGCTTCAACTTTACGGTGAGGATCCTTGAGTGTGTCCAATAAGAGCTTCGGTGCTGATCCTTCAGCTGAACTGCTGTCCATATGTAGCTTTTTCACACAGGAGGGGTTTGACATCAGAGCAAAGGCCAGCCACACACAACCATCACCTGAGATACTCTTAGGGGAGAGTCTGAAAGAGACACACATGGGGGGGGAATAAAGATGATTCATATCTATAGTGCTCATGCTCTAGTATTCACTTCTGCTGGCCATTTCACATGGTCTTCTAATTTATGAAAGCTTTGCTAACAATATATTTATATACGGCTCTTAAGAAAGCTGATGACTGTCACTGACTTTGAATAGGCCACTCTAAAATTTGGTGTTAATATAGTTGTTTCGTGTGCGGGTCCTGTAAATTAGGACTATATGCTGCTTTAAACGTGTTTCAAATTTAGCTTGACCGATTACATCTACATTTTGCTGCCCTACATCTAAAGAAACATTAGTATTGACATTAGTCAAAATGTGTGAAATGTGAGATCACACATTTCAAAAACCAAAACACTTCTTTTTTTTTTTTTTTTGCAATTATACAAATGCACACAATATTACTTGAATATAAGATGCAAAGTCATCTGAGCTGATAAGTGAGCTGCCAAGATGAGCTCATGTTGTAGCAGCTATGAGAAGTCAGCTGTATTACTAAAGTATGTTGTCTCTGTTTCTGCTGTGTTAATGTGGAGAGCCGGGTCCTTAGCTGGGTCATTTGGAAGAAGGCAATAGTGACTGCCGGCTTTGAGGTGTCACTGATAACTGCAGAGTCAACAGCATACTGAGCCTCTCTAATGAACCCTGAAAGAAACTTTGGCTGCAAGTCTGCACCGACTGAATAGATTATCATCCCTTCTCATTTTGATTAGTAGACTCTTTTTTCTTGTTGAGATCAAGCCAAAGTAAGACTGTTGTTTATATTACAGAGTGTTATGCTAATCCATGCTATCTAAAGTCTGTGTCTGTTCTGCATCAACATTGAGTGGTGTCCACATCAGTATGTAGTTTTCTGATGAATCTTAAGAGCTTTATTACACAGCCTGAGGTGCCAAGGGTGGGGAACATCAGTGTGAACTTAAACACTTTACAATGTCCACACAGACTATAACAAACAGTAATTCTACAAAGAGTATAATTTAACAATAATTGTGTCTGACTGACAAACTAAAGTATTTTAAAATGTACAGTCATCAATACACACATTTGATAACATACAAAAACATCCATCAACTGGTTTACCAACACACAGTGATATGACATTGACTAGATTGAGGTAAAACTTAAACCTGTATAAAAATATTACACTTCTCAAATGCAGCATTTTGTAGACCTAATGAAAGCAAAGAGTTAAACACCAACCTCAGTATCTGCAGTTTGAGGTGACCTAATGCTGCATTCAGAAGCTGAATTGCAGATAAACTCATGTAATTTCCACTTAGATCCAGCTCTGTCAGGGAGACGCAGGACTGCACAGCAGAGGCTATCACCTCACAGGGTCTCTCTGTCAGTTTACAACCAGCAAGTCTACAGTAAACAAAATCAAAGAGGCAGGCAGACTAGATGTAATGTCAACAAGCATAAAACAGCATATTTGTACTCCACAGGTAACAATCTCACTATATTTTCTTAAACATTATCACACAAGTGTTTGGATACTGAAACTAGATATTAGCATGCATGATACAGAATACTATATAACTCGTACTTGTGTACAGCCACTCATCAGGACAATATATTACATCTGGACTGATGCTGAAGAAATTAAATAATTTACATAAATGGATTTGCTGTGCACTTTTGAAAGTGACTGAAGACTAAACAAGTACACAGGCATTGAAACTATATCGTATTGTTGACAAGTAAGTGAAGAATGAAATAACAGCATGTGCTTAAAAGATGCTGGGACCTTTAAATCTTCTCTGTAACCGTATTCAGCCACTAATACCAACCTGAGTGTCTCCAGCTTACAGTGTGGATTCAGTACTTCAGAGCACAGCTTTCCCCCACAATCCCCCAGAGTATTCTTACTCAGATCCAGCTCTCTCAGGTGGGAGTTTACTGACTGTAGAGCAAAGGCCAAAATACCACCAGACTCCTCAGTGAGTCCACAGCCAACAAGTCTGGAAAATGCAGATAAATAATAGTTATGAATATGAACGTTTAGTATAATTTGTGGCATAACTGAAGAGTCTTTCTTTCTTCATTGTCAAGAGATCATATCAGGTGATTTTACATCACATCTAAACCATGTTCCTTTATATAACATTCATAGATGCTGGTGCTGAGATTTGTTTGGCACTAGCGAGTCTGTAAAACAATATAATACAGTCGGTCCAGGACAGAACAGCACAGAACACCTCATCGTTAGACACAAAAGTGACAGAAGTCTATTACTCCCTGGGTCTCCTGCCAGACTGTCAGACAAATATGACTCAGACTGTCATATTTAAATGATTTGTAGTATGATTCTTGTGGACAACATGGAGCACCACCTGACAAATTATATTTACCGAATCTTGTCTAAATATCACGTTTTGCAGCTGTAAGAAATGTAAGTTCTCATTGTTATTTTATAAGGTGTAAGAGCAAAAATGAGGTATATGCACCTATTAAAATTGCTTGTTGATCCACCATATTGAACATAAAAAAAGAAATCTTTAGTCATTTTAAAGTTTTGTTCAGAATGCATGAAACATACTGAATGTCTTCAACTTTACGGTGAGGATCCTTGAGTGTGTCCAATAAGAGCTTCTGTGCTGATCCTTCAGCTGAACTGCTGTCCATATGCAGCTTTTTCACACAGGAGGGGTTTGACATCAGCGCAACAGCCAGCCACACACAGCCATCACCTGAGATACGACTAGGGGAGAGTCTGAAAGAGACACACATACAGAGACAGAGAGGGGGGGGGGGGGGGGGGTACAGAAATAAAGATCAATCACATATATCCTGCTCAAGCTCTACTATTCACTTTCACATGGTCTTCTAATTCATGACAGGTTTGATAACAATGAAATATATTCATATACGGCTCTTTAGAAAGCTGATGTCACTGACTTTGAATGGGCCACTCCAACGTTCGGAGAGCCGATATTTTGTATAATGACCACTATCAAGTTGTGCTTCTTTCATATCTTTCCACAAGTTGTCTACTTGCATATCATAATAGACTTTTATCAATAGAATAGAAAAATAAGCTGCAAGCAGAGTTTTTTTGCAACTGTACATGTTGCTATGCAACACTTAAAACTTCTTTTTCTACACATACAGTAATGATTTTCATTTCAGCGGCGATCATGAAGTGCCAATAACATGTTTAAATGTTATCATATTGTTCTAAGTTTATATCACTTTTTAGTTCTTGCATATCCACAGAGACTTTGTCTTTATCCTTTTTTAATCCGGCTGTCCTTTCTGCCTCTAAATATCCCTAATGATACACTAACAAATTAATATCTTATCACAAATGGAGTCTTGCATCACTCTGTCTTGGCTTATTCCACAATAATGAACACCTCACTGCACATTAGTACTTACAAATACTCCCAAAGCTTTTATCTTACTATTGCTATTTCGTCTGTCTATCCGTCTGTCTGTCTGTCTCCTATATAACAGTTTTTGCTTTTAGCAACACTACAATGTCATTAAATACTAATCTCCCAGTTTCTTATACAACTTTAACACATAACACTGTGTATTCAAGCATACCTTATTACTGTTAACGCCATTTGAATGCTTAATTGGTGATGTCTGTTATAAAATAGAAGGAAAGTCAAACACCCACCTTAATGTCTGCAGTTTGCAGTTGGGGTGACTTAATGCTGTATGCAGAAGCTGAACTCCACGCACACTCATGTGATTATCACCCAGATCCAGCTCTGACAAGGAGACCAAAGACTGCAGAGCAGAGGCTACAACCTCATAGGATTCATCAGTCAGCTCACAGCCAGCAAGTCTACACAGAGTCACAAAGAGAGGAAAAGGCAGAAAGGACAGTGTTATCACAACAGGCATAGCGTAGATCATTATTATTCTGTAACAATTGATCAGATGATCAGATTATCAAAAGGAATGATAATTCATTCATTAACATTATGACATTAAAATCCATTAAAACCATACAAACTTATGTATGGGTTGTCTTTCAGAGCGTTACTAATTTCAGATTCTCCAGTTGGCAGTTTAGGTATCCAAGAGCAGCCTTTATCTTCTCTACTGATTATTACAGATCACATTCACTCATGGCCAGCTCTCTCACTATGTTAGAGAATTCTTGAATTTTATCATTATGAAATAGAAATGCTATGTACAATATGATTATAAGAGTTGTTTTCTAAAGAAGAAAAAGGGAAATGTAAATGAAATTAAGAATGCTTTTGTATTATCACATAATACAACATATACTGCTTGTGTGTGTACGTGACTAAAGGGTGCAGCTTAAAGGCTATATTCATATGATTAGAACATTCTGCTCTCAGAATAATTGCTAACTTGCCCTTTCATTTCCACATGTAACTTGTGTGTGTGTGAGAACTGTACTCCCCATTTTTAAGGAGCTGGCACACCTGCCAGAGCTGAAGATAAGAAACTTGTGTTTTTTCCTTGTTCTGTAAAAGCTCTGTAAACTGTGAGAGTTGAGAGTTGGGTACTGTCCATTCTGACAAGCAGACCCCTCTCTCCCTTTAGCAGCCAAAGAGATGAGAAACTTATGTGTTGAGTTTTCATTATAAAGGGATTTTTTTCCTAACACACTACCAGGGCTGTATATGTCCAAAGTGTCCTGCCTGCCAAAACAGCATCAAACATTACTGACCTTAATATCTCCAGTTTGCAGTGTGGGCTCTGAAGAGCAGACAGCAGCTTCTCTAATGACTTCTGCAGGTCATTGTGACTTAGATCCAGCTCTCTTAAGGGGGAGTTTGCAGACTGCAGAGCTGAGGCCACAGTCTCACATGACGTCTCTGTTAGTCCACAGCCAGCAAGTCTACAGATAGAGTATTTAAATCATATCACAGCGACAAAAATGTGTATACATCATTTGTCTTTGACAGCATAGCATGTCTAATCAATGCTAAACTACAATAACAGGTGAATAAAAAAGAGATAGAATGGCCATACAGTATATGTCCTTCCAAGCATCAGAGTAGATCATGACTTTTCTGTGGTCATTTTTCTGCCAATTAGTCCCTATGCGATACTACAAATTCAAAACCCATTCCGATAGCCTTATTCATAAAGCTACTGTACAATACAGGAGTGAGAAAATGATACAAACACCCTTATTGTTTAAATTTGACACAATAAAACTGAAAACAGCCAAATTCTCCCACTGCTGTTAACTCAACTCACCGTGCCTTTCTGCAGCATCTGACAGCTGGAACCAGTCTCCTGCGACCTTCTGGAGTAGTTTTGTATTTGTTCAGGTCAAACTCATCCAGCACCTCATCAGACATCAGAAGCACATGAGCCAAGGCAGAACAGTGAGCCAGTGAAAGCTGTTTCACTGAACCCTTCTCTGTCTTGAGGAAAGCCTGGATTTCATCATGAACAGAGGAGTCATGCATTTCCACCAGGCAGTGGAAGAGATTGATGCACCTCTCAGGGGAGATATTTTGTCTCTGCATCACCTTCAGGTTCTTGATTGTTTTCTTCACACTCTCTGGGCTGCTGTGGGTGTGTGTCAGGAGGCCAAGCAGAAGTCTCTGATTTGACTCTAGAGAAATGCCATGAAGGAAGCGAACAAACAAATCAAGGTGTCCATTCTTGCTTTCCAAAGCTTTGTTCACTGCACTCTTCAGCAGCTCATCAAGAGGCATGTCTGCATCTGCTGTAATCTTGGTCTTTCTTTTCAGAAAGTGTCCTAAGGCCTTGACGTTCTTATTCAGATAAGAGGCGAACACGTGTAGTGCAGCAAGAAACTCCTGGATGCTCAGATGGACAAAGCAGTAGACCTTCTTGTGGTCGAACACACATTCCTCCCTGAAGATCTCAGTGCACATGCCAGAGTACACTGATGCTTCACTGACATCAATGCCACACTCTCTTAGGTCTTCCTCGTAGAACATGAGGTTGCCATTCTCCAGATGTGTGAAAGCCAGTTCTGCCAGTTTCAGTATGACACCCTTATGTGATTCCAGGAGCCCATCTGTCTCAGTATCCTCTTGGTACTTCTGGTTCTTCCTGGTGGTCTGGATATGCAGGAAATGTATGAACATCTCTGTCAGAGTTTTAGGAGCTTCCTTCCCATCATCCTGTTCCAGGATCAGCTGAAGGACAGTGGCTGCAATCCAACAGAAGACTGGCATGTGACACATGATGTGGAGGCTCCTGGTAGACTTGATGTGTGAGATGATTCTGTTGGCTTTATTTTGGTCGCTGATCCTCTTCCTGAAGTACTCTTCTTTCTGTGGGTCACTGAACCCTCGAACTTCTGTCACCAGATCGACACACTGGGAAGGGATCTGATTGGCTGCTGCTGGTCTGGAGGTTATCCAGATGAGAGCAGAGGGAAGCAGGGTTCCCTGAATGAGGCTCGTCATCAGCACATCCACTGATGCTGTTTGTGTCACATCAAACAACTTCTGCTTCTCTTGGAAATTCAGTGGTAGTCGACTCTCATCCAGACCATCAAAGATGAACATGATATTGCAATCTCTGTACTCACTATTCTCTAACTCCCTAAGCTCAGGGTGGAAGTCAAGCAGGAGCCTGTGAAGACTGTACTGGACGTGTTTAACCAGATTCAGCTCACGAAATGGAAGTACAAACATGAAGTCTACATCCTGATTGGCTATCTCCTCTGTCCAGTCAAGGATGAACTTCTGCACTGAGACGGTTTTTCCGATGCCAGCAATCCCTTTGGTCATGACAGTTCTGATGTGTCTCTCCTGTCCTGGTAAGGGCTTGAAGATGTCATTGCAGTTGATGGCTGTGTTATCTGTAGTTTGTGGTCTGGATGCAGATTCTACCTGCCAAACTTCATGTTCATTATTCACCCCTTCACTCTCTCCCTCTGTGATGTAGAGCTCTGTGTAGATCTTGTTCAGGAGTGTTTGAGCCCCTGGTCTTATGATGCCCTCAGATATGCTCTCAAACCTTGTCTTCATGTTGGCTTTGTGGCTCATCAGTACTTCATACAGGACATGGTTGTCTGTGAGCAAAAAAAAAGAAAAAGATCTGTTTTAAATAAAGTTAAACAATTACTATTTTGCACAGCAAAATATAACAACACAAAAAAATCAAATTTATTTTGGTCAATGAATATTTCCGTCAAACAAAGTTCTAGCCTGGCTGTCGCACCAAGTTCATAGACGGAGCTTGGTCTGTCAAACCTACTATACACAGGATGTTCTCAGAGGTGGGCTCAACAGGCATCTATCAAATGCCTCTGTATACTACCGGACAGAGCTGCAACCAATCAGACCAGCGATTCCGATGACCTATGCAGATTTTTCTGGACCAGGAAAAACTGAGAATAGGCAGGTTGGTCAGACTGACTTGAACCCAAACTTCAATGAAGTGTCACAGGCAGTATGAGTAGGCCCAGGCTACCTAAGTTAACCCATTACTATTTTGAACAATAAAATATAACAAGACAATGATTTCTAATTAATTTAGCTTCCTGAACAGTTTTGTCATACAGTGCCTAAAAGTTCTCGCCTGGCTTTCAGACCAAGCTTGTTGGTGGACCTTGGTCCGACAAACCTACCATAGACAGGAAGTTTGCAGAGGCAGGATCAACAGGCGTCTATTAAATGCCTCTGTATACTACCGGACAGGGCTATGACCAATCAGACCTCTGATTCCGATGACCTAAGACCTGCTCTTAAAAACAGGCCTTTAAACCAAGCTAAAAGGAACACCTTACCACTTACCTGTTAGTTTGGCCCTTTTGACTAAGAGTGGTTGTGACATGGTTGTGTCATGGTTGACAACAGGTTGTGTTCTGCATCTCTTTCTGCACTGGGGACAGCTGTCGTCTCCTGATGGAGCAGACTGGCTCCAGTAGCTGCTGATGCACTGCCTGCAGAAACTGTGTCCACAGGTGGTGATGACTGGATCCCTCAGTAGCTGCTCACACACACCACACCAACACTGATCCTGGGTCCTCCTGACAAAGATGGTTACACAGTTAGAGAGAGAGAGAGAGAGAGAGAGAGAGAGAGAGAGAGAGAGAGAGAGAGAGAGAAAGAAAGAGAGAGGGAGAGAGAGAATAACACCACCACAAAAGTGTCATGTGTTATCTTACTTTGATGTGTATAGTATTGTGCTTATCATTGTCAGACAGGGAGCTCATCTCAGTTCATTCGTAGCTTATTTATGTATTTTGTTCTGTAGTGTGAATCATTATTATATGCCATTAATTACTTTTGTAGACCTTAAAAAACAGTGGCGACATTAGGCTGGCAAGACCAGGTACAGTCACGACCCGTCGGTCATATTTGCAACAAGAAAACAAAGTTGCTGAATCTTGATAATGTGTTGTCAGTTCTGTATTGCTTCTGAACCCAGCTGCCATAATGAGTTTATTAAGCTCAATGTTCCACCAGCATGCTAGTCGGATAGTTGCTGCTGTTAGGAACATAGGGACGGGCATAACATGCTGCCAACAAATATCTCAATGTGTCTAGTAAGTGTTTCTGTTTATTTTCGTCCATACGACAATTAATATTTCACATTCTGAATATACTTTTTATGGCAATGTGGAGCTGTAATATTCTGACATCAGCCATGTGTATTTGTCTACACACACACACACACACACACAGACACATAGAGCTGCATGTTGTGTCAGATGTATTTAATGTTAATATCTCACTTTGCGCCACATTGTGGAGGTCCACTGCTGAAGGTTGGGGGAAAGAACATGGATCCATCACTCTTCATGGACACACAGATGGTCACTGGAGGCACTGCTCTGGGTGTCTGTGCTCTGCTACACAAGGACACAAAACAGAGAGATAAATTATGGATAAGGCGAGAATGCAGATGTTAAATGCTAACTCCACATAGATAAATGTATCTGAAAAGCCACTTCAAACTACAAATTAAAAGCAACACATGACATCAATGTCCATCAATAACCAACAAATATAACCATATAACCACACACACACACACACACAGCTGCATGTTGTGTCAGATGTGTTTGATGTTAATATCTCACTTTGAGTCAGATTGTGGAGGTTCACTGCTGAAAGTTGGGGGCAAGAACATGGACCCATCACTCTTCATGGACACACAGCTGGGCACTGGAGACACGGCTCTGGGTGTCTGTGCTCTGATACACAAGGACACAAAAAAGAGGGATAAATTATGGATAAGGTGAGAATGCAGTAAGGGTGGGTGATATATATCGTTTGCAATACTATCGTCATTGTTGTTTTAACTATGTGCAAATTTCCATTATCGAGTATTTAAATTACTGCGCCAAAAATAATGAAATGCAGAAACTCCTCAGCGCTGCAGCACTCTCCCCACACACGCCACGGGTAGTGGTCCTCGGTGATCACATGACCTCTCGCGAGCAGCATTGCAACAGGTTAGCAGCGCATAGTGATGCTCATGTAAGTTGGAGAATATGCAGGGGCTGGTGTTATGGAAAATAAGGTTTCTGAGATTTTGAGTTTCCATGGGCGAGGTTATCATTAATATTCATTACTAGGTGTTGTCGCTTGCGCACGACCATGGTGTGTGAATGGAATGGAACCGAGAATGTGGAAGTGGTGAGTGTTTGTTGCTCTGACAAACATATCATTTGATGAGTTTTATCGGGCATGGCGTTACATTTTTATGTCTTGTTACGTGAAAAAAACTACTTGGACAACATATTACAGTGGAGTTTAAGCTGCAACGTTACTTCAGTATCATGATCCTGGTCATGACAATGATATCAAACCCATGTAAATTTAGCGTTTCGATTTCAGAACTACAAGATACTGTTGAATTTGGCATCAGTGGAATATTAAGGGCTAGGCTACACCTAACTCACTGTGCTTTTCTTTTGAAAGTCTGAGTAAACAACATGTCTCAAGCCTACTATACACACAAAGAAACTCTAGATGCTTTGGGTACTTTGTGAACTTGTCAGCGCAACAATGCCCTATTTCAAAAATTCCTTGGTAACCTTTTATTGCAAATTAGGCTTCTATGTACACCTAACTAGTGTGTGGCCACACGTCTGTTTTTTTGTTTGACATGGTAATGGATCCACTTTACCTTGTGCAATGAACCATTTGGGTCCTGTTTCTTCGAAGACAGACACACTTAAGCTATAGCCTATGCTATATAGGCTAACAGGATATGCATCATGACTAGCCTATAAGCTTTATGAAAATATTTATACATTGAAGTGGTAGGTTTGCTGTAACCTGTGCCTGACTTTGTGTTTATGTATGCTGAATATAATGATGTGAATGTACCAAATGAAAGTCATGTTTGACCTTGTGTGAAGTATACGAATAATGCTACTAATAAAACTGTTCTGTACAGCCCTCTTGTGATTCATATTGAATTATGTTTATATTGGTGTTAATTGATTGCTTAATATACTGTATTTTACCCAATGTATATAATGTGTTGTCCTAGTAGTCATATTTGCTGGTAAAACCGCAAGACACTTAAATGCCATACCTGATTAAAAAGTACCACATTAAGGTTTATTTTCACAGTGTTTCAGAGTCAGAGAGAGCAAACTGCCTTCACCACCTTTTCGGTTCCATTCCACTCAAGCTATGGACGCGAGCGAGCGACAACCCCTAGTAATAAATATTCATGACAACCCCGCCTTTTGGAAACTCAAAATCCCAGAAACCGTATACCTCGTAACACCGGTGTAACGGCTTGGGCTGTGATCAGCTTGACTGGTGAATTTCACTGAATATCCATGAAGCCCCCGCCTAAGCTACAACACACTCCCGCCCCCAGATCACCATATGCATGAAGCATGTGCCTGAGACGACGGTACAAAGTTTTGCCGAATAAAGAGTATTTCGGCAATAAAAGTGTAACGAATGACTACACCAGTCTCATCCACACACAATAAAAACATGCTGCATGAACAATAACAAAATTCACACACATTTAAAATTGTCGTCCGAGAGAGGGCTCGAACCAAAGAAATGACATCGCCAGAGCCAACACCAATGCCAGGCTGAGCTCGATCCTGCTACGCCACGGATCGCCGAGTCAGCCGTCTTCCTGACTGGTACATATCTAACACTAACCTAATTTGATCATTAACATCAGCAAATGCTGCGAATCCAAGCCTTCAAATCAAAACACGTAGGCTCGTTGTTGTGAAGGCTATAACTTTTTTTTTATGAACAATAAACTATATGAACCTGCACTGCCAGCGTTTGAGGTGGATTTTTGAGGAGCAAGGGAAACACCGAGTTTTAATGCACAACTCAGTGTAGCTACATCCCAAGTCAGTGTGAGATAAGTTATCGCTGTCGAACCTAACAGGCAGAAAATAGCCCCTTGCTCTTCATAGATTGATAATAGCGCAGGCCTACTTACACTACATCTGCCTGCCCACGACGCAACTTGTATGGGTTGGTGTATTCATCTGTTGGTTGTATCAACCCGACACGTACGTCATGTCTACTGTATTCATGCATGTTGACACAGACAATTCTGCTGTAAACTGAGCATCAGTCATCTGACATTGGATCTTAGAAAAAAACAATGGTTTGCGACTGTGCTAGTGAATGTTCCACTGACATCCTCGTCTTATCCACACAAAATAAGAAACAAAAGGGAATAATTGCCAACCCAAGATAACATTGTCTGGGAGTCCCAGAGGATTCGAACCACAGTCACAAACAGTAGACTGACTCATCAATAATGCTGAGCCATTGGATATCTCGCTGTACCACAACCACCCACCGTTAGTGTCTGTGTCACTAATATATATAGCAATGATGACGTCATTTGACACAAGTTAACATACTAGGCTATATAGTAGGCTTGTCCCGATCCAATATCGGCATCGGATCGGTTATTATCGGATATTGGCAAAAAAATGCGTATCGGTATCGGCGCGGCCGCACGGGAAAAAATCCGATCCGTTAAAAAAAAAAAAGTCCGGTCCGGGTTTCAACTCAGATAATCCATTCCAGTTTTTTGCTGTGGTTTCGCTAAAATCCGGTCCGCATTTTCCAGCACACCAGCATTAGCCATGCTCGGACTGCAGTCAGGGCAAACAGTTGAAGGGAGTGTGTAGATAGAGATGGAGCAAAAAGTGTGGAGGAGATTGGGAGTAGAGGGCATTTTTGTTTTTAAATAGTTAACGATATTATTTGCACTGGTTTTTAAAGCCTTGGTTTACACCTGCTCAAGAGCAGAGTACTGATGCTGAGTTAATAGACTATTTTACACAGAGGTTATTTGTGTTTTTTGCTTTTTTTGAGTTAACAGACTATTTTACACTCAGTCAAAAACAGAATGCAATCGGATCATCTAGCTGCTGAAAGAGAGTAAAGTACTAAGAGAGAGTGTTGACGGAGGGGAGGGGGAAGTCCCTCTTTATGCACAGCAGAGTCAAGACTCGTTTCATTGAAATTCGAATGGGACGCGTGTGGAGTTTAACTAATAAATTGGTCCTTACGTCTTTCTGGAGTTGTTGATGATTTTTGGAACCATGTGCCATAATCCGCAACTGTTTGTGATTATTTCAAGCCTAATAGTCTAAGTTGTTACTGTTTGGATTTTGAGAAATGTAGCTTTACTTCAGGTCAGGCAGTAACACTAACTATGTTGTTGTTAGCGCGCTAACGCTAGCGAACTACGCTAACGTAATGGTTTAAATTGAAAGCTGTCACTTTACTCACCAACACCCACCTAGATACTGTTACTGATATTAGCTCAAATTGACAAATTAATATAAAGGTATAAGGTTACAGCAATGTGTTAAATTCAAGGTGAGTGAAGTTAGCGTTTAGCACATTGGTGTTGTCGTAGTTAATACTATTGACTTAAATGAGCTAGTTCGTTAGCTTGCTAGCTCGCTGACGGACTAGGAGTTTGTTGGCATCAGTTTCGATTTGCGATGGGCGATTAATTTGAATAATGCCCGAAATGACTGGTGGTAATGACTAAATCTTTACTGCAGTATACAACAGTAACTTTGATACTGCAATGCTAGTTGCTAAATCATTAGCATCTCAGTCATAATACCACACGTCAGTGACAGTCTGTGGGGGGAGGGCTTATCTTAATGTCATGCTAATGGCTACACTATTCGGCGAGAGTGAGGCAAACTTTAAGAGGAGTTTTCTCAGTTTTGTGTTTTAAGGTGTGCATGCTTTCAAAATGGCCACCAATTCTTCAAATATTATCAGATTTCCATGTGAAAGACATCATTGGAAAGCTTGGAAAGCATTGGAGCATTGGAAATTACACTTTCAGAATCTGAATAACTCAAAATGCCTCTCGAACGAGTTGTGGCCGGTTTTGCTGTGGCCGGTCACATTTGTGTGTTTTTCTTTTTTTTCCATACAGTTTACAGTCTGATTTGCACTTTTACTGACCACTGATGCCATCCCTGTTTGTTATTTTTAATGTTGTCTATTTTCTGTTTATCCCTGAATAAACAGGTCAGTTTCTTGTTACCAACCATTGTGTATTCAAACTCACTTAAGTCAGCTGGCTAGTTGTTATCAACGTACTAAAACCCTTTTCAATATGAGTCTAATAACTAAGTAAGAAGGCTAAATAACTTTAATACATGCTCGGTTGGATAGGCCGGTATCGGTATCGGCCACCAGTATCGGTATCGGCTCGGAAGTGCAAATACAATATCGGTATCGGATCGGAAGTGCAAAAAGCTGGATTGGGACATCCCTACTATATAGTACAACCATGTTAACTGGTGATATGCAAGCCAACATATAGCAAATGCTGTGAATCCAAGGTTCATTCTTCCCATATACAGGCCTAACGAACCTTGGTTATTAGCACAAGACTAAACGTTTAAGGCCATGTAGACGAGCAAACATCTTGTGTACACTGGGGAATTCCAACGAACACTACAAGCCGAAGAACCTGGCATGCAGGACATTTTCCTCCAAGCATATTCCGAAATCCTATAATATGTAGGCTTTAAGAAAACCCTACAGCACAGCAATTCAGTACGGGCATTCAGTGTCTGCCTGAGTACATCTCATTATCGGGGTGCAAGAAAGTAAAGTCTTTTCATGTAGTTTGGGTGATGATCATTTTTAGTTTAAATTTGACAAACGGCCACTACAGTCACCATTTAGGTTTGTTTGAAGTCATCAGCAAGGAAACTTTTGCCAAGGTCTTGAAGTTGTAATGCAAAAGAAATACAAAGAGTAATACTTCAGTATGACAATATTCATGACAGTTTGTGAAAAGGGATATTTTCACAGTATGTCAACTTGTGTCAATTGAAGTCAGTATTGCAGTATATTATAGTGAGACATGCGGTTTTGTCGGCAGCTCGTGGCGCAGCAGGAATGAACACAGGTCTCGTACATAGTAAACTGTGTGGTAGCTTTGTGTTTCTAGTTCGAATCTTTTTCGGATAATTTATTCCGATTTCATGTTAATTCTGTTACTGTTTATGCAGCATGTATTTCTTATTGTGTGTGGATAAGACTGGAGTAGTCGTTCATTAGATTTTAATTGTTCTGAAAGAATGAGCTGTTTTCAAGGCTTGAATGAGCAGCGTTTGCTTATTTACTTGTGATATCACCAGTTAACATGGGCGTTTATGTTTTCACCTAAGTTCACTGGTGTCAAATGTGGTCAGTGTTAGATATGTACCAGTCAGAAAGACGACAATCCCAGACATTCGTGGCGTAGTAGGATGGAACTCAAACTAGCACCAATGTTGGCCGTCGTGAACTCCTCTCTTTGGTTCGAACCCCCTACCGTAAACCACTTTTAAATGTGTGTGAATTTTGTTACTGTTCATGCAGCATGTTTTTATTGTGTGTGGATGAGACTAGTGTAGTCATTCGTTACATTTTATTGCCGAAAGACTCCGAAATACTGCCAAAATACTTTATTTGGTGAAACTTTCTACAGTTGTCTCAGGCACAGGCTTCATGCATATGGTGATCCGGGGGCGGGGGCGTGTTGTAGCCTAGGCGGGGGCTTCATGGATATTCAGTGAAATTCACCAGTCGATCACAGCCCAAGCTGTTACACCGGCAGCTCCAGGCCCTGAAGCTGGGTCTACTTCAGATGATTTAGTGCCCAGACGCGGGTCTACTTCTCTGGCATGGAAGTGGTTTGGCTTTGAAAAGACTGACGTGGAGCAAAACACCGTCATATGCAAGATTTGTCGCAAATTAATTGCCGTGAAGCAAAGGTCAACGACGAACCTCTTTCACCACCTCCGCACCAACCACAGTGAAGAGTACGAAGAATACGAGAAACTTCGAGACTATACACAGTCTACAGCTCAAGAAAAATCAAGTACAGTAGGCCATCTCCGAAGTACACACAATAAACCCTTGCTGGCTTGTTCAGCAGAAAAGTGCTGTATGACAAAAAAAAGTCAACGATGGCAAGACATAACCAATGCGATCATCAAATTGTCAGAGAGATGTTGCCGATGCAGTTGGTGGATCGACCGAGCTTTATAGAACTTGTGAATGTCCTAGACCAGCGATACAATGTGCCAAGTAGGAAATATTTCAGTGCAACGGCTGTCCCCACCCTGTATGATAAAACTCGTAAAGCTGTGATGAGCAAAGTGCAAAAAGTGAAACATTTCGCAACAACAACCGATTTATGGTCGAGCAGAACATCGGAGCCATACCTCTCTCTGACCATACATTTCATTGATGAATCTTGGCTACTTCGGAGCTACTGTTTGCAAACATCCTATTTCCCAGATGCCAGATCCCAGATTAATTGTTGCATAGTCTGTTCCACAATATTTAGTACATATTTAATTTATCTTGTCAAACATGATAAAAATGACTTACACGACAGGTGCTTGTGCATGCAACTTATGATGGAGCACAATGTGGTTGTGGCATTTTTGACACGACAGAACAAACGATCTACAGTATCATCACTTACACTTCGTTTTAACTTGTATTTAGGAACACTGTGTCAGTAGTAATAATATCAGACTATCGCCAGTGGCATATGAAAAACAGCCTAACTGGGCATTGAACCCGGGTCTTCCACATGGAAAACAAGAGAGCTACCGCTGCACCATCATTTCCACCTTCAATCGCTTGAAGGAGGCAGATAATACATATCACGTATTCACTTCATTATCATCACTGCTTAATGCAAGGTGAATGAGAGAACTGACCAATTTCTTTACAGCACGCTTTAGGGTTGTTGCATTAGATTAAACAATTTATAGGTTTATTCATGTTCAAGTGCGCCGAGGTGCGACCATACAGATGCGACTTATGTGACACTTGACTGGCAAACACGGACATATGCCTACGGACATGGAAGTTCATCAAAACAAACGCCATACACGTCAGCGTAGACAGAAGCCAATCAGGGCAAAGTGCTGACGTCATGGAGGCGGTTCCACGACTGAGCAGCGAGCGGAGAGCAAATGCGCTGCTGCGCAGCAAAAATCTTGCTCCCGCGATGTCTTAAGGCCATGTGACATGGAATGCAGAGCAGAGAACACTCCCACCTGCACCATCGTGGACAAATTTCTAACCGGCATGCGTTACGGTCACGCGCATGTGCGCAGCGTCGATTTGCGTCGATTTGCGTGATCGTGGATATACCTATTGCTCTTGGTCTGAAAGATGCCCTCGCATCATGGTCTCTGAGTGAAGAGAACATGGTCTGTATGACCACCGACAGCGGTGCAAACGTCATCAGTGCACTCAGAATCAACAACTGGAAAAGGCTACCGCACTTTGGGCACCGGCTTCATATTGCAATCGGTAAGTTCAAATGTTAATGTGGTTATTTAATGTAGTGAACTGAAATAGCAATTTATGTCGAAAATTGAGAAAATTAAAGAGTTTAATAATAATTGTATAGCCTATTATAAGTTCGATTGGATAGGCTACTATGACAAATAAGCCTACAGTATTAAATGGTATTTCAAATTGCAATGCATGGTAGTGTAAGGCTAACATTGCCTGCATAAGCATAGGCCTAACATAATTGCAACCTTTACATGTAAGCTAAGTCACACTGGCAACTGTAACATGTAACGTGATTGTGTGTGCGAACTGCAGATAGATAGTTGTACTGACATGTCAAGCCACCTCGTGCAAGGTGCATTTCTAACTTGTTGTATCCACTGTACATGGCACTGTTGCTCCATTCATGGCAATAATGGGCCCTTTCGATTTTTTTTTCCAGAAAGAAGCATGCGTGATACAAGGATAGACCGAGCCATTTCTGTCTGCAAGAAGGTGGTTGGAACCTTTTCCAACAGCTGGAATTTGAAGAGAGGACTGGCTGATGTTCAAAATCAGATGAAGCTCACAGAGCATAAGCTCATAACAGAATCCCCAACGAGATGGGGCTCAAGACAGCGCATGATAAAGAGGTTTGTTGAGCAAGAAAAGGCCATTCGTCATGTGCTAGGTGCAGACAAGAAGCGCAGGCATCTCCTCCCAACATGGCAAGATGTTGATGTGCTAGAATCAATAAGCAAAGCACTTAGTCCCCTGCTAGATGTTTACAGATGCCCTCATAGGTGAGCAAGTAGTAACAATCTTCTACCTGAAACTAGTGCTGTCATTATTTAACTCTGAGGTCCTGGCAGTGAAGTCTGATGATACAGATCTCACAAAAAAATTAAGGAAACCATTCTGGATTACCTAAACACAAAGTACAGAGATGACAATGTGGATGGCCTTTTAAGTGTGGCATCCACACTTGACCCATGGTTTAAGAACCGCTACAATGATAATGATCAGATCATGATGTCAACACTTTCCTCTGAACTTATGGCTATGGCAACTCAGGAAGAGAGCGATTCTCCAGGCCCTTCAACTGCTACAGCTCAAGGTACCACTACAGAAGGTGGAGCAGATGGTGGTGATGATGATGACACCTGTGAGCCAGCTAAAAAAAAGAAGTCTTTCGGCAGTTATTTAAAAAAAAACAGTGAGGAGGGAGTCACAGGCTACTGCCATGGAAAAGGAGATCAAGAGCTACCTCATGTTACCAGAGGTGGACAGCGATGTCAATCCACTTGAATGGTGGAAAACCCAAGAGATACATTTCCCCAGACTGGCAAAGCTGGCAAAGAAGTACCTGTGCGTCCCTTCCTCAAGCAGCCCTTCAGAGAGGGCATTTAGCACAGGTGGAAATATTGTGACATGTCACCGGGCTTCACTCAAGCCTGACAATGTGGACAGACTGGTGTTTCTGGTGTCTGCTTTTAACTTTAATATTTTTTTTTTCTATTTGAGAATTGTGGATTTTTTGTCATTTGTTTACAAATCTCTTCATATTGAGAAACCCCTAAGTGAACCTTTTTAGAAAAATGTCTGTTTTATAAAAAATGTCATGGACAGGACTTGAAGCTTAATAAGGCTATGAGCATTGGCTGTTGATATTCATTGTTCAGTATTTCTTATGGATGTGTGGAGCATTATAATAATTCAATATTCCTGCAATTCAATATTCCTTCTATTAAGGTCTTTGTTTTATTTGAACCTTCTTAGAAGATGTCTCTCTTGTGATTTTTTTTTGTACAATCCTGGACAAAACTTGAAGTTTAATAAGGCTATGAGTACTTGCTGTTGATAATGTCCATTGTGCAATATTTCTTAGGGATGCGTGGAGGACCTTTACTTTAAGAATTCAATATTCCTGCACTGTGGTTCAATTAAGTTATTTTTTATTTATTTGTTAAAGTTTAAAGACAATAAATGAGTGTTCCTTAAACATTTTAATTGTGGTAATTATTGTAATCTTTACTCAGAGAATTCCAATCACATATTTGAAAATAATCGTCAAAATATCGTTATCGCCAAAATGAAAAAAAGTATTATTAGTATAAAAGAGATATTATTTTTTGCCCATATCGCCCACCCCTAGAATGCAGATGGTAAATGCTAACTCCACATAGATAAATGTATCGGAAAAGCCACTTCAAACTACAAATTAAAAACAACACATGACATCAATGCCCGTGAATAACCAACAAATATAACCACACACACACACAGCGCTGAATGTTGTGTCAGATGTGTAATGTTAATAGCTCACGTTGGATCTGACTGTGGAGGTCCACTGCTGAAGGTTGGGGGCAAGAACATGGATCCATCACTCTTCATGGACACACAGCTGGGCACTGGAGGCACTGCTCTGGGTGTCTGTGCTCTGCTACACAAAGACACAAAACAGAGAGATAAGTTATGGATAAGGTGAGAATGCAGATGTTAAATGCTAACGTCCTACTATTAATTATATTTTTAAAAATATCATTTTAAAATTTTAAAAAGAAACAAAAACACTGTGAAATCAACACATGTTAAATGAAGAAACACAACCACACACACACACACACGCACAGCTGCATTTTGTGGCAGTCTACCATGATGTGAATGTTGATATCCTCATACTTAAGCAGAAGTACAGATATCCTACTAAAATATATTCTGGTACAAGTAACCTGCTAAAATGCTACTCAAGTAAACATAACCAATGCACACTTGCACCTACACACACACACACACACACAAAGATGCATGTTGTGCCAGATGTGTGTAATGTTAATGGGCTCTATTTTCACAATCATATGCACACTGTCTGAAGTCTGTCACGCAAGTTGCTTTGGGGGCGCTCCTGAGACAATATGCTATTTTGACGACGGGAAAAGTGAACATTGCGCATGCTGCATGGTTTAAAAGGGTTGGTCTTAAGTTACCTAATTAATCATAGGTTTGTTCAGGGTGTAACATGCAACAAATCAATCAGAGTTTATACTCACATTCTCTTTAAATGCCAGCCGCGTTTTGTCCTGTGCTGTTTAGCCTGTTGCTATTACGATGGCGGGTTTCCCTGGCCATGAGGAGCGTTTTTCTTTGAAGACCGATCTGCTTGTGCATGAGCAGTTAATCTTCGGGGATGGAAGAAACCCACCAACACCCTCATGCATTCGTTATTTTGACATTTCTTTAGGTCTGTTTTTCATTTACTTCTGTGAAACACGTAATTTCCTTTTGGTTATGAACAATGTGTATATATTTTTTTATTTAAAAAAAAAAACAGATTGGACTGCAAGAAATGTTGTCCTGTAACAACCCTGCGAAACTGTAAAGCACTTTGAGCTGCGTCTTGCATGTATGAATTGTGCTATACAAGTAAAGTTTATTATTACTATTATATTAATAAATGTCCATTATTGTGAAAGATTTGCCAGTGTTTATGTCTTTGCGCTTAGAAAATCATTAGATTAGGCTACCCAAAAGAGCTAAGTCGTATGGAACTGGACATCTTTTTGGAGCTTGAAAATGTTTCACCTCAGCAATTTACACACTGTTGTTGGCATGATGTATGTGTCATTAACTCATTGAGTGCCAGCCATTTTCAAAGTTGGTCACGTCCCAGTGCCAGGATTTTTTGAACATTTCAGTGTTTTTTCAAGACCCACAGAAAATTGAGTTCTATGTCCGTGTCAACAAAAAACATACCAAAAGAAACTCCAGACTTGCCTTTATCATCAGAAAAAAATGTTTGTTTGTACCTCTTTCCATTCCTTAGCAATTGTCTGGAGAACATGGGTGGGTGTAACTAAAAATGCTGATTTCTGACCAAAATACTGAGAAAAATGGCTTTTTGTAACAAGCAACATTTCAAGCAGAAAATGTCTTTGATTACAATTGTTTTTGCTTCAGAGACATCTCAAACATTATGAAAAGTGATCCCATTGTATACTGCACCAAAAATAACGCTGGCAACATTATTTATAAATTAAAAAAATACAAATTATTTTATAAAACCATGTAGGCACATTTCATAGATTCTTTGAAGCACAGCTAAAAGCAACACTTCATGGGAAACACTTTGTGCGTAAACATTTCAAAGGCAAAAATTTGACTTTCTAGCAGCTATTTATGTACAGCACACTATGTCATAACTGTAGTGCTTCTAGCTCTCCCCCTGTGTGTGCGCGTGTGTGTATGCATGTGTGTGTACAGCAGAGAAGACCTATAAACACGATCTAAAATACCGGTCCATACATCTAGTATCGGAGTAAGCTATGCAATTAGACTACTGCTCCATGCTTGTAAATGTAATATTTCTGAACGTCACCAAACACGATATAAAACATTGTAACATTTTAGTGTGGGAACTTGGCTCAGACAGAGGATAGGCAAACCGGAACCGAACTAAATATACAACACCTTCAGAGCAAAATAACATCGTATTCCACAGGATCCGCACACAGAACAACTAGATTAACACATGAGAATGATAGCACAGGAAATTATGATGTTGGGAGAGTGCAGTGAATCCGTGCGCTTTACCAAATGTAGAGAGCTGGGTCGTCAGTGACTTGCTGTCGGCGCAGACGGGTCAGTCAAGTGCAGGTGTAGCTATCTATGAAACAGCGTGACAGGCTGCTCATTATGCATTACCTAAAGTGAAATTAATCTATTGGTGGCTTGCAGAAGCTAAACGTGAGATGTTGCTAGGAAAACAGTAGCTTCAACATACGTGCTGACAGGATTTATTTTGATCAAGCTAGCAGTGTGCAAAACTGCGAGCAATTGAGCAAGCCAGGTCCAGTGTCTAGGCTGTTTACATCAATTAGATAACTTTTTTTAACTAGTTGTAGACTTACTTTCTTCGAGACAATGTAAGATGATCACATATCCACACTGATACTGGTACTACCCACAGAATGGGTTCCCTTGTGATTACAACTTTGATTTTTTTACACAAGCTAGATCAGATGATTACCCCACCTCCCCTGTAAAAAAACGAAATTGCCTCGATAACGCGTCATTGGCGCTGGCCGTTACTATCGTAAAAGACGCGTTTTCGAGTCATTGGCATCGAATGAGTTAACCATGCCTTTAGTGGATAGCCATCGTCCCCTAACAGCCACTCATCAAGAGGGGGATCCCTCTCATTATATCCCAAAGCGTTATGCGCCCATAAAATAGCTTTTCAGCAATGTGCGACTGATTACAGACCAGGTTTTTCTCGATCACTGGCGGACTTGGTTTTTGTGTCCTTGTTTTAGCATCTGGTGAGCTTTGCGCTGGACCACACCTCTGCTTTTTTGCTGACAAGCCTGTGAGGGCGCAGTGTCATCTCTTATCTAGACAACGTGAATTTCTGCTGGAAAAAAAGGAACGATGCGCTCGCACAGAGTGATAATGACAGCATGCACTTGTCGTGAAATGCACAGTGCACCGCGGCATGATAGGGTCCAATATCTCACTTTGAGTCAGACTGTGGAGGTCCACTGCTGAAAGTTGGGGGCAAGAACATGGACCCATCACTCTTCATGGACACACAGCTGGGCACTGGAGACACTGCTCTGGGTGTCTGTGATCTGATACACAAGGACACAAAACAGAGAGATAAGTTATGGATAAGGTGAGAATGCAGATGTTAAATGCTAATTTCATACTATTAATTATATTTAAAAAAACAAACAAAAAACACTGTGAAATCAACACATGTAAAATGAAGAAACACAACCACACACACACGGCTGCATTCAGTCTACCATGCCAGTCTACCATGATGTGTATAATGTTGATATCCTCATATTTAAGCGTAAGTACAGATGCCCTACAAAAATATTTTCTGGTACAACAAGTCACCTGCTAAAATGCTACTCAAGTAAACGTAACCAGTGCACACATGCACCTACACACACACACAGACACACACAAAGATGCATGTTGTGCCAGATGTGTGTAATGTTAATGGGCTCTATTTTCATGATCATATGCGCACTGTCTGCCGTCTGTCACACAAGTTGCTTTGGGGACGTTATGCTATGTTGACGATGGGAAAAGTGAACATTGCGCCTGGTTCAAAAGGGTTGGTCTTACGTTACCTAATTAATCATAGGTTTGTTCAGGGCATAACATGCAATAAATCAATGAGAGTTCATACTCTCATTCCCTTTAAATGCCAGCTAAGTCGTATGCAACTGAAAATGCACAGTGCGCTGCGGCATGATAGGGCCCAATATCTCACTTTGGATGAGACTGTGCAGGTCCACTGCTGAAAGTTGGGGGCAAGAACATGGACCCATCACTCTTCATAGACACACAGCTGGGCACTGGAGACACTGCTCTGGGTGTCTGTGCTCTGATACACAAGGACACAAATCAGAGAGATAAGGTGAGAATGCAGATAGTAAATGCTAACTTCATACTATTATGTTTACTTTATGTTTTTAAAAAGGCAATTTAAAAACAAACAACCAAAAAACACTGTGTGAAATTAACACAAATGTAAAATCAAGAAACACAACCATACACACACACACACACACACACACACACACACACACACACATAGCTGAATGTTGTGTCAGATGTGTGTAATGTTAATATCTCACTTTGGATCTGACTGTGGAGGTCCACTGCTGAAAGTTGGGGGCAAGAACATGGATCCATCACTCTTAATGGACACACAGCTGGGCACTGGAGACACTGCTCTGGGTGTCTGTGATCCGCTACACAAAGACACAAAACAGAGAGATAAGTTATGGATAAGGTGAGAATGCAGATGTTAAATGCTAACGTCCTACTATTAATTATATTTTTAAAAAGGTCATTTAAAAATTTTAAAAACAAACAAAAAACACTGTGAAATCAACACATGTAAAATGAAGAAACACAACCACACACACACACACACACGCACAGCTGCATTTTGTGGCAGTCTACCATGATGTGTCTAATGTTGATATCCTCATATTTAAGCGTAAGTACAGATGTCCTACAAAAATATTTTCTGGTATAACAAGTCACCTGCTAAAATGCTACTCACATAAACATAAACAGTGCACATATGCACCTACACACACACACACACACACACACAGAAAGATGCATGTTGTGCCAGATGTGTGTAATGTTAATGGGCTCTATTTTAATGATCATATGCGCACTGTCAGACGTCTGTCACACAAGTTGCTTTGGGGGTGTTCCCAAGACAATATGCTATGTTGACGATGGGAAAAGTGAACATTGCGCCTGGTTCAAAAGGGTTGGTTCTGAGTTACCTAATTAATCATAGGTTTGTTCAGGGCATAACATGCAATAAACCACTGAGAGTTTACACTCTCATTCCCTTTAAATGCCAGCCACGCTTTGTCCTGTGCTTTTAAAAAAGAAACAGATTGCTTAATAAATGTCCATTATTGTTCAATATTTGCCAGTGTTCATGTCTTTGTGCTTAGGAAATCATTAGATTAGGCTACTCAAAAGAGCTTAGTCGTATGCAACTGAAAATGCAGAGCGCCGCGGCATGATAGGGCCCAATATCTCACTTTGGATGAGACTGTGCAGGTTCACTGCTGAAAGTTGGGGGCAAGAACATGGACCCATCACTCTTCATGGATACACAGCTGGGCACTGGAGACACTGCTCTGGGTGTCTGTGCTCTGATACACAAGGACACAAAACAGAGAGATAAGGTGAGAATGCAGATAGTAAATTCTAACTTCATACTATTATGTTTACTAATTATGTTTTTAAAAAGGCAATTTAAAAACAAACAACCAAAAAACACTGTGTGAAATCAACACAAATGTAAAATCAAGAAACACAACCACACACACACACACACACACACACACACACACACACAGCTGAATGTTGTGTCAGATGTGTGTAATGTTAATGTCTCACTTTGGATCAGAGTGTGGAGGTCCAATGCTGAAGGTTGGGGGCAAGAACATGGATCCATCACTCTTAATGGACACACAGCTGGGCACTGGAGACACTGCTCTGGGTGTCTGTGCTCTGACACATTAGGAGACAAAACAAAGACATATGGTATAAATGCGGTAAGGATGCAGATGGTAAGTGTTAATACATACAATTAATTACCTTTCAAAAAAGCCACTTCCAAAAACAAAAATACATCATTATGGGAAATAACATATAGGTTACAACCACACTGCATGTATCAAGATACTTAACAAATAAAGTCAATACTGACTCTGGAACAGGGAACTGGAGGGCCGCCCTGTAGTGTATATATAGGTACTTTGAATGTTGACAGCACAAATAAGGTGGTTGTGGATGATTCAGAAATGTGGTAAGTCATGTGCTTACTGCCACCCAGAAATGGCTATTTTCTTCCAGCAGCTCTGATAACTTACTGTGTATCAGGCGGCTCCATTGGATGTGGATGGGGCGATACTGTGTTGAAGCAGACAGAATTATGAACTGAAGTCTTCACACCGCGACATCTGGCCACTGGACACTACACTCCTTCAGGGTGCTGTAGAGGAAAACAACAGCAAACATATTATGTGTTACAGTGATTCTGCTTTACATAAATGACCAATATTCTACTCAGGAAGTAAATACCTGTTATACCATAGGCCCTACAGTGCTGTTACTATGGCAACTGAAGCTACTGCATTATGTATGGGAAATACTACGATCACAATTATTTATTACCTTGTTTTTTAGTGAACTGTTTTTAGCAATGATACCGTATGGTTATGCACACAGATATAATATGGACCTGCCATGCTGAAACCCCAGGATTGTTGATTAATAAAATATCTATTATAATTAGCTAACTAATTATGACCAATAATTCATCCAAGGTTGTTTTCTACTCTTAAACACACAAACAGGCAGTTTAACCCAATGAGTCTACATTAATACATCCCAAACCTGCAAAAAGACATTTCAGGGAGATATTCTCCCAGCCCTGTCCACAAAATAAACGATACACCTCAAAACATTGTTTTACTTATATACTCACATACACATGATAATAACAGAACAATGTGTGATAAGAACTATTTACATTTTAGGAGCCAATATGCTTAACTAATAACCCTTTTCTTTAAAAAAAAAAAAAAAAAAAAAAAAAACAGAATATTGCCCCACAACACAGCCATCGATTTTTGCCCTTAATAGACAAACACATTTTCGCGTCTGAGACTAAGTTGGATGTAGTTACACGATCCAGCCAGCTACACTATCTGTTCTGCAAAGGCGCACAATGACGTATCAGGAAAGGGACCGATTTGCCTGCACGATCTGTGCCAGACACAAATAGTAGGACAGCCTTTGTCATGATGACGCTCATACATGACAGTACAGTCTGGACTGGGCACGGCTAGGCCTAGGCCTACCGTTTTGATTCCATAAGCTATAACATGTAAGATAACAATCTCGTACATCACCATTACTACAGTGTCATATGTAATTTAAGATCCACAAAAAAACTTTATTATACAGTTCTAAGTGTTCAGCTCTCCGATGACGCATTAACTAAGTCTACACGACGCGGCGAAGGCCTATAGGCCCATCAACCTAACTTGGGCCATTACCTTTCCATACGCAGTCTTGAATACAGAACAATTTGTAGTCTAGTAATATTCAACAAATCGATCATTATTATAGTAATAGTTGCGGCAATTTGACGTTAACAACAAAATTTAATTAGTTCTAGGTTTTCAGGTTTCCCATTACACATGCACTACACTACACCACACGACAAACAAACTACGCACGTTATCGCAGTGCTTAACGGGTGAGAAATGATGTTTGTTTTCGTCCCAGCACAGAAGCCAATAACACAAAATAACAGTTAACGCTCAACGGGTAGTATTTCTACTCACAATGCGCACTTTTCCAGATTATTAGCTTCGGTTTTATCCGTACCCGTTGATTCCACCTTCCACAGGCGACCGAGTACCTTATACTTTCGATTTCACCAGTACAGTTTCCGTGTTCTTGTCCCTGATCACTTCATTAATAGGGTGCTTCTGCCATCTAGTGTTCATATAGTGAACTTGTAAAAGCCTTGGCCTGTCAGAGGATAATTGTCCAGTGCTGACATAGATGAAGAAACTCCTCTTCACTGAGCCTGAGAGTGCATGAAAGTAAATGTGTAACACGAGAAAAATCTAGCTGTACCCCTAGAACAACCAGGCAGGCAGAGAGAGAGAGAGAGAGAGAGAGAGAGAGAGAGAGAGAGAGAGAGAGAGAGAGAGAGAGAGAGAGGCATACACATAAGCAGAAATTATATCAAATATATTTTGGGCTTTTCACAATGCATTTGAACCTTTTTTTCCAAAATATACAATTTTAATTATTTTGGAAAAAACAAGGGCGTGCAAGTTTGGATTTATTTTAGACTTTTTTAATTCACAAAGGGCAAAAATATACAAACAGGCCCAAATATATCCCCACTACCCCCACTAATATTTGGTTAAATGATTTTTAGCACTTTTCCATCTTGATGGCCAATGGGTGTCTTCCTAGTTATTATAGTTGACTGCAGATTGTCATTTGTCTTTGCCAGCATGAAAAGGATGCGTTTGGCAGCCCTCTGTGAGGGACCAGTTGGCAGGCACGGAGAGCAACTAAATAGTTATAAGCCTAAAAGAGGTCAAATAAACAGTACGCAAACAAAACTAAGGAGCTATACCAAACAGAACTGAACTCCAAAGAACTGAACTCCCAAATGACACACGGGGGAGCACTTATACTGGCTGATCGGACTAAAAACACATACAGGGAAGACGGAGACTAAACTACAACATTCAAAAGACATTGCCAGAAGTCAATTCAAAATAAAGATAATTTCCGAAGTCAAAATAAATGTAAATGATAGCAACGAATAATAAACTAAATTGTTTTAACAGCTACGGACCAGACTCTTAAGGTGAAGGAGGTCTTTTATCCGGAAATCATCGGCAGGAAGTGTGAGTTGTGGCAGCTTCACGCCTCTCCTCTCCACCACGGTCACTTAAAATAGCTCAGAACTGTAAGTAACGAATCACAACTTAAAGAAACAAACTATGTGCACGTAGTTGTAACTTACATGTGAGACGCTAAATAAAGACTTGAATGTTAAAACTAAGGAGAACGTGTTGCGTGTTTAATTGTGTGGTGTGTAGCGTGTAGCCTACCCTATGTGTTGTGTAGCGTGTATGCAGGATGATTGTGTCGGAAACTAAACGAGGTAATGTGTTATGTTGATGGGTGTTAAATTACCGATCTAAATGTGCAACATGAAAAGGAAATGTAAGTAAATAGTGGTGTAGGGAAAGTGCAAAGTGTAGCGTGGTGCTTTGCCACCTGTTTTAATGTGCGCAGACCGTCACACATCCTTGGATTGAATTATACTCAGACAGGCCCAGAAAGATCTAAGAGGGACGCTGAGAGGAGATGCTGTAGATTAGGACAGACTGCCTGTTGGCCAATCCAGGTACCCTCTTACTCTGCTGGAGCAGGGGGAGGGGGTGGCTATGTCAGTGCAAGTATTTTTGTGACAGGCACAGTATCCGCTACCATAGCAACTCAGACTCCAGGACTTGTCTTTGCATTCAAACCTGCTGTAAATCTCCCCTTTCCTCTGGATACTTTAACATGCCACTGCTTTCTTGACTTGTTAGGCTGCTACTAACTGGATGTTGGGGTCAGGAAAGGTGTCAGGCTTTGACAAATACAGAAGAGAGGGTTCCTTGGTTACTCTTGGTTTAGAACAACTGTACAACTCTTGCCATGCACAAGTGTTTGTAAAAAGCATAATGGGGTTTGCTCAGTAGACTCTCTCTCTCTCTACTGTATATCCGTTTGTGTGTTTGTTATGGTGTGCATGCACATGTCTTTTGATCATGATAATTTCTTGCTACAGTATTTTGGATCATTTTATCATAGGCATATTGTACAAATACTACAGATACTATACAACTTTACAGTATTTTGGAACATTTTATCATAGGCTTATTGTACATATACTACAGATACTATACACATTTACGGTATTTTGGGACATTTGATCATAGACGTATTGTACAAATACTACAGAGATACTATAGCATTTTACAGTATTTTGGAACAGTTTACTACAGCAATATATGATTGTGCCACAGACACACTATAGGGAGGGAAAAATATAGAAATATTATACAGCGACAGTAGCAGTACTATACTATAGAGCACCACAGAGGTATTATATAACTATTATACATACTATAGAGATCTTATAGGATTCTTATAGGATCTTCTTTATTAGTGTTGCCATGCACAAGTGTTTGCAAAAAGCATAATGGAGTTTGCACGATAAACTCCCTCACTTTGTTTTTTGTTTGTTTGTTTGTTGTGGTGTGCATGCACATGTCTGTGGCTATGATCATTTCCCCCCCGACAGATTATAAAATGATTATAACATGTTTAGCCTCCTCTAAATTAATTACATTTGAGGTCTACTGCATCTAGGCTTAATAATGAAACCTGCAGGGGGAGTCTGAAGTTGTACACTTATCCAGAGTGACTTATAGTGAATTGAGTATCAGGATAGGGTCCTGGTTATTTCCCTCCGCATTACAAATACTATTGTTTCAAACCACCAGCGTAACAGGATTTTAGTCCACACATAATTCGTTCATTTGTAAATCAGTTATTCAGTTCTTCGTAATGTCAGGTTACTGGTAAATCACTTGTTTGTATATATTAAGTACCGGCACACACCGTTTTTAGACTCAACTCTTTTGATGTGCACGTACAGTGTGCATGTGTGTAACCGGATATGATGTTGGCCGAGCTAACAATAACATCCACCTTCAGTCTGGGACGTGAATGATGACACAGACAGGTTACAGTTGACCAGATGAACTTGTTTATTGAACAGCTACAGAGACAGATGCAAAGCAGCAGTGGGCAAGGCCTTCGTTAATCTACTCAAACTAAAATAGTTAATGCCACAATATATATATATATATATATATATATATATATATACATTTTACATCAGATTAACATAACACTTTTTGCTCTTCCTGTAGGACCAGATTAAATACATGAAATAACATTTGATATTTCAAAAAATATGGTTCACCTGTTTTAACTGCAGGGGTTAATTTGGCTATTATCAGTACTTAAAAAAGGTTTCCATTGCTGTTTATAGAAGAAAAGGGATGAAGGTCGTTTTGGAAAGTCCATATTACAACATTACATTTAAGTCGACAAAAATAAGCCTTTTTTCTTTTTAAAACCACATTTATGTTACTAATAGGTCCTGATGTTCAGTTCTGCAATGCTATTGGATGGTAGATTGTGTACACAGGCTCAGCTACCTGGCCACAAAGTCATATGACCTGCGAAACTGCCTTGAAGTACATCACCTTGTTGCACCTTGTCAATTGGATTGCATTGGATTTGATTTGGATGGTATTTGGATTTTGGATGTCAAAATTGAAAATGAACACTGATTTCTGCATCATGTGCCTCCTACAACAACATCTAAAAGGTTCTAAAAAATTGTCAGTGTGAGACAGACACTGAAGGTCATCTTGTAAAGTCCTTAAAGGTCAGTGTGAGACAGACACTGAAGGTCATCTTGTAAAGTCCTTAAAGGTCAGTGTGTGACAGACACTGAAGGTGCTCTTGTAAAGTCCTTAAAGGTCAGTGTGAGACAGACACTGAAGGTCCTCTTGTAAAGTCCTTAAAGGTCAGTGTGTGACAGACACTGAAGGTGCTCTTGTAAAGTCCTTAAAGGTCAGTGTGTGACAGACACTGAAGGTGCTCTTGTAAAGTCCTTAAAGGTCAGTGTGAGACAGACACTGAAGGTCATCTTGTAAAGTCCTTAAAGGCCAGTGTGTGACAGACACTGAAGGTGCTCTTGTAAAGTCCTTAAAGGTCAGTGTGTGACAGACACTGAAGGTGCTCTTGTAAAGTCCTTAAAGGTCAGTGTGTGACAGGTGCTGCTGTTGGGACTCAGGAATAGTCAGGTAATCCAGCACACTGTGACGTTTTTTCACTGACAGCTGTGTCAGTGTTTTCTGTCCTTCATCCGTCTGCCTCTGTTTCTCCTCCTCCTGCTCCTCCTCTTTTTTGTCCTCCTCCTCCTCCTCTTCTTCCTCCTCTTCGTCCTCTCCCTCCTGTCTTCCTCCGGGGCCTGGAAGGCTGGTCGTCACAGTGACGGTTGCCGGGAGCACGGTGAGCGGGCAGTGCTGGCAGGAGGTGGCGAAGTACGGCTGGAGCACCTCGTCAGAGGAAGAGGAAGAGGAGGAGAAGGTGTACAGGTGTGTGTGTCTGTCGGCGTCGGTGAAGCACACTCGTCCGGTCCCGCGGCTCACGCGCACCTTCACCCTCCGAGGGCCCGGGGCCCCTCTGGCCGCAGGGCCTCTGTTGCCGGCGGCGACGGCAGAGTGGACGACGGGGAAGAGGGGGAGGGCCACGGCGGGGGCCTCCAGGGCCTCGTAGCGGGAGCGGCGTAGCGACACGGCCCAGCAGCCGTTGTCGGGGCAGGCGGCCGTCAGGGAGTTCCTGGAGACGGAGCGGCGGGCCACGCCCACCATCCAGTTGCTGTTGTCGCCCACATCCACCACCCAGGAGGTACAGCCATTACTACGGTGACCGTCACCACGGTCAGGGAGGTGCTGAGGGGGCTGCTGCTGCGACCCGGAACAGGAAATGACCTCATGGCCCAGCATCTCGCCGCAGCTGGAGAAGCGTTCGGGGTTGTCCGGCGGGAGACGGCCACCATCAGCATCCGCGGTGGCGGCGTCGCTTTCCGTGTCGAATCCGCTGTCACGGACCCGCGTCAGATCGTCAGACACGTGCAGGAACGGACCGGCTGTGTTGGGGTCAAGGGTCACCGGAGCTGGAGAGAAAAGAAAGGAGTGAGGAGTAGGGTGGAAAGAGAGGTGAAGAAAGACGGAGAGATCAAGGTGAGCAGGTTGTGAAGAAAGGACTGCAAGGAGAAGGGTATTAAGGGGAAAAACAAGATATAAAACAAACACACACATAGGCAAACAGACTCTCTCTCTCTCTCTCTCTCTTTCTCCCCCTCTGTCTGTCTCTCTCATACACAGAGGTCATCTCTCTGTCTTTCTCTGTGACACACACACACACACACACACACACAGGTACTTACTGTAAGGGCAGATGTTCTGCATTTTCTCCCAGACTCTGAACCTCAAGTTGCCTACGTGTTTGGGTACATTAATCAGAGAGTCATACTCCTTCCTTGGATTCTGATTAGCACTCCAGACTCTGATGTGATTAACACAGACACAGACACACACACACACACACACACACACACACACACACACACACACACACACACACACACACACACACACACACACAGACACACACAAAGCATTAATGTATGCATACACCCAAATATACACATGAATAATACATCTATAATACATATAAATCCAAAAGGAAAATAATGCAGAGAAACATCTAAAGACACATACAGGCTATACCTTTTCAATCTCTTTCTCTCTCACACACACACACTCACATGCCTAGTGGGTATACCTTTTCACAGTTGTTTTATAATTCTCTCTCTCTCACACACACACTAGTGAGCATATCTTTTCACAGTCGTTTTATAAGTCTCTCTCTCTCTCACACACACACACACACACACACATACGCTAGTGGGCATACCTTTTCACAGTTGTTTTATAATTCTGAAACAGAGAAATAAAGGACCACTTTTAATACAACTTAAATCATCAGAATTTTGGCAGAAACAATCATTTAAATTTTCCTAAAACTGACTGGCTTTTGTAGACTTTTTTTTGTACTATCAATATACATTCATTTTTTTAATTACGTATGTTAAATATTTATAACGAAGCACAATGTAAGTGCTTATCTTAAATGACACACATGTCAAATCAATGCCAACATTATATTACTAACATGACATCATAGACATTACATTAACCAAACAAACATTACATCACATGCAACATGAAAATATTACATTACGGATCAAGCATCACATCACAAACACGAAATAAGACATTTTACATCACTACGCATGACACAAATATAACTAAACAAACATTGCTTTCCACACACCTGACAAATCAATCTTCCCATGCTGCTACGCACGGTGAGCAATTACAGTAATCTATAGAGACAAAAAGCCAAAAACCAGTCATTCCTGATTTATACAACTCTTAACTCTCCATTCTGGTTACAAATGTACAAATACATTTTACTTACTTATTTACTTACCTGTCTGTGTGTGTGTTACCTGCTCTAGGCTGTGTGTGTATGTGCGTGTGCATGTGTATCACCTGCAGGAAGTGCAGGCCTTTGTGTCCCTGCATGTCCTTGTCAATGTTTGCGGTGTGCAGGGCGTGTGTGTGTGTGTGTGTGTGTGTGTGTGTGTGTGTGTATGTGTCTCACCTGCAGGAAGTGCAGGCCGTCGTCTCCATGCATGTTCATGTCCGTGTGTGTGGCGTGCAGGTGTGTGTGTGTGTGTGTGTGTGTGTGTGTGTGTGTGTGTGTGTGTGTGTGTGTGTGTCTCACCTGCAAAAAGTGCAGGCCGTCATCTCCCTGCATGTGCATGTCTGTGTGTGCAGCGTGCAGGGCGTGTGTGTGGTATGTCTGTGTGTGTGTGTGTGTCTCACCTGCAGGAAGTGCAGGCTCTAGTCTCATGGGCTCCTGTGTGTGTGCGTGCGTGCGTGTGTTACCTGCTCTAATCTCACAGACTCCTGTGTGTGTGTGTGTGTGTGTGTGTCTCACCTGCAGGAAGTGCAGGCTGTCGTCTCTCTGCATATGCATGTCCGTGTGTGTGTCCGTGTGTGTGTGTGTGTGTGTGTGTGTGTGCATGTGTGTGTGTGTGTGTGTGTGTCTCACCTGCAGGAAGTGCAGGCCGTCGTCTCCCTGCGTGTGCATGTCCGTGTGTGCGGCGTGCAGGGCGTGCAGGATTTGGCGCGTCTCCTTCCTCAGCCTCTCCGCCGCCTCCCTCTGCGCTCCAGCCTTCCTCTGCAGCTCCTCCCGCAGCGCCGCCACCCGCGCCTCCTCCTCCGCCCTCAGGAACCGCCGCAGCGCCTCAAACTCCTTCCTGATCTGCCCCTCCGTCTGCTGGGACTGCGTCTGCGCAGACGGCAGCCATTACATTACATCGCATTACATTTAGATTATTACTTATTACATTATAGACGGGGCAGTGGGGATGAGATGGAGTATTTGTGTCGTCATTACATTACATTACACTTAGCGGACACTGTTATCCAGAGCGACTTACAGTCTGCATCTGCGCAGATGGAAGCCATTACATTACACTTAGATTATTACTTATTACATTATAAATGGGGCTGACACTCTTATCCAGAGCGACTTACAGTTATTTTACAGGGTTTCAGTTACAGGGTGGGGTAGGGTTAGGGATTTGAAGGGCATTTCAGCCATGGGTAGGGCGGAATTCGAACCTGCGACTCTCTGATCCCAAGACCACCGCCATTGCGTCATGTCGTTAACAGTGTCATTCCCCGAGAAACCGTGTCGTACTTGCCGCCTTGTGCACGGGATTGGTTTGGATTCGGGTACTGCGCATGCAAGACCACTTGATCCTAGAAGCTTCTGTCCCTGATTTTTATCCATACTGAACGTCCAGGCCTTCTTTGTTGTAGCAGAGCGCCTGCTCTCAAGTAATTTTCGTTGTCCTTGATTGCTTGTAATATCAAACGCAGACGGCACATCTCATGTCGTATCAAGGAAACCAAAAATGCTGTTTTTCGTTCATACGGACTTCCAAACAAAGGAGAATGCACAACATGTATGCAAATGCTGCTCTGTCAACCTCCTCGAACGTCATCTTTGTTTGTATGCCGCCAGATAGTTTGTTTATTTTCTTTTTAGCAGCCACCAGCTTGAAGTAGTTCTAACACCACTTGTTGAAAGGAATACATCGCCATCTAGCGTAGCGGAAACGGCCAGATCTCTCACCATTATCCGCTTACACGAACTCTCATGTGCACAGGGATTTGGGACAGACCACCCGTTGGGTAGCAACACCCAATCCAATACCAATCCAATCTGATCCTACCATGTGCCCGTAGTGATTCTCCCCGGTTTTCACTAAAACCGGCTCACAGGGCATTCATTAATACTACAGATCACAAAATTAATGACAAAACGAGCTGAAATGAGAGGAAAAAAATTAAATGTATTTTTTATCACCTGTGCATTTTTTTGGTTCTCCTGAAAAAGAAAACCTTTCAAGCAATGAGAGGAGACAGGGATAGACTGACAAAGAAACACTGAGTAGTTTAAGATAGGACATAGAATTTTAGCAAAGACAAGAAGTTGGATTGTTTTGCAGCTGGGAAAAAGTCCTCCTCATCTCAGCCCATGTCCAGTTTGAGTTTGGTTTAAGATGTCAAATTACTCTGTGTTCCTGCTTAATCTGATTTCTACTTTTGTTAATTCATTCTAAGTCTGTCTCACTCTGTGTTCCTTCTTAAGGTAGTTTCTACTTTCCTGTGTTTATTCCAATGTTCTCTAAAGGTAAAACGTGACATCTCATGTATTTGACATTACATGACACATATTTTCCAGGATCTAAAATCCTGATTTGGGTACTCATATACTTCAATTTGAAAAGCACTAACATCATTAAAGTTTTTCAATTATTAAATGTCTTGCCACTGATTTAATTTGTCCAGGCATAACAAAATTACTGCTTTGCCGAACCACTAAAAAGTATGTAAGTAGAG